>JAVJGI010000062.1:81952496-81984663 GCA_035590275.1 Ibycter americanus
AAAAAAAAAAAAAAAAAAAAAAAAAAAAAAAAAAAAAAAAAAAAAAAAAGACTAGTTTTATTTTCCTGTCTCAAAATAGGGGTATTTTAGAAAAAAAATGCATCAGGCAAAATAAGTTTTTGCCAGAAAACAGAAGTTTCTAACCAGCTTCAGTAATGATCTTTTACATTCTTCCTGTGTAAAAAGAACAAAGAGCATACAGCACTGTATTTACTGCAGAAGGTGCTTGAAAAAATTGCAAATGAAGAAACTAGAATGAATATAATAAGAATATGAAGTGTAACTTATTTAATATGGTTTATCATGTATAATTTATAGTTTGTTTCTATAAAAATCTACTCTTACAAAACCCAACATTTCAGTTGTAACAATAATCAGGAAAAAAGCTAAATTAGACTAGTTTCTCAGAACATTTACTTACTTTTCTTGCTGTAAAGGTATATAATTCCTTATTTTTGTGCTTTGTACAGAAGAGAAAAAGTGACTACTACAAAAATTAGCAGCCTAGTTTAGAAGATTACCTAAAACTTCTGTGTCTGCTTTTAGCGTGATATGATTTCACATTGATCATAGCCTCATAATATTATTATGTAGAAAGAAGGGAGGTAGAAGGGACTCATCTTCCCACCCCTCCACCCCTTAAATATCTGCCCATTACATAGAAAAGAAGGACAGGAGTACAGCACTTCTTCATATAGTACCCATTGAAGGGTAACTTTAGTGCTAACACGAAAGTGGGAAAATATTACGAGTTTCTCTTAAACAAAAGTTTTCAGAATTTTACTTTCCTACTTTCTCCTACAGCAGCTGTAAAATTGTGAAATCCTGAATTATATCAAAGTGTAGCTTCAAATCAACAAACATTTAATACCTCTTACCTTTAATTTTTGGTACAAACCTCTGGTACGCATTTGACATTAGACTGGCCCAGGAATGTTGAATGAGCCACAAAACATATTGTGGCCCTGTACTATTCTATTTCTTCTCTACAAAAGAGATCTTCCACAACTACTTCTCCCTCTTGCTACTACCTCTGTCACCTTTTAATATGAGAAATCCATACTGCTAATTTTGCAATCATCATTTTGCTTTGAAGTTAGCTTTCTTCAGTCTGTAAGAGAAAGTTTTTCATCTGGACCACAAGCAACTAAGCATACTTCTAAAACTCTTACTCAAGTCTCACACAATTATACACAATTTATTTCCCACTTTTTATAATTATCAGTATGATACTCCAATCTTCAAACAAAAGCAGTTACAGTACATAGTCTGACAGTGAGCAGATTACGAGGTAACAATATTAACTGAAGAATTACTTCTGTGGCAGATTTCTCTCTAGATTACAGTATTCTTGGTGAACCCCTAGAGTGAAAATAGAATGAATGAATTTGATCAAGTTTTTCAAGTTTGTATTGAAATACTCCCCAAATGTTTGCATGTTGTTGAAAGTAAACAATTTATCTATAAATCCCCCAAAGCAGGTTTTATTCCAAACTAAACATGCATGCACACATGGATGGGAATGTGTTCAGCCCCCAATACATTAATTATTTCTTCACTGTGCTGCAGGGAGCGTATCTTCATTAGATGACAGATTGTGTTCAGCCAACATGAAGTATTTCTAAACCTGAGCCATACACTAGAACTATAAAGCAATCCAGTTAGAATAGATCAAGGAGTTTTGCAGAGTTAGGAGCTATAGGAGTATGACTGTACCTCTTAATTCCTGTTACAGAAAATATCAAGATGTCATGATTTTTGGCAACTGTAGGCTCAGGATTTTCTACAAGTAGCCTAATTAGCCCTCACAAAGGACACTCTTTCAGCATATTATGCTAGTGTCTATTTCTGGTCATATTAGCTCTTTTCCAGAGGAAGACCAAGCTAAGAATTTCCAAATCACCAAAATTATGATTTTATTTTTAACTTATTTGATATATTAAGGAATCCTTTTGTAGAATAACAGCTGTATAATAAGCATTGCCTCAAAGTGATCGTACCATACACTTCAATATTAATGAGAGGCAACCTGCCAAGTTACACATTTCAAAAAAGACTGAACTTCACTTGTACACTGAGCCATATAAATGATTCTCTTATGGGTTTGTTAAGATGCTTTAGATATCCCCAGAAAATTCAGTTTGTGAGATGTCAAACATCAAGATGACAGTAGCACAGCTGCCATGTTATTTAAGAGGTCAGGTAATAACTACAAACATACTAAAAATATATTTGTCACTGGTTAGAAATTAGGCTTACCTTTGGCTAGAAGGATTCCCAAAGGATGCCAGCTTGAGTCACTTTTTTTCTGGTATCAGTAAAATGGAGATACCTGCAAGTCAAAGGAGAAAGGTTTGGGGTTTATTTTCAGTTGAACATGTCCACTTACGATACTAAGGCGTAAGTAAAAACAACAATCTTAAATGAACACTTGTGTAAAATATACATGAAAACAAAATAGCAAGAACACATCAATGGCTTTAAAATTCATCACAGTGTAACACATACCATAGGTATGTGTTGCAACAGAGAATTTAAAGCTTTTATCTGTGTACTTTCCCAGCAATAAATGGGAAAAAAACCTTTGCTAGGGGAAGAGGTCATGAACCAGTAGCTGCTGAACCATTAGACTGTTTCATTATGGCTCTGCTTCAAAGGTCATGATAAAGGGTCCACAGCTATTCCTAAAACCATATCATAAAAAAAATCTAGTAGCCTAATAATATTTTCAATTACAAGGATGAGAAAAATTCATTAAATTACACAAAATGTTTTGAGGGAAGACAGTAGTCAGTTCATCCAAAAAGTTTAGAAGCATTCTATGAGAATCTGCGGGATGACGTCCAGCCAATAAAGTATCTAACACTGCAAACTTTACATTTGACATTTTTACATTTACTTCTGAATGAAGTAAAATAAAAGTATATGTAAAGTAAAAATATTTTAGATAGGTCTGTCTGATCAACTTAAAGAGATATAGAACATAGAACTGTCGTATACCAATAAGGTGATTTGGCTATCCATTTTATATCTGCACTAACAGTTTCAAAGGGAGTTCATTTTAGCATGACCTCAGATAGTAACATCTAGCTTGAAAATACACAATGTTACATTCATATTGAAAGAAAGGAAGAAGAAAAACACACACAGCAGGAACAGATGTTATTTCCTGTGCTAAATCACCACCATAGGGATAAAAATAATTCTAGTAAGTACTTTACAGAATAGTGCATACAATGGAAAAGAACACAAAGCCTCAAAATCCAAAGTCAACTGCAAACGTATGTATTATAGACACCAGCAACAAACAAAAAGCCCATACAGATGGAATGCAGGACAGTTTACTATTAACCTCATTTTAGGCCTAGCCAAAACTAAGTATGTTCACACTAGCAAAAACCTCCTGGTGTAGTTATAACCTAGAGCTTGAGCAAAATGTTTCATCAGTGCAGCTTTATGGGAGAGCTAAACCAAAACTAAACTATACCAGTAGTACTGTTGACCAACATCATTAGATAACTAATCTGTTTGCCAACAGAAGACACAATTAAAAAAAAAAGTATACTAAGAAGAAAAATCTCATTCCTAACCTCAAAATTACATCTGATGAAGACAGATTTCAAACATAAACCTCACTCAAGCAAAAGCTGAAACTAAAGCCAGAGATAAATGTTTTAACATTTTATTCACGAATCCTGGAAGAAAGAACTTGAGAACACAGTAACAACATCTAAAATCCATAAGAAATGAGAGGATCCAAATTCTAAACAATCTTTGCATATGGTACAACAAACAGCTGAAGAATGAAAGGAAGTCCATCAGGACAGATTTGTTTTCTCACCTACGTTACTGTTGGGAGCAAAAACTATATATCCTTGCACAATCACAGAATCATTTAGGTGGGAAAAGGCGTTTAAGATCATCAGGTCCAACCATTAACCCAGCACTGCCAAGCCCACCGCTAAACCATGTCCCTAAGCGCCACATCTCCATCTCTTCTAAACACCTCCAGGGATGCAGACTCAATCACTTCCCTGGGCAGCCTGTTCCAATGCTTGACAAGGTTTTTGGTGAAGAAATTTTCCCAATATCCAATCCAAACCTCCCCTGGCGCAACTTGAGGCCGTTTCCTCTTGCCCTGTCGCTCGTTATCTGGGAGAAGAGACCGACCCCCCCTGCCTACGGCCTCCTGTCAGGTGGCTGCGGAGAGCGATCAGGCCCCCCCTGAGCCTCCTCCTCTCCAGGCCAAACACCCCCAGCTCCCTCAGCCGCCCCTCACCAGGCTTGTGCTCCAGCCCCTTCCCCAGCCCCCTGCCCGGCTCTGGACACGCTCCAGCCCCTCCACGTCCCTCCTGCAGTGAGGGGCCCAAAGCTGAACGCAGGGTTCGAGGTGCAGCAACTGGCATTTATTTTAGTCCAATCTGACAAACCAGAGACAACAATTTAAAATGAGGATTATCACAATTTATAAGAGATACATATGCTTCTATATAGGTGAAAGTCCATACTGTAGTTTCATAGTGTCATTGTGAGACACATTTGTTCCACTGTAAAACTGAAATTTAATCATAAACTAAATCAAATATATATACACACAAGGAAAAATACTGTATAACTCTCTCCAGACAGATAAGAATAACCAAAATCCAGCCTTATTTTCCCATAGGAGCCTCTGGATTCATAATTTATATTATCTGCATGAGAGGAAACATCAGCCAGAGGGAGAACCAGAAAAGTAAATACATGACAAGAAAGCAATTGCAACAATGGAAAATAGATTTTTTTAGAATGGCTATGGAATTTGGTCAATCTTCAAGAAGAAACTAGTTTCAATTTTCTATAAATAATTTTATGAAAATGTCATTATTAATGTCTTTCTCATTTAAAAAATGATGATACCTTCACACATTGCAAATCACTAGAAGAGCAAGCTTCAAAATATGTCTCAAAGACAATTTCCAGATTGACTATTTATGGGAGTAGAAAGTGGAATCAATTGATCCACAAAGTAAAGTAGGATTTAGAGAATTATGTAGCTCTATTGTAAGGCAGCCAAATGGGAAAACACAAGGCTTTGTCCACATTATTATTTTTTTAATCCAAAGTTCTTATTCAGAACACTGCATCAAGAAAAAATATGTAAGAATTGAGAAGACAAATAATTTAAATGTATTTTTCAAATAACTCATGATTTCACCAGCATTCGAAGAATTTTCTTCATAACATCTCACCCCTACATTCACAAAGATCTACAAATGGAAAAAAAAATACTCAACACTTAATGTATGTTCCTCTAAACTCACATAAAGCAACAAATTCTAAACCAGAAAACAGGAGTAACTATGCTTATTTTCTTAAATGTACTTTAAAACATATTTGTAGCATTAGATATCACAAAACTCCCGAGCATAAGGTAATTATCATACATCTGTTTTTCCTGGATATCCGAGTCCCATCGGCATTGGTTTTTTCTCCAGGAATTAATACATGCATTTCCTTTTCTGGTTTGTTGGTCTTTTTTTTTGAAATGTCCTCTGGATTTGAAAACTAGAGCCTTGCTTCTACAGGGAATGTCACCGAGGAAGCCTACTTGGCCAATGACAAGGCAAAGAAGAGTTCACATAAAAAGATACCTGAAACAGAAACCTGAAGAAGTAATTCCTAAGCAGATTATGAAGGCCAATCGTTATTAATATTCCTGTTTGGCAAAAGGTCAGTCATTCACAAATGTTACCTGCCATGCATTGCGCCTCATTTTCAACTACAAAAACATGAATTTTCTGCACAGATCTTTGGTATTACTTATGTCCAATCTTTTAATATTTTCTATTCCTATTTTGTTATCATAGCAGAAGTGGGAGAGAATAGTATCAGTACCAGACATCTGATTTTCTCACAGCAAGTTTTCTTTCTATACCCAAAAAGTTTCAGCTAAGCAAAAGAAACTGATTCCAGAAAGAATGGGCAGACGGGCAGCACCCAAGTCAGACAGCCTAGTTACAAGCAGGCTTCCTCGCACTCTGCAACACTGTACAGATGGTCACTGCAGAGATAAATGCCACAGCAAGTTCAGTATGTCCAGAATACCAGCTTGCTGCAGTCAATCTACACAGTAAGTCCAATGTACCCTGGACATGCTCAACTCGTAGTAAGGGAGCCATATTTCTGCTGGGGTATCCGAGGGAAAGCAGAACTTTCATGGGAAGGAAGAAGCCAGAGTGAATCTCTGAAAGATAAACCTTGCAACTAGAAAAAGTTTGATTCAAACTCCTATACATACAAGAAGAAGCTGGATTTATTACATTTGCAAGATGTCCAACGAAGCTATTTCTCACATGTGAAATATAAACCTAATAGTTTCATCATTAAAGAATATTCAGGACAAGAATGTAATTACATCTGAGATCCCATTCACTTTGAAAAAATATTATGTTCAAAATGGTATGTTGTCCAGCAAAATAAATCAGACATAGCACCACAAAGACTAGCTAACACCTTGTGAGTCATTTGGTCTAGATTGTAGGATACTATTGCCATTTGTTTCTTCAAGACTCCAGACTTTTAAGAAGAAACCTCACGCTTTCCTCTATACCTAGACAAAGTCTCATTCATGACTGCAGTAGCTCTTATAGTAACTCTCTACTCAGAATGAAGAAAGAATTAAAAAAATACAGAAAGCAAATAACCAGACACTTCTGGCCTGGAAGAACACAAAACCAAATACATGCAGCAAAGGAATGATTCTATTTCTTTCGTAAGGACAAATACAGGGCACATGCCGCATTCACCAAGACAGACCCTAAGACAGGCCACTCTCAGTTGCCATTTCCATACACACATGCACATGCTCCAGTCTTATTTGCCAAATTAGAGTGAAATGCCCAGACAGTAGGATTTCTGTGTGAGCAACTGATAAAACAGATAAAATAGGTACAGCTAATAGACAAGTAATACTGTGTACATATTTTTCCCTACCCTGCCCAGTTTTATCAGCAAAGCCATTGTCTGTCCTATCAGCTTATACACACATCAGATTTCAAGAAAGCCAGATTATTCTATAATGCTTAAGCAGAATTTAAATACCTAATCCACAATTCTTACTGGTGATAAAGGTTCTTGTTGGTGCTACAGAAAATAAATGAAAATCAAATAGCTAAGCACAGAAAATAATTTTATAACACAGGCGAGTATCCTGATTCACAACAAAATTATAGTTAACATATTTCACAGGTGAAGCAGAACTTTGAAAATATACACACTCTACATGTACATTTGAAGCCATTACGTTCAAGAAAAATCAAATAATGACATTTCTTTATCAAAGACACTGTATTTCAAAGACAGCCTGCTGGAATACAGATATGCAAAAGCAACTTGAAGCAGTAATGAAAAGTACAAGTATCAAAAGTGCTTGTTTTTAAAAAAAAAAGCCCCATGCCATAAGCTCTTCACTTTTATTTTGAAGTGTAGCCTGTATCTGATCAAGTTCTCCCAACGACCACCGCTTACACATAGGATTTGGGACTAAACTAAAGCACTCCATGTCCTAACCACTGCTTTGATTTCAGCAACTGATGAGGGCACCTAGCACGTCTCCGGGTAAAGACTGAAGTGATTACATGTATTTTGCTGCGTAGTTCCCCTCCAAACACTAAACTCAATTTCACTCCATATAACTTCCAATATTCCCAACACAATAGGCTGATCTCTGTAAAGGCACTTTTCCTTCCTTTCATACAGAAAATATCCTGTAAACAGCCCATTTCCCACTCTAAGTGACTACTTTTGTTTACAGGAAGGAAAGGCAACAGAAATCTTGCCATAAAACAGTGAGAGCTAAAAAGTTCTGTTTCACTTCCTACTGCCCAGGTGTTTCATACATGAAATCTATTGTAATTCTTCATTTCAGAGAGAAAACATGCTGCTTCTTTTTGAAATACAGACTGAGAAATAGAAAACAATAAGGTTAAGGAAGTAGCAGCATGCTTTACTGTGAGACAAAGCAAAGATACACAATAAACAAGCCACATACAAGACTGACAAATGTATTTTTTCCCCCTTAGCTCTGTATAAGGAGACACAGAAAAACAACAGGCACCAACATTTAGAAAGTGAAATATAACAGAAGCATGGACTCAAGAAAACAACAGCTACCCCTGATGAGGCATTCACTTTGTTTGTATTTCGTTACAATTCTCCCCAAACTCCACCTTCTGTCTTTCCTTCTTCCATGTAGTTCCTGCTGTAACACACTCCCAAGTGTTTTTTCAAAGGCCCTAGATGTAAGCTATACAAGGCAGTATCTTTGCTTTAAAACTTGTAAAATCCTTGGCTTTAGACACCACAATTCTTCTATTCATTGACTTGTGAACAGGGTTTTCCTTCTAAATCCATAAATTCTTTCTTAATTTTATGCTGCCCAGATAAAACATGTACAAATCCAGCCACCTCTGACTAAAAATTAAAAAAAATTAAAAAAAAATTTCTCCCTTATTTGACAAGGGATTTTTTTAACACGAATGCTGGTTGCAATGTGACAATGTCTATTTAAAATTCAAACTGGAATTCCCCATTTACAGATCTTTCTTGGACTCCGTATTCTCAACTGCGTAGCAGAGCCACAAGCACAATGAAAAATAACTTGGGTTGGTTCAGGATGCCTGGCACTGCAGTTTATACACTTGTTTGTGAGTTTCAAAAATACCAACATCCATCATAGTAAGAATTACATTCATCTCTCTAAGATTTGTAACTCTCTATGGCCCAGTGATGTGCGGAAAATTCAAATTCTAAAAGAAGTCAAGCAGATGAGACCACTAACCATGTAGCAGGCTACACATACCACTCAGTTTAAAAGGAAATTGAGAGTTTTATCACTGTCACCTACTATCACAGCACATCTACCACAAATACTGTCACAATATAAAATCATATAAAATATAAAAATACTATCACAAAGTTAAATGTGCCTCTCTGTGGAAGGGATACCTTTTTGATCCAGGCTGGCTGAACCTCACCAGCTACAGGTCAGTCTGAAGATATTTCACCATCACAATAAACATTGTTCCTAGTTCTGCTTACCAGTCCCTGTGCATGCCAGCAAAGGAGGGATGCCTTCCCAGTGGATGCATTTCCAACCTCTGAGCATCTAGCTGAGTGTAGTACAGGCAGCAGCATCAATTACCGGAGAGCACACTGCCCAAACACCCATCTCGCATCTTAAAGCAACAGCACGCCAGCTGGGCAGACTGAGTAGGCCCAAGATAATTTGAAGGTCACCAGATAGATCACCCCAGGTTCAGTCAAAACACATTCAATGAAACATGCAATTACGTGGCATTTGTTAAAAGCAGCTTTCCGTACCAAGCTGAACTGTTCTGTTATGTGATCAGTTACCTGGGAAAACAAATTACATCACTGCAGTCTGAATACTTAAAAAAAGATTTGCTAATTAAGGGCAATTAATTACACAGCAGTACTAATTTGAAAAGCAATATCCATTCAGCTTTTGTCTGCTTAACTCTCAGATCACTGCTGAGAAGAACTGTTTACGGAACCTGCTAAGCAACCTGCTGAGCAACCTGTAACTTTGGATGATCCTTTCTCTGAGATGGATAATAAAGAGCACTTGCCAAGAAACATAAAAGGTGGACAGCGCAATATACACTATTGGTTTACTCTCTAAGTAGCAGTGTAAATAGGTCTATCATTAGGCCATCATAATTTTCTTACATACACTCAAATGTAACTATACCTTTATCCTGAATATGAAAAAATCAACTAACCCTGCTCTGACCTGAAAGAGTTCCATCACATTTTGAATATCGTCTATAGTAAATAATATTCTTCATTATGCAAACAGAAAGTGTAAGCTAGAGAGAGCTCTAACTTTTGAACTTCCTTCTCAATTGTGCGTTACACCAAGATGATTTTGTCAGAAATTAACAGAACACTCCACATTGCCCACATTTCACTAGATGTCTTTTAACCGACAATACATTGGCAATTAATATGGAATGTAATTATTTTTAATACAAGGTAATAAACAAAGAGCTAAATCTTTATCATTTATATTTTCAATATGCCACTTCACACACTGCCATTCATGTACATAATGTGAACACAATCTTCATTCCCACCTTTTTTTATTTTTCTTCTATGAAACAATGTTCAGCTCCAGGTATTTTTTGCTCCCTTTGCAACACCTCATTTTGACCACACAGTGAAAGCATGTAATGATCAAGACCACAAAGAAAGCATGAAACAGTACCAATTCTGGCACTACAAAATATCATGCTTGGACCACAAATTACAGAAAATATAGTACACAATATAAAGGAGATAGTATAGTTACTTTCAGATCTACTCTGTGGTTGCTGCTTTTCTGTCCTCTGCCAGGAGTAGCTCAGCATTTAGTCCTCACCTTTACATATATATATATATGTGTGTGTGTGTGTACACACTTAGTATTACATAGTAATGCCAAATTTCATCATCGAAATGAAGACATAAACAGCTTAAATGTGAGTGGCTTGGTATAACCACAGCAAAGGTGAATACCACACCCCACAATGAAAGACAGAAGCTCTTAACTTCCCTGTATTTTCGGAGTACAGCAGTAAGACATTTGCAGTGCTTTTGATACTGCCTAAACACAAAAAAAGGAAAACTCCTGAAAGTGTAAAAGCTGAAAATAGTAATGATAAAGATGAGTTACCAGCCCAGAACTGAAGTTACTAAACGAGACAGAAATCATTGATGGTATCCACAGAAAAGCTGATTTTGAAAAACAAAACAAAACAAACAAAACAACAACAACAAACAGTTAGAAGATGAGGTAGCACCTGACAATTTCCAATTAAAGAGGCAGGTGGCAACTGACTTAGGGCAACTGCTTAAAGGCAGCAAAGACACAAAAGTTATTCACAGGTCATAAACCAGGTGTGACATACAGAACTAAATTACAGTATTGTGAACACTATTCACAGAAATAATAAGATGAATTATCTTTATATTGCTCCCATACGCCTGCTTAATATTTTATTTGTCATTAACTTTTGTCTGGGGTGCAAAAATACTTTCTGGGGGTTTTTTTGTGGAAAGCAAGATTTTAAGTACTATGGAAAAGCCTAAAACATTTCCTTATCAGCTCTGTTATCTTCAAGAGTGAAAAGCAGGATGGTTTTCAAATGCTATAGTGGAGGGAATTTTATATTATATTCTTATTTTCTCTCCAAAACAGGAGTAGAGTTTTGTGAAAATCATTTGCAAATGCCTTACTGTGTGTAGGATACACTTTTTGACAATGTTTGCTTTTTCAAATAAACATCTGAGCCAGCCACTTTAGAACGGGGTCATAAAAGAAAGGGCATAGAGGATGATCAAAACTCTATAATCAGTTTAAGTTTTGGAGTGGCCGAAAGAGACTTCTGGAAGTCATGCAGTCCAACCTTCTGCTCAGAGCAGGACTGTCACCAACACTAGAAAAGGTCAGGCATGGCTTTGTCTTGCTGAGTCTTCCAGACCTCCAAAGATGGAAAATTCAACAGCTTCTCCAGGCAGCCTCTCCCAGGGGTGCATTGGCCTCCCAGCAGTGTTCTTCCCCACGTCTAACCTGAACATACCGTATCAGTTTGTGGCCAGTCTGGTACCACTGAAGGAAAATTCAGCTCTTTCATTTTTGTAACTACCTTTCAAGCAGCTATGGGATACTCTTAGGTCACCCCATAGCTGCTTCTCTGTCAGAGAAAACAAGCCTAACTCTGCCAGCCCCTCCTGGCAGATCATTTGCTCTAAGCAGTGGTGCTCCCCAGTTCCTCAACATCCCTCTTGAACTGCAGGGAACAAAATTGGGTATTGAACAAATCAAGATCTTTAACATACCATCCAGCTCTCCTACTGAATTATTCTGTAATTTAAAGAACCTATTTTGCCAAAGTTAGAAATTAATTTGATCATTTCTTCATTCAACACTATCATAACCTCATAGTGCTTTTCATATACACTGAACTTAAGCATTTGATTGAAAATCCTATTCAAAATTCCGTACAGTCCTCTTTCAACCTTAACTCTGAAACAACGCTGAAAAGACTGACAATGCCCAGAATTGCATTCGAATGTCTCCCATTTCCCTTTGAGTATCAGACACAAAAATAGCATAATTGGTCATCAAATTAATTCCAAGAATATGAGCCTCATAATTCACTACCATTGCTTTTTATAGTCAACACTTATTTACATAGTGTAATAGTAGAGTGGAGTAAGCCAGATTAAGCACTCATACAATGCAGATATATATATATGGAATATATAAGCTAAGTACCCCATAAAAAATAAAGAATTAATGGTGATCCTTTTTGAAGAGTACAGAGATATGAGCTGTCATCTGAGCTGATAAGTACACTATAACATACTGTAACAATAACACTATCCCTCTTTCAAGTCCAGAGGGACTAATCTGGAAGCAGCCCAAAACTTTCAGCATCCCAAATACCTTAATCCATATACACAGATCAACAGGATTTAGTGACAGATTTTGGACACTATAACATACTGTAACAATAACACTATCCCTCTTTCAAGTCCAGAGGGACGACTAATCTGGAAGCAGCCCAAAACTTTCAGCATCCCAAATACCTTAATCCATATACACAGATCAACAGGATTTAGTGACAGATTTTGGGTACATGTTAATTCTAGTCTCACAGAAGTCAAAGAAAGTTTGTCATAGACAAAAATCAGTATGGTTTCACCCATTAAGTGAACTGGGGGAAATAATACCTTTTATGAAGGCTGTAACACTGGACATTTGGTAGCTGTCTTATATTAAACAAATTTGAATCCCATGAAAGTGTAAATTTTATATAACAATTTTGATTTGAATAAGCTTTTTTGGAGGTTGGAATGAAATAATAGATCTTTACATACTTTATAAAATGATAAATGAGTTCTTCTTCAATTATTTTGTCTAAGGAAACATTTTTAGTATGCTTTGGATTTCCATTGCAACTACAGCCCAGTATTTATATACTTACACTACAATCTAGGGTATATTGTTTGCCTGACCAAAAAAACCCTATAAATTTGCTCACCATTCTTTCACTCGTCCAGTGTTTCCATGAACTGTTACTAAATATATAATTGCTATTACCTGGTGGGGCAAGGGGAAGTCGTTGGGTTTGATGATTTGGGTTTCTGTTTGTTTGTTTATTGTTCCTCTCCAATACACACACACACACACACACACCACCTCCCTCTCACTGATACAGCTGCAGAGAAGGCTCATTCACAAGCATTTTTATATAGGCAATTACAATTACCACCTCTGCTGCTGTTTTCTAGCCCTTTGTTCTTTACTGAATGGCAAAACAGAAAAATAGTCAGTGAAGAAACTTAAAAGTAAAACTTGATTTCTGGTCAGGATTGCCTCATTTTGATTCCTTTTCCATTTATGTTTGACAGGTGTATTTTTTTCTCTTCTATTAAAAAAAAAACCCACAGAATTCTGATTGTACAAAATTTCCAGTTTAAATTCTTAAACCCATTATTCTTGCAGAGGAAGCGTCAAACATGGCATAGCTAGTGTCAGTCTGAACAAAAAACACACAGTCTGTATTTCAGACATGCCTAAATATGCCAGCCTGCCAATCAGACTAGAAGCATCCCAAAAGCACTACTGCACAAGAAGAGACACGAAGAAAGGCACAAATAATAGCCTGCCTCCTGTAAAACCAAAAACTACAAAGAACAAGGTTTGTTTGCTTTACAGAAATATGTGAAAGCAGTATTTGTCACAGACATTTACAGACTTTACTGTCTGGGAAAAAGAAAAAAAAAAATACAGCTCATCTAAATTACTGAATAATTAGCAGGGATAATATTTCACTTTGCCATGTGCCATATACAGTAATCTTCTTTCCATCTTCAGTAAGATAGTCCCTGGGTTTGTGAATTTAAGGAGACCATCTGCTGCTGAACTTACATAAACATCCTTAACTGTGGAGCAGTTACAGCTATTCAGTATTTGTGCAACAGGAGTAATAGCCACCTGTAAGGTGCGGGGGGGTGGGGGGGGAAGTTGGCCAAGAACAAAGCCACTCCCCATATTTTTGCACACACTTTAGAAATCAGCACGCACCACAAATAAAAACAGCGTTAAGAAAGGCATTTACAATCTCAATTTAAAACTCCACCAGTTAAGATTTAACAGATTTCAACATTATTTGGATATGACCTAACCTACTTCTAAGCAAAACAATAGTAAGCAGGTTTCGGACATATTTATTTAAGAACTTCAAAATAAATGTAAATACAAAATTAGGGGACTACATTAGGATAATATAGTTCAATATATTCAAATAAGTTTTCTGTCAAACACAATGCAAATGACTACAGTTATAGAAAGAGAACAACTCATTCCCTCAATGTGTGTTTTCTAACTCATGAGTTGTACTTTTTCCCCCCAAACATTAGCTATAATAGCTCTAATTTAAGGTTCATGCCCCTAGTCCATGCACAGGACAGAATGCAAATTAGAGTAATGAGCGTTGTGTACCTTTATTGGGACTTAAAAGGACATCAAGATTCTTGCCATCTTTTAGACCCAAACATTTTATAGATAATCATATTTAAGACAGACAGCAAGGCTCTGCACCTTCATGCATTTTGCTAGCTAGCACAGGTTGAGCAGAGCTCAATAGCCTTGCCACGATGCCATGTCACATCTTCTGCCTCAAAAGTCAGTCTTCCTCACTCATTCAGTACCTTGATCTTCAATGCTGTTGGGAACACAGCCCTTCACTCTTCTTAACATCATTCAGTAACTAAGAGGAATTTAACCTGACCTGAAACAAAATTGCAAGGTTGCCAAAGTTCTAGAAACATATCCTTTATCTCAACCATTGAATCAAAACTAAACCAAGACAAACCCTTCTATTATAAAGCTTCAATTACTACTAGGAAGCAATGTGGAATAAATACTAACTGATTTATAAGGCATTTTGGAAATGTGTGTGCCACCATACAGTTTTATCTCAATAAGGCACTTGTATAATAATTTATACCCATGAAGGATACCTACAGCACATTCCATTCTAAAAACTGTAATAGTATGAGAGAGTAATGAAAACCAGCAGTCAAGTAGTATAGCATTTCCACCAGGAATTGACACCTAGCAATCAAAAAAACAAAAATATTCTAAATCATTAACATCACAGACCATGGATAAACCGTCTCTTTCTGCTGACTTAGAAAGCCAAGATCACCAAAAGAACAGCAAAGAACCAGTGCTCTATTTCAGACCTGAGAGCGTTCTGCTTCTTTTGTACGTGTAGAGCAGACAATGAAACAGCCACTCAGTTGTGTTTTACTTCTCTTTCTACATTTCAGATGTGTACACAGGCATACATACATACACACCACATTCACTCACCCCTCTCCCATCTGGCAAAGACTTCCCCACTGCCCAACCCAAGAGCAATACTGTTGCTTTATTTCTTTTCTTTTTAATACAAGGCTCTACCCAAGACATTCCTACCACTTAGCTAGGATGTTGAGACTGGCTTGACATGACATCAAGACTGAGCAGTACTGACAAAAATTCTTGAGACAACTGTACAATTGCAATATACACACTTTGCAGCTAACACAAATACCCTAAATATCACCCAGCCCTTCTTTCCCCTCCCCATAAACGGATTAGTATTCCTTGTTCAGTCATGACTATCAGCTAAAGGATTTTAAAGCCAGTCATACTTTTAAGAACAAAAAAGGTACACAGATGCTTTTGGCTGAAAACCCAAGTATCTTCAAGTTAACGTACTTTTAAGATGTATAAACAAAAAGAAAAAAGAATATAAAGGACCATCTAATATATCTCAGAGTATGAAGAGCGCAGAATATTTGTGTTTGACAATTTTTTTATTCCCCCACCACAAGAGCAAACTAGTGTCTAGTGTTGATTATTGAAACAAAGATACTTTAAAAACTGACAATGAACAAAACACAGAAAAGTCAGGATTCTAGATCTTGGCACTCTGATGGGACAAATGGTCGATAACCTTGCAGGCATCAGACTTTGCTTTAGATAAAAATCAGCCTAGAATAGCAGGAGTAAATCCAGGCACAGGCATCGTATCTTTTATAGTGAAAGTGACAGCTGAAAAGAGTCTGTATCAGCTAAGTAGAGCAGTGACAGTTCTGTACAAAAAGAGGATCATTTTGCAAGTTTTTCATTTCTCTCATATATCATTCAATCACAAAAGATAGCATGAAGTTTCAGGCACATCTATTTTTGTTCTGTTAAGGCCATAAGGTTAGGGCATTCAGACCAGTAACTCACTTGTGAACTCCTACACAAATAGGTCATCATTTTGTCATAAACTGCTCCCAATATAATAATGGAAAAGTAGTCTTGAAAAGAAAAATTATGGAAGGACATACAAAGCAAGCATGACATTTGCTTAATATAGAGTCCAAATTCTCAAATATTCTACTCAACATATCCATGATCACAAAATACAGATCTGCACTCCCATCTGTACTAGTCAAAGAACAGGCAGGAAAGAACTGAAGGGGATTCTTCTGATGTAAGAAAAAAACCCACTATCTCAATTCATCTGACATAGTGCTTAGTATCTAACAAAGAAACTTGAAGTTATTTTTTTTCTTCACATGAAGAACTCTTCTAAATCTAACAGAAAAACTGAGAGCATTTTGTATATACAGAGTGTATTCTTAATAAATATTTTCATATTCCACATGTGTTTCTACTTGGTCTTCTCACTCTCCCTCCATTTAAGAGCATCTCAAAGGCAACAAATATCCACTTTTTACAGAATGTACATAAATATGGACAGCTAAACAAATGAGGACCTATTCTACAGCCCATCAGTTTGCGGAGAGAAACTGCTGTTAATATATTAACTTCCTAGAAAACATAACCTTACAGCTTGTTACCTCCTAAATATGAATATTACTGACTCTTCTAATAATATAATGGCATCTTTATTAACTTACCTTCTCCATGTGTTAGTAGTTTGCAAGTTTTACAAATTGATCGTCTTTGATTATAAAAATATATGAAAAAAGTCTGAAAATCAGACTATTTATTTTAATATTTCATCCATGTGATAAAGGGTGCTAATCCTATAGGCATCAAACAGAAAAGCAAAAAAAAGGTCAAGACTTGTATCCTGAAAAGTGTTCAGGTGTTTAAAATCCATTGAATAAACGAACAAAAAACCACATCATCTTTGTGAACCACACAGGGAGTTTCTGGTCCTTGGAACCTCTTGCAATGTTTTTATTCCTCTAACTGATGAGACAGAAAATCATGTAAAGTCTAACTAGCTCGAAAGGACAGAACCTTCTCTGTAAATTTAGAAAAACAATACTACCAACTACTCCTTTATTGAAAGGACATGCTATCACAGGAAAAAGAATTTTAAAACAAAACAGCGAAAAAACCCTCACTCTACTCTGAGATCTCTCACGTTACGTACTGTACAAGTCTCATAAAACACATAGCTGGAAAAGGAATTTCACTCATTTGCCAGTGGTCAAGGGGTAACCTGTGCTGTTGGCTCACTCAGGGGCTGAGAGCAGACCCTCTTAGCATCTTATGATACGAATACAAATATGAAACGGTACAGGCAGGAGGTAGGAAGCGAATCTGAGGACGCGCTCCCCAGGCAGAAGGTGCACAGGAGCTGACAGCCAGCTGTCTGCCACCCACCGCCTCCAGCCTCTGGAGGGACGAACACCCGCTGTGCCCCTCTGGGCACAGTGGAACACCCAGGGCTTCAGTGAGTTACGTTGTTGTACCCCAGGCCTACAGTTTTTAAAGAGAGAAGTGATTTTTTGTTCCACAAGTGGGTAATGGCAAGTCAGTAGAGAGGTGTGGGAGGTAGAATAGAGCATGAGTGAAGGGCGTGAAAAATTTTACTGTAGAATGAAAGACTGTATGTGGGAGGAGAAAAGTATTAGCGTACAAGTTATGTTATTGCAGTTTAAGAAGAAAATGCATTCTAAACAGATGATTATTTTTTTTACTGCCAAAAAGGTTGAAGGCCATAAAGATTTTATTAGAAGCTCAGGTTTTAGGTTTCATAACATCTCATAAGTGCAAGGTTTTACTGTGGTCAGCTCAACTACGAGAATTTTTATATTATTGCTATAAATCAGCTGGGCTACTGGCAATTAGTTGCAATTTTGTTGAAATCCAGTTTAAACGAACAACAACAACAACAAAAAACAAACAGTAAATAGATAGAAAAATACAAAGCAAATATAGGAAGCTGTGTGTTTATATTTTGGCATATGTAACCAAAACACTGGTATGTGACCAGATCTGTGAGTCAAACTATTACGACAAGCAAAAGCTATAAAAATGAAACACTGAAAAAAGTAACCATTACAAGATAGTAATCTGTGATCTTTCCATGAAGAATTTAAATGACATCCATACTGTCTTCATGAGGAGAAATGGGAAGACAAACAGGGGGACAGCCAAAGGGATACATATTTTTTTCCACCTCAAACTGAACCTTAAAAAAATGCAAAAAACCGAAAGAGCAAAGTAGGTGCTGCTGATGTAATGCTTTTAAACATCCAGTACAACAGTTTCCAATCACATTTCCTTAGCAGTGTGGGCGTTTTTTGATGGGTTTTGTTTTAAGTACCCTTCCCATTGAGTAACCATATCTCAAATTACTCAACTCAATTTTAGCGAGCTGGCCAAAATGAGGACACAATACTTTTCAGAATTCTGTTCAAGTCATAACAAGTTCAAGAAAAAACTGACTCCCTGAATACTTAGAAATAAGTGTTTACTCTGCAAACTTTGCTTCCTTTTGCTATTTGCTTTCTTCTCACAACTTCATCTTAAATTTCTGTACAGCATGTCACCTTCAGCCATGTTGTTTTTAACTTCCATTTCTCAATTACTCAGCCACACTGTATAGCATTCAGAATTAGAAATGCATTTTATGCTAAGGTCAACATTTTATTTGGGTTAGTTTCATTACAAAGCAATATAATTGGCATTCTTTGAAACTACTCCATCACGCAAACAAAATATTGGTAAGTGGGAAGATCAGGAGATTAATTTCAAAAGCTTAGTCCTGCACTGAAAATAAAAGACAATGAACAGACTTTTTAAACCCACTAATGAATGGAAATCATGAGTAACTGACTTAAGAATCAGAGTCAAAAGCCTTAAAAGAAAAATAAAACCCATTGCTCCCTGTAATATAATTTTCGGCATGATTTACAGTTTTCCAGATGTCTATAGAGTTTTATTGATTTGTTTGGAATTATTTAGCTCTGAAGGCTTTATAAGACACATTTACTTACAAAAAGCAGCAACTCTGCTTTGTCTTATTCGTGAGCTGGCCAGCTGCAGAACCTGGTTTGACATTAGGCTGCAAGAAGGTCTGCTTTGTCCTGTATATTCCATTAGCAATTGTGCCAGACTTGATTAAATCAAAAGATTTATTGTACTGCATGAAGGAGCACAGTTTAGAGGAAGGAAGCTCACATTTCACAGCTATGAAGATTCTAGGCAGACTGTTGAACTTTTCAGGTGAAACACACTTTGGGACTAAACCTATCACCCTTCAAAAACCAGGCAGATTAAGCGGAAACCCAGAGTTCACCTTCTGGCTTTCCAGTTTGACAACATCACTTTATATGCTTTACGAAGTGTCGGTTACTGTGTTCCATATTCCAATGTATATTCACATGTGGGAAAGCAGATCATTGCAGAGTGAGCAAGTACTTAGAGAGCTTTCAAGGGTTTTTTGAGGGGGTTTATTTTTAGGTTTTAGGTAAAGGTTTGAGAGTACACGTCAGATGGAGACAGACAGTTACTGATTCTAGTGTCAGCAGCTAGGATTAGATTCAGTGAAGGTAAAGCAACATGACTCATTTGCAAAACACATCATAAGAAATCAGGATTCAATACTGCCATTTTCCTGAAGTTCCAATGTCAGTTGATGTAAATATACTGAGACCTATACAATATTGGAAGCTACTCTGCATATGAAACCTTCATTCTTACACTAACCAAGGCCACACATTAGGATGCCATTCTGCACTTAAGGTACTATTCCACATCAAAATCATAATAGCAGGGCATTAATTTGAAATGTATCTATAGTCATATCAAAGCTAGAGGAATGTTTTAAATAAATAGCTGGTCAAATCAAGTCTTTCCAAAGATGTAACAGTTCCACATTGATTTTGGAAGCCTGCTTTTCATGGATTACTTTCAACAACTATTGTTGAGGTGAGGCAGCCTTCCATACTGCTATCACTGTATTTGAAATTACTGGACTGTCACTGCTTGGTATGTAAGTCAGACTCGACCTATTTAGGAACTCTCCAAGAGCTACTGCTTCGGCTGAGTCCCCACAAGCATCAAGAAGAGGCTGGCTCAGGAGCTGCAGCTCTTCACAGTAGAAATATTCCCTAGATCAGCTCATTAATAATATACCAAAAAACCTGCTTTTTGTACAACCTGGAATTAAGAAAGTGTCTGATACCGTGCCATACTGAAAACAGAACCAGTAAAGAGACAATACTCTCCTATAAAAAGTTTATTAGATGAAGCCTAAGATCAATCTTAAAATCAGTCTTACCTCATAGTTTCAATAATGACCTTCAAAACACAAGGTGAAAGTTACTAATGAAATCTGAACATAACACCAAGTTGAGAAGCACATCCACTGCAAAGGAAGGTAAAACATATAACCAAGAAAGAACAAAATAAGTTTCGAGAAAAAAATTCATTCCACTTTTATTTTACATTTGGAGTCATTCCCTCAAGAACTACATGATAAAATTTTGATCAGTCCTGGTAGCTCATCAGCAGAAAACACCAGAAAGAGAATAACCACAACATTGTACTCAACATGTAGAAACAACTGCACAGTATTTCCAGTAGAGACAAAGCTTTAATGCCATTTTATTTGCCATGGACAAGACTGTGTAGAATGCTCCTTAAATTCTTACCAGCCATAACAAAACCCCCACAAACAGAACAAGTGTGGAGAAGGGCCTTCTGTTCCCCAGAGACTGTACTGTACAAGAAGAAACTGAGTGTTTGTCTTGTTTAAAGACTGGCTAGAAGTTTGGCTAGAGTAACATCAGAAAAATGAGGTCTGACAGAGCAAGTTGTCTGTAAACATCAGGAAGAAAGAAAAAGAATTTACTTTAAACAAGGATAGGGGTAAGATCAAACAAATGGGCTGCAATCTCAGCACGTGCTCCACATACAGGTGAGCAGACAATTCTAGTCCTCAGTAAAGTGAGCCACTGAACAGCCTTCCACCACAAGTATGAGATGGGAGAAAACAAAACAAAACCAAAACAACAGCAACCCATCAGTCAATCAAAATTGAGTGCAACTGATTTATAACAGAGATCGATTATGTAGGTTTTTTCTATAGCAACTAGATTAGAAAATAAATTAGTAGTTCAGTTCAGGACAAAGGAGTTCAGGCTAGGGCTACTGATCTGTACCTATCGTCTGCTTACTTCAACAATTTTGGAGATCCATTAGTTTAAAAAAATTAACATTTTAACTCCTTTTGTTGAAAATATGACTCAAAAGGATGTTATACTGAGCTCCTCCATGTCCTCTCACCTTTAGCAAAAAGTCTTCAGAAGCCAAGTCGTAACCCTCTCTGCCAACTGACAAACACTATTTATCAGGGTTATTTTAACTTCAAGGAATTTTACCCCAAAGGAAATTCTTTCCATTCCCTTTTCTGTTTGTTATGCTTAGACTCAGCACGCACTTACAACTTCTTTCATACTGAAGCTGAATGTTATACAAACCCCTGAATTTTTAAACACTTAATAAAATGGATTATAAAAACAAAAACAGGGATCTGAAGGTCTGGTTCATGCTTTGGTAAATATAGAAATACTTAAAATTACTATGAAGAAAAGTTGCTGTGAAGTTGGATGAGCAAGAACAGGAATCATCTCAATCTTCTGAGGTTCCGTTGGCTCTTGTTTATAGTTAATGAGAGAACTGAAGACTGAACATAAAAAGGTGCAAACAACAGCTGTTTTCAGAACTGAACCACTTTAATTTTGATTTTTAAATAATGTGACAAATCACAACTTTTTTTTTTTTTTCCCCAGCCACATGGATAAACTCTAGCATAGATTATCAAAAGTTTCACAGTACTAAAATTAGTAGTCATAGCAGAAGAACTAAATACAAATCTAAGTTTGACTGGCTGAGAGCCAATTCCAAACTCACATGTCCTGCTCTTTAACAGTAAAACAATCTTTTGGAAGAGATCCAATGGAATCATTCAACAGAAGTTCACACATTCAAATTCTAGTATTGCTAATCTTGTTTTGGAATTCAGTGTCAAGGTGAGCAAAGTATACCTGAAGCCAAACCTGAAAGGATGCTATTTTCTTTAAATGCTTATTTTTTTGTTAAGTGCTATAGTTATAAAATATTTAACTGCCAATAATTTAGTTGGGAATTCTTGTCAACTGGTTTAAACAAAGAATATATAACATGAGTACATAATACTCTATTCAAGTCTTGTAAAAAAATTCTTCCCAACATCATAATATGAGAAATATTCTGTACTACAAGTAGAAGCACGGTACACAGGAACATCAATTGAAATTCTCAATTGTCAGACCATCTAGCATCAAAAAAAAAGGTGTAATATCTCATAGAATAATTCACACTAGAAGGCACCACAGAACACCATCTAACCCAGCCTCCTGCTCAAAGCACTGAATTCAGACCAACTTGCTTAGGGCTTTGGCCAGTGTAGTCTTAAAAACGGGGAAGGATGTAGATTTCACAACCTGCCCACACTACCTGTTCCAATTTCTCAGTGTCCTCAGGTTGATTTTTGTTTACCAGTGCCAAATCAGAACCTCGCTTGGTTTAGATTATGACCACTGTCTCTCTTCCTCCTGCAATATACCTCTGTAAAGGGCCTGACTCTGTCTTCTTAATACCTCTTGGGTATCACGTTATGAGGCAGCTATGAAGTATCCCCTGAGCAGAGCTTTCTGTCGTCCAGGCTGTGCAAAGCCAATTCTCAGCCTCTCCTTATGTGCTCCAAGCCCCTCATTTTGCTGGCTCTCCACTGGACTAGCTTCAGTTTACTCAGTATTTCTCATGCATTTGGGGAACCAAAACTGGATGGGGTACATCCAGTGTGGTGGTCTGAGGGATGCTGAATACCAGCAATCCACTGGCTCTTCTGTTCATAAAGCCTAGTATGCTGCTAGCATTTTTCACTGTCACAGTGATAAATGACATGCTGACTCATGTCTGTCAGAATGTGTAGGTCCCTCTTAGCAGAGCTGCTTCCCAGGCAGGCAGTCCCTACCCTGTACTGCAAGGCATAAGAACATGCATTTATCCTTGTTGAATGTCACAAGGTTCATTATGGTCCATTCCACCAGCCTCTCAAAACCACAGAGTGCCATCCTCAAACGTGTCAACTACTCCCCCAACATGATGTCATGCAAATTTGATGAGGATACACTTCATCTCCTCCTCCAGATCATTGATCAAGGTACTAAACAGGATAGGTCCCAATACAGCACTCCACTTGTAACTGGCCTCCAAGTGAAATACGAACCATTAACTGCTATGTTTTGAGCCTGACAAACCAGCCAGTTCTTCCACCCAAAACCATAACATTGCAACTTAGTTATACAGATGCTGTGAAAACCATGCTAAAAGCCTTGATAAACTCAAGGTAGGTGATGGGTAAACTTCCATAAGCAATATTAAATCTAATCTGATGGCATTTACAGTTTCAGCAGTATACAGAAATGTCCCAGGACTATTGATAAGCATATAAAAGATACACACGAACTTCACACAAGGCCATTTTAATTACTGTTTAGGCAAACAAACAAAACAAAATACCTCAAAACAAAACAATTGCACTAGATTTCTTTCTGTTAGGGTAGAAAACATAGGACTAAAGAAAAATATGTTTATGCATAAAACAAAAAGGTTTTAAGTTTCAGAATCTGTAAATACAGTCCACGAAAATAAAACTAATTTCACCACCCAACCGGGAAAACCCAAAATCATTTTCCCCCTTATACATGAATGATGAAATGGAAAAGATGTAACGCTATAACAAATAAAGCAATAAAAAATATTACTTAAATGAAAGTTAAACTTATTTATCATTTTAATTTATTAGCATTTCATATACAGCTGCAACAGATATGTTGACCTCTACTTAGGGGATTTCTAGCTGAGCAAATTTTCACACAGTGACCCATAGGTAAGTAGGAGTCTGGACAGCGCTTGCTGGGAGTCCATGAAGAGTGGTTTGTCTGGTGGATTTGTTTTTTCAACCTTAGAACTTAACTTCTTGTTAAGTCATAGAGAGGACTATCTAACATATTTTAGATGTCTCTTATTATTACTTTTCTCCACAGTGATTCCTGTAGCTGCCACAAAGAATTCATACAATTGTATGGAGGGATGTGGTTGACACAGCTGGTATGAAAAAAAAAGTGGTTCATGAGAATCTGTCAGCTTGCAACTTTAACCACCTCTGACCTATAGGCATACTGAATGTTGTAAAATGAGTGAACAGGAACACTGACACTGTTGGGTACACTCTACATAAGAAAGAGAAAAACATTACCATTAAACATCTACTTTCCCAGGAGAAATTATTATTACTATGCATATATGTAAATATTCTATTTTAGCACTCAGCCACAACATTTTCATAGGCACAAAGCATCACAGATATTCAATTAACTATTTGTGAATACAAAGACATAGTTTGTATGCCCATTACCAGGCACAAAGTACACTCTATACATTGATAGTACTAACATAATCTTATATGTTTAACAATACTTTGAAAAATGCAGCAGTAAAATTCAAACTAAAACCAAAACACTTTACACAATGCAGTATTCATTTGTTGCAGATCAGTATGATGGAAAGAATCATCAGCTATTTTTAAGAGCTGTTTTCTAAGGAAACAAGTCTTATGCAATCGCACAGTGCAACACCTCCCTCCACCTCATGATTTTTTGAGACTGTTGTTTGACTCAGCAAAAGTTGATAAAAAAAGATAAAAGTTTCAAGGGTAATTATGCTCACAGGAATTTTATTTTAAAAGTTACACAACCACAGAGAAAAAGCACAAAGCATCCCAAGTGTGAGAGAAACACTGACATTAGTAAAATCATCACATCTGAGAATTTCACAGACTAATGAAGTACCGCTTGCCCTTCACTCAGAAATCTCCACCAAAAGTAATGATTTACAGGAGTCCAGGGTAAGAGGCCAACAAAAGCTCAGAATCTCATAAAGCTCCTCTGTTCTCACAGTAGAAACCTCATCTCATATAGAAAACATTGTTGGAGCTCAATTTATATTTGATAGCTTGGGGTTTTTCAGTGTAGCACCAAGCAACCACCTGTACAGCTCTTGACCACTTCATATCATCTAATCTATCCTGTTCCCTTTTTGTAACAAACTGGTTAAATTCTGCATTTGAAGAGAAGTGGAAACGAGCAAACCAGTCCTCACATTGTTACAGATTTCACCAATCACTATATTTACCCCACCTTGTCTCACCACCTTTAAAAATAATGATTTGAAATGGTTTCCTACGCAAACAAGGCTGCGTGATTCCAAGAGATGTACAAATATACTAAGACAGTTGTTGGGAGAGGGGGTGGCAAGTAGCAGAGAATCCGAGAGGGGGAAGACACCCACCTCTGCAGTACCTGCTGATCTCAGAAAACTGGCAGCCAGATAAAGAAAAGATTTTGAGCACTGACAGGTTTATCCCCATAGTTTCTAATTCTGTCAGCCAGCTTCCACAACTGAATGCAGATGCTTATGTATCTCTGCCAAATTACTCTGTGACTGGACTGTTGTTTCAGTTATCTGACAAGGGAATTTGAAATACAAGGTTACTGTTTTGATAAGGGATTTTAACTACCTGGACATCGCTTAATTGATTACTACAGCTCAACCCAGAGCAAAGAATTTGAAGATCAAACTAAGGGATATCTTTATATCAACAACATAAAGGAAGCTATGGAAGTGCCAAAATAAGTCTCACATCTTAGCGTATTCTACGAAATAAAAAAAAATATTCCTCAAAGTTATTTGAAAACTTTCTTCATATAATTCTCCCTGCTGAACATCCCAACAAGTTTCCTACTCCTGAACATGCCAACAACCGAAAAGTGATTTCAATTTTAATTATTGCGTCTCTTGCATATAATGATCACATGCAGAGAAGCACCTTTGTGGTCATTTAGCTTGCTGTACGTAATAATTGGCATTATTTTTCTCATTTACCATATAACAAGAATAACCGCTCTTCAAAGTGACAACACTAAAACAGTTACTGTATGGCTTATCATTGAAGACCAACTTCATACCATGTTTTCTGTCAATGACATGACAAACTGAACCTAACAGAAATCCCCAGTGGTTTCACTTGTTAGTTCCAGTGTCAGACTGGAGGACACTGACATAACATAGCCTTAAACTCATTCCTACCTTGTCTCAGCTCATATCGTAAATTCCATACTGTCAAACATAAAACATTTTTTCTGAGCCTCATATGGAAGAGAACAGAGGAGTAATGACAACACTGCTGAGAAAATGGGCCATGGGTTTGTAAATACAATGGGTTGTTTTGCATTAGTCCAATGAACAAAATTGTTCTCACACTGGGTTTGTATTCATCATCAATTAGAATTTTTACATGACAAACCCAGAGCATCCTGCTGAACCCAAATCACAGCTGGCAATCCTGCAGCCCAATGTGGCAAGGCAGCCACTCTCTTTGAAACAGCTCCCTCCATTGCTATAGAGAAAAACCACTCGGAACAATAATAAGCTGTTGTCCTGACAACCTCCCAAAGAAAAACCAAGCCTTTACTTTACTACAGCACAACAGCAAGGATAACCTGATCACCACAAACTGCTCCTGATTCTTCAAGAGCAGCTGGCCACTGCAATAAGCAAGACCAGTACAGCAAAATACATTTGCTTGCCAACGCACTATAGATGATACGCACATTACGTGTGAGAATGTATGCATATACACAGCTACACTTTTCTTCCCCACCCCCACCCCTCCCCCTTTTTCCACTTTGTGTCACACTAATATTGCAATGAGATTTCATGCTAAGACACGTCAGGTATTCTTTTTCAGTGCTGAGAGACTAGAAAAATACTTAAGGAGTGCTCTTCATACTTACAAGTGCTCTTTTCCTGGAATGTACTTAGGTCTCCAAAAATAGGAAATAATTAGTTTTGAACAGAAAGACACAAATGAAAACAACCAGAGAAGAAGAGTGTGATGAAATAACTTTAACTCTCAGGTGAAAAAAAAAATCTAAAACCCCACAACCGAAGCAAATGGGGGGAAAAAAAACCAACAAAAAAAACCAGACTGAAATTTCCTATCTTTCACAAATGCCTTCTCCATAAAATGTAGGAGACAGAACTGCTTTTGCAGTGACAGTTTTGCTAACTATGCATTAATTGCAGGATTTCTTTTTACTCCCCCATGTGAAAGGAAAAAAAATAGCAAAAGTATTTTAACAATATGTGCATTTATAACACCTATAAAAAGCTTTGCTCAGTCCTTACTCACCTTAATTGCCATTCTGTTCCCAAATTATTTCACAATTTATCTGATTTGACTGAAGTGGATGTAAAAATCCAACATGAAATACAAGGTGGCCCAGAATCTCCTTTCCCTCTCATAAATATGGAACAGACAAGTGTCAAAAAAAACCCCAAAACAAACAAACAAACAAAAAAAACAAAAAAAACCCCACCACACAACAAAAAACCACCAGAAAAATTTGATTAAGGTCTTCAAGAGCATATACTACGTTTATAAACAAAACCCACCAAACAACCAAACACTTTATTCCATTTGAATTAACCTGCCCTAGAACATCTAGTGTTCTCAGAGTACCTTTCCTTATAAATACATTTTATTAAGTACTGTAATCTGTTGTTTTTGTAATCTGTAAAAGAGTTATATAATTTCATCACAGATTGTATCAGGTTTAAAATAAAGGTTGGTGAAGCAAAAGGGAAATGGAAGGGCAAATTGTTGAGTTGTATGAGAGCTTTGTATCTCTGTTATGTGTCCTCTAACATAAATTCCATCAAATCATCTTCATATAACTTAAGTCTGAAAAGTCATACTGTGAAATACCTATGATTGAAAAGCCTAAAAGATGAGGTAGCAGGCAGGCATTATCACCATCCACAGCCACTGTGACAGTGAAAATTCGGGCAGTGAAGGGAGAGGGGGAGGAAGGATGGAATGGCAAATAATATAGGAGGATTATCCAAAATCTGCAGAGCTGGGTATGTCACTTTGCGGGATCCAGGACAACAAATGAAGACATTATATAAGAAAAGATTTAAAGTCAATGGCAAAACTCCAAGTCCTGTGCTCAGAATTTTATTTCAGCTGCTGAGGGGGAGGGGAAGTCATGCCAACTTCAGCTACTGCCACCTTCCAGCCTCCTAGCTACTACAGGAAAATTTACTACCTTTCCTCCATCCTGCTCCTAGATTCCCTCACTTCCAAAACAGCTACGGTACCTTTCTACATTACATCTCTAAGCTTTAAAAAAAAAAATAAAAAAAAAAAAATTAGTACAGGTCATTTTCCTAAGGAACAGAGACTCCCCAGTTAACAGCAACTGAAACAAATGCCTACTTCATTTCAAACATCTACTATCCTTAAAATGTTTTACAAGCATGAGATCCAATAAAGCTGTTTGCTTGCAGATCCAAAAAGATGGGACAGCAGCTGCTTACACTTATTACATGTTCAGAAGATTATATCCATAAGGATTTGAGACATTTTTTAAACAAAACCTTTAATTATGTGTGAACTGATCAGTATTTAAGAAATTCCAGAAAACCAGAAGAATCCACTTATAAATCACGAGTCCCTAACTGCTCATGTAATTACACTTCCATGATCCAAACAAGAGTCTACATATCTTCCAGCAAGAACTATGGTGCACAATAATCACAATGACATTTCTGCCTACTGCTGTACTGTCTTTAGGTAAAAACCAGAAGAGTATCACCAATTATAATAATCCTTCTCAATCTTCAGTTCATTCAATTATGCCTGAAAATAGCTTTAAATCTGGGGTCAGAGCTTTACTACAAAGGAAGGCAGGGTCTCTCTCATTTACTTCTGTCAGGATAAATCAGATGTTTAACATTATGTTCACTCTTTCACAACAAACTAAAAACAGTGAGACAGCTATTCATGTGAAGCCCTGCAATTCTTAAAAATCTAACCAGTCATAAGGCATCACCACTGAATGTCATGAGGAATTAATGTTATTCTTAATGCAATCTATGTGAAAAACTAGTATTTTTAAAACTAAAAAAAAAAAGAAAAATGTGAAACACACGTTTCAATCTACTAAATACAAATTCTATAGTCAGAGCTATACATCATAAGAGTCCTCATGAATTCTTCTTATTAGATTCTTGGATTTGGTAAACAGTCCTCACAGGATTTCCTCCTAAATAATTCAGGTACAAAAAACAGGGTAGAGAAAGACTGAGAGGGGCACCCCTACCCTAAATTTCTTGAACTGTTCAGATTTATAAAAGCATGAAAATTCCCTTAAGAATAGACAAACTGAAGTCCGTCTTAACTTTGCAAGAGATAATCTTTTCATATAAATCTCATATAAACTATGCTACCTAGCATACCAAAAATTTTTATTATGAGTACAATATTGCAATACATAAACAGCCAACTCCAGTTCACTGATCCACAACCCAGCTTGCTCAAACATTTTAAAATTGCAAAGCGTTTTAAATTGCAAAGCAAAAATTGCATGGAAAGAGGAAAAGAGCATTCATTAAACCATTATTTCATTTCAAGCTGTCAATACAGCTACTGTTGGTAATCTTGGATGACTAATGTGAGAAACTAGATAACCCAGCGCCCCACCCTCTTTCCACAATCTGCAACTTACGTTCTTACAATAACATAGAAATTCTCACTCAATATTACCAAACTAGATCATTCATTGGTAAAAGGTACAAACCTACCAAAAATATTTTAACGTCCAACCACCTAAATATAACCTTAATTCCAACCAAAGCAAGGATAAAATATTTACTTTCTCCTGCAGTTTGAACTGCTGATCTGCACATAAAAGGCTTGGGTGCAATGCCTGACTACTATATTCAATATGAAGCTGAAAGTGAAAAAATGAACTGTCTCAGTTCACTTGTAAAGGTCAAACAGCAAGAGAAAGGGATGGTTTTGCCTGTTTGACCACTGCTTTGCTTAGTTCCTCATTTGACTCTCTTCATTTGCAAGAGTCTTTCACAATGCACTTGAGTAATGGTATGTCAGTAAATGTCTATGAAAAAAGACCATACTATCTTTCTTTCAGGAAAATGGAACAGACACCTTTAAAATCACTGATTCACACAGTAAGTAAATACCAGCTACAAAGAACTGAGGTTTTGTTTAGTTCTAGGTTTCACGTTATACCCTTGGCATCTATGAATGACATGATCTTTAATTTATCCAACACAATTGGTGAAACAGTCTGGCATCCTTACAAGTAAGTATTCCTTCTTGTCACATCTAAGCGCTGCATGACCTGGTAAGGTAACCCACTGGGCATGCATAACCAAGACAATACATTCAGAGACCTCTCTGAAATCTAGCTGTGTATGAATGATACACAAATTATAAATCAACTGTTGTGGAGCCTAAGTGATGTTTAAATATCCATAACGCATTAGAGCTCTTGATGATTTAAACATGTTTGCATTAATAATAAATGATGTTTCAAAGATTAAATTTAAGATTGAAGTACTTCAGAGCTTCTACAAAGAAGCAAAACGGGGCAAATAACCCATTCCACTGACAACAGGCACAGTTTTGGAAAAGCACAAGAAATGCATATAGGAATGCCAAGGCCTTATTAATCTAGCAGGCTGCGATGCACTACGTTTCTGAATCCAATTCCAAAATGCCTCAGTCTAAGATGGTTAGGTACAGAATCTGGGGGGGAAATAGCTGAACAAACAATATTCATGCACTACAGTCCTTTTTAAAGTCAGTCCATCAAACTAAGTAACAACTGAGACTTAATTATTGGGGGTTTTCCACATTTTCAAACATCCCTCCTTATCCAGCTGCCTTCATTTAAAGCAACCTAAATATTTTGCAGAGCTACCTTCCAATTAAAACAAGCTTCCTTTAGATATTGCTGGTAGATATATAAAATAATGTCTATAAGCAGCAAGATGAGCTGATCAAAACAATGAATTACGTCAGCTTGTAAGCAAATCTCAAATTCTGCTCTTGTCTAATCAGTGCAGAACTGATCAAGAAGGTAGTTTACTATTCACGCGAAGAAAAAAAAAAAAGACACAAATACAGAAATCGCAGGCTGCAGAGACAGATTAGACGCGTTCCTCCTCTGTTGGATATCTGATATGAGAAAGCCATCTAGTGTTAACTTTTAGAAGTGAAAACTGCGCACAAAAGAGCTCGGGAGAATTTACATGTGCAATTCCCCGTAACTTTGCATGTCTTCTGCATCGTAAAAAAATAAAACTCGTTTCCTCTAGAAAAGCCAGGCTGAAAGCAAACCCTCAAACTACTAACGCGTGAAAATAACCCACCATCAAGCGCCAAGCTAGCCTGCCGACCTGCTTGGCGAAGGTTAACAGCCGTATCGGAAATTTGTCAACTTCAGAGTTGCCTTTGTCAAGCCTGCGCAGCGCTCCGGCCGCGCTCCCAGGGCCGGGCAGCGCCCCGCAGAACGCTGCCGGGCGCCCCGCAAGGGGCACAGAGCCAGGAAAAGAAAATCCAAAGCCAAGTTCCCCTCAACCGGCTTATCATTTAAGGAAGCAAATAGTTAAGTTTGGTGAATGGTCCACAGAAGGCGTATCGGGGCGGTACAAGATAACAAAGAGTGCAAAAGGATACAGGTTGCGCCTCGCGGGCAATAAATAAGCGAAAAGCTTTAAAATCACTGGAGGAAAGCACGGGCTAAGGAGTCTTTCCCTCCGCTAGCCCAAGCGCTGGGCGATCCCCGCCGCACCGCCCCCGCTCGGACGAGCGGCTGCACCCCGGCG
>JAVJGI010000062.1:81988605-82023260 GCA_035590275.1 Ibycter americanus
TGGGGGCCGCTGCCCCGGCGCCCCTGGGGGGGTGGGACCCCACGAGCCGGTGAGACCCCACGCGCCGGTGCCGGGGGTGACCTGCCCCCGCGGGTGTCGTTCTGCCGCCCGCCCCGGCGCCGAGGCCACATTGTTCTTTCATGCGTTCGGCTGCCCTTCGTGGGCAAACGTAGGGAGCTGGTGGCGTGCTGTACCAATAGATAACAGAGCTGTAATACTCTATGCCAAGAACAATATTTGCATTTACCGACTGGGTTTTCTTCCGAAGGCTCGTTTTATAAAGCGCTTTGGATGCCCATCAGCTTTCTCCAAGAATATTTCGGTGTTTCACCTGCTATCCTGAAGAACACTATGCTTAAAAACACCTGACTGAAGTTGTCAGTAAATCACGGCATTTCCTTACCCTCTGAAAAAAATGCTGGTCAGTCCCTACCGGACTGCAGAGGTGAGCTGAACTCCTTCGGGCACAGCGGGTGAACTCACCCCTCCGCATCCTGTGCCCACAGCCTGTGTAAAAGGGCTTCATCTGGACACGAGAAATGCTGAGGCGTTCTTCTGTGTGGTGCCTCCCGAGGCTGACCTCCACCATTAAAGAACAGCCTAACTATGGCACTGCCTGTGAATAAAAAAGTATTTCTCAGCTGACAAAATCTACTTCGTGATGGAACTGTGATACCCTGCTTAACAGGTCTAAGCATTTACAGCCAACAAGCTAAATGTTGTTTAGGTTGCATTCCCAAAATTATACATTACCTGCATCTTGACAAGATCCAGCACACTGATATGTATTAGGGTTTTGCTGGTAGGAGAGTCTGGAGGTTTGCTGTGATCACTGTTTTTCTTTCCTTCTTACTTTTTTTTCCCTCTCACTCTCTCACTCCTCCAGTATCATTCCTTTCGGCTTCCAGGCTACCATCTGTGTACCCTCAGGGAGTCAACAAGAAAAGAACAAGGGCCAGAAACCAGAACACAGGTGAAAAGAGGTAAACAGGAGCTTCTTGCAATAATAAAGGGCTGTTCAGGCCTCAAAAGCACAAGAGCAAATGGGGTAAGAGGAATCCCTTGCCTAAACTAAAAACTGATAAACATAAACATGCAATTGAAAAGGGTGGGGAGAAAGGAGGAGACTGATTTTCCCTTCAGCTTCTAATTCTTCCAGGATGCATGTATTTTACTTGAATTGTCTAGTGAAGGACGCTCGCTTGCCACAGATTTGGGGATAAGTCACTTACAGCAGGACAGTCCAGCCTTTGACAATATGGACCCAGAAGGCATTATAACAGTTCAGCTGTGGGCCAGATAACACACAAGCAAAAAGACAGAAAACATCCCACAGGCCACAGGTTTGGACAGCTCTCATTAAAAGGGGTGCCAACTTTTTCCTGCAGTATCTTTTCTTCACTTCTCTTGTTCATATTTAATTTCAAGGTACCCAGCTCAGCCACATTTGAGGCCAGTCTTCAGACATTATTAATACGCAGGGAACTGTTTCAACATCGCCTACAGACTTGTTTGTTTCCAGTGATGTAAAGACAACCCTAACAACAAAAGTGAACTTTTCCATTCGTTGTTGGGGAAGTGGGTCAGAGTGGGATCCTTGGAAATGGTGCAGGAGGTGGAGAAAACATCCGGTTGCCACATGATGAGGCATGTTTTGCTGACACAAGGTGCTCATGAATAGGCAAGCTGAAGAAAGTTTATGTTTGTTTCCTCTCAGCCTTGGGCACAAGCCTCGAATCCAGGTGAAGTAAGCAAGCACTGAGCACAAGATCTCACCAATGCGTAAAGAATTCATCTCACTCACAAATTTTTTGCTGACGTTGCTCAGTATTTCCTGATGCACTTGATGAGGTGAGGTGCTCTATAAGGGAATTCTGGCCAGGTCTTTGGAGCAACCTCAAACCAGAGGTAAGCTGTGAGCAGTAGCAGGGAGGCAGCCGCTGGTTTCACACACTACCTGTGAATCACTGTGCCATCCACAGGCTGGTGCAAAGGTCAGCACTGCAGGCAAATCCCAGACTTCATGCTTCTGTAGATCCAGCAGCCCTGGAGCCACACACGCGTAGCCTGGGGACACAAGAGCTCTTATTCCAGCAACCGCGACTGTTTGGCAGTTTGTTGTACCTCGGAGTAGGCTGAGGGTGGATTTTGCTCTTCTAACCCCAAGCTGCCCTTTCATTTCGATGTTATGCAGGTGAAACCATGTATTCACAATCTGTAAAGTGCCTATTTCACATGTTGCTCTTAAAGCACAAGCACAGGTTACTGCAACACTAATATTTCATCCCAGTGACTTCCCTAAACTACAAGCAATTCAGTGAAACAAACCATCCTCTGTATCCTCTGAAACTGGTTTTGAAAGTCCAGATGGAGAAAAATACTATTGGTTTTAATTAGCAATATCCTTCACATGAATCCCTTATTAACCAAAGGAGCATACTATATTTCATCTCACTTCCTCTCATTTACTTAATACTGCCTCTCTTCTCTGTGGTTTACCAGCAGGAAACCACTGGAGGGGACATATCCAGATAAGATTAAACAACATAACATTATCATCTTTACTATAACCAGGCTGACAGTTTTTCTGCTAGATGCTGAAATGAGATTCACAGTCATTTTGGCTTCCATTCACTGCGGAAAGAAGCTGTTCTTTTTAAGTCCACACTATTTCACTTATTCCCTAACCATCCCCCCCTCCCCGCCCCCTGCCCCAAAATGCACTTCGGACAATAAGCTAGGTTCACCCTAGTTGAATGTAACAGGAAGCAGAACCTGAGTGTCCTGGCAGTGGACATAGCTTCTCCTCTGCTAAGGAGCTCTTGGAAAGCCACCAAGTGTCTTCCTTCTAGTGGTGGTGAGACAAGAGTGTGCCTGGCTCCATACATTTCTAGCACAGGTTCCACCTGAGGGTCTTTCAATGGACTTAAAATCTTAAGAGTATGGACGTGAAAGAAGAGAGGCAGACAAAAGAAGGAAAAAGGTGAATTTCTTTTGCACTGTGCAGATCTCACCATACCGTGGATACTCCCAGTCTGAATTCTCTATGCATTGTCATGCTGGGTAACATACAACCACTCTGCAGCAGTGTGAGTTAACTTGCATAAAGCCTGTGAAATTCGCAGCCATCACACATACCGCTTTTCACCGGGACTGGGGCAATAATAGCCAATATCTAACACGGATGTTCAGTTTCTACTTGCAAAAAAATTCCCATAGTCTTTTACAGGATCAGTACTCTTCTGCACTTCCGGCAGAGTGCTGCTGTGCTCTTTATCAGAAAACTTCAGTGACTTGAAAAGACTTCTCTAATCCCTTCGCTGTTTCACAGATACTGAGACTGCATTAATTCCCAAGGAATTTCTCCTGCCAGGTAACAGAAAGTTCACCCAGTAAGGGAATCTCCTCACTGTAAATAGGTTGCAACATCCAGCTCTGCTGAGGAGGGAGGGGAAAGGACTGGACTGGAGTAAATTGGCGTGATGAGGCATGTGAATGAAGTCAGCCAGGGCGAAAAGACAGCCTAGGCATCAAAAGACAGGCTGCTTCAGCACATCTTCCAGGCAACTTCTGCTGACAGGTCTCCTAACTTCTGCATCTTAAGTCAGGCAAATTGATAATATGCACCAAAATTCCATTATAATTATCACTGAGTTCAGTTTTTAATATGACCACTCCTCTTTTTTTTGGGGGGGGTTGCTATTAATTTGACAAGCATTTGTGTGACTGATGTTTTCCAGGCTTGTTTTTAGCACATGACAAGTTTGGGGTATTTGAAAGATGAAAGGAAATCAGCACAGCTATTAAAGAATGTCAAGACTATTTTCCACATGGTTCAACCAGAAATTTTGCACTTGAGATTAGAAACTGTAAACAAACTTATTTTGTAACAATACTTAGCTCTTGATAGAAAAATGTTCTGAGCTAATTTTTTTAAGAACTTTTAAATTTTTGGCATTTCTTAGTTGGCAGGTTTACTATGTTTATTAAAGCTTTCATCTTAAGATGCTTTAATGAGATGTAATTGGGTGGACTGTTTCTTACATGGAATAAAAGATTGTCTATATTTAGACTAGACAGTTTTTTCAATAACTGAGGCAGGCTGAAAAAGAGAAGACAGTATGAAATCACTATTGATCTCACTACACTAATCTAATTTATTTGGGGAAGACTTAAGACAGTGATGGAAAGTATGGAAAATCCATTGATAGACAGAGAGATTGATCTTTGTTAAGGACATTCTACTGGAAGAAAATTTGTTAATATCTTTTGAATCTCCCATAAATTCTTAGACTTTAAAGCTCTAAAGGTCCATTTGTAATAATCTAGTCTGACCTCTTGTATATGACATGCCATTGAACTTCCATGAATTATTTTTTGTTTCAACTAGGTGTCTTCTAGAAAAATTTCCAGTTATTCTATATGTATTCTCATTGATGGAAAATTCACTGAAGTCCTTGGTAAACTGTTTCAATTACTTTCACTGTTCAAAAATGTGTGCCTTATTCCTAGTTTGAACTGTCTGCTTTTCAGTTAATGTATCTTGTTATACTTTTGTCCACTATACTGACAAGTTCATTCATGCTGTGTGCTTAGTGCTGCTACACATGGGCTGTCTGTTACTCCTCAATCAGTTCTTCTATAAAGGAAATAGAGCACACTCAGAATTTTTTTTGCTGTGATCTGTTTTTCATTTCCCATAATAATTCTCATGGCTTTTCTCTGAATTGTTTTCCCTCCGAGCTCGTTCTAAATTCCTTCCAAAATACACGAGAATGTAGATGCCATACTGTCAAGAACCCCAGGGAGATGTCTTCCTCAAGCACGGATCTTTGTTAAGTTACTATTGAACTGTTTAGCTACTTTTCAAATTGTTTCAATAGAATCTAAGCTCCCATTCTACCTGACATCTCCCAATTCTGGTTTTCAAGGCATTCTGCTTGAAACAGCAGAAGGAGAGGAAACAATCACATCACAACTTATTCTGTATGCCTATTACATAGCATTGCTCTGCTGACCAGTATTTGGAGTTGAAATACGTAACGTTTTAATTCACAGGAGAATTCATATATCTTATAGAAGTCACTTGTTTTAGTTCATCAAACTGTATCTAGTGTAATCAAAAGGCAAATTCACTTACTTTTGATGGTTCACACACGGCCCAAAGCTGTATTTAGCTCTTTATCTTTGGGGTTATGTGGTAGATGATGAAGCCTTACTTGGATCACGTACACATGAAATGAATTTCACTGTCAAGCCTGACTCACATGAGAGAAGCAAAGGTGAGTAACCTTGAACCTGAGCCTCATAATAACCTCTGAACTTCGCTTTTGTTCCGTGCTGTGTCATCCCACTGATAGCACTGTTCTCTACACTTTCCTAGCGGAAAACACTTTTTTCCCCTGGAATTCACAAAGGATGCAAACTGTGGATCACTAGAGCCTAAATATTTCCCTTTCATTTGGTGTCAGGTGCAACACGTATCTGATGTATCTACTAGTGGTCTTTGGAGAAGACACCTGCTTCTGCTCACTGAAAACTATTGGAAAGAACAATAACCTGGATTTTAATTGTTCAAATGCTTGAAGAACCTGGACACACCCTTTGCCCACATAGTGTGTCTCCTGGTATTTTGTAATTGCTCTATCTTGTCTTTCATCTACCCCACAAGCTCTTGGGCATTTTTCACAAATTATCTCTTCTTTGTCATCCACAGCTCCATTTTCTCGTTCTGCAGCCTGCTAAATTGGTAACAGTGCAGCAGGAAACAAAGAGTTTCTGACTCATCTATCATGAGGCATCTAACAGTTCGGTGAGGTTTGTTTTTCTGCTGTGACTCTTCACCCGGCACTTGCAGTAGTATACCAACATTACCTTTATGTTTGTTCTGACGCTGCATTAAAACCTGTGAATTCACTAAGTACTCTGCTTCAGAAATGAGCAGGCCACAGAAGAAACATTGCAAATACGCTCAGGATTCTTTGTCCTTAAGTCATAAATGATTCAGACCAAATTCTGGAGTTCTTTGACCTAATTTTGTTCTTCACCAATGATTTACTTGCGTAACTTTGGCAGCAAGGCTTGGGACCACAGGGGAGCCAGGGCAACGGCAGCTTTGCTCAGTTGCATCCCCGTTCTGGGCAGATTTTCTGCACGGGGGCAACAACAGGTTTGAGCAGTAAAAGTTTTGGGTAGTCAACCCAAAAGGGAACAGTATAGCGGTGGCTTTATTGCTCAGCCAGCTGGTGTCAATTTGAGCAGCTCTGCTACCCACAGCTACTTAAGTGGCCAGAGTCTGCAAAATGATCTGGTTGTTAGGAGACACATTCACCCTGCCAGGCCTGGAAAAGAGGGACATTCCAGCTTCTCTGGGCTGGCTGATCACACTGGTGGGGCACCACAGGAGGGTTATGACAGACACACAAGGCATTAGCTAGGCCCTGATATTTTCAGTTGCAGCTATTTGATCTTTAACTACTTGTGTATTTGAGAAACTTAAGAACACATTGACTTCTTTTTTTTCTTTTTTTTTTTTTTTTCTTTCCCCCCTCAGGTTTATCATTTCCATTTGTTGCTGTTGCTTTTTGCATTTTATGTTTGAAGGTTACTTTATGTGAATTGCTGAATTTGACCACCTGCCACTATGGACATAGGAGAACTGGAGCAGCCAGGCAACCACATAGCCTTGCTCTTTTGGCCTGACTGAAAGCTTACTGATGTTATAGGGATCTTTTAGTTTTCTTCAGTGAGTTTTCTATTGGAGTCTTACAGCAAGAATCTGGTACACAGAAAAGGAGAGAGAGGAAAGGTACACAGCTTTCAAATGCCAGATAACATTGGTCTTTTCCCTCTCTTCTCCTCCCTGCATGAAAAACATCACGCTGGTTCAAAGCTTGGCTACATTTACAAATCACCATGGAGTTGGCCTAAACTTGGAGAGGCTGCCCCAGGGCCCGAGCAGGAGGTGTGCCAGCCAGGCAGTGCAGCGCAGTACCCAAAATAGCCAGCCCTGCTGAGGGGTAAGTCTGTGGAGTCTGGCAGCATAACGGTCATAGTGTGTGCTGCTTTCAGGACACATAGGTCCATGCAGTGCTAAATTTAGTCACATGCAGTTATCAGTGCAAACTTGGTCAAAAGTTCCCTCACAGAACAATGCAAACATCTCCATCCCCTCTTTTCATGGTTTTATTGCTGTTACTCTGTTTTGTCTTCTTTCCTTTCCAAGTCAGATGCAGATGAAATGAAAAGATCATTCATCCGTTAAATAGATCAGTGGAACAGTAGCATTCACCACGGGGGTTTGCCTGTTTTACTGGTTGGTTGATAATGTAATTACTTTTTGCATAATAGCCAAAATGAGCAGGCATGTGGATCAAGTTTCCAGAGTTTTCCGCAGATCCAGTAAATGAGGTAGTGACACTCAGGTGATCTCCTAATTCTTGTTGCTTTTGAAAGGCTGGTATTTCTGTAGATACTATCTTCTAAGTTTTGTTGAGCAAGCATGACTGTATTAGGAGAGAACTGTTTCTTTCTCTAGCCTACTTTCTTTTTCACACACATTACAAAGGGACATTCTGGCTACTCAGAAGTTTCTCCCTCAGTACAGTGAGCTATACTGCCTCTCACCTGTCAAAACAAGGTCACTCCATGGCCAGTTACAGAAAAGCTGTAAACTGACATCTGTTTTTGCACTGTGCCTTTCACCTTTCCCCAAACGGGGACTCCTCCCTCATTTTGCATGTGCTGTTATTGTGGATGGAGCCAAGCCCAGATACTCATTGCAGAAGTGATCACCAGCTCTTTACTTCAGGTTACTCCAAACTTGGGAAGGGTTGAGAAAAAAGTTCTGCAGGACCATGTAACTCCATTCAGCAAAGGAACAAAGACAACTCAAAATAAGAGAAAGGAAAATGCATTTAGTCTGGTTATTTGTTTTGGCAGTTGAAAGGTAATTTTAATTATGCCTCACGCCTCATGAAATGCTGTCTTACAGCCAGTTGAAACAGACCACTGCTGAAAAAATGAAGACATATTAACATGAGATAATGCTGCTGTGCATACTCCTAGATCTGTCCTGAGCAGTGAGGAAGATCCATCTTTCCCCACGCAAACTGCGGCTCGCACTGGTTAAGCGCTAAATATAGCAACCCAGCTTTTAGCTCTGCCGTCTCTGTCTAGCGCCTTCAGCACAGTTGCTTTCGCTGCATGAGATGTGGCAACTCGGGTGCTGACCTGCTTTGCCCAGTGGTGAAGAAAAGGTGGGAGCCAGCACCCTTTTCTGCGTGGGCTGCTCCTGAGGAAGTCAAACACAGCTGCCAGCCTTGCTCACAAGTGTGGCACAAGGCATCCCGCTCAGGGCAGGGCAGCGCAAGGACCTTGTGAGCAGAGAGCATCTCCCCAAGACTGGCCTACAGGGCTCTTCTCCTGTGTGTACTAGGAAGCTTCTTGGAAACAGTCTAATACTGGGTTCATGAGCCATCAGGCAAGTGCCATGTTTAAGGCATGGAGCACCTTCCATGCCTAGTCCTCAGCAAGCTGCCTCAGACCTACCACCGCCTCTGGGCAGACCTGCGGTGCAAGGACACAGCAGCAGCATCGCAGCAGGGTTGCAAGGCACCACGCATGGGAAGTAGTGCTGCTGCAAGCAGGGTGGGTGCTGAAGAAAAGTGGTGATCATGGTGGGGTAAATCAAGGACTCCAGCACAGACAGTGGCCCTGAGGCAGCTTTCCAGGGGACTAGCAGTAATCCTCTGGGAAGGAGTGCAGAGGAAGACAAAAGCACCCTTAGGGGAACGAAACCTTCTTGCAGAATGGCTTAGTGAACCCCAATATAGAAGACTGATTGATTTCTGCAGTTTGCCCCTGGCTGTGTGGACTGGTCAGTTTTGTGTTTTCAGGGAGATACGTACAAAACATGCTTGCCTTCCTCAGTGCTCTGGAAGTGATTACCTAGCTGGCATTGCTTCTCTTTAAATATCACTGCTAGCTTACTCACCCCAGACCTGCTCCCTGCAAAATTAGCAGCAAAGCCCCCGTCACCTCCAATCGGAACAGGATCAAGCCCAGGGCAGAGATAACTTTTTGAATCTCCAATGACACCAAAATCCAATGTTTTGTTTATGTAGCAAGGTCTTCTTTTAAATGGCTACATGCACGTTTTGCCTGAAGTCATACCCCAAGACACCTGTGACCAGCAGACATCACCCAGGAGCTGCCTGGGCTCTGCTGTTGGGTCCAATGCACTGACAGGGGAAGAGAGCTCTCTTTATGAAACTATTTAATTAGGAAACCAGGAGCAACTCTAGAAAAGTAACAACTATAAAAAGACTATAAAAAGAAACTGGAATAAGCTTTGCCCTCTGTAGAAACAGGAACTTCTGTTCTACCCCATTCATAAATTGTACTACCAGCATTATTACTTATTATAATAGTATTTGCATGTTTTCTTGGATTTACCTTCACGGTTATTCTATGAGGAGTTGAAACATGTTCTCCCTATGCCACAGATGGAAATAGTAACAGAAGATAAGTAAGAGACACATTCAAGGTGACGGGAAATTCTTGACAGAGCCAAGAACTGAACGCAGGTCTCCAGTGTCTCACCCTGCATCCCCCCTCCCACAGGCTGCAGTGCCAGGACCCAGCAGGGGCTGTGCAGAGGACAGTGCTGGGCCCTGAGAAAGCTGCAGCAGCACAGTGAGCCACGGTGTTCTACCCAGTGAAGCTTCCTACGGGTCTCAGCAGCAGACCAGCATGCTGCTTTTTTTAGTTATGTTGGTTTTAGTACCTCAAATAGTTTCCTGGGTGTCTCTATCATAGCGCAGTTGCATAAGCCAACCTCCTGCAACTCTTTGCCAGCCTCACATCTGGAGGCTCTGGACACTGGAAGATCAGCCAGCACTGAGCAACCTCAAGGTGATGCAAAACCAACATTTGTTGCACCTAAACATTACACCCGACTGAAAAACAGGTTTCATCACTATAAGATCCCACCTGGAATGATTTGGAAAGTCAAAAGCAGTAAAAGAAAGTTGTTCTAGAGGACAGGATCAACTGACAAAACTATAAAAAAATCCAAGGGGAGAGAGAAATGAGGACAAGGAAAGAACAGAATAAAGTGTACTGGGTGAGCCTAAAACAAGTTTACGTAAGGCTTGATGGTGATACTTTTATTCATATTTAATGGTACGTTAGCACATGTGAGTAAACTATTACTGACTTGAGGGCATCAAAATCAAATCCATCAGGGTCTAGAAGTAGGAAAGCTACTGTCTGGAAATATCTTCTAAAATTAACAAGTCAGTTAAACTGTTTTAGCATGGTGAAACAGGTCAATCTGCTTTGGATTTGTTAAGATGATACCTCGAAATGGCCATGGTCGATGCTTTTAAGAATGATTCACAGATATGCTTTAGAAGCAATGTTTGAAATGAGAAAGAAAAGGGACTGCACACTAAATGTATTCTGAAAGACAGAGCACACCCAAATTTAGCTTCGGCTTTTCTTTTTCAGTCATGTGGCAGCAATGGGAAGCTATGCTGGGTACAATCATCTCATGTAGCTTAAGCTGTCCAAAAAAGAAAAAGGAAAGTTGAGAAAAAAGCTAGGCACTGTATTTTGCCTCTAAAATATTCTGAGGCAAGGCAGCAGATGACACTGATCTCTGGACATCTGCTATGTTGCATCTGATGGTTCCTCCAGGTAAAAAAAAAATTTGTTCAATGAACTCTCAAAAAAGTTGACTCAAGCCCTTTAGCAACTCTGATTATGCACTTTTGAATTTTCTGAGATGAACACTGACTCTTGTGCCAGGAGGCTGCAAGGAGTGGAGAAGAAGGTGTATGTGTTACATTTTGTTAAATAAACAACACAGCTGGCACTGTGGAAAGATGAAAAGACATTTAAAAAAATAATAATTTTTCATACAAGCTTATCAAAACTTGTTATTTCAGCAGCTCTCAGCATAAAGGAATGTATTGTCCTGCAAAAGAGATTTATACCAGGACTACTAATTTATCCTCTTTTTATGTTACCTTATGTAGGTTCATAAACTGCAGTCTACCCAGGATATTTTTTCAAAAAAATTATTAATAACAATGAATAAGCATAGACTTGTTTGTGTTTGTACGTGTGCGTGCGCATTGTCAACTGTGGGATTTGAAAATTTGAAGAGGAGACATCAACTAATTAATACAGAAACCATTTTCAAACTAGGGAAATTGGAGTTCAAAAGGACAACTCAGACGAGAGGACATTAAGAGACTTTCAGGGGAGCGCCTGTCAGAGCAGAGGAGTGAACACAAGGCCTCCCTGTCCACATTGCTGTTGAGGCATCATCTATCCACTCTCCCGAGCGGCACACGGGGGAGGCTGCCAGCCCACCTCGCAGCACGGGCAGCCCTCTTGCTCCTCAAGCAAAGCCACAAAAGCCACGTTGAGAGCAATGGTTGGCACCAGGAGAAAATCAAACCACCCCAGCGTGCCAGGCAAGATAACAACACATGGGGAAGATGTGGAAAGCATTGCTAAAATGGTTGGGAATGCTCAAAGTGAAGAAACTGGAGAATTATCGATGTAAGACCTGATTGTCCTGTCGTGCTGGTTTCATGATAGCATAACTCTGCTGACTACGAAAGAGTTGCTTCTGATTCAGACTGAACTAAGCACTTCGTGAGAATCGTGATGAGCATCATGAGAAGTTCTGAGCTTGCTGTTGCTCCTGGTACACCTCTGTGTATCTGAGTCATGAACTGGCATGAGAGTCAGGACTTGAGAATCCTTGACTCTTCCTCACTCACTCTTATGACTAGACAAACCAAGCCTGTACTCAAGTTGCTCTCTGCAGGGGGGCTGGTTAAGTTCTTTCTGAGAATACTCGTGATTGAAGCACACTTTCTTTATTCTCTGCAACACAGAACCAAGTCTATGGCCCGTGAGTTCCTTCATCTGGCTCCTTGCTCCTGGTGCCTCCCTTGTACCAGCACCAGAGTTGGGCAAGCACGAGCAAGTGACCCAGCAGATCACAGTTTCAGGTGAGGTACTTTTCAGCTCTATCTGTTCTCCCATCTGATTCATCATGAATCATATCAATGTTCATGTCACCACAAAAGAGGCAGCAGCAGGCACAGGTGGTTAGTAAGGGTTACAAGGGGGAACATGACCCCATGGCAGCACAAATGGCAGCACAAGTTTTATCAGATTAAAGAAACCATGTAAAGCAACATGCTTAGTGAAATGGAAAGTGGTTCTGTTTTGTTTTTTTCTTTCGTCAGCTTTTGAGAGCACTTCTGTCGTTATATTTTCACTAGTGCACTAGAGACATTGACAAATTTTGCCCTGTTTGGAAGTTCCACAGCAAGGGCATCTCTCCTGCTTCCCTCCAGGACAGCTACTTGTACTGAGCAGCAATAATACCTACTCTCATGTATAGCCATGCCATTTTAGTGGTGAAAATGCCAATGAATGTCGTGACTGTCTTTCAGTTTCTCCCTCCTGTTCTGGTTGATGGACCATAAATTCAAACAGGTAGTCAGGCAAAAAGTGCCATTGCCAAATTCTATACCTACTGCAGCAATCTGAACAGGTTCTTGTATTTTAGAGAGGAATTTCCTCCGGGAATTTAATATGAAGTATTGTTGTCCTCTGTGTCTCTCTACCACCACCACCACATTAAATAACACCTAAAACAAAAGCAGCTTCAACTGAAAATTAGCACACATTGAATGTGTCCCATATAAAGACAACTAAGATTTTCAGTTCAGCTTTAAAAAGCCAGCAATCTTACTGTTTGTTTATTTTTGCATTGCAGGCCCATCCTGAGGCAAATAATTCAACCAAAGGATTTCCAAGAGCCAGCTCTTATCTAGAGGACACGAAATAGAACTGTTAATAGCACCAATATATAGCTGTCAGTGTCACTGCAATAATTGCAGCACAAGTCAGAGGCTGACACCTTCATAAAAGAAAGTGTCAAAAGAGAAGAAAGCAAGGCTATGAGATTTTCTTCACTTACGAAAACTGGTCTTGAATGGGTATTCAGATGTTCAACTGAGATTTACAACTATATTTAAGATGACAAAACTGGCCTCTTTTCACTGAAAAAAATGCAGGGAATTGTCATGTCAGCATCATCAGGATGGAAATAAAGGGAGTAAGCGCAGCAGGCTTATCTACACCAAGTGACAGGCGTATGTGGCCTGTGAGCCACCTGTTGCCACGGAGGTAAGACTCTTTCTCACTATGGAACAAAGATGTTTCCAAGGTTTCAGGTGGAGTTACCTGAAAACTAATGTTTTTTGTAGAAAAAGATACGTGTATCCGTGGTTGCAAAAGCAGAAACGTTCACAAATCTATGTCAAATGCAATCTTACCAAAATGGGATTTGTAACTCTAAAGAGTGGTTCTTTGATTTGTTTTCTTTTTTAATTTGTGTTGTTCTTATTTCCTCTGATCAGAATCGACAAGAAGGCTTTAGACTTCAGGAACATTCACTTGAAATTTTGAAAATAAGTGAACGTAAATAAAAGAAAACCAAAAATGAAAATGTCTTTGAAATGTTTTGATATTGACAAGGCAGCATAAGTCAACAGATTTAGGACACATATGCTGCTGTCTGCCTTCAGTACGTCTTTCACTAAGACTTTATAGTTTATTTTGTGTGACAACAAGGAAATTAATTACTGTCAAGCTAGAGTAAGTCGCTAGAAATTAGGATCTAATCCCAATTTAAAGTCAAAGGACTATTGTTAGCAATATAACTAAGTATGTGTGATTTTCTGATTTTCTCAAGGCGAAATGGACGTGATGGACTGAGACAGATTATTTGTCTGATCATTTCCCTTGACCTTTGATGCAAACCTTGATCTCTGTATGGAAGTCCTTTGCATTCAGCTCGCTGGTCTCTGCAGATTCTAATTCATAAACAATGGTAATTTCCTCCAATGTGGGCAAATAAATCATGGGGCAGATGGGATTATCAGACATGATGAAGAGATAAAAGCAGAAAAAAACTGGACATGTTTTAATTCTCTGCAAACACAGCTGCTGCAAGTAGAGAAGGGAGCATCTTCACACCCCCTGCTTAATTCTGCGCACTGGGGTGGCGAGCTGCAATGGCATTGGAACAACAGTTTGTGGCCATGGCGTACAGACTCAGGGGCCACTTTGTAAGGCCAAATTTTGTGTCTGTGCTCTGGCAACCGTATTATTCCCACAGAGTCGCCAGGAGATGCCATCCTGAGGCAAGCAGGTTTTTTAGCGGTTGATGATACAGGCAGAGGGAGGAAGAAGGGGAGGTGAGCGAATTGTGAGAATAAGTAAAAAGAGGGATGGAAAAAGAGGGAAATAAGGGGGCAGGGTGGGAGAGGAACGTTGAATGTGGACCCATTTGCTCCTCAGCACAGTAGAGCATCATGAAATCAGAAAGTCCCTGGCATCACTTCCAACATCCACATGGGCATGCCCCAGGCCTCTCTTCTTTGCTCCCCCCGCTACAGGCTGCCGGGTGGATAAGGGACCCTTTCTTCATTGCCTTTTATTTCATTCTTGGTTCCTTGAGTTATGAAGGCTAAAGACATTTAACAGTTACAGACCCAAGTCCTTACTTAGTGTAAAAGCACTGACTTGAGGCACGCCAGCATGAAGCTGTTCTTGCTTTCAGAGCACTTTTCCAAAGCTCTTCTCAGCCAGGCATCCACCTACAGAATCTGTTTACACTACAAAAACTCCAGCGCACTTGCAGAGCCCCTGAGTTAAGTCACTGATGCAAGTCATTAGTGTGCCAGTTTGCGTACACCACCTCCCAGAAACACCGGCAAAACTATAAACTGTGTGATGGGGGCTGCTTTCCGGGTCAGTCAAGCAGATGACTTTTTTGCACATATGTCTCTGGCTGGATGCTTTGAAACATGCAGACACCCCTCCTCCCATCACTGTGCTTTGCACTTGAGGAGTGCTCATGGAAAAAATGGCTTTCATTTAAGAGTCCAAAGGACATTAAGCTCTTTCAAAATCGAGGAAATCCTGTTGTAGGCTAATTCAGTCAGATTGGAACCCATGAGATGTCAATTTTCATTCCAATTTCACCTGTGCAATTAAAGAAATCAGTGCCAAGATCTTTGATTAGTGCGGAAATGAGGGAGCAGCAGAAGCGTGGTGTGTTTTGTGGGTAGCAAAGGCCATTCTGGCCTCTGCAGCGTGGAACAGAGTCATGCTTTGTGTGAAGGTGACACCTTCAAAAGCAGCAAATGGAGAACTGCGAGCGTAACTCCTCGCTCCCCAGACCCAGCTCTGTTACTGCACTGGTGAAACAGGATTTACTTTTGGATGAATTTCTAAAATGAAAAGTTGCTCTTACACTTGAATATATACTAGAAAAGAAAGCTGTAAATGGAAAAATCTCCCTAATGTGCTCCTACGCTGTGAATGGCCATTACATTAGCTTCCAAGGATGCAATTAAGTTTCAGCTCAGTCTGCCTTACAGCCAAAAATACAATCCTGAGGTTTATTTGAATTTAACCTTTTTTCCTACCTCTGAATATTGTGTCGTGTAATTCTGCAGATTAAGAAAAAAACAACGCTGTAAGCACTAAGTTCTATTTAAAAAAACCCCACAAACTGGCAGGGATTTTCATAGAAGTGCAAGTGGATATTCTGTTAGTTGGTATATTTATATTTGGGATTTTCTATGGCTTTCACATATGTCAGAACCTCATAAGGATTAATCAATTTATCTTTACAAAACCAAGTGACACAGCCTGGTTGCCTTGGGCAGTGTGTTCAGCCAATCCCTTATAGTAACTTCTATCTTCCCTCTCACTTGTTGCTTTCTGCAGGTCAGCCAATGCACAATTTTAGTGGGATCTATTCACTGCAAACAGCTAAAGATTTTTCTACTATAGATGATATCCCTTCCACATGATTTGAAAAAGATCAAAGCTTAGAAAGAAGGAAGGGACCGTAAAATAACATGGGCATGAGAAACCAAAGCATGCATCTCGGAGGGAAAAGATATCGAATCTGGAGGACTCAAGCTTTGGTCTTTTTCAAATCATGTAGAAGAGGCATCATCTGTAGCAGAAAAATCTTTAGCCGTCTCATTCATTCCAAACCATTACTATCCAAACAGAGAGTAATCGTTAAATCAGTATGAGATGCATTGACCTCAAAAAAATTATGACTCTTACACCAGTTAAAACACGGTCCTATGTTTTGAGACAGTATCAAATACAATTTCCAAATCAATATGGCATTTAACATTTCCTACCTTGGTTCAAATATTTGGCCTATTCTGTTGTGTCTTGAAGGGTTGCAGAAGTTCAACATTTATTGTGATTTTAATGTAGCAATGCCCCAAACCCTCTACCAGAATCAGGAACCTGCTTCCTTTAGTGGTTTAAAATGTGCAAGAAAAGGAAATGGGTCAAGAAAAGCTTACAATTAAATGAGTAGGCAATACCATCAGGCTTGTTCTAATGAGGGAACTGGGAAGTGTACCAAAAGTTCATGTTAAGTTTGAAATACCACTCCAGTTGGTAAAATGGAAAGGAGTAGGAAAATCTGCCAGCTCTTTTAAGCAATCATACGTGCTTGCCCAAAAAGCAGAACTTTGCACTCCAAGTCAACTTACTGAGTAGAAAACTCCTGTGTAAAAAAGATAAATCATAATCTTCTCTCTCTCCAGAATAGTCCATTCAGTTTCTTATGAAGAATGCCATAGCAAAATAATTGTAACTGTAAATACAAAGTCTTATTGGTGCAAAATACAAGGACCTTTTAGAAGGCATGTATTTAGATGGCAAAGAGACACAGAGGGGAAGGAACTTTGCCTAAGAACTGTCAGCTGCCCTCGGCATGGCCAGGGTACCCGCTGATCTGCAAGCTAATACAAGAGCAACAAAAACACACTCTCCCTCTTTTTAAAGATCTAGAAGGTGCAGAAAGTACCAAGAAAATTTTCCACAAAAAGGCAACTCTTTTTCAGATACTTTTCCCTGGAGTTTAGTAGCATCAAATACCCCTGTAGCCCATCTTCATCAGACAATCAAGCAAGCAGCTGATTTTACTATACCTAATTTTGCATGTCAGCGTAGCTTGATTTATATACAGGGAAAACAACAAGACTATTAAGAATGAAAGTAATTGAACACAAGGGCAATGAGGAGGAATGATGTAAACTCACCTAATAGAGTGATTTTTCTCTCCTTACAATCCTTACCTCTTGTATGAGATTTATGAGCTTGAGGAAATCATAAAACTAAGGGAGCAAAGAGGCAGGCTATTGGAAAGAAGAGGAAGAAGACTTAGATCTTTATTTTAGCCTTTGCACCCAAAAGGCACAGAAACAATGATCCTATGTGTTATTTTTCATTTTCAAAGGGATCTGCATTATTGCCTAATTCATCTTCGTTACCACCCTCTGAGAAAATAATAGTGTTTTAATGTGGTTACAACAAAGGCTTTGGACAATCAGTTCCAACAGTTTCTCCATAACATTAGATAAAACGACCATCTACTTAATGCTTGTAACAATTTTTAATCACTCTACCTATGATGCGATATTTTATACGTGTGAGTGTTTGGTAGGTTAGGGGTCTGAGAGCTTCGTCCCACAGCCTCTTAAAGGTGGATAAGTCATGTCTAAATCAATGAGATATCAGTTCATCAGGTAATTGAGGTATATGCCTAGCTTCAAGTTAAGCACCTGATTCAACCCGGGGCCTCTTGAAAGCATTTTCCCATGTCATCTGGAGGCTTGAGAAAATTCAGCAGAAGGATTAGGAAAATTGCAGGAAAGTAAATACAAATGAACATTGCTACCTGACTGAGTTGCAGGGATAGAGAGGGGTCCTGGGACAAGAGGTGCAGGGCTAAGATTCACCTCCCTTAACTGTAGATGATTGCAGTGTAGACACGTACACCTCAACTATCCTTCAGGGTCTCTCTGTGGCCAATGGAGGAGGCTTTTGTAAGGGAAGCTGTTATCAATCTCATCCTAAGACAGATGGTAGGACAGGGAAAATCAATCATGACCTTTGGGCACCTCTTCCTCTCCACTTCTCATGAAGAAGGTTATCCCAAAGGCAGGCACCTACACTGCAGTTGTCTAACATCAGGTGAGATTAGATCCCCTTCTTCTCTCCAGAGGGAAACTCATACACAAAGGCCTGGAATCACATTTGTATTTTCCTTGAAATAGTTCCAGATCCTACTTCTGTCTCTAGTTATCGATCCTACATAGGATCCATCCTCCCGATCCTATGCCGTTAAGGATCCCCGCATGTGAGTCTGACATTGGCAATGTGTACTGGCCCACTCTTTCTTTTCTGACAGTGGGACTACTGACTGCAGCAGCCAAGACCAGATGTGTCCTCAGTGTTCAGCTAGGAATTCTGCGGCTGTGAGAAAACTCAGTAAAATATTTAGAAACAAAATGACTGTCAAAGCCAACGAAGCGCAGCATCACTTGTATGGATCTATACTCTTCAGCAGCAAAAATACAATTCTGTCAATAAATAAATGAACAAATAAATGGCCAATTGATTCCTTTGTGTGACTTATTCCTACTTAAATTCAAAGCATTTATAGAAGTGTCTATTTTATCTTCAGTACATTTTATCCTGGGAATTCAAATTACTCAACTCAGTCAAACAACACACCTTTCTGCTGAGTTATGATTAATTTCCCAGGTGAAGTAACACCTAGTCTAGAGTTGAATGGAAACTCTATTTGGGGGGTTTAGTGCTATATTTAAAACACACATTTCTCAGCCTGGAAGCTAAAACTCCATCTGTTCAAAGACTTCTACAGGTTCTTAACTGTATGTTGGGCATCTGTCTCCAGAAATGTCAATACGATTGTGCACAGTGCCTGATGTTAATTGTGGGTATGAATCTTGTCAGATTGGGTCTTAGACACACAATCCCACAAGGTTCTGAGCATTTGGGTCCCAATCTATCAATCAGAAGAATTATTAATGTCATCTAGTCTTTTCACTGAAGTAATAAAGATCCAGTAAGTACCAAAAAGTCTGTGATATGAGGTACAGTATGATTTTCTGTGTAGTCAAACAGTAGCTTAGAGCCCATCCTTTATATGGTAAGATTTTCCTTGTGCAGAATTAAAACCAAACTGTATGAACTCAGGTGAATAAATGAGATGTGTTGCTAGCAAAATGGACCATGTACAACAATGCTTATTTCCCAGAAGAAAGTACTCAGCAAAGGAATTGCATCAAGAATGTGTATTTCAAAAAACACACTCTGGTATTCTTTCTGTATTCACTGAAATGACTATTTTATTCAGTACTCTGATGAGTGTTTTGTGCCATGCCTAAACCAAGTTTGTTAAAGTGAAGGCACATATTTTACCGACAACTTAATTTTTCTCCTGCTTTGGTGGGTGTATCAACTCACATCCTGCCAATTTTAACGTAACTCAGCACTTTCATCATGTGCAAAGTACATGGTAATACACAGGTGCACAACTATATGGATGCTGATTGTGTTTTAAAAAACAGGAAGGTCAAATGCGGTCATGGGAATTTCCTTTAAACCTATATAAGGCATCAGCCATATGCAGTCTTCTGTGACAATTTTATGCTATATCAGATTTTTTCCCATGTCTAAAAAAGCCCACGGAGAACAGGAAACATCATGTTCTTTTTGTGCTGAGTGTGATGTTACTAGCAATTTGCTGAAATAAGTTTGTCAGTCATGTCTAATTTGAACAGCTATCCTCTTGTTCTAAATCTGGGGTTAGCACCTCTTGCAAACTGTATGTATCCTCAGCTCCCCTTTGCATCTTTAGAGCTATCAAGAGTGGGATTCACCAGACCTTGAGGCATCTGTCAACATGCAGTTACAACTAAGCTAAATTAAGCTAGGTCCTCTTCATAGGCTTTGGAGAGAAATCAATAGTTTTGCGGGATGAGTCATCTAATCAGTTTTGGATACATAAAAGGAAAACACTTCTTTGACTTTAAAGAGAAGTTAAGGTTACTAACTCAGAGATATCTGTTCAGAGTAGCTCTTTCCTAGCATCATTTATGAACTACATCTATGACTTTCTCATGTCCCAGCACAAGCTGAGTTTCCCTGTAAGATGGAGTTTACTTTCCCATAGACACATGTAGATGATGAGCATCCAATCTATGTGACCAATAGCAAGCAGGGCTGTATTCAGCCAAGGTAACAAAACAGGCCAGAAAAGAAGGTCAGAGAAGTCTATCATTTCACTGCCTGCTATGTCTCCCTCTCCTAACTTCATGCTCGCTCAATGGGACTTTCAGGCCCTGCTTCTTGACCCTCTCAGAAAGCTGAAGGTTGCACAAGATTCACATGTGCATTTGCCAAATAATCCTCAGCTGCACCAAGAAATGGCAATCGGATAACGGCCCTGAGCTTGCAGAGCATAGAAATGTGGAGGTGACAGCGGAGACCAAACGGAGCACAGGAACGTGATGGTGTCTCTGTCTCCACTGCTAAGAGCAAGGCAAAATTACCTCCCTGTGTGCATAGCTAACCTGCATTTAACAACTATGCTCCTGAATGAAAGTGACTTTCCAAACTGAGTGTTCTTCTAGGTTTTTGTCAGTGTTTTTTTCACTTCTTAATTTCTCCTTTTTAACAAGGAGAATCTCAGAAATTTCACGCATAAGAACATTCTGGAAGAAACACCCAAAGGCAATAAAATGTTTACTCCGGGATCTCAGCATTAGTTGCGGAATTAATGAAACAAACACTGACTCTTCATATAAATATCCCATGATGCAACCATCCCACTAGGTCAAGTACCATTCAGAATCAATGCCATCCCACTAGGTCAAGTACCATTCAGAATCAATGCCAAAGGCAATCAGGCCAAAGACACTGTAAACGTACTTCACAGAAAGAAAAAGAAAAAGAAGAGGTAAGTCTTGAAAATAGTTAGCCAGACAAGCAGCCCAGATGCTGTGTCATGGAGACTGACCTCAGAAGATACTTGCTTCTCAAGGCAAGGGGAGATCTGACGGGTAATGAAGAAAACGAGGACTATTAGGCAATAAAAGAGTTACTGCACATTTGATATTTCATTTAAAATATCTTCCAGCAATGGCCTCTTTCCCCTTTCAATGAAGAAACCCAGGGATACATCAGTAGATGACTGGCCCCAAAGAGCCAGCTGCTGTGCAAAAAAAATTCAGTTTCCGCTACCCAAAGATACGGATGCATTTCCCACTTGCATTTGAATTAATTTCCCTGGGTATTCACAGATGAAACACCAGGCACAGCAACTATTTTTGTAGGTTTTGTTTCCTAAGGTCATCCTTTAAAAGCCGTCTTTCTTTTCCTCCACATTTATCATCGTTTGCCTGTGGGGAATCTGAGAGCAAGGCATGTACATCTGTATATACTGTAAGTGTGGCTAGCCCTTTTGCTGTAGCGAGTGAGCAATAAGAAAAAGGAAATAAATAAATAAAAATAACCTGAAAAACATCCAACTTATCAAGCCAGCAAGGACTTTCAGACAGGGACAAACACACTCGTCCTTGTTTGCACAAATTCATACCTGAAGGAGTGCTGCCAGTATATTGCAGCTTTATTCCAGACTTACATCACTGTAAAATGAGAGTGAATTCTGGTGCCCAAAAAAGTTGAACAAAAGTGAAGCAAGCCTGAGGCTCATGTAGTGTGCTGAATTGATAGAGTACTGCACTTCAGAGGCATTGTACCAAATTGTACCGATAATAATCAGCCATCAGCAGGGAATATTCATCAACTTAAAGCTTTTAAGGCCTTGAACTGAAAGGCTCACTGGTGTACGTTGCCACAGCTCCATTTAGTTCAGTGAAACTGCACTGACTTGCACTGCCTTGCAGGTCTAGCCTCTTCTTTTTTTATTGCTGATTCTTAAATCAAGGTAGTGAAAATAGCCAAATTACTAAGCGCAAGCAGGTTCCACATTCGTCACTGGTTTCTGGATACAGTTTTCAATAGCTTTTTCAAAGCTCCTAGCAGTCTGGTTGGCAAGAATCAGTGTGCCATACTCCTCAGAATGAGCTTGCTCTCGGCATTGCGGTAATTTCCATTACACATTAGCACAAAGCTCTGGATGTAGAGACGTGGCCCTTTATCCTATCCCAGAGGAGGCAAACACGCACAGGTACCAGCACTCAGTCTCCGAACCACTGCCCGCCAAAGCCTTTGGACACAGCTCAGTCACTGTCACCCAGGGCTCAGACACCACAGCACATGAAACCGCGCTGGATCCTGCCGTTACAGGACAAAGTGCCCCCTCCCGTATACCACCGGCACTGAACAGAACACAGTGAAGAAGGTAGGCACTCCTCAGACAAGTATCTTTGCTCTCTCAGTTTAGCTGAATCCACAGCCTTCCCAAATACAAAAGGTACCTGAAAATTAACAACAGCCAAAGCCCTGGTCATTGAAAGTCAGGAGAAAGGAAAGATCTGAAGATATTCCTCAGTATACATTAAAGCAGACATTACTGTAACAGGATTACTTAATGTACAAATCCCCACCTCAAATTCTTCCCAAAGAGCAGCTTGCAAGCTACTAGCAGCTGCTGAAGCTTTTGAATGAGATCCAGAAATAGGTTTTGAGCTGTGCCTCATTGAGAGAACCGGGTGACTGGGGATGGGTCTGCAGGTAACTCCCTTAGGGTCTACCAGGGCTCGGTAGAGGCCCCAGGGGACAGTGAGGGGTATCTGGGGGTGAGAACACCGAGCTGCCATCAGGGACATCCCATTGCCAGGGCTGTCACCTTTAGGACAACACCTGTTGATGTGACCAGACGTAAAAGTACAGCTTTCAAGGTTAATTTTGTAGCATGGCTCTCAGGTTGCCATCTCGACCTTGATGTGACTCTGCATGAACACTGCTTTGGAAGGCCCGACCCTGGAATTACTTCCACTAGGATAATGTGCTAAAGCAATTATTCAGAGTCTGCTGGAGTCACACAGGTCGTGCTTTGACATCAGCAGCCTGGTATTTTCATCATAAGTGAAAATGTCAGGCAAGCTAAGGCAGCCTAGTGGCAGAGTCATACCAATGCTGACTCAAGAGCAACCTGGAGATTCCAGTTTCTGAGTCAGTGGTGAATGGACACATCGCACTGGTAATGGGCTTCTTATCTGCGGATAAGCCGCCATCCTATTGCAGCAGCACAGTGACTCATCCCGAGTATCTGCACTACTATTTGTCTAGCAGGGAATGCTGATAGTTAGTGGGGGGGAAATGGCCTTGTTCCAAAGGAGTGAAGTAATGGTGTGATAGCAATAATAATTTACTTCTGCAAAGTGCCTCTTATTGTGAAGAATCACTCAACAGATTACATACGTGTATATGTAAGGATCAATCAGTCCCCTCTGCAGGGGACGTGGCAACCATCCTGCATCAGCAATGCTGCACAAAAAGCATTTTAGAGGAGAACTGAAGAACAGCTTCCCCAAATGAGCACACAGAAAGATGATGTTGTGCAGGGAAAAACACACAAGATGTGTTTACGAATATTTGTCTCTTCAAAGAGGAGCTTCTCTTATCTTCTGCTTTCCTAATGCCCGGGCAGTGTCCGGGCAAGGCTTTGTGTGAGCTCTAAAAAAAACCCAGTCCAAGAGAAAAATCCAAGGCACAAAGGAAAAAAATAAATACATGCACACCAGAGAGGTGGAAGCCCCACAGCCCACCCGCACTGTTACATTCAGTCTCAACCCCACAGACCCCCTGCCCTCTGCACACACAAAGCTCGCCACAAAGCCTTGCCTTAACAAAGTATGAAGGCATCGGACCAGTTAGATCAGATCCGAAAACAAAGGGGGAACCCCACGTGTGAAAATGTGCCCTCCACCCATGCAAGAGTGGCCACCACCCCTCCCTGACACGCTGCTGGCTGCTGCTGAGCAGCGCTGGGTTTCGCACAGCCGTAGAGGTGCACCTTCAGCTCACTGAGATGGGGCAGCTCCTCTGAACTTAGTGATTTAGTCCTGAGTTAGGCTGGCTGGAGATATCATCTCTCAGCTCTCACCCACCACCCAGGGAGGAGCCCAGGCGGCGAGAGCCTGCTCACCCCGAGCAGCTGCCGCGCAGCCTCTGCCCTGCCCAGGCAGCAAGCAGTGCTCTGCAGCTGGGGCCGCTCTGCTGGCGACCAGGGTCCTCCTGCGCCCCACCATAAGGTGCCCAGTGTCCTACACCCTTGCTAAACCATACTTCAGCTTCAGGGCTGCCGTGAAAAGCGGTGAGCCCACCTTCCCTCCCAATTTGCCAAACACCTCGCTCCCTCCTCTGGTCTGCCATCAGTGATCATCCGGCTGTGGGGTGATCCAGGGAACGGACAGATCCAGCTCAGCATAAATAAAATAAAATAAAATAACATAAATCAAAATTATATCAAGTCTTTCAGTTCCCTCACCCACAGGGAGTGAGAAAGCACAGCAGTGCTTTTGCTGACACAGCACAGCCTCTGGCACCTGCCCTAGTCCACACCCTCGGCTTTGCAGCAGATGAGCAAATCCACAACCCTTGGTCCAATTCTTACTCACACCTGAAGCACCTGTGAGGATACCAGAAGTGGGTGCAAGTTGCCACTAAATAGTGTTAGAGTTCCTCAAAAGAGGGTTATTTCACATCTTCGTGGCAAAATGCTATTATCTTTCTTCTTTTCATAACGATCTTATAGGAAAGCACAGTGAGGTTCAAATACCTGTGCTTATTAACTCTGTGCGAGGTGTTCGGTGAACACTTTGCTGTGCTAGCAGTCTTTTGAACCACAGTAGGACCAGGAAACAAGGTGCATACAATTTAAAAGAAAGTTGGCCTATTCACATCCATTACAAGTAGGCTTTAGTATAAGAACTGCTGCAGTTAATGTATATAAGCAACACAGAACAAAGGAAAAAAAGCCAGTAGGTTTTTCAAGACAATGCCAGCCAAGCAAACAATAGACATACCCAGTGTGGGAATTCAAAGACAACCAACAGTGACCTAATTGTTCTCCCATCAAAGTCTATGGGGGTTTTGCTATTGATTTCCAATATAGCTACCGTTTGCATAGGTTGGAATTTAACAGCAGTGAAAAGACTTTTCTTCCACCTTTAGTTTTACAGACTGCCTCTTCCTGTTCATAACTGCGGAGTCTTTTTTGCATGTCAGCTCCAGAAACTTTTTATATAGAAAAGTCATAAATATTCAACCCTATTGAATTTTCTCTTGGTGCAGTCTGAAAGCTGGAAGCAAGGCAGGAAAAGCAGTATCATGGATTCAGAAAAAAACTCAGAAAACGTGGAGGCCCTCTGCAGCAAACCACATCTACTGTCTGATATGTAGTTTTTTCAAAGTGTTGCAAGAAATTTTGATCTGGGAAGATGTGAGGTAGATTCAAAGAGTGTCTGACTCATTGGGCAGAAAGAGTAGGTAAGAGCCTAGACTGTGATGCTATTGTAGTTTGGGAACCATTGAGATCAAAATCTGATCAGGCTACTGGTGTAATTCACTTAACTGCTCAGACATACACGCATTTGCATTTATGTATATGCGCATCACACCCCCAAACCTCCCGTTAAAGGTTATTAGATATTTGTATTGCAGTAATGGCTAAACACTGTTGGCAGTGGCACTTGTTCCCTGCCCTTAGGAATGCCACACTAGATGGCACGTGAAACAATCCCACCACCGCAAATTAGGGCAAGGACAAGACACCTTAGAAGGAGAAGATGAGCAAATGAACAACATGCGGGTATCGTATTTTTCCACCCCTCCGTTTGCACAGTACAGCTCACCAGCCACCCAGCAGATATTTTTCATGTTAGCTATTTAGAATAATGTCAACAAATGCATGTTTAAATATATGTATATATATGTATAAATGTTAATGACGCCAATGTAAAGGAAACCAAGATGATATTCATGATCCTCTCTGCACTTTGCTTTGATTTTGTTTTCATTTGATTCATTGAGTCGGCCTCACTGTAAGTTGCAGGGTGGCTGAGGTTTAAAAGCGCACATGATGGATCTCTCAGGCTGAACTTCCCAGCAGCCTTTGTAGCGAAGGTCATGTCTTAAACCATTCCTTTGCTCGTAATCATGTCAGAGTCAATAAACGTTTATATCTGAATACCAAATGTAGCAGTGCTGGTGGTTTAGATTAAGGAGGAAGGAACATGGGTCAGGCAAAGAGACCACTCTATTGTTTTTCTCTGTCACAGTATCTTTGATCAATACAACTAGCATCTCTCACCACCTGTCCCACCATCTGAGCATATCCTATCTACCTCTGGAGAATAGCCTGCCCACAGTCTCTTCTAAAAAATACAATTACTCTCTCTCGGTATTTTTACGGAACCTTGAAACGTGATCTGTTCTGGTCTTTCTTCAAGGTGAGACCTGATCTTTTCAGCCATGAATCTGCAAAGCTAACAAAATAATTCAGACATGTTCATGAGGGTGTTTCCAATGTCATCAGGACAGATCGTAAATTTTGCTGCTTCTGCCAAAAAAAGGAGATAAGGTCTAGGCTAAATCGCAGACTCAGCTTAGTCAGCTCAAGGCTGAGCCTGAATGCTTCTGACACCCCCGCACATATGTTGAAGTACTTGTAGTTAGCCTCTGGCTTTCAAAACTGGCATTTAAGTAGATAGAGTTTATCCTCCTCTGGGTCTCAAATAAATTTTACTGAGTGCAAAATAAAGTATATAAATTATTAGTCCCAAGATTTGGGTAATTAGAGGGCTAGTCAATTTATATCAGCAATCGCAACAACAAACAGAATGCTGCAGTATGCCTTCTGCATCTTGCTGGACCGATCGGCTCTTACCGACAGTGAAATTCAAGGTACGCTGCCGACAAGCCAGCCCTCCTGAGCGACAGCCGGAGCCTGTGAACTGCCTTCTATGATTTTGCTGCCAATGCTGTGTGCAGGTTGCTTGAAATCTCACCTTTGTGGGAAACTGGAGAAAATGAGGGACTCATAAGTGACTGAGCACCTGCAGACTATATTTTGTCTGAAGCAATGGCTGGTTTAAGTGGTTTCAAATCATCCACTCAGAGCAGTCACTGGAGGGGTGGGTTCACTGGCAAAACAATAACAGTTTAGGAAACGTTTTCAGTACGTTTCAGTAAATTCAGAATACCCTTCTGTGTGCTTTTCCTTTGAGGAACTGGTGATCTAGGCAGTTTTAGAAGAGAAAAGTAGAGAAAAAGAATAAGCTGAGTTTAAAATCCTGATACAGCGCAGCATCTGTGTGTGAGCTGGGTGCGCTGGACCTAAAGCAAATGCTGTGGTGGCGCAGCCAAATTCTGCACTGTCATGGACCTTACAGAGGTACTTACGCTGAGGAAAAATGGTAAAACTTTCTCTCCTGATTTGTAACATCACACAAGATCCCTTCTGTGCTGGCAGGAATACCAACACAAAATGCAGAGCGGTAGCGATCCAGGCTGGTAGCAGTGATGGATGTTCACCTGAACTCCAAACATAGCTCACCTTGACCATACACACCTGTGCTATAAATTGCTATTTACTCACATGAAAGTCCATTCACCTTAAAGCTTTGGAAGCCCTGGGAATATGGACCAGTGCTCACTACCCCGTGCTGGCAAAGACACCAGTGACAGCTGAAGGTAGGTCTTCAGCTGCCTTGAAAATTCACACCTCCTGAGGATTTGCACCCGTCCCCTCCTATTACTGGTGGTTTTATATTTGTTATGCTCTTCAGAAAGTTTCACCCATCAGCACCATGCAGTTCGGTTAAGCAATTCTGCCCCATGAAGTAGATAATTTGAACGTCATGGAAATTTGACGTTTTCTGCCACATTAGTAACAGTTGCGTGTAGGGGAAAAAAGAAAGAGAAAGAGAGGAAAAGAGAGAAATTATAACTCCCTAATTGATTCGCAAACCAAAAGAATCAAGAACACTTTGGATTATTTATTCACAGTTAACAATTTATTGAGCCCTAATTACAGCCGCTAGAACATTTTCTTAGCTGCAATATTAATGATACTTCTTTCATGGCTGCTATTTATATGAGCAGAAGATGAAATATGTAATTAGGTGATCAGACGCGACAGCGGTATCACTGATAATTTTTTTCACAATAGGTATCATTATCATTTTAAAACAGTGCTAAAGGTTGGGTGTAATTGCTGCCCGTCATTTACCATGGAGTACAGAGAGTTCTAGAAGAGCCCTTCTGGAACCAGGGAGCAGGTCCAAGGCATCCCCTGTCCCACAAGCAAGCCCAGATCACCCAAAACAAAGGCACATGTGTGCAGAAAGGTTTCTCTATTTGCAAAGGCTTGAGTATCAATTACAAACACAAAAAGAAACAGAGAAGCTTAGGGAGAAGACTGCCAAGAAACACCACATCACAGTCAGGACAACACTAAGGCACAGTCCTCAGAAAAACTAAAACAAAGAGACTTCTGCACCCACGTGCTGAGCAGAAAGGGGCTCAGCGCTGCAGGCAAGGACACCAACCAGCTGGAATCCCTGTGCCTTCACAAAAAACAAGACTCTGGCTCAACAAAGAAGAAGAAATTAAAAGAAACCCTTGATTCCATCACCATTTTCTCCAGCTATGGAAACAATCTATCATGACACTTTATATTTAGCTGAACGCTTGCGTCAAAAAGGATAAAAACAGGAAGAGTACTAATATCGTGGTCTTTTATACTGCTCCTTGTAGACTGCTTTTCATAGGAGGTAACACGTTATTTCTATTTTTTAGGGAGTAAAGCTGAAGCTCAAAAGAAAATAAAAATATGCTAAAGCATTACTGCACAACACAACACAAGAAATAATATTTCCATTATAGAAGCTCCTATAAAATCTATTAAAGCAATAAGTTCCTACAATTGCTTTTTATGGCATGTTATATAAAAAATAAAAAAAAGGGGGAAAGGCAGATACAGCATATTTAATTCCATAGAATCTTGGAGTAAATTATCCATATGAAAAGATCCATATTAAAATTTGACAGAACATACACTGGCATTATCTCCACTTATTTTACATCTCATACCCTTTGTTCCCATGAAGATCTTCCTCTCCAGAAAAGAACAGAGGAGACATATCCCAAGGCTTCAGTTTTCTTTCTTGCAAATTTGAGAAGGAGGGGTTTGAAAACTACTTTTTACCCCATTCTTTCAGCAAAAGTCTGTTTTGTTCAGTTCTGTGAGCTTGGCTTCTAAGGTTAGTTGACTGCTCTTTCTTTGTGGAAAATGAGAGGACTGCCACGGATTCAAGGATTTCCTCTTAGAAAGAGAAGTATAAATATAAGAGGATTATCACATCTACTATTTAATGTCCCAGCAACCTGCAGGATTTATTTTTACGAGCTTGTTAATTGTCACAGCTATAGGGAACAGTAAACTTTAACTAACAGCAAAGAAGCTGGTTTGCTTGTGTTTTGCTCTAACAGAGAGAATAAAGCCCAGCCAGAGTTGTAGTTATTGCAAGCGTGCACAACATTGAAGGCGCGAAAAGACAACGCAACTTTGCAGAAAGTAAACCAATTTGGTCTGTGATTTACTGTTCTGGAGGGGCAGCCGCGAGGCTGAATCTCAAACTGGTGAGAGGGTGCCTAACACTTGCCCATTTGCGAGAAACACTGTTTCATGGAGTCATCGGGAGCAGCGGGATTGCTGATAGGAACACCCTGAGGCTACCACACTATGGCAGGATGCGGTTATTACCCTCATGTTGGTTAAAAAATATTTGGTGGCCAAATGTTTCTTTAAAGCTTCACCAGAAGTGAAACTTTTAAAGGGAATGCATTGATCCGGGCCAAGTTACGAAGAAGTAAAAGCTTAAATAAATAATTTCCACAGCTTTGCATTTACATCAGCTGTTCCATCCTGTTAATGCCAGATTGGTTTTGTGAGGCAAAGCTGTTTACATTTAACCTGATTATTTTGACTTTCTACTTAAAATACTAAGGCATTATGTTTAATAATTGATATTAAACTATTGCAACGTGACCAGAATGAGATGATTAAATGTTTTCAAATGAGTTTTACACAGAAATTTCCTTTACAATACTTTTCAAACTTTGATTCCTATTCAGAATATCAATTTTCAAACACTTGAATTTCCATTTTCTAACCAATTTTTGCCAGCCAAAGTGCCCTATGACTTTATAGTTCGACTTAATTTTCACTGTTTCTTTGTCCATTTAATAAATAATATCTCTTCTTACAGCTCATTCAGAGTGCATTGCTGGAAGCATATTTCTGTAGGGAGTTCTTTTTTTTATGGCTGACACACTTCCTTCCAAAATTTAACTTACTGAATTCCTTTGGTTTCCTTAGCTGACCTGGGCTTGCCAGGGAGAAATATGTAGCTTAATATATTTGAGGCAATAAGAGTCCTCACGCAGTTGATGAAGCAGCAGCACTGGCTAAGGTTAATGGGGAGAAACAATCCCCGTAGAACATGCTTGGTGCGGTACCATGGAAATCGGAACAATTTTGCTGAGCAAAGAAGACATTTTTCTTTGAACGTTGCCTCCTTCAAAGCAAACTAAACTCCAGTCCCGCTCCTCAGAACCGTGCACTGCTTTCTAAGGCTGAGTCATATGATGGATGGCCCACATTATTTGAAGACAAAGCTGTTTATAAATATCTCAGCCTACGACAAAGGGCCCGATCTCACCTATAGCAGTTTTAGCCCAGCTTTACATTAACTTACGTGAAAGAAGATCTGTAACATATAAACTCTGGAGAGTAAAGTTTCTTTCAGAAACGTGATCTGCATCCTGTATGTAAAAGATATTTATGCTCCTTCTGTAGCAGGCTGGAGTCTGCAGGGATTTATTTATTTTTTTTTTTCTTCCTGAGGAGAGATTGATTTATGATGCTCTGTTCATGTTGCCATGTAGTCAGTCCACTCTGCATTTAGGTCTTTACCTTTTTACCTTCACCAGCAGGACTTAAAAGCAAATGCATACAGAAAAAGGGGATAACCAGGATGAGGCTGTCACCTGATGACATCTGGGCAGACAAGATGTCACGCAAATTTCTGTGTCTTGTAACACAGACTGTGAACAGTATTGCTTAAATAGACCAGGTATGTAGATAAAATGCCCCCTACCCTCATCATAATGAACATAAGTAGTTAAGGTATCTTCCCAGCTCCTCCTTCTATGCCCTTGCAGCCCATTGCCTGCATGCTCTCCTTTCCAGGCTTGCTGAGAAATATCCATAGTTTCTCAGACATGTACTACTAAAGCTGAGGGACTCCTATGTCTGAAAACCAGTGATGAAGGCAAGCTGGAAGATTAGAGAAATGCTGCAGTAGGTCACACAGAAGAATCAGCTCTGGAGGGGGAAGCAGAGTCTGTTAATAACGGACTTATTTCTTTCCGCTTGAGAGGTCTCGAGGTGCAAAGCTTCAGATGTGCAAGACTTGACAGGCCTGTAGCACTTGCAGTTAGGGTGCGTAGATGGGGGCATTTGGCACCAATGAGATGGTTTGTGGAGAAAATGTATCACTTCAGTCATCTGAAAATGGGAGCATTAGACACTTGTCATGGGCAGAAATCGGTGGGAGATGGCAGCTGAACAAGGGCCAGGACACTTGTAGCCACATCAGTGAGAAGCCCAGAGTTTAGGCAGTGGGAGAGGAGTGTCTCAGTAATGAAATACCCAGAGAAGCAACACAGCTGTAAGGAACGTTGCAGGGGAGGAGCAGTGCAGCTGGAAGAGGGGTTGGTATCACCAAGCCAAAATACAAGATGCCTCGGTACCCAGAAGAAAGAGTCAGTGAAGCCAAGGCTGAAAACCAGCAAGCTCCGCTGTGGCCAGATTTACAAAAGTAGGGAAATCTGGTGAATTTCAAGCTGACACAAGGGCTCAGCCTCTCCACAGGTGGGTCTCTGAGCGGTTTCCTATGGGATATGAATGGTCTGTGCCCAGCTTGGCTGCTGCACCCAGTCCCAGGGAACCAGCTCTGGGGCTCTGCGAGACACAAGCAAGCTGGAGCGATGCCCGATTACCATGGGACTGGTGGTTCTGGGTTCTGCAGTCTGAAACTCACTCTTAGTAAGTTAGTGTTTAGCATTTACTGATTCAAAAAAATAAGAAGAAAAAGCAGAAAGTTCACACCTCAGACATAAGCAATATAATATTAATCAGCTTCCCATCTGAAATACATTGTAGGACTCACGATGCTTAGGAAAAACTCACCAATACAATCACCATAATTACAAAGAAATGAGACCACTCATTCAAAACAAACTCTTTTAAACTGAAATTGCTTTCTTAATTGCGAATTATTTTCCACTTCAGCTCATGGGGTTTTTTATTCCTTATTTCAGTGTGACAAGAACTTGAATTTTGGTGTTTGGTTTTGGGTTTTTTTTAACTTTATAATCTTTGCAAGGCTAGATTTTGATACCACCTTCCACCCTAAGGTCCTGTTGACTCTGCTGGTCTACCAGTAATAAAGTTTACTTTACAAAGGAAATCTAGCTTGATCCTGGTCTTTCCTCCATTAGTATTAACAAAAGATGGCTTCATCTGAGTCAGCTGTCCAAAACTAGCGAAACAGAGCAGAGGGAAATACAACTTCTGTATTTCCACCATTGCTTGTTCTATAAACCCTCGAGAGACTGAACAGCTATTTTCTTCATCATTTCTACTTTAGCAAAAAGTTCCTAGCCATCCTCCCAAAGCCTAGCATTATCTCTGCTTTTTAACTACACTGTATCAAGGATTAAGACCTCACCTGGTGAATTGGAGCAGAGACTTGACTTGTATCTGCTCAAGAATGCTTACTTTAACACACTTTGAACATGCTGGTAGAGATACATTCTGGGTCAGGGAAAACAAACCACAAAAGACTAGCTGTTGATTTTATCCACACAATGAGTTAACACAACATGCATGTAACTGTATATACAAAGGGATTTCCTACAGAAATGTGGAAAATTTTTATGCAGGAGGAAAATAAGTGAGCATATTAGAGCAGTGAATGTGAGAAACATGGATTAACAGTGTGCTTGGCACTAAAGCTGATTCACATCTGATTTACATTAGTGCAAATTCAAACGGGCTGTGACTTTTTGGTTAATGTGATGGTAAAGCTCACTAGTCACTGATCTGAAATGTATCCCTCAGGGCAACTGTGACAGAGTGATGACTTCAAGAAGGCTGTTATCGTTATGGCTGTGTCACTTACTGTCCATAGAACAAAATAAGCTTCAGAGACCTGAACTATTCATTAAACCAGTGCGAGGTGGAACTGGAAAAAAATAACACTGTATGAAGAAACTAACAGAATAAAATGCCTTGCATCTGTATACAACTCTTTTTTTTGCAAATAATCCAGGTGTAAGACAGTATGAAACCAGAGCTTTACAGTGGTCTATGTAAATCAGTTTTCTAAATCATCTTTATACTTGTTTCTCACTGGTGAATCACTTCCTGTGTTCTTGCTACATATTCTTCAGTGACAATGACATAAACTACTGCTGTAAATGACAGAAGAAACAATATTTCCTTTCTTTCAACAGAGAAGTTGAAGTCCTCATGGAAAAGGAAGAGCTCTGAATATTCGGCACCAGCAGCTATGGCCACCTGCCAGCGTGATCATCTAATAAACTACAGAACAGCGGTAAACCTCTATTGCAGTCCTCCCAAATCAAATACATTTTCAGCATAGAACAACACGTACCTGAAACTCTGCAAAGTGATGTGAGATTGCAGCCATGAGCAAAATCAGAGCAACATGTCACAAGCAATTACAGGTCCTGGCCAGTCTTCTAGAAGACAAGCAGATATTTTATCTCCCAAGAGAGCAAAAGCAATGACAGGGCTTAATCCATTTGTTCTGTCCTCAAAAGCAGGGTCCATTTCTAGCATGCTATCACAAGAAGCATCTGTTTCATGTTGGCAGTCAGTCATTCATCAGCATTTAAGCCACCATAAATTCATCAACCTGGAACGCACCTGAGGGAAAACCTAGGACTGGAAGAGCAGGAATGTTGCTGGTCCAGATGAAGACAGTGACAGCTCCAGGTAGGGAAGGTCCCGAGCCCCAGTGTCAGGCCCCCCACCTTTTAAACATGCGCTACCAGAACTCCCCCAAATCACACAGGCACATGCATACCATGTGAAAAACTAAGACCCTTTCCTGACCCCTATATCCAAGGAGAAAATCACCTCCTCAGGGCCCATCCAGCCTGGATGACTCTATGACGGCATGGTGTCAGTTTTTGCCACTTCCCGATGCAATCTGTCGCAGCGGGTTCAGCACACCCGAGAGCAAGGTGCAGCCCACCGCCCGCCCGCGGCACAAGGCACCTCTGGCAGGGCGAGCAGCTGCTGCTGCCCACACATTCCCCACAGGTCTCTGACCGGGGCAGCCAGCACTACCCTCTGTGCCACGGTGGGGTAGATTGGCACATCTTTAGCCTTTGCTTCTGCCGATGCGAGGAAGATATCTGTACGCTAGAGATGAAACTGGTGTTGCAGCACTCTGTCTGTAATAAGCACTGAGGAAGACAGGATAGCTGACCTGTTGCTGCCTCTACAGACAACTAGGTTTAACGTCAGGTATCTAATGTGGCCTAAATATTACTTTAGTGGGATGTAGAGGGTTAATCAACATTGATAATATACAGCTGTGGGCTTGCTTCTGGGGTGGTGGGTTGGCTGATGTGGA
>JAVJGI010000062.1:82023360-82058257 GCA_035590275.1 Ibycter americanus
GATGAAGAAACAGCATGGACAGTAGATGAACTTTTGGAACCTTGTGTGGGAAAGCCTTGTTGCAGCTGGCTAGTTTTTTAGTGCTGCAGCAGCAGGGCTAACATCAGGTGCTGCCATCTGAGTCCGCTGGCCTTAATTCACTGCGGTCAGACTGATCATTTTTATTCCAGGAATGTACCACTGCACCTGCTCCAGTATACGTCCTACAATACCTCCCTTTACAGTGACAGTTCCCATGAATGCTTTGCTAAGATGAAACCACATGTGTGCATGCCAGCAACCAAGGAAGTAATAATTTAAATTCATTAAAAATACTTAGGTTACCCACGTTTCTCATTTCTTACGAATGTTTCCTGTGTAGCTGATGTTAAGTGCACCCTGGACGACTCCAGCCTCAGACTGAGGTGGGAGGCAGCTGAGAGTGCTTTTCACCTTCCTCACCCGGTGAGCAACAGAGCTGCCTGGCCTGCAGGCAGCACCCAGGTGCACCTCAGGTTGCAGCACGGTGCTGGGTTGGAAGTCCCTCCCAGCAAATTATGCATCAATACACCAGTGACTGCTTTTAGGCACATCCTACTTATCTCCACTTCTCGCAGTTAATTTTTACAGGAAGCCAAATGCAGTGTTTACAGAACAAAAGCCTTGGAAGGTTTTGTTTTACTTCGGAGGTTTGTCTGCCCTCTTTCTCTACCCCAGAAAACCTAATGTTTCCCCACATATTTGTCATTCTCAAGCAAAAAGTGCACATTTGGTGCACTCAGAATATTTGATTTAGAATTCACATGTGCAAAAAAAATCACTGAAATCCTCTTTGCATTTACTGGGTTTTAATACAGGGGAAAATTACTGGTGTTATGCAGGATGTCAAATGCTTAAAACCAGCATTCCACAGGTGCTACATTGCTGTTTCTTGGGCTTGAGCAGTAAGCTTTGGATTTTTTCTGTTGGGGTAAGACGTAAAGTATATCAGACATATCTAGCACCATTTGAGACCTCCTAGGACATCCAAGCCACATCTGACACAGGACTTCCAGGAGGCCATTGCCCACTGGAGAGGGAGGTAGGAGGCTAAGTAGAACACCTTTAGAGCATCTCAAATGATGCTAGGTTCTTGCAAATTGCTGAATTATTTCCCAAATCTTGTTTCTTCCAGTGAAGAAAGGCAGGCAGTTTCCTGGCTTAAAAAATCTCTGCCAACTATCCCTGGAGACTCCATATCCATCCTCTCCCTCTGCTTCATTTTAAAGTCAATTTTCCGCTAGGGACAGAAGAACATTTGCTTAGCTGCTAAGTTCATTTCTGTGTTCAAAAACCTGGAAACCCCTCAGTCCATATAATTTAGCTCTGAACTGCCACTGAGGGCTTCACCTCCAGAAGCAAATTAAAAATCGTAACAACCTTAGATAGATAACTCATTATAAATGTACATTCTCAGATTTATGGATGCATGTGCAAGAGCTCTGATGGGTCTTGGATGCCTCTGCATAAAAAAGGCCAGACTGTTTAGAAATCAGGCATCTGCCAAAACTACTTATGGGTGTCCCAGTATATTGAGTGGTAGCCTCATATATCCAGCTAGTTTTTCTATAAAAAGCAAAGCTCTGTTGAAGCTGAAGGCAAATGTTTTACTTTCATAAGGTGATGGTTCCTGGATCTGAATCTCACTTATTCACAGTTATTAACATTTCTCATGCTATGGGTATGTCATTAAGAGTATAACAATGTCAATGTAACAACGCATAACAAGTAACAAACCAATTTCAGTGAAGTATTTATAATGACGGATTGTTACCAATTTTAAAATACTTGTCATACTTCCTTATGTCTGGAGTCAGGAGATATCTTCACAGGCTCCTTGACTGATGTAACAAAACACAGACCTTTAGCCCTGTGATAGCTGCCTTGAGTCTCTGCACAGACAGGGGAGTGAACCGACACTTGCCGGGCACGATGCTCCTGTCCCGATATGGGTGCCTGGAAAGGGCAAGCGAACTGAGCCATAAAAGGGCCTATTTCTTCCCTTAATGATAACAGGCGTGTAGGGTGATCGGCTCAGATCGTGGAGACTGGAGACTTTCATGTTCAGCACGAAGGGTCCCACTGGGAGCGCCTGCCACCTTCATGTTGGTAATGGCCCCAGGGGCTACGACAGATTGAAGGAGAAGATACGCAAGCGGAAGGTCAAGAGCTTGGCCCAGATGATCTGAGACATGTTAAAGAAGCACGTTCTACTCTTTGTCTATGTTTTCTTTTTGAAAAGCAAAAAGCAAGTATTATTTTTTAATGTGAGTCCTTTCTCATTACCCTCCACCAGGTTGAGAAGGAGAGCTGAGGGCGAGCAGTTACACTGAAACACAGGAGGACTTGCTCCACTTTCTCTATCCAGTAGGCAATGCTGGATGTTTCTAAACAGGAAAACAGCTTCAGTTTATGCTGTTCAGGAAAAATGTCTTTGTCTTCGTAACTGGAAATGCAGCTCTTCGTAAAGTCAAAATTTCTGTGGGTAAAAGTAATTTTTCACTTTTCCATTAGAACACAGAAATGAAATGCCTTTGAATCATGTCAGCCTGAACAGAAACGTCTCAGATGGATTTGTTGTGTGTCAGTTCAGCACTAAGCTGCGTCCACTGGAATTGCTGCAGTGCTGCGCAGGAGACTTCGGCACAAGCTCAGCTTTCCCAGGAGGGCAGTTCCTCGGGCTGCCCCTTGGGCTGAGGCGTCACAGCCAGGCGGGCAGCGCGCCACTGTGCTGTGGCCAGGCAGGTTCACTCCAATCACGACACTCAACCTGGAGATAAAAATCGAAAGCAGGGAAGCTGGAAGCCAAAGTCCCACAAGATTCAGATTCTCAGTCTTCTGGACACATTAAAGGTAAAAAAAAAAAAAAAGATTAAAAGAAGCATTTCATTTCAGCTAAACAAGCACTATGAGTAAATGTGAGACTTGAAAGTTTGGGGCTTCCCCAGACTGTCTCAACTTTTCATTACAAGCCATGAGGAAGAAAAATTAGAAGTATCAGAATTTTCCATAGGCTGGAAATCCTGGTCTTACGGCCACCTAAAAGAATGACCTCAGGTTTTCTGTATTTAAGATGGATGTGGACAGGAAGAGAAAAAATGAGATTTTTCTTTCTCAACATTTCAGTATTTCAATTTATCAATGATTCAGGAAGAACAGAATCTGCTGATATACATTCAGAGGCAGCTTTTAAAAAATAAAAATAGTCAGCTTTTTTTTAATGAAAAATTGTATTTAGCAGAAAACAAAAGATAGAAATCCTGCAATATGTATTTCTAGGAGCTATGATTATAGTTCATCTCTTTTCAAGAAAAAATTAAATCCATGATTAACAATGCTTTTGCTAAAAAACAAAATGGCATTTAGACCATCCTATGCCCCAAACCTCTTTCTTATCTTGTTACATTTCCAACAATGAGATTCTTTCAGATGTGAAAGATTCCTTGAAGGACAGGTGTTTATAATGGAAGTGACAGTGAGAAGTTGATGATTTTCATGTTAATTTAACAAATAATGTGAAATCATTTAACAGTAATTCTCTTTAATTATAAAACAAGAACATATTTTTCCTCTGGTTTTGAAATAGCACAAGCAGAGCTGTTGCTTTAAATTGATGCTTCAGGCAATCATCTCACACATTCCTTGATCACCTTAACGTTTTATATATGGGTGGTATGCACATTTACTTGCACTACATGCCCAAGGGTCAAAGCATGGTGTAGGCTGCACAATTAGAGTTATCAAATATTTATGCAGATGTATAACTCTGCTGGATATGCTTTAAGTGCTCCAATGCAAGAAAAAAAAAAAAAATGTGTGCGGGGGAAAACAATCTGCACAATATAAAGGCTATCCACATGCAATAGTCACTGGGAACTCTGTTCAAATAATACTACCCACCTTCTGCTTTTTTTTTATCCCAGGCTGTCCCAAAAATGGTGTTACTGAAAAAAGTGAAAGTAGCAGATCCTAGTTTTCTGCCTCACTTAGTTCACTCCTTTCTAAACATCTATATTCTTAAGTGGCAATACTTTTCTTCTACTTCCTACTGTTGTAACCTGATACAGCGATTGCACACATGGAGATAAAGTATTTAAGAATGTGCTGCCTTGATTATAGGTAACTTCATATGTCTTGCCAAAAGGCAATAGGTTTTCCCCTCCGGGATGCAGAGTCAGCCATAGCTATTCCCAGATAATTTACGAAACAATTTTATAGTCTCAGGATCCCAAATTAAGGTGTAATGAGGTGGAGGAGATCTATGTGCTATCACAGCATCTCGTGATAAGTAACGTTCAAAGGAGCGTTAGATAAAATGGTCAGATGCGTATTTTACGTGTTTCATTGCTGGGACCTATTCCCAACTCTGCATATCTGGAAAAAAGCAATTGGAAAATTAGGTGTAAAAATGAGGGAGCTCCTTGGTTAGAGACTCCAGCTACCCCTGGGAGCACGGAGCTGCATATTTAATGGCAGGAATTAATGCCTGGCTAAAGGACTTTCAAGGGGCACCTCATCATGCAGTAGCTTTCAGCCTGGGATCTGCAGACCTGGGGCATGCAAAATCTCCCCCTAAGGTGACCACGAGAAAAGGTCAAGGAAAACAAGACTATTAATGTAAGAGGCTTCTGTACCTCAGTACCTCTACTGGAGGATGCGTCTGACCCATCAAGTAAAAATAAAAAGCCCTCAGTCTGCTATAAGTCAGTGTGTAGAACAGCTCTGTCTTATACAGAAAAGTAGAAGTATTGCTTCCAACAGTCAGAAAAACCTGACATTTAATGACAGCTGTTTCTAATGTGTTCTCTGGAATAACATCGAGCTCATCTTTTAGGCTGCATACCATTTGCTGTCCTGTCATCTTGCTGCTGTTTTCATTTCAGAATTAACTGTGCAAATTAACTCTTTGCCACAAGAAGCAATGAATGTTTCATTTTGGTGTCTAGCTTTTTCTCCTGAGAGTCCCAGATCCTTCTGGCTTTGCACAGCTCCCATTTGTGATCATTGTGACTACTATGTCTGCTGTAATCTTGAATATTATGCATTCCCACTCTATTTTGTAAAATGCACAGTGACTAAACACTGGACTGCCTTTGAAAAAAACCCAGACCCTTATCAACCGAACACATTTTCTGGGCTTTTTGCATACACGATTGAGTTCTGCGTACCACCCATCCTCCCCTTGAGTTTCCACTGACTTGTTTTCAGGGTCAATGCCCACCTAGCTGCCTGCAAGCAAAATGGATGTGCCAGGAAGCACAAACAAAAGTCGAAGGACACAGTCACTCCTGGTAAATACCCCTCCTGAGAAGCTGTGCTTGAGGGGGCCTTTGCACCCTCCAAAGCAGGGTAGTTGGTGTCACCAGGTCAGAGAGGCAAAGCTCCCCTTGGGACTTCTCACCGCCACAGCTGGGTGGAGCAGGGGACTGGTAAGGGACAGAAACCTTCTTCCACATCACATCTATTTTCCCTTCTCTCTCACAAAGAGCAGAATGGGACTTATTATCTCTGATAATTAACAATCCCAAGGGACCATCGCTGAACAAGTACCGTGACCAGCTCTGGCATAACCCATTTGCTATCGCTTCTGCTTGGGCTTGCATTGGAATTGGCTCTCACGTATCTCTACGGGACCAGTGCCTGACAGGCAGAACTGAAAGTGCTGCACCTATCTTTTGGAAGAATCAACACTTGACAGAGTATCCAGAAATGTGTTTCTCTGCCAGAAGTTATACAGCACCAAACCGAACCGAAAATTCCTTGTTGCTATGGTTGCCACTTGCTCTAAATCTCTTTACTACTCCTTGCTGAACAGCAGCAAAGGAGAATAAAAACATATACAACGCTTGTAACTGCCTGGTGCATATTTTAACATTTCTCTTTGGTGGCTGCTTTAAATTATGCAGTAATATTGCTGGCATGTTTCTCCAGTCCCTCTTCCCTAAGAGGATACATTTTACAGTGCTGAAATTGGACACTGGGTGTAAGAATCACACATTTGAATATTTTTTTCAGTAGCAGATGTGTCACATGCAACGTATTACAACTCAAGCTGTAAAAATTAAGTGGCATTTGCATTCATTAAGCATACATGAAATCTAATTCCATTAGGTCCAGCAGCATTAAGGTCTGTCTGTTGCTACTGATGTTACAGCTTAAGGACATTGTATCTTCTGGCTAGATTCTATTTCATAACCTAATAAAGCCAGGAATTACATCCTGGCTCGATGCCTTTGCAAATCCAGCTCAGCGAACATACAACATGAAAGCTGTAGATGTAAATTATTTATATTAATCATTGTCCAAAATATTAATTTACAAAAAAAGGTTTAACAGATTAAGCAAACTACAGGCACCATGCCCACAGCAGAACTAATTTAAAAGACAACAATATGATTTGCTGAAGCCAAACCTCACTTCTAATCTTCCCGCTTTGTTACAGATATGATACAGAACTGTTAACATTTCATCAAGGCTATTTAAAGAATCAAAAGCTTACAGTTACATTTCAGTCAGCTTCTCAGAAACGTTGATTTACACAATCCCCCAGGAAAATCAGGGATACTTGACTTTTTAGATTTTGATGTTTTTAGCTGACATAGACATTAAGTAAAGAAAAAGAATGCGAATGCGAAACAATTCGAACTGCAACTTCTACAATTTATTCTGCTGAAAGGATAGTTTGGGTGCAGTACTACAGTACAAGCCCAAACCCAACAAATAAACCAATGTGAACAAATCACTTTGGTCCGCATGTAGTTTCACAGAAGACATCATGACCAAGAACACACGACTGCCCTCCTAACTACTCTGAAAACAAATCTATCAATTGAAAACCATGAACTGAACTTTTATGGGCACTTTCTGTGAGAGGAGTCCAGGTGCCAGTGTAAGTTTTTATCCACAGTCCTTAATTTCCAACTATCAAATTAGCAAGGGTTCATGAAGCAAAAGTGCTTACATTCCAAAGTCTTTGATTTCTTCTCTGATTCTTAACGGCATTATCAGGCTAGTCCTGTTGGAAGTACCAGCAAAATGTTTATTTTTAATGAGCTGAACAAATCTATTTCCATGGAGATGCAAGAAGCAGAAAGGCTTTACGTAATTATGTACAAATTATGCCTTATGTTCCTGTAAGTAACTTCCCAGTGGTCTGAGATGTTATTTTTCAGAAATGAAAGTTTTCAGGTGTACCTACAACAGAATTTCAATGGCATAAGTGTCCACTACGGGCAAAAGCTGATTATTTTTGCCTTTTCAAGTACTCTTTGTGGACAACCTCCTTCACGTTTCGTTTTAAAATGTGCTAAGTGTATATATTTTATTTATATAGTTAAATGAAATATAAATGAAAATATAAAAGGAAACTAAACTCATGCCAGCTTTTCCATTTTTTTCCCATTTCCCATTTCCAAACCATTTCGTCATCTCAAAAAAACCCTCAAACTACCAAGATAGCCTTTGAAATTCTTTAGATTTAAGCTAAGTCGCCCATATCTTTCTCCATAGGCAACGCAGACAGATAAGAACCCTCAGAAAAAAAACCTCATCTTAAAATAGCTGGCTTAGACAAGAGAGCTGAGCCACTTTGGAAATCACTGTTTCTCTCTAGGAAAGCATGCACTGGGCAGCTTAGATCACTACTCTTACAAAACTCGACTTAACTGAGATCTCACTTGGTATCTGCTTTAACTGGGATCCAGTTTGAGAGCACAGTCTCAGCAGTATGTTTCCTATTAATTTATTGCAACATTGTGGGAAGAAGCTAAGAAGCTGTACATTCCTTTATTTATGAGTCAACATAAACCACCTGATCTATAACAAAAAAACACACAGGGGATGACTTAGCAACAAATGGTCCAGGCTGCCTTGTATCCAACTTAGAGAAAAAGCCATAATGTAAAGTCTCAGTCATAGTTAGGAAGAAATTACAGTTAAAAAAATAAAACAACCAAACTTGGAAAAAAATCATATTTCATTTTCTGTTTTCTAGTTGTCAAGTTTTCACATTGGTGTCTGCTGGAACTTGACAGACCACAAAATATGAACCTATTTCTATGACACTTAAGGCTGGAGAAATGCAGAAGATTGTGATCAGAGGCTCCGGCTGCTTTTCACTGCAGAGGTGATAAAAAACACACAGAAAAGGCCATTCGGGGAAGCTGGGTTTACTCCTGTCTACAGCTTCTCTGCAGTGTTGATCTGCACCAGCTGATCCCAGCCTTTCCACCACAATATTCTGTGCCAGACCTACGTACAGACATTCACCTTGACGCTGGGCTGGGAAGTCCATCCACCAGATGGACTCTGAGCTGGGAAACGTTTCAGGCCAGGGTGGTGGTGGAGGGGAGGGTGATTTTTCATGGGTGCTCACGGCCCAACATGGGAAACTGCCCTTCATTTACTGAGTGCACTTTCCTTCTCCTCCTCCCTCTGGCCCAGCACAGAGCTCCTGTCTGTAACAAGAGAAGCATGTTTTATGTAAATCACTTCCCAGTGGCATCACTCATTATTAATGCAGACAGCTCTAAAGGGAGAAACCCATGACATTTAGCAGCAAGAACTGTTAATGAAAATGTCATTAAAGAAGTCAATCTGCAAGCCATGAAATGGCCTCCCCATCTTTTTTCTTCTTTTTTTTTCTGTCTTATCTGTGGGTACTTTTCCCTCAAGCCCATCTTTTTTGGCACAAAGTCACAGCTTTATCTGGAGGGAAGCATCAGTTCCTGGCAAACTGGTCATATTTGAGAGGTGGTGCTATTTAAACATTGTGGAAATGTGTCAGAAATACATTAGGTCGGTATGGCACTGAATGGCAAGGTTGAGGAAGCAGAGACTCCCATGACTGGCTGCAGGTCAGGCAATTTCCAGCAGCACTGATCTGGAAGTTACTACGTAGCCCCTGCTTTGTGGTACCTATTCTGCAGAGCTGATGACTGACCATCTCACCTGCTTAGGACTTGCAAGTTCCTCATGCTGGTAACTCATATTGTTCACTGGAGTATCTTTCTGGTCACATCTGTGTTGTGGGAATCTACTTAGCTGATTCAAAAAGCCTAATCCAACATTCTGCTAAAACTTTCCATACTCCTTCAGACCATTTGTATCTCCGCATAACGGACTGCATTAACTAGAAGCAACTACCTGATAAACTGACTCAAACCTGGCAATGAACATCCCTTTTTTCTCTATTTCCTGAGGATTTTCCATTTCCACATCTGAATATTGAGGGCTTTCCTTTGGAAAAAGTAGCTATTGGTATCAGGAGAGGTCACTCTGGTCTGCGTGCACATGTGCTGGTCATGGCTCACATTCCTAAGTTAGTTACCTTTCTCCTTAATTCTGAGGGCTATCAGGATCTGCATTGTATGCATGTGTTTATATTAAGCAAAAAAAATTTTTGTGGACAAAGTCAGTATCTTGTATTAAAACAGCTACTGTATTTATAAAAATACCCAAGATTTTAGGCACACAGAGAGTGATGAAAGCATGTGTCCAAAAGTCTGTCCATTTTTTTTCTAACAACATTATTGGTCTATTAAAAAATAGTACTACTTTACCTGCAAACCTTATCTCCTTTATGACCTAACAGAATTATAGCTAGAACAGCCTAAAGTCCGTAATCACAGGTTCATGGAAGGGTTGAGGTTGGAAGGGACCTCTGGAGGTCACCTCGTCCAACCCCCTTGCTCAAGCGGGGCCACCGAGATCTGGTTGCCCAGGCTCTTTAATATCTTCAAGGATGGAGACTCCACAACCTCCCTGGGCAACCCGTGCCAGTGCTCAGTCACCCTCACAGTAAAAAAGTGTTTTCTGATGTTCAGACATGTGTTTAAGTATACTGTTTAAACTGTATATTGACCCTTATTTGTGCTCAGTACACACCATCCCGACTTGACAGTACATTCTTTTTTCCCATCAGCTTGGAAACAGGCTCAGGCTTTTACACTGCAGTATTACAACCCACCGGTGGCAAAAAGGAAAATTACGATGAGTCTGTTTTTCTCAGCATAGAGTGGCAATCCAACACGATGTAGCAGAAAATTGCAAAAAAAAAAAAAAAAAAAAAGCAAAGCAGCATCATTTCCCCATTTTGCAAAGAAGCGGAGGCACAGAGAGACTGCCACCAGCACAAGCCTGTTCCCCCTTCCCTGTTACTGTACTTGGCAAGAAGGAGGAAAGAGTACTGAAAATGTTCACACCAGGCAATAATAGACAGCCAGCGATGGGCGGGGGAAAGCAAAGCAAAGCTGTTTCTTGCTGAATTGTTAAGAAATAAATGAAAGTCCAACAGACAGAAAAAACGTTAACCAGCATTTCAGAACACTGCTCTTTTCGCCTTTGAAACTTGCACCCCAGTTTGGCAGCTGGCACTGGGGGAGGCCATGAGCACATCCCGGCTGCCACGGGATGCCCGTGGGACAGCCAGCAGCGCAGTGTGATAGCCCACAGTGGCAGATTGTCCCTGTATCCGACTGCTACTTATTGTGCAGGACACATATAATGTTATGCCTTGGTGGATGTACTTCACTGTCATGCCTGATCAAAAGTGTTGCCTTGGAGCGATCTTAGCTTGAGAGAACCCCAAGCAGTTTTATAAGTAAGAAGTCACCCCAAGGTGACACTTGAGAGGAACAACATTAAAGTGTACTCATCTCTCTTGTGTCCCTGGCTACTTCAGAAGCTCACAAACAAAGCCTAGCTCTGCTAGCTGGTACTCAGAGAGTAAAAGGACTCTTATGCCCTTGTTCATGTTTTATCAGTGCTTCTTAAGTAGAAAACTAACTAAAAATGCTGACTCTAGCCATGAACACTGGAGTTTGAAGTAAAGATAGTTAAGTAAAAGATTTATTTTAAGGATATTTAAGTAAAGATAAAAATATGTAAGCTGGTGAGCTCACTCTTTCTCAAACCCAGGGAGAGACCAATGGCACAGGAATGACACTTCAGGCCTGATCTCAAGGCACAGAACTGATTAGTTACACACAGAACGGTCATATACCCTTGCACACACGCAGGCAACCCCCCCTGAGCAATGCCAGCTGCATTCCCCCAGGGATTTTCCTTCAGCTCCAAGGAAACGCTTCCATTGTGCATGGAGGTGTGGAGCAGAGATGCCTCAGCTAGCTCAAGAGCCAGCAAAAGCACAGCCAGTACGGGGCACCACAGCATCTGCACTAAAATGCCTGCCTGACGCAAGCTAAAAGGATGTTTCCCATATGCAGGGCTGAGGCACCATGCCATCTCTGCACCACACTGCTACTGCTCAGCACGGAAATGGGCTCAGTGTGGAGAGAAGGAAATGCTCTCCCCTTGAATCCACTGCACACAAAGAGCAGCCAGTCCTTTTGAAATACCCTTCTGGTCAGCACTTACAGCATTACTGCCAAGACCACGCTTTCTTGCTCCTTGATTCAGTCTCCCTACAGCATCCTCACTATTCTATCTAAATTGATTTTCTCCCCATTGGTACAGCACCCACCAGCAGACAAACAGATTAAATTCTCCTTATACTTTTCTCCTCTTCTTGCTAGGCTTATCCATAAAAGTAAGGCTCAGGTGTTGACTCATCACCCTCAGTCAGCTCTGTGCCCGTCTGCTGAAATCAGGAACACAAATGCCAGATGACGGGCTGCAGCCAGCAGCCAAGAATGGGTTGAGTCTCTTGGGCAAAATAAAAAATGCCACTTTTCTGTTAGTAGCTGAGATAGGACTTGTCTTGGGCAAAAGCACTTGGGATGGGACTGACAGTGTTATCTCCTCAGTCTGACAAAGAGTTGAAGGGAAAGATTTGTGAAAGATTCATCAACCTTTCTCATTTGTTTAAGAGCTGAGAAATCCCACACAGGAGCTCTCTGAGCAGACCTCTTCTGAAGGCAGGGGACGGTCCTCGGGTGAGAAAACAAGCAGGGCAGCTTGCTTAGGAGCAAGAAGAGCTACACTTTTCAGAGGTTATCCATTAGGAAGAAGCAAAGCATGCCACCTTCTCCTTTCCCACCCAGGTCAGCCAGGGAATCCCAGGTCTGTGCTATGCCAGAGGCCACCACAGACACTAGAACGACCTCTCTGTTTCTACAGTGGATGCAATTTTTAATCTGCCCATATGGATCCCAGTAAAGCCACCAAAATTATCCTTTGTCATAAGCCAGCCCCAAACCCTTCTGTGGCATCAAGTACTGTATTATATTTCTCTTAAACTGCTCTACTAAAAACGGGAGAAAATAGCTATTGCCTGTCATTTTTAATCCACATGGAAGTGTAAATTTTTCATGCTTTGGAAATTCTCTTTCTTTTTACTAACATAGTGCCCCAGGGTCTTATGTCCCAAAGTCCTCTGAAGAGTGAAGATATCCAAGTTGCATATCAGATACTAGGAAGCCATATAAAATGGACCACCGTGAAAAAAACAGGAATTTGGAAACCTACCAAAAGAGTTTGCAGTCCAAAATACAGTAAAATTAAATTAATTTTTCTAAGCATTTTGAAAAATCCAATGCTGCCAAACCCATAGAGATCATGAAGTTCTTCAATGAAATGGTTTTTTATCAGAAAGTAGCAAGTGACTGAAACAAGTGTTTTGCAGAGAAACATAGCAGCATTGCCAGAACTTTTGTCAGGAAAGATTTTTCATCTCTAGGTTGTGATTTATGGTCAAAACCCAAGGGAGACTTAGAACTGACAACAGCCTGAAGTTCTGGGCTCTCGCAGACCTGAACTTAGGACCCGTGTGTACTAGACAGGTACGATAAATCACCGAGCTATTAACTACCTACCAAAGCCAGTTTCTCGCTTTCACAGGTTGGCACTGATCCATTTTGCATAAAAGAATTGAAGACTGCGAAGGAGGTCCCTAATATTTCTGTGGTCAGAGCACTTTTCTGGAATGTGGGAGGGCGGTCATGTTGAATCTTTTTCACCTGATGTGAGTTGATTAATGAACTGTTGGCTATGCTAAGTGAGGATGTTTCTTTCTTTCTGCATTTCCCCCCCCCCCCATAAAAATAGAAGGAACTTGGTTTCAGCCCTATATGAACAGAAAAGGGTTTGGGGTTGGTTTTTTTTCGAAACTTCAGGGTTGTGTACATCTTTCTCATCCAGCTGTCAGAGATGACTCATCCCAGTAAGACGGCTGTAATTTTCTTCTGGGACACCCAATAGCTTCCAGGTGAGCAGCAGTGCAGCACATAATGGGCACGTCCTGCATGTAGGAGCTTCTAAAGCAAGCCCGGATTAAATGAGGCTCCTTGGAGTTTGGGAGCACAGATCCAGGTTTAACATGGACTTAGAGGTAGAGAGCTGCAGGAGCTGAGAAGCTGCAGGGTTTATACTTTACCTGTCTCTTTACCAGGGCTCTACTGCTTCATGCTCAGACAGAATCAGGATTCAGGAATGAGATTTTTGTTTTTTTAAAGTAGCCTGCTTCCGATATGAGCAATGAAATGAACCATTTGTTGCAGAGAGGCCACACAGTCTCCAGTTTGGGTGGATCTAGGTACCATTTTAGCTTTAAATCAACCTTGGAATGTAACAGTTCATTCTACTCAGTGCCCCCGCTTTCACCTTACCACAGGTTAACCGGGGGCCATCATACAACCAGTTATTGTTTCGTGTAACCAGCAATAAAACTAGCTGTCTGGATCATTGCACACTTATATATCAACAACAAGACATGATTTAGGAGTCCTGGGTCCTGCTGTTTCAGATATGAAACCGCAGTGAAGGGTAGCCACCATGTCAAAAGCTGCTCCTGGGGCCAGGGTTTGCCCAAAGTGGGCTGTACCCCCACTTCAGCTTCACCTATGCAAAGTGCCTGTTTCTGAGTTATGCCATTACAAATACAGTCTGCATATATACCTATGTGCACATCCCAGCTAAGTGAGGTGGGAAAAGCTGCCTGCAACCTGGATTTTTATCTTTGAGCATCCCGGGACGGCTCAAAGGATGGGCAAAAGAAGCAGGCTACCTCCTGCATCCGTGGGCAACAGGGTATCTGCACAGTCCGATTTGCTGTGGTCTCCCACGTGAGCAGAGCTGGAGGACTGTGTAGCATTAAACTTCTCACAGCTCTTCCCAGAGTACCTGAAATCTCCCCCTTCTCCTCAAGCCCAGGCAACCTCCTCAGGACCTGAGCAAGGTGCCTCTGAAATGGTCAGGTCTCAGGTCCCACCAGCTGCAGGAGGGAAACGTGTCACTTCTTTTGCAGCCACTTGGCAGGTATAAGAGCATATCATGTCTGGATGTCTACTGTCATTCTTGTCCCTTCACTCCTTCACCCCCATTTCCTCAAGCAGTCACAGAAAAAAAAAAAAAAAAAAAAGAAACCAGTAACTTTATCAAAACCACCTGCTTCACCTGTAGCAGAAGTATATTCTACTGAGAAAGTATTCCCTTTGCAGATTAAAAGTCAGCTGCACAATCGTTTAGGACAGAACAAAACCGAGTGCCCTCCAAGCAAAAAAGTACCTAGATGTCTAGGGATCTCCTGAAAATCTCCAGCTAATCAAAGCACCGACATAGGTAGAGAGCTGGGAGAAAACATGATGAAAGTGGATGCTGATCTTTGTCCAGTCAGTCCCCACCTACATCAGCCCCAAGGAAAAGCATGTATCTGCCCTAGCATTGCTCCAGCAATTTCTTACCCTTTCTTTGAAGACTTCAGGTGGCTGAAGGTCCACCGTCCCTTTGAAAAGCCAGTGCCAGCTGTCCTTCCCCTTCCACTCCTCCAAAATAACAGTTTTAAGCTGGCTCTTACAAACATGAAATACCATTTTTCTTCTGAAAACTTCCTGTGAACATGCAATAACTCTTAAGACCTCGGAGTTGGGCAGAAATCCTCTGGGATGTAAATGGTGCTGCCTTCATTTCAGGTGTGCTGGCTGACAGCTGACACATACTGACAGTAAACATGAAATAATACAACTATATTTATCTGCACATACCGTTTAGCTTGTGGCCATAGTCACAGTAGATAAAGCTCTCACGTCCCATTTGAAGAGACAGGTAAACAGATTTAGCTTAAAATAAGAATATCAAGCACCTAAAGTATTTCCTGCGTGACAGACTTTATGTGTTTGTGCATATGTGTATGACAGAGAGTGCTGGAATATTTTAAACACTAAACTGCTGCATCCAGAGATTGGTAAATTAAATAATCATTCATTAGTTACCATAGCAATGCAGATGCAATCACAGTGAACAAAGAAGAAATGGGGTGGGTGGGGGCTAACAGAACAAATGCTGACAGGAGCAAGGCCCTGCATTGATTTTTGTTAATATACTTTTTTTTATTAAAAACCCCTGACTGCAAGATTTTGTTCCACCTTCATTAGTGCTTCACCTGCCTGCAAAGAGAAATGGCAGTTACTCTGACACAGCCTGAAAGATCCAAATCCTGAGCTGGAGCAAATTGGTGTAGCTCTGTTGACTTTGGCAGAGAGCAGCCCGTTTACGGCAGCTGGGGATCTGGCAAAAAAAGAGCATCTAATTCTCTTTAGCTTCCGCAGCAACAGAATACTACTGCATCCTCTGCTACTTTATAACTTCTTACAGCACTGCTCTCCAGTAAACAAGCACAGGCAGGCAGAAGCTGGCTTTCCAAAGCCAGCTGGCGGATTTAGCCGTATAACTGTCATTAATTTCAATGGCAGCTATATAGCTCGGTCTTCTAGTCAGCCTTGAGAACCTCATCAATAATCCCTTTGCTGCTGATAAGAGAAACAGCATGGGGTTAAGAGTAGTGCTCATCAGGCAGGGTTTAAGCAGAGGGGGATGTGTCACCTCACCCAGGTCCTCCTGCTCACAGGTAGCACTGCACCCAGCTGCTTCACCTGCAGCCCTGCAGCATCCAGGCACAAAAGCAGCATCATCCATCTGATGGATGATTAGGAGGCTAAGTGAGAGAGAGACAGAAAGAGGATTCTGCCCTCCCTTGGGTCACTGGCAAAAATGCCCATGGTCAACTGCCTGATGATAATGCTAAGTGCCTGCTGAAAGGCCAATTAAAACTTCTTAATTTATTTCTGCACGTGTATTTGGATAGAAGAGAGTGTGCTGATAGATAGAAACTGTGCTGAGACTAATGCCAAGGTCTGGGCTAGAGGACAAGGTCTTCCCCAAACCAGGGCAAACTGCCCCAGCCCTGTCCTCTGCCATACGTCCCCTCTCCCCAGCCGGTGGCAGGGGGCAGATGAGTGTCTGGGCTGCCACCCTATGCAGTAAACCAGCAGCGAAGGGCAGTTTGCACCAAAAGACCAACACTAGCATCTGACATGGTTACAGGTCTCTTTTTTTTTACTCCACCACCACTTATTTGCCAGTGATAAACTACGACAAAGGAATGGGGTGGACGACTGGGACAGTAACAGCTCAGATGCAGCAAATGCAAGAAAGACACCAGAGTGTGTGTCAGACATGGAGTGGCCTTAGGACAAACCCCCACCACAGCCTGAGTTTGTTGCTCTTTGGGCTTCAGAAACTTGTCCAACGCCAGCGTAAATCTCCCAAAAGCTCTGACTACAGTCAGCTTTTGGCTAGTGATTCTCAACAAATTCCACATAGAATGGGTGACCTATTGTGACTCTTTTCAGGAGGTCAAATGTATCTCCCATATATTGGAAATACTATGCAGATGCTCCAAAAAAATCATTAACTTCTTAGAGGCAGAAGTGAAAGTAGGAGACTGGGCAGCATCGTGCCCAGAGGTCTGCCTGCAGTCCACCCACGCAGTACCTGAATGTTTCTGTCCAAAATGACCATCAGTGACTACTACATCAGTTATCAGTAACCATTACGGCTCAACATAGCACATTGTGTGAACGAAGCTGGGCATCCTCCTCTGAGCTGTGTTGTCCAGATACCTGCTGTGAGATCAGCCACCCTCCGAAATGTAGGAAGCAGAAAGCTAGGCTGAGATCCCTTGTCCCAGCTCTAGATCACTGCTGTAAGAAAGGCCACAGAGGCATAAAGGAAGCCCCAAAATATCCAGCGGCTACCCCTGCTGCAAATGGTGTAAGATACAACTACACCAGCCATCCTCCAGCAGGCACTTGCAGACAAGCCCCAAGCTGGAGATGCAGCACGAGACTCTGTGCAGTTCGACCAAGGCTGTTGGAGCACGGCTGATGAAAGGATGCTATTTTCTGCAGCATGAGCTAGGCACTGGCAGCAAAGCAGCCTTGCTGCACTTCAGATAGCAATTCAGTCCCTTTTCTTACACTATTAGCCAAAGACATCTGCTCAGTAACATCTTAAATCCCTCAGCATCACATAGCTTTCATTTAAAGGGCCAGTGTTCTCTAGACCTTTAGATAGATAGATATTATTAAATCTACTTAGATACTTGAGTACAGTAAATAATAGCCATCTTTACATAGAAACCTTCTTGATGATAACCCCACTGGAAATGACCAACCTGTTTTATCTGGAGGTAAGAGAACCGGTATTAAGCTTTTTCCTACTTCAGCAGAAAAAAAAATACCCACTTCATTGCTATATCGTGAGCTGTGAGAGGAAAAAAGCTTATGTTTACAAACCATGTTCTGTGCTACGTTTTAGCTGATTGTAAAGACTCTCTATATACAGTCCAAGCCCTGTAAGCAGACCTCTGTGCAGAAGAGAACAGTCTGAGGTCGCTGGTCTGCATTTTTTGATTTCTATTATGTGTCAAAGTGGCTAATAGCCTCAAAACAACCTCTCCACATTCACAGCACTCTGAAAAGCACAAAACCTTGAAAACATGGTTCATCTCCTCTCTCACTTCCACAGGTACTAACCGGGAGAAACGCTGCTGAATACAAGAGGAAAGAAGCACCTTCTGCGCGCTCCTGCGGCTGTTCTGCCCACACCACCCTGCAGACACCTTGCTGCCTGCGGATGTGGCCTTTTTCCAGGACTCACACCTCTGGCAGAAAGTGTTCCTCCCCCGGCAGCAATCAGGCAGCAGCAGATTAAATGGCTCCCCATTTTCCTTTGCAGTGAAGCAAGCACCTCTCCGCAGCCGAGCTCCATCCACAGGACTTGCTGTTCTCAGGCATCAGTAAAGCCAGGGCTGTGAACACTCTTCCCCATATGAGATGTGTCCTGCGCTCTTACCCTGTGAAGCTGTAAAATGGAACCACATATGGGGAGCATGTTGACATTGTTAAGGTTAATGATATAACATTATATTATATGTTATAGCACATTTACAGGCAAAAGGATTATAATAATTGCTCCAGCAAACAATACGAGCAACATACTGCAAATTGGCCTTCGGTGTGCTTTAGCAGCGCTGTCGTCATCATCCTATTTTCACAACGGGTAGTACACTATCTCTGATCCTGGGGGACGTGATACTTTCCACAGAGACTCTCTGTACGTAACTGTTGACCACACAGAAGACAAACATGCACCCTGTAGCTTACTGTATACCCTAAGGCACTGTTGGGTGCCCCTCCCGCAGCTCTGCGGCATTCAGAGAAGGGGGTGAGGTGGTTTCAGCCTCGCATGCGTCTTGCCTTTGACTTCCCAGCCAAACGATGAGCTAGTGACCGCAGGTGTTTGGCAGCAAGAGGCCTTCAGCGTGAACCCAGTGAGGCACTGACTGCTTTAGCACTGGGTGCCGAGAGGGTGCAGAAAATGAAAAGTGTCTAGAACAAGAGACTCCCCTCCCCATCCAAAACCCAAGGCAGGCTGCTTCTTGATCTCTTTACTTGTTAGTCCTGTTTCTGTATCTTTTCAGTAGCGGTCACGACTTTTTAATGTTTTTTATGATGAAAGCCTTTGACAAGAGCATGTGTCACAGAAAGCGCAGTGGTGAGCCATGGCTTTCATATATATGTTAACCAGCCTTTATAGCATTATGGGGCCTGGGTGACACAAGAGTAATTCAGTTAAGCTGCAGCAAAGTACACAGATTCTGTACTATACATCAGAAGACAGAGGAGCGTGGGACTGGAAGGCGAACAGGCAGAGAGCAGCCAAGCTCCATGGTGTCCCACAGCACACGGTTAATATGGAAATGCCACTGTGCAAAACACGTGGGGGACACTCTGCTGGGGACAGTGCTGCTGGGACTGCTGCGTTGAGAAAGCACGCTGCAAAGAAAAGTCTTTCCAGTCAGACAAGTGTTTATGCACAACTTAATGCTGAAGTGAGAATTTGGGACAGCCTGAAGCGCTGAAAAATATCACGTTTCTGCTGCAGATAGCCAGATTTGCCCACAAGAAAAATTCACTCACTGACATGTATACAAAGTGAATTTGCTTTTCTCTCTGATAACATGCCCGTCCGGTCCCCTGCCCCACATACAGGAGGAACTGTTGGCTGGTGTAAATCAGCCTTTGAACGAAACTCACACCTTTAAACTCCTTAGGAGCTTTTTTGAAAATGTGAGTTTAAAAGTCCTAGTTTCCACCACGATAACAGTTGTCTTGTTTAGAAAATGACAATAGACTCAGCATCTGTCCACATTCACAGTCTCTAAGGAGAGCTACTGAATAAATGCAAGTATTCTGCTTTGTTGGTTTTTTAATTTTAGATTTTCTACAGAGGCTTAAAAAGTATCATCTACTATAACATGGAATCTTGAGATGAACAGAACAGAATAATAAGAAATCAAATATTTCTGAGGTTAACTTAGAGCCATTTATTGGATTTCTATTTCTAGGCTTCAATTAGAGTAACGTAATTTGTAAAAAGCTGAACAAGTAATCAAATTGCAATCAGCAAATCTTTTTCAAAAAAAAAAAAAGAAACACGGAGAGAAAAGATTTAAACAACAAGCTTCACAGATAGGAGAATAAAAGTAAATTCACTTCTAGAGCCCCATGGGAAAATCTAAATGTAATCAATTCAGGTTAAAATTTAATTAAAAGGCAGCAATGGGATGGGGGACAAAATTCAGGTATATAGATAATCTTTGAGAAGTACTCCTGTGAGAACACAGTAAGATCATTGTTATTCTGCTCATACAGTTGAATCATATCAGTAAGCAATCCATATACATGAATTATCTGACATACAGGGGGAAAAAATAGACTATTTTTCTCCCCCTACCCAAGTAACTCCCAGCTTAGAGGGGTTAAAAGACCACAACAAGTGCGTGACAGCATTCCAAATATTTCTGTGCCTATCCCCGAAATAGCAACTGGTTTATCAGTTCTGCTTTACCTAAATCTTAACTCCTCACTGGCCTGCCACGTAATTTTGGTTGAAAATGACATAGAAATTAAGCATCATAACACTTACAAAAAGACAGCAAGAAAGATAAGGGACGCTCAGAGTTTTCTTTAACTAAAATCCAGTACTGAGCTCCCTGAGAAAGAAAATCAATTCAGTAAGGCACATAATTCATTATTAAAGACAATCTTCTAACTCATAAGGAACATCAAGTTAATTTACATTACAAATAGCAAATTATGTAAAACTGCATCAACTATTATATACTTATTATAATCAAAAGATCATACAGCTCCCTTAGAAAACACTTAGGAAATGCTAGCCATTGAAAGTGGTGTGAGGAAAAGACATGAAACATAACAAAAAAGGAAGAGTCTGATGTAGCTCAGAAAGTGTTACATTTGATTTGAAAAGCATGCAAAACTCAAGCATAAAATTCCAAGAGGTAAAATATTTAAATCCTTCACTGCAAAGTACAGATTATATCCTGCATTTCATTTATTGGACTTTTTTCTGCCAGGACGCTGCAGCGCATGATGGGCCAGATCGTCAGCCAGCGACAGTTGTTCCCAGCCCGTGACTCAGCTCAGGTACCAGCGCTGCCCACGGCAATGCCGAGTGGACCAAACAACAACACGCAAACAGCTCAACACCAAGGGCATGCAAACAGCAATGAAAGGCACCTGGCGGGTGGCTCAGATACCTCCAGCGATCTGGAAACAGCACACAGTACCTTTGCGGCCAGGCTACAAGCCCAGACCAAGGCCAAGCAAAAAAAAAAAAAAAAAAAAATAATTGTTTCAAACTTCCACCTGAGCAGAGAACATTTTGTCAGGATAGTAAATAAGCATTTTGTCACTCGTAGTAGTGACAATATGCAGGAAGATTTTCACAAGGCTGGTGGGTTCTGCCAGCTGTGTGAGGTCACTCGCAGCGTGCTGCTCCCTGGGGACTCTTCCAATGCAGAAACAAGTACAGCCAGTGGTCCCAGGCCTCTCCGCAGCAAGCTTTTGTGGTCACCGCCCAAAATATAAATAGCTCCTATCCATCAGTACCACTCCCTGTGGGCTACTAACTCCTCAGCATATGATTTCCCTGCTTTTTCCCTGGTATATCTGTGCCTTTACAGAGGCCTCCAGGCCACGCTGTAGCACGCAGCTGCAGGAGGAAGGAATCTGCGGGTGAGAAGTACCTCCATCCACATCAGACCTATATTCCAGATAAATACAGTCTAAAGAGTAACCAGCAAGATTTTCAGATAAACTAAAAACCAAAACAAAAACCCAACCCTAATTTCAAAACAGCTTTACTGCTGTACACCTGTGACTCCTGCACACGGACTGGAGTTCTGCACCTGTACGTTTAAAACTGGCCTGTGCCCTCATTGTACAAGGACAGGGAGCTCAGTGATGGGCCGTAGGGAAACCTTGAGGCTAGGTAGTGAGAAAAACACTGTCAGAAGGAGGAAAAACAAGGAGGATTGTATCTCCCTAAACTCTCAGTAATTTTCATACTGTTCTCATAACACTAGGAGGTAAAACATTTCAGGCAGAAATGCAGTTGTCTAAGTTGAGAGCATTCTCTGTGTTATGATGATAATGAAGAGTCTCCTGTTTATGTTTTCTTGGCAGAGGATTCCAACTTTCAGGAGGAAAAGGAAAGAATTTGCAAAAGAGAGACGAAAAAGTCTCTCGTTGATAGATGCAAGGAAGATATTGTTCTTTTGAGTTTAAATGGCCTTTATAAAATGTTCATTGCCTATCAAAGGATGTATTAATTATTGATGGGGGGAAAGCAGCAGGCAGCACTGCGCTCAGTTTGATTGAGGGTGGGAAAACGTCCTGGCTTGTACCACCAAATACAGAAAGTGCCCAATCCACAGGAAGCTGTCCCAAATGCAAAATCACTTTTAAGGGGAAATTTCTACATGAAAGGATGACATTGGTAAGAATAAATCCTGTTCCTCTCTCAGGCCCAGTTTTCCTGAGTAAACGCATATGCTAAAGGGCTTTGAACTTCAGCTGAAATGGTCTATCACATTAACATGCTTTTTTAAACTTGTTTTCCACTGCTAGGAAAACAAAAGTGAAAAACAAGTTAAAAGCATTCAAAAAGAAATGAACAGCAAAAACCCTAACAGCCAACAAGGTTTCTAATACAAAGCAGAGGAAATAGATATATAATGTAGATGTATACAGCATTTGCTGGAAGGTAGCTGGAATTACAGATGTGCTGGAAGAGCCACAGTCAGATTTTGCTTGAAATCAGATTACAGTTCAGTGTGTCATGGGTTAAACTGTGTGTTACAGAAACCTCCTAGGATTTTAGGCCTAAATAGAAAAAACTCATGACACCAGCTCTATGTAAGAAATTTTGCCAGCATGGCAAAAAGTTCAGCTGAATAAAAAGTTGAGGTGTATGCTGCGTGCATGCTGGATAAGCAGTGTGGACTGCCCAAACCAAGATGTGTTTTGAAAGTTCACTCCCAAAGACAACACTGGGGAGGGTGTTTTTTTCCAACCTAAAAAATCCTTCTATTGATTTTCTTCCCTTTAAAGAAATCACATGCCTACCACATTTCAAAGGAAACCGTCCATCCTGCAAAAGCTCTTGTTTTTCTGCTGTTGCTTTTCCCCGGGTCTCAGTAGGGGTGCAGTTAACACTTGAAATGTGTATACAGCAGGCCAGCATATTGGTCACCCACTGTATAGTCAAAATCCCTGCAGGCAGGCAGGCTGGCCTTACTGCTAACAGCAATTGCAGAATAAAAGATTCAGAAGCGCTAATGAAAGCCCTGCTGAAGAAACTGAAGAATTTTTCAGGCACCATAAGAATGCAATCCGTAATCAGGTGTATAATTACACATCACGGTTCACACACGGAAGTCCTGCCTAAACTTCTGCCCTTCCTGTCCTTCTCTTCACCCTAAAATCTCCCCATTTCTTTTTTTCCTTTCTCTCTTTTCTTCTTCTACACAAACTGTGCTCTTGGTCCTTTGAGTAGCTTTACAAGATCTACTCCTGACCTACTTTTCTATTGTTACTCCTGCAGCTCTCATCAAGAAACTTGGCAGAACCAAAAGGGTTAGTAGCAAGGCAGCAAAGTCCTCTAATGAGCAACATCAGCGAGCAAACCTTCCCTAGCCTCACCCTGCCCTTGTTTCAGTTTCTTTGTCATTCAGGTCAGGAGCAAGCTCTCAAAGGAAGAAGCCTGATCTCCCTCATGGAGCAAAGACTCCGGAACCAAGCTCTTGAATTTAACCAGAATAGCAGCCCATGCAGGACCCTAGGAGCAAGCGAGGACATTTGAACATCTAGGGAAGAAACCAAATTCACTCATTCTATTTGGAGACTTACAGCTTTCAGCAAAAAAATGTCCAATTTGGCCTACCGCTCTTAGAAGATGATAAAATGACAAAACCTAACAATAAATGCAAAGATACAAATACAGCCAAAGAAAAAAGGACAATGTGGTTAACCTGGATATCACACTTGTCCAAAGAGGTAACAAAGAAAGTGTCAGGGAAAATTAATCGTTTTGGGTTTCCTTCTGCTCCTTTACTTTTTGCATCTGGCAGAACTTTGCTGTTTTTCACTCTTTCATCTCTCAGCTGTTCTCCATGTTATCCCTGCAAGATAACCCATACATCAGGTGCCCACGTGTGCATACAGCTCCCCCAGGGCTCTGACAGGCCCGTACACCAGCACAGAGAGGCACCCCATCAGCCAGCAGGCAGGATTTGCAGCATGATTAATATGTTTCACCCTTGCTGAAAAGGGCCTTTACAAAGCTCCACCGACCTCTACCACTCCTAACTAATAAAGGGGGGATAAAAACCTAAGAAACTGAAAGGAATTTTAACAAGAGAAGTCAGAGCATGCTCTTTTTTTACAGGGTGTTATACTAGAAATGGAAATCTTTTGCAGCTTAAAGAACAGCTAGACATGGAGCATAACCAACACCAACACTTCTCACACTGGGGAAGCTTCCATTCCAGATCTGGAGCTTGACATTATCTCTAGCCTTCACACATCCCGTTATGGCACCAGGGCTCCAGAAGGTGCAACCACTGGCACAACATAAAGGAAAGTTTTTGGTTGTCTGGGCAAAGCCGATGTTTCCAGCTTCCCTAGTATTCTTGCTAGGTTACAACTGTAAGTACTGTTCAGGAAGAGAAACCCTTTATTACGTACAATACAGCACAGTTTATTTTCTTCAAGCAAGCATAGAATATGTGAAAGTGGCCAGAACTACTGCTGTAGAAGCTAAAGTACATTATCATCCACAGTATGAGTAGACTCACTGACACTAAGAGCTGCACTTGGTCTCTAAATTATACTCACATATCTCAGTCCTGATGCAAAGTGAGTACCTCTCAGTGACACAGAACTTTTGGCCAGAAGGGTCTGTTACAATAATTTAGCTTGGTCTCCTGAACAGCGCTGGCAATGTCAATTCGTCCTTTCAAGAATACCAGCAGAAGAACCAATTAATTTTGTTTGTGATGGCAGTGGTCATTTGCAGAATGTCATCTCTCACCTAGTAACAACTTTAGAATGGCAGCCCTCCTTCTCTGGGGCCAAGACCTTCAGCCTTCCTTTCTCTGGGGCCAAGAACAGCCTTTGGATACCAGTGATGGAGTTAGAGTCACATGCGAACCTGTGAACAACAGATGAAGCTCTCTGTAAGTAGTTACTGGTTCCCTGTGTGATCCAATATGTTAGTGACAAAATCACAATCAGCGAGCATGTTTTCTGTTAGCTGGCCTTAAGTACCTGCAAACTGTGATTTCCTATTCTAGAAAGAACACATATTGATGGAGCTGTTAAATTGATAGCCTCACTTATTTAAGTTAATATTGTCTCCTTTTTGTCTGATTTCAGAGGAGTTTCCAACACACTTCACCACATCTATGCAAATATCCTGCCACAAATTATATTGATGATATATCCTCCAGCTTGCAGATCAGATAAGATCACAGCACATTGTTTAAAGATCTGCCTTTTATAACATCAGAGACTGTGCCAAACAGCAGTATATTACAAAGCAAAGCCTTTGTTTATAAAAGAAAAAAAATAACCACCCACTAGAGATCTTCTTGTTGTGTACATGGAAAATTATAAGAGTAAAATTAGACTAGTATAGTTTAATAATTAAGGTTATACTCCCAGGGCTGACATTTTTCTTGAACAATATACTTTTTCCTGACACCTTTGATTTTTTTTTACAGGGATTTAAGAGAATATTTTACTTCATGTTGGGTCAGTTAAGGGTATAAACATGATCACTGAGAGACATAAGGTTCATCAGTGCTCCTCAAGGTATCAACATCTATCAGCTGTCTGCACTTGTTCACGTGCTCAGGGTTGAGCTAATCATTGGATTTGGAATGGGGAAGAAATCCTCTTCCAAATTAGCTAATCAGAGACTGCTGGGTTTTCTTTGTCTTCCTCTGCAACACACTACATAGTCCAGAAGCATCCACAAAGGTCACCCAGCAAATCTCCTGCTAGCTGGGAGGACTTAGAAATGCCCTTGATCTCCCCTGTTCTTCTGTGGAACAATCATTGCGACATTTGGTCTTCTAGCACAGACTTGGAGACTGTTGTGAGAAGCCTGGAAATGTACAGCATCCCAGGATTACATGAGCTACAGCACATAGGACTGCACATCAGCAGCATGCCCTTCTGCAATTCGAGAGGCACTGATCGGATGACTCAGGTGGTGCCCTTCAGTCCTATATCTTTAGTTCACCTGTGTGGCCGATCCCTTGCTCTGGAATGACTGCCACGGAGGGAGCTCTGCAGGTATTACGGATGCAATTTACCTGCGTATCTCTAGATGTATGTGACTACCCTGAGCTATTTGCTCTAGGTTCATTTATAGGATAAGGAATAAAAGAAAGTCTTTTGGGATTCATCTCTATTCATCGCTATGTTCAGTCTGCATTTGGTCAGATGAGTTCCACCTGCAATAATGATACCATTTCAAGCTCCATCTTTAACTCCCAGTGTCAACATAATCAATCTGCTGGGCTTTGCTTTACACTCTGGTTGTGAAAAAGACTTAAAATTTAGTGTAAGAAAAATAAAGCAACTGACTGCTCTGTCTGCCTGTCAACCTTACCAAAGATTGACGTGTAGAGATCACGATCACTCCACTCAATTGTAGACATTAAAGCAAGCCAGCTAAACAAGCCTTGGTCCCTGTGCAATCAACAGACAAAAAGAGGCTCATCAGAGAAGGAGTCAGTTAATCCGAAGATCTGACAGCTCTGGAAGAGCCTCTCTCCCTCCCTGCAGCAGAGGGCAAATGTGACTAGGTTGCCTTCGCTAAGCAGGATGAATGCTAAGATAATGCCTTAGAGTGGAGATGAACAAACTGGGAAGACACACAAATGAGAGGAGTAGAGAGTGAAATGATAGCTGCTGCAAAGTTGACATCTGTTTTGTGCAGTCTGTGTTTTTCACACACAGATTTGAGGTGTACTTTGCTCACCCCTTGCTGAGAATCCCATACAGCCAGCCCCTCTCTCGTGGACTGTCCCACCACAGCCAGACTCTCCCACGCCGTTACAGGTCGTGGCGTCACATTCTCTGTGCACTCAGGAGAATAACCCTTTTTCCTCTTGAAGATCAGCCTACAAAAGCACAGCTGAGTTTTCAGAAAGTATTTTACCCCCTGCCTGCTTGCAATGATACAGATAGCTTTCAACAGAAGTGAGCAAGTATTGGGGGGAAGGAATCCTCCTCTGAGAATTGCCAGTATAAGGCCTTCATGAAAGATGTCATTATAAAGAAATGAATGAATGCATATGTCAGCCTCTGGGAGGCTTCAGAGTGGCTTCTATTTTTATCTCTTTTTATCCCTTGAAGGAACTGAGAACTAATATTTGCAATGCCTGACTGCGGATATTAATGTTTTCAAAAAGCTGCCATTTCTTCCAGGGCAGGAAATAGAGTAACCTGTTTGGGTTTTTTCACTGGTTTGTCTCTTGAAATGAAATTTCTGCAACTGTGTTTCCAGTAAACATGCCTGCAGAACTATCCAAACCTTCTATTTCTGTCTATTTATCTGATATCGAACCTTAACAAGTCTGAATGATGTGCGACCAGCTAATACATGCCCAAAATATGCTGCTTTTTCTTTTCTTGCAGTATTTTTGCTATGCTATGCTATGCACTGCAGTTTAGTCTGAACTTACAGACAGTCCAGAGACCACAGGTTTATGTAAAATCATACATGTTTACTGAAGATAAAATGCTGAGAGGAGGAAAAAAAATAAATGAAAAGGATATTTGCAGAACAGAAAAATCTCATGGCTAACAGTTATATCAGTACAAAATCTCTAAGTGTAATGATTTGCCTGCCTGGAGCAGAAATATTTCTATTTATAGTTAGCAGAGTGGGAAATCATTAGTCCAGTTACCGGTACATTCATGCCTCATACAAGTGTCCGCAAATATGAGAAGGCTTTTTTGAAAAATCTTCATCCGCTACTGCAAGACTAGATGCGACTTGTCTAAAAAACTGTTGATGCTGCATTTGATGAAGCAGATGGGTCACTGCTGAGCACACACTATTACCTTGCCAGAGGCTAGGTCTATTGTCAGAGCAACACTTCTGGCCTCCATTGGCCCCAACAGCAAATGATCAGCAGCGGAAATTGAGACTGGAGATCCCATCAAAAGGAGATGGCAAAAACCTCACTGTGTAAGGTTATACTAATGACCCCTCCTTTGTGGAGCAAAGATTTCATATATATTTTCATTCATTTCATTTCACATTTCACTCTTCACAACACGAAACCATTACCAGCCTAGTCACATGCTCACTGTCTCAGGACTCAGCATGGGGAAAAGGACAAGACACTGCAACCTCTGAGTGCCCTGCCACAGCAACAGGGCAGGCTTGCATTCTTCAGAACTTTTTCTTCTTGATTATTTCTTCTGCAAAATTAAAATAAGCAATTTAAAGGCAAATTTGAATTAGCATATTGAGGACAGTTTATTATTTATGAGATGGAAATCAGGATCTTGGATGACTGAACTCATTAAAGACCATTTGGAATAGTTCCCATCTATTTCTTCCACCGTACCCACACAACAAACAATTCACACAGTCATTAATGCCACGTCTTCCCAAACAATACATGCTTCCGACAGGAACTGTTCAAATAGGAAATGCACGAAACTGCACCGAAATAGCTATAAGCTTAAAATACATACCAGCAAAACCAGGAAACTTTGTGTTAGGGCAATCACAGCTGCTTTAGCTGAACTTACTGAGCCAAAGACATCCCTGAATTAGCTCAGAGAAGGTCAGTGGAGTTAGGCAAGGGGGGAGTTCGGCTGAGCAGGCCTCTGCACTGGCACAGCTCTCATCCAACCTTGTGTCAGGGGCTTGCAACACACAGCACTCTGTCTTTCTGCCCACGCAGACTACATGGTGTAGCACAAGAGAAACAAGCCTGTTTTCCTTCCTAGCTGTAGCCCACAGGGCTATTTGCATAGCAGTGAATTAAATACCTTTCCAGCATTGCACCTACCTGTGAAAAGTTCCTACAGGCATAGCTACACTCTGCAACAGAGCGCAGCCCTGGGATCCTCCGGACGGCGCCAGCCAAAGAACTGGCAGCAGGACAGCTGTGTCAGCACAGAGCCGTGCCTGGACTAGCCCTTTCAAGAGCTGGGGAGATAATTAGCTCAGGCAGGCTGCTACATTTTCAGTGCCTAAGAGCCCTGCATGGCAACATGGTGAACTACACCAATGCACCGGCCTCTCAGAGCATCTCCCTTGTGCTGCAGTGCCCACTCCTGAAACGCGGGAAGGAGCTGGTCAGGTCTTGCAATAAGGAATTGCTTGCTTCCAGCCGCTCTTCACTGCTTGTGAAGGGCTGGTGGCCTCACCACTGGGCTCTGGTACTGCATTTCAGAGGCAAGCAAAACAACCCTGATGAGAGCCACTTGCCATCACTCCCCAGGACAGGGGCCTGCAGGGATTCTGTGTTCTCTGTGCATCCCAGAGATTTGTTCACTTCTAGGGGGTACTTACCAGCATCTCAATGAAACGCTGGTCATGTCTTATGAGAGGAACTCGGGCACAGAGAAACTAGATCTTCCTGAGAAAACCTATGGTAAAAGAGAGTGTTAGAGCTAGATCTCCAGATTCCCACATTTATAATCCTAAAACACAGTTTATTCTTTCCTTCTAATCAAAAAAGCCATGTAACAGGCCATGATACTGCCCTGTCCATACATTTAAGTTTCACATCACAGCCACCACCATGGTAAGTAAGAGCAAGTTACAGGCATTAGCAGGACACCAATGGGAAGTTCTCCATACTTGCCATCTGGCAGAGTAAGAGGAAGGACAGAAGCCTGAAGGAATGAAGCATGCAGGAGGGACATCGCTGTTGAGATCCCTGGAACAAAGCTGTTAGCCAAGGAAAGGACTTTTTCTTTAGAGCAGAAATCCCACTGCCAGGCAAGCCAGGGACAAACATGCATTAGGGAGCCATCTCTCTCACAGGCCACCTTATTGAACCACGGGATTGCCACCCTGTCTCCTTGGAAAACAAGAAGGTACATGAAAAATACAGAGCTAATTGGTTCCTCTTTTTTGACCCCTCCAAGCAGCTTCACATCTCCTGTTTTCTAAGTGGGATGGAATATTTCTGCTCCCTTCCAGCCAGTGAGGAGGATCTGGTCCAGCTCTGCAGCTTTGCATAACAATATCCTTGGCTCTTCTTGTTTTGCTCTCTCTAAAGGAGAACTCTCAAAGCAGTCAAACTGATTTTAGTTTGTTTTTAAAGGGAAAAAGAGAAACAGCTTACAGGTTGGAAATGTGCAGTGAACAAAACAGCTGTACTGTAAACCTCTGAAAAAACATACTTTGCAATGGTAATTATGACAGATTAAACAATGAGTGTCATCAGTGTGATGGTACAATGCACACAACTACTAACTGTTTCCTACTCAAATATTTGCAGATATCTCCAATTTTTTATTTTAATGAAATCTCATCTAACTATTGAATTGACTTTAAGAATCACCCTGAGGCTCACAAGAGCTTTCACTGTAGGAAGCTCTGTCAGATATTTGAACTGCAATTTGCCCCCAATGGTTCCCAGCTTGAGCTAGAGGAATGCTGTACAAGTAGCTTTTTAGGAGGTAGTGAGTCTGAAAAATCACTGCCTACAGAGAGAATGCTAAACCCTGAGAGGGGCTAAAGACCTGTCCCACTCTACAGTACAACTGCAACTGTAAGGACACCCACACCCTGAAGAAGATTTTTGGTACAGGTTTTCTCTGCTTCTCAAACATATGCACTCAACTGTGCTGTGTGTGATTAATCTGTCCTCTTTGGATGGCTAAGCACCTGGAATCCTTTCATCATTCAGTACATACATGCATGACAAGTATCGGCTGTAACCATGAAGCCAAAGAAAACAAATTGATCCCTTTGAGAACTTTCTGAGACTTTCCCAGCTATTGGATGGGGAGTAACACAATTTAAACAATGATACATTAATTAATGCTAAACGACAGCACATGAACCCATGGGGTTTCCATTAATACTGCATGAGTTCATGATGGTTTATATCAAATAAAAGGAAAGACTGATGGTAAAGCCTCCATGTGCTAATAACACCCTGTTATTTAAGGAAATTGGCTTTGCATGTTGCTGGGCATTATGTAAAGAATATTCAATGGGCTGAATCCTGAGGCTGACCCTTCACCATTGTTTTGTTTTAAGCAAAAACATCTATTGGCTTTATCAAGAACTTTTTTTAAATAAAGGAAATCGCCTCAGATGTGACCCTTATGGATATGTCTCATTGTTGTGTTCAATATAGTTGTCCAAGCTCCTGTATTTGTGACATCCTGCTTCCTGTTGGCTCTCACAGTATCATTCTCCCTCAAGTATTTGCTAGACTTCCCCATGTTTCCTTTAAGTATCTGCCTGGATTGAGTTTCCCCGGATCCAAGAAAGATGATGAGGACTGCTCAGAACAGAAGGAGAAGCTGTGTTTTGCTGCAGTCCCATTAATCCTTGAAGAAATTTGGAATCAGAAGGCAAGCTGGCATGGGTTGTATTTGCAAGCTGGCTGTGAAAGCCACAGATTCACACATATCTTAAAGGACAACCATTTTTCCTCCCCGTGAAGTATTGAGAAAACAATCCTGTGTGCCACCCCTGCTGACTTTGCAGAAGTAACTACCGTAAGCCTTAACTCTCACCACCCTGAGAAAGTAAAATACTAAGGACAGCAATGAAATCATTAAAAAGACAGGAAACAGACTGGTGTTTGCCAAATGGAGAAGGGCCACAGGACTCAGCAAATAATGTTTATTTTAACACTCCCAAAGTCTGCTAAAGATAGTAGAGAATGAAAATAAATGTGAGAGCTATCATACTGAAGCAAGAGGAGTTAACCAGCATATTTAGAGTAGCAACACAAGAGAGGTATTTGGAGTTGTATGTCTGAATAGGTTCTGTACCAGCTGTTCTGACCACCCAACTGATGGGGCACTTTGTGGACAGGAGGGTACACCCTGAGAAGTTGGGAGAAACCACAGTATCCTTCATTTTGATGGATATCAAAATACCTATGCCAATAACACCATTGCAACTGTTCCTAGACTGCTCCATACATCACTAGATCTGGGTCGGCATGAAATTAAGGATCATGAAGCAGAATTTGGACACAGGAAACAGCAAAGCTCCCTGCAAAACTCTGCACAATATACAGAAACATATGCAAACAGTAATTTCTGAATAATTTAACATTTTCACTTGACTTTATTCCTTTTCAAAATCTCTTCCAGATTCTTCAAGAGAGAAACCTAAATATATTGCAAAGAATCTCAAACGTTTTGCTCATGTATTTTATTTCATTTTTTTTCTGAACTGAAGAAGAGAGTTCATGAAAACTGAGAGTTATCAAAGGCTGCCATCCTTATTCCTGAATTTCTTGTTCATTGCCCTTTCACAAGTGGCTGACTCAACAGACAACTGAGAAAAGACTAAGTAAGTCTTCTCTGGGTGGCATTTTAAGGCACAGTATCTTAAGAACCACTACTATGTTGCAGATGAATATTCCAGCAGACTGTCTGACCCCTTTCTGAACCAGAGTGCCACCAGGCTAAATATTTGCACAAATTCCAAGCATTGCCCTGCAGATTCCACACACAGAAGAGCAATTTTATATCCAGGTGAACAATGGCTCTTTACTCCAGTATTTGATCTGTAAAAAACCCGCCATCTTTATAACAACACCAGAATAAGTAGATTTAATTGTAAATCTAGCAAAATCCATGTTTTCTCAAGATTTTTTTTTGGTCATACTTCTCTATCCATAAACTGTACAATTTATATCTCTACTTTGTGTAGAGAGATCAATAAATCTGAAATTGCACAGAAATTAAGGGCAAAAGAAGGCATTTCAGAGCCTTCAAAAGATAGATTTGAACCAAAGTTGCTGAGTTGCTGCTAATGATACCAATTGTCTGGGTTGGAATTTTTTGAGACGAAATGTTAGTACTTCAAACATACAAATAAGGTCAGTGAAAGACTCCACTGAATCAGCAAAATTCCTTAGTCTTTCAGTCTTTTAGAAAAAAACAGAAGAACTGAAGTCTAGTTCTAAGAAAGGAGGACCGAAAAGATTGCACTCAGAAGAACCAAAGCTATTTTAAAAAGATTACTGATTGTAACTAACGTAGATCCTAATATGTACCTGCTGCTTCTGGGGCAGTAGCAGGTAATGACACTCGGCTCCGTAACCCTGCCTCTCTGAGGCATGTCTATTTTCTAAACCACTCTTTTGTGACATGCAATCTAAAGAAGTGTTAGCACAAGTCTCCTTAAAATGGTAGTTAGTAGAAACTAGGACTATTGGAAAGAAAAACGTCTTTTTTTCTAACTTGCAACTGAACAACAAAATGTTGTTTTCTGTTTATTTTGAAGAGAAATATGCTCTCGTGACCAGAGGGCTGAACAAACTTAAAAATTGATACCCTTTTCTATTTAAATAATTGTTTTGTCATTACCTTACTGACTGATCTTACACAGTTTATTAACACCTATAGTTTTCACAGATATTCAGTAATTTTTATTTATATTGTCTGTGCAGAATGCAATACAGGAACAGGACTTATTTTCAGGGACATGAAACTGAAAATTCCAGTTTCACATGGAACTGCTGGGAGTGCAGAGGCCCAGCACCTTAAAACAAGGCTTTGGTTCCTCCATAATTTACTCCCTAACTCCAGTTGCAGCTGCCACACACAAAGATGCATCTTTGCCTACGTGGGTTGGAAGTGTCAAAATTAAAAGGTTTGAAATCTTCGACTAAACATCATAGTCACTCTATGCCCATCTGTAAAACTGGCAAAATACCTATTCGTTGTCTTCCCTGGGGACCTCGAGAGTGATTATTTGACCACTGTTAAATATGTCTGACACTTTCAGTGTATCAGGGAGTCTTTTGTCATTCTTCCTTCACAGAGCATGACAACTACACTGTCAAGCCTTTCTGAGATGGGAAATGGGCTGGAGGAAAAGGAAACAGAAGGAAAGCAGATGACTGATGGCAGGAGATGAATGTGGCAGCAAAATGGACTGGCCATTTTTTTCATCTGCCACAATGCCAGTACAATGGCAACACTGGAACACTCGCAGCCTTGATGGCAGAGGACTTGTAGCTCTTTACTCATGTGTTTAGAATAGAGGCAGTGGAGGAACTGAGAACTTAATTATTTACTTCTTAAGCCCTGGTCACAACTCAGAGGTCAAACTCCTTAACTCTCTTTTCAGACATAATAGTTAATGCAAGGTGTCCTTTAAATAATAATGATCAAGGGACCTGACCAACAGCAAAGGGTTGGATTCTTTAACCATTTCCCACCGGTTTCTGCTTTTCTAAAGTGATTGTGATTTGGCAGAGGAAGGAAGGAAGGGAAAAAAAGGAGGGAATAAAAAAGAAAGAGGAGATCGGTCTTTCTTGTAGTTACTTCCCTGGTGGTAAATGGTGAGGGTGTACTGTAACTTTAACCAAATACCATCAATTTAGGATACATTGGTTTAGAGTTAACTTACTAATTGAACAAAACAATTTTCTTCCCAGCTCAGCAAGTATTTGCTGTGCCTGAGGCAAGGAGACTCTGGTGTAAGGGAAGGGCAGTCAGAGATGGAAGGGCACTCTCTTTGCCAGGCAGGGGGTGAGGAATGAAATTCTCCACAAGCATGTCCTCAACTCCCACTTTACATGCAGATTGGAGAGAAAATGGGAATTTATCAACGCATGTCCAAGGACACTCAGGCATTACAGAGATGGAGACATTAAATATAAAGAGGTGACATTTACAGCTAATTAGAATAAACTAATTAATGTAGAACCACAGTTTCGAAAAAGTCAGATATATATAGGCCCTCAACCGTGGTGAGACTCCAGCACACAGCCCTTGGCACAGCCCTCTCTTGGGGTGGGAAGAGGCCACAAAGAAGCAGAGAACGGTTTAACGTCCCTCCGTGCCTCCACAAGCACTCCTGCCGGCCGAGGGAGCCATCCCGCCCGGCTCCTCTGGTGTTACTGGTGATCCACTGCGGGGAAAACGCCCAGGGCCTCGGCCTCTGCCCTCAGAGCCGCGGGCAGCCACCCAGGGCGCTTGTGAGGACGCACCAGGAAGCACCCGGCCCCCAGCGGCGGCGCCCGCTC
>JAVJGI010000062.1:82063494-82120244 GCA_035590275.1 Ibycter americanus
CAGTTTTTCGTAAAGATGCCATTTCAAATTGTAAGGGCTGAACTGAATGGATTGTGTTTGTCCAGGGCACATGGCAATATGCTGGGAGAAGCAAATAATAGTAGCATATGCCCCACATTTCTTGCACAGCCTTCCCAAAAGTAGCATAGATACTTAAAGATACATGCCTGCTTTTCAGATATCCCATAAGCATCCCAAGAAGTAGAACCATAGTGGCAGAGCTGGCATGTGCAAGCCAAGTAGCAGGAGAAGTGTCAGTACTCTTTCTGGTAGCTCTGCACTACTTTTCTGATTGAGTCCTAAGAAAGCCAATGCATTGGAAAACTACTTTCCCAGCAACATCGCAACTAACACTGTTCCCTAAGGAGTGCTTCACAGACTACAAAAAGAGAGTATAGATGAAGAATACACAATCTTGTCCCACTACGCTACACTACAAAAACCCTGTTTTGAAAATTCAGCTTTTTGAGCAAGAATAGCTCATGTTTCCACATGCATTCGATCCATGGTTCTTTGTCAGAGTTCCTGGAAAGATTATTAATTACTACTCATTACAGTGTGGGCCCTTACACACTGGGAGACTGATGTAAAACCAAAACAGTTTCTTCCAGGCCCCCAGCTATCTACTTGTAAGACCTTTCAGTTGTTACTGAAGGTTGAGCAATCCCCATAAATACGCAGGCTCTGTTACAGATTTGTTACATGCTTGACAGAGCCAATGGCTAGGCGCAATGGAAGCTTCACAAAACCAGAATATTTACTACAAGCTCCCTATTTCCTCATTTCCCATAGCCATCGGAGCATCATACATAATTGTATTTTAACTGAATGTGCTGTAGGTTTTGTTTTGGTCTCATTGACTCATTAACTCTTTAAAACTTCCTTGCTCCACACTATTAAGCAGTAAACTACAGTTACTTCAAGTTTTACAGTTGTTAGTTACACTGTAAACTTTACTACAGTGAAATTAAAATGTGAGAAGTAATTACGTAGGTTTATTATAGATCCTCACTAAATAAAGCCATCTAGCTTCTTACTTTTGATTTGTTACTTTAGCAACTGATCTTTGCTTTAAATCTGTACAATATTCTAGAAACCAGGTAGATGGGTGTTCAGAACCATAGTTCTGTTGCTTAAGATAAGGTTGGTTAAACTAGCTCAAATAAAATTGAACTTAATGTTTCACCACAAGTCCCACACAAAGAAATAAACTCTTAAGATATACACATTAATTTGTTTCAGAATTTATGACCCTAAAACACGTTTGCTATGACTGTCTTTTAAACTGCTATTTCAGCATACTATTTATTAAAATAAAGTTAGATAGCCAGTACTATATAACTGATGGTGCGGTGGGAAGAGCAGGATACCAAATACTGACAGGCTGGGTCACTTTACCTCTTCTACTGTAATGTTTTCCTGCTGCTAAGTAGTTCTGATTGGTCTTATTACTCAGTCAGTGGCTAGAAACATTTTTAAAAGTCCCAGACAGACATGTTTCCTCCACTTCATTTTTTATTCCTCAGCTCTCAGCCCTCTGCTTAGATGACACAGTTTCTTTTCTGTTTGTGATTTCTCTAATGATAGTCCTTACCACCTATTTTACAATTTGTAATCTCTTCATCATTTTGGAAGTCCTTTTCCTCAGTTTTCTGAGATTACATCCAGCCTTGGTAACTGTGCAATTGAATTTTTTGACTGAGTTACTCATTCTTACTACCTTCATTTTTCTAGGTCTCAGGATTTTATGATGCCTGCTCTTGTAATTATTTTGTTTCTCTTTGTGTAGGTGCTGCTTAAAGTTAAATGCTAGTCATTATTTGGAAATCTTTGGGACTTTGCTTTCCTTTTCTCAGCATTTGTCACCAGCATCTACTTTACTGCTTGCTCAGCTTTGATTGTCTAGAAAGAAGTCAAATCACTGAATCTAAGGTTCACATCCTTAAAAGGTTTTGTTGACTTCTACATGTAGGATCTTCACCAGCTCCTGTGAAATGTAACACCACTTATTCAGAGCTGCAGAGTGACCAGCCAGGACAGTGAACCTTTGCCCGTGGTTATCAGACATCAGGTTTCTCTACCTCTCCCAAACCCTGCCTTTAATCCTTTCCTAAAGTTTTGATTTCCAAACTAACCTTTCTTTTAAGATGACTGAGGCCATCTCTGTGAGAACAGATACTGGTTGTAATTTAACATGCATTTAGAGCTAATGGCAATCACATCTGCTATAGCTGATGCGTGCTACTAGCTAGCCGCTTGCATTTTCCATCCTTCTTTTTTAGTCAGTATACTGTTTGATTTTAATTTCAGATTTTTTCATATTCAGATTCTTCCCTCATTTGAAATTCCTTGTATGTATGCAGTTCTATTATGTTGACATCACCCAGATGAGCTGCAGCTTCACTGGCTTTCTCTTGTCTGGCATTGACGTTCACCTGTATTAAACTGTTTTTGGTTTGTTTTGGCTTTTATGATTTCACTTGTCTGAATTTTATATGATAGTTGTAATGTAAACCTCCCCTGGCTTCACGGAATTGCTTGCATTTTCCCAGAAGTGTAGTCAGTGTTCTCTATTGGTTTCTAGGGGATGAATTTGAATGTCTTATTCTGGAGAAAAAAGTATTAATCTTCAGTTCAGCAGGGAACTGTGATTCACTTACCAATTGTTCAAAATAGCATGGCTTGGTAGACGAAATGTTTAAATAATATCTGAGATACACATTACTCCTAACTAAATTAACATTTAAAGATTGATTCAGGTACAGTTAATAAATAAACAAAACCAAAACCTAAAACGTTAAGTAAAAAAACTTCAGAGGTCTATCATATATATTTATTCTAATCATAGACGTTTTGGAAACATTTTGGGTGATAGCATAGTACATTTCTTTCATACAATGCATTATCTCAGCTAAATCAACTAAGAATTTGATTCTCTATGTATCCATTAACAGAAGGTAGCAGGTTTTCAAAAGGAAGTAAAGGTATTTACATGGTCAGATCTCCTGAAATTCCACAGGAATTAGTCACCTCAAAAAAAGGTCGCAGAATGGAAACCCGTGCAGAGGGCTCTAACAGTATTATCTCTTGGAATGCAAAAATGTTTTTGAAAGAAGATAAGTCATGCTTCAACAAATATTTTCAGAGCCATTTGGAAAGATTAATGGTATCATGATTGAAAGAAACTCCTTTGGTGTCAAGGAAATTCCAGCTCTTTTTCTCTTGTCTTTAACTGTTGGCAGATTTAGTATTTTTCCTGTCCCTTATGCTTATGTACTAAGAGTACATAACCTTTGACTCTCCCTGTAAATTTCAATGCCCCCATGCAGTTGTACCTGTTATTCCTCACACTGTCTCCAGAGCCTTATTTCAGGGACATCTCCCCCCACTCCAAATCCATGTTGTGCCTTTCACCTTGATGCCTTGCCTGTTCCAGTTTCTCCTCATCACACAGTTCATGCCATCTCTAGAACTCAGCTTGCCCTACTTATCATTCAAAAAAATCTCCAAATGCTTCTCAGACACCTTCACTGGCTTGTTCTTATCTTTGGTATCAAACTGAGGCTCTGCCCATTGTCTGCTGGGCTCTGCATGGTTTTCCTCTTCCTGCTTCCATGCACCTTAGTTTCCTACTCTTTGCCCATTTCTATGTAACTCTTTGTTCCATTCAAAAAAAAAAAAAAAAAAAAAAAATCAGTAAATTGCTCTAAATCTGTGTTTCCTTCTTTCATCTCAGTCCTGCTCTTTCTACCTGTCGGTAGCTGTATTCCTTAGAGCTCTTGTCCACAGGAACGTGCCAGACATAGAATTTGAGACAGAAACCACCAGATCATGGTCTGATCATCTCTATATTGCAGTCCTTAACACTTCATCTGCTTACTCCTGACTGCTGGTGTCAACACTGGGATACAACTATACTAATGATAATGCTGATCAAAATTTAATGGTATATGTAGTGAAGGAAACTCTTCAGGACACATGGTCAAACCTTGGTCAAACTTTGCTAATCTAGAACACAATATAAGGGAAGCTCTGATACACCATGGGATGTGGTTTTGACTTTCTTATCCATAACTCTAACAAGACTCAGCAACAGAATTACTGAATGTAAGAAAATCTGGTTTCTGATTCATAGGCATGCTTCATAGCCATTGCTGTACTCTTCTGAAACACAATTAACAGCCTTTTGATTGTTGCGGGTTTCTCATCTCCTACTGCTCCTGCAATGCTACTTTACAGCTCTCCGAACAGTTTTATTTGTAAAGTGGAATAGATGCATAGGGTTTCTTCAAAACAAGCATCTAACCAGTTGTTCAGGGTCCTTCAACAGAAAGACAAGAACCTGAAAGCAAGGTACTTCAGTACATTTCCTATGTATTCAGTTTTAATAACAAAATACTGGTGCAGATTCACCATTATCAAAACCTTTTATCAACAGGAAATTTGGTTCCTTTTCAATGAGAGCAGCAAATTTGCTAACCCACTGCTTCCATGGTATTCATTACTGTTACACCACCACTTTTTAATTGCATCCTTTTCCCAAATTTTTAGCTGTTGATAAAATTCTGACAAATTACACATATGCTGTGTGAATTTAGTTTAGGTTGATACAGTCAAGGGCTGCATCGAGGAAAGCAGTAATTACAATAGAGTCCTAATCAAAATCTGCTTTCTGTTTTTCTGAAGCCTTACAGCAGTACAGGAGTCAGCCAAAGAAACATCCTTTGTCTGCTGCTGGCTTCACATTTATATGTCCAAAACAATGAGTCATGGGCAAGCTTAGAGAAGTTTGGTGTTGAGCTGGGGACTAAGTTCCAGATATTCCTCTGAAACTTTATTTGCTTCTTTTTAAGTCTTAAAATGGAACTGAAATTTTGTTTCCCCAGCCTCTATGAGATTTCTGACAAACTAAAGGAATGACAAAACCTAGTTTTCTAGAAAGTGCCTCTGTCTACTTAAACACACAGCAAACCTAGGCACTGGGAAAGCTATTCAAGGAATGTTTACAGAAACCATTTGAGGAATATTTCTAAGCACTTTCCCATTCCACTTAACATCCCAAATAATTTGAGCTTCCTTCACTGTATTTATTAATTCTACTTCTGATCTCAATAGGAAGAACTGTGAAGATAAGCATTTTGTTTTGGTTTGAGTTTAGCAATAGTGTAGATCCCAGCAGTCCTGCTTTTACTGGAGCCATCTCACACAGGCCTGCCAACAGTTCCACAACTGGAGTAAATACAAAAGTTATGGATCAGATGTACAACATAATGTAGAGTAAAGCTGTACTGATGCAATACTAACAACAGGAGTTTGCTCCCTGCACTCCAGGTCAATGAAAGTATGTCTTTCTAGAACAGCCCCACAGTCCTTGCATGTTGACCTGCAGGACATTAAAATGAAGACTGCCAAGAACAAGAAGGAGGGAGCAAGTTTTAGGGATGAGTGCCTCTTGGAGGGACTCTAGTTAATTCGCTTCTCCCCTGGCTAACCCAGCTGGTCTCTCAATTACCTTCCTGATTGCACAAGGAAGAGTTTGTCTTTTAAGACAATCTGGATAAAAATTACTTCTATATCAGAAATTACATCTTGGGTTGGACGTTTAAAATGAATGATACACCATTCCAGCACAAAGCACCACAAGTTGCTGATCTTTTCTGTTTCCATTCGGGACTTGTTCTGGACAAAGAGTTAAAAACAAGCAGTACACATAGAAAAGACACACACCACCAAACACCCTTTTCCACCCCAAGTAAAAACCACAGAGTAAAGCAAAAACAATGGAAGAAGCAAAGAGGAAAGCCCTGCCACTTGAAGTTTGGAAATTGCTATAAAGCCACCAGTGGTTACAGGGATTACTTGTTCTTTCTTTTTTCACCGTCTTCCTGACAGCTCTTGGGGACCATCAACAAGACTTTTAGGCACATCTGGAGGGTAAGGGCAAAAATGTCTCTTGATGGAAATTAGTTGCTCAAATGCATCAGCTAGGAAACCTCCCATCCCCAGTCCTGCAAGTGGTCAGGAAATCCTTCAGGCATCATATCATCTATTATTACACTCTATTTTCCAAAAGCTGTCTTTGTGATTGTCCTTGGTTCCTATGCCTAAGTAGGCAGCTGGTTCTCTCATTCAGTATCATGCTTGTTACTCCTGAAGAGACCTAAATAGTTATGTGTATTTCTGCATGAAAGCTCCCTCTCGCCATTTACTCAGAGCAGGCCAGATTCCTGCTCTTAAAAGAATCCTCTGCAACCACTTTACCTCCTACTGCTTCATTATCCCAGATGCAGTCACAAAACCAGCTATGAGGAAAAGGCCAAGCTACCACTTCTCATGTGCATGACCGAAAGGGAAAAGACCTCCAAGGACACAGGCAGGCAGGGAAGCAGGGTCCAACCCGTGCCTGCAACTTTAATGGGCTTCAGTGATCATCCTCCCTTTCTGCCATGGATAGGCCTGCCCCACTGCAATGAGCGAGCTCATGAGACACTTTTTCCAAGCCCAGCACACTGAGTGTATTTCTGGGCCCAAAGGTCCTGAGCAAGAGTTTGAGAAGCATGAAGTGTGTTGATGCACACCCTCCTGGTATGTATCCTTTCTTGCCTTTCATAAACCTGCAATGGTCGGCAGATTTTCAACATTTGGTTGTCCTGTTAACATCTCATACTCTAACTTCCCAATTTGGGTATCCCATCCCACATCCTGGAAGGCATTTGCCTCAGGGTGTTACTTACATTGCACATACTGATACGATGAGACAGTGTGACTTGAATTACCTCTCTGATTGGATCGCAGCTTTTGCAATCTCAGAAATTCTGATTTTTTAATAAGGACCCACTAGTTTATCGTGGTTAAAAAGCTGTTAGGGTCTTATTGATGATTTAGAAAATGAAACAACAACAAAAAATACCAACTTTAAGGGTTCCCTGTGGAAGTTTATTACTCTATACTGTTTAATAAATACTGAAGCAATTCTTTTTGCATTATTTAAACAGTAAGATATGAATATTTAAAATTTGCAAAGTACACTTAGCAATTGTCCCAGTAACATTAGCACAAACAATGCCTGCTGCAATCCAGTACAGAATATGTGGACCTAACAATTAGGAACCATCTGGTGACCTGGCACTTGCTGGTACAGGAATGAAATTTCAATTAAGTTTTATTATCAGAAAGTGTAAGTGACAGCTCCCACTTGAAACCCCAGAGCCAGTAAACTGTCCAAATAAAGAGAAGGATGTCACCCAGTTAATGGGTTGGATCACACTGCTTGATTACATACTTTGTAAGTAATGCGCTTCCTTCCCATGTTCTTGGGCACACATTGCTTATGCAGTTGGATTTTTAAGAAGAACTGGCCATATGGCAGGTAAATTGGGAATCATACTGCAATTTACCGGGAACAGGGTAATGCAATAGATGAATCAATCATCTCCCAGGTTTGACAAGCCAGGATTGCATCTTGTGCAGGATAAAAAGAAAAGTCCAACTGGAAAACAGCACTGCAGCTGTGTTCAGGTTTACCAAACTGGAGCCATGAAACAAAGCTCAGAAATGTGAGAAAACTTCTCTCCTACCCCAATGCTCACCTTAGTATCAGACAGTGATTCAGGTAGTGGTCTTCAGGGTCTCAGAAGAAAACCAGCCCATCAGCAATAGATGAACAAGCCCTAGATTTCCTGTCCTCTCTTGGCCACTGATAACTATTATTGCTATGATTGGTTTTTTTAATATTTAGTATATAACACTAAGGGTCTGTCAAAATACATCAGTCACCTCATCCAAAAATGCTTCATCTTTTCTACATTACAGTTGAGTTATAGTTCTAGTTCCATTAAAGAAATCAACTCTGCAGCTACTGACCCATGAAAGTCATTACAGATCTCAATTTTGTAGTCAAGAAACCAATTTGTGATGCAATCACAGCACCTGGAGAAGGTCTGTTCTGCTTGAGCTGATCTCCAGTTGTCTAAACCAGAATCAGAATTTACAAATAATAAAATTAAATCCAGATTGTGACCCACTGCACTTCGAGTTCATTCAAGAACAATTCCACAGACCCATACTACTAAAGAGAGTTCCAGTCTCAATCCCCAAAGAATTTCACAAATATGTGGATACCCTTGACTTTGCAACATTAACCATTAAACTTAAACTATCCATCAGCTTAAGAAGGAAAGTTGAGGATTTCTATATGTCGTGGTTTAACCCCAGCTGGTAACTAAGTACCATGCAGCCACTCGCTCACTTCCCCCTCACCCAGAGGAATGAGGAGGAGAATCGGAAAGGAATGCAAAACTTGACGGTTGAGATAAGAACAATTTAATAGGTAAAGCAAAAGCCACGCATGCAAGCAAAGCAAAACAAGGAATTCATTCACTACTGTCCATCGGCAGGCAGGTGTTCAGCCATCCCCAGGAAAGCAGAACTCCATCATGCATAATGGTTACCTGGGAGGACAAATGCCATAATGCCAGATGTGTCCCCCCCTTCCTTCTTCATCCAGCATATATTTATTCAGCATGACGTCCCATGGAATGGAATAGCTCTTTGGCTAGTTCAGGTCAGCTGACCTGGCTATACCCCCTCCCAATTTCTCGTGCCCCTCCAGCCACCTTGCTGGCAAGGCCTGAGAAACTGAAGAGTCCTTGACTTAGTACAAACAGCACCCAGCAACGACCAAAAAACATCAGTGTGCTATCAACATTGTTCTCACACCAAATCCAAAACACAGCACTGCACCAACTACTAAGAAGAAAATTAACTCTATCCCAGCTGAAACCAGGACACTATACATTCATTTTAAAGTTTCAGCAGTTTTCCTCTTCTAGCAAAGGTGACTGTGCAAACAGAAATCACTTCCATCCTCCACACAACCAAACTGTCACAGCCTTTAAATTAAGCTTCATTGCACAAGTATAGTTTGGTTATTGTTTGTATGTATGCTTTTGGGGCACTTTGTATCAAGCAATGTATTTTTCACTCAAAAATTATTTCTCACAGGCCCTATGTTTAGTAAGGCAGCAGGCTTTGTACAAACAGAAACTATTCTCAATGTTGAAAACCCCTTACATAAATTGACTCTACTCCTAAATTCAGGCAAATGTCAGTAGCATAATCCTGTTCTCAGAGTAAGCTCTGCTTGGAAACTAAATGGCCAAAGTGCTCCCAAAGGCAGCAATTAGTATTTTAGCCAGTGGAATCATTTGGGGAGGCTCTTGTAAATTTAATGAATTCCCCAGTAGTCAATCCATCTTAGTCACTAATATGCTGGCAATACTGCTACTGATAATGTTGCCAATACATTATAAGCCCTCATTGCCTTAAATTTTAATTCAATGAATTCTGCATGTGAACTCTTCTCAGATGGTGATACTTTGTGCTAATGCAATCATAGATGGGTCATTTGGGAGCATAACAAGGCTGAACTCGGTACACTTGGCAGGACGTTACTGGGAAGGCAAGACATTTCTCACCCAAGCTTCTGTTCTTTATCTCTTACCTCCCTAATACTTGTGCCTCTAAACTAGAACATAATTAGATCTACCCCTTCTGGGCTTCATTTTATGGATTAGAGAAAAGCACAGGGGAGTGGTCTGAGTGAAAACTCAGGCTCCCTATGTATTCAGCCAGTTTTTAGACATGAATATGGAAGTGCTGAATTCAGCAGTGACATACAGAAAGAACTACAGATGATAGCACTTGAAGGACTCAGGACTTCATCTAACCCATTCCTTTGCCCTTAGGCAAAAATCAACTTGTAACTATATCAGTCCTGACAGATTTTTCTCTGGCTTATTTTTTAAAAATCCAAGTAAGACAGATTATGCATGTTCTGCAGGCAACATGTTCCAGTGCTTAATTATCCTGAATGTTAGAAGTTTTTCCCAGTGTCAAACCTCAGTGTCCCCAGATACAATTTAAGTCCATTATTTCCCATCTTATACACTACAAAGAGAACAAATTATTCCCTTCCTCTTTAAGGGAGCTGTCTGTGTACTTAAGACTTGCCTTTCCTCTTGGTTTTTTTTCTGGACTAAGCAACCACAGCTCTTTCATCCTTCCTTTATAGGCTACTGGTCATTCCTGTTGCTTTCCAATTACAGCCATACACATCTTCCTTGAAATACAGTACCCCGAGCTATACACAGGCAGTCCCTAGTGGATAGGAAGAACTACGTCACACACCTTTCATTCTCTCCCTGTTTACTACTATCTGCGAGTGTAATACATACTCTTCCTCTTCTATCAATTAGCTGTTAATGAAAATATTGAGTATGTCCAGAGTCATAACAGACTCTTACAATGCCTCACTACTACTTATTTCCATTTGGATGGTGACCCATGGAGAACTATGCACTGAGAACGCAAAACCAGCCACATGAGAAATCTCACATCCAGAGCATGTTCCCCAGCTTATCTGCAGGAATGTCAGAGCATCCTAATGTCAGGACTTGTGACATCTATTGATTCTGACCTATCCAAACAGCCTGTTACATGGTTATAGAAAAAAATAGCTTAGTCTGATATAATTTGTTCTTGAGAAATCCATGCTGGCTATTACTCATTTCCTTGTTAACTTCTAAGTACTTATAGGATGTTTATGTGATTATTTGTTACAGCATTTTTCTTCTTGGATTTCAAAAGGAAAACAGTCAGGCAACATGCAGGTAATCAGTAGTAAGGACAGTCTGTCCAGAAGACAAATGATGAGTAAGGGAACACAACATACCTCAGTGGCTTAAGTCTATAAGCAACCAAAACTCTTAACAGATCAAAGTGCAGTTGAATAGAAAAAAGAAAAAAAGAAAAAAAGAAAGAAAGAAAAAAAAGGCTTTAAAGTGAGACTTAAGAAATCCTTTATGTTTCTTACTCATCTTTACTCACTGTTAAGGTAGACCCACCAGCACACACAGAAACTTAATAATGATAGCATTAAGCCATAGCAGTATGATCAGTCATTCAAATCCCTGAACAACTTTGCCTTAACAGGATAACTTAACTTTTACAAAACTACACTAACAAGGAAAGTGGTTCAAGATCCTCTAAAGAGAAGTATTTACATGAGTCAGAATAGAAGCTGCATTTCCATGAAGGAGAAATTGCATTTATATGTAGGCTGGAAATGTTACGGTACAGATTTCTCACCATCAGTTCTTAGGAAGAACTTTCCGTCCAGGTATAATGAGGAAGATGATTATCATCATCTGTGAAGCATCAGGCACTGGCTCTTGCTGGCAACCGGAGAACCCAAATCAGAAAGAAATTAAAATGCTTATGGGGACTTAGTACTTGGGCTACGTAAAAAATAACAAACTAAGCAGGGCCAGAGCACAGACCTATGCCCTGGTAAAAGAACAACCATGCTGTTTAACAGCCTGCACCTCACCAGCTGGGCTTTAGTTGCACCCAGCAGCCCTGTCCCACATCTACAGGCTTGGTTTTGGGGATCACATGGGCTGGGGGCAGCTCCTAGGAAGCTGATCAGATAAGACCATCCCTACCTAGAAGAAAAAAGAATGTGATGATACCGAAATGATTGCAGCTCTGCCATTTGGCATTGGCCTGCTGTATTTACTATTATACCTTGGAGACCAGCCTGGAAACAGAAAAAGCTGTGTAAAGAACCTTGCTGAGAATCTGTGACAAGCTCAGAGCATGTCTCTACCCAGTCCCTCAGCACCATCTTGTTGTATTTTTGGCTTAACCTAGAAGCATCTTTCTCTCTGCTCACCACACCAAGAGGTCAGGCTAGGCATCCAGTGGTTCATATGGAGAGGGAAGGGAAAAGGACCCAAATCCCTATAAGCCTTGCCCATGGATCCTAGTGCATGTCTAGGTAGAGGAGCACAACTCCCTTTTTTCCCCATCCAAAACCTGCATATCCTTCTTCAGCTTATGGCAGATCCCAGTCTGAAATCCAGGAGAGAGAGAGGTATAAGCCCCTTTTCCCTAAGGAAGGGCATAATGTCAAAGTTATCTTTTCCCCCAAATGACAGGGCCCCTCCAAATCCCAGCTTTTGTGGTAGAGTCTTTAAGGTAGTTGGAAGGGTAGCGATATTGCAGGTCTTCACATAAACTTCAAAAATAAAGCAGAAGGTGAAGCCAAAATGTGCTTTCATTCCTCCACATCCCACTATCTCTAATCTTTACCTCCTGTTTGGACCTGAGACCTCCAGAACTTCTCTTCACTCAACCCAGTAGAACCCATTTACTTAATCATTGTTTTAAACTTCCCTCCACTATTCCCTTCCATTCATGTATGTATCCCTTGAGTACATTTTACCTTCCTACCAGCATTTAAGCATCCTCTTTTCAAATTTGCATAAGCTTTTTCTGCATTTGCACAGCTGGACTCAGATTATATTTCCCCCAAATACAAAGCTGCAGCATCCTTTCCTCCTTTAATTTTTAATCCTGTTCAGATTCAAGGCTGCACTGAGTCACACACTTCATGCAAAAGACAGAAGCTTTGCACGACTTGTGAGTTTTCCATTCATTCATTTTGACCATTCAGTCAGCACTTTCCTACCAAGAAAATATATTTTGTTAAGAAAACGTATTTTCAGTTTATTGTTATCTGACAAACTACTGTGTATTGAGCACCAGTATGAATAAAGCTGAGTGACAGACAACTTGATCAAAGGCAAAAGTTAAGCTTCATGTCCCAGCAAACACTGCTGGAATCTATAAAATCTAAAAGAAGACTCTTTGGACTGCAAGGAGTGAGTATTTGAAGAAATGTTTTTGAAATAATCCCAGATTTAAACAATAATATCATTAGGAGAAGCATATGGCATATCACAAATAGACCAACACTTGCATTTCAGTAAAGGAAGAGAGAAACATAACTGGAGAATAGCTTTAAAAGTTATGAACATTAAAACCAGGAGCAGAATTTGCAAAGCCAGAACAGAGCTCCAGCATGTCTCCTTCATTGCTTATGCATGACTCCAGCTTTAGTGTACTTAATAAATCATTCTGAACCTTGTGTTCATACTGGATTTTTAAAAAGATCTATCAAACAGATAGTTCTTCTGTATTTAGAGTTAATTTTGCTCCACAACCAAATGTATTTCAAATACTTAAATCACACTTAAACATGTAATTATCAGATTAGGAACTGCTATTTTTAATTTTTAATTTTCCCCACAAGCATATTAGTCCATTCACATATTCCACAAGGGAAAAAGACAGTACCACCCATAAATGTACTTTGCATTTTCTGATTCAGTCTGATTTCACTGTTCATGGATAATCATTAGATGTGATGCAAGAGCTTAGTATGTTTTTTCTTAATGCTTTCCCTATAGAAAGCTATTCCACAGCTACTGGGGTAGCACAGAATACATTTGTGTGTTATGCTGGTTTTTGCTTGGTCCATGATAAGAAATTAACTTTTGACTGTCAACTTGGTTTCTGTTCTCAAAAGGATAAAGTACAGTGAAACAAATCTGAAGTGGATTTTCTCAGGTGGTTTGGGATTTCAGTAAAAATTGCTTTAAGCATGGATAAGGGGCTTTTAATACAGTTCCTGTTACATTATTCAGGCTTGAATCTATTATCGAAAAAGTGAATTTGTAACTTGTAAGTAAAAGAGAAAAAAATTCTTTACTAAGTCATATTTCCCAAGAGCTTGGACTGGAGGCTTCTTGGCAACAGCAGGAGCTTTGCCTTCTGTGGTACTCTTCCTTAGGCAAAAGAGATGAGTTGCATGCTTTTACAGTGTGTAGATATATTCATTTGATGTTGACTTTAGCTGAAACCTATCAGATTTAACAATGGAGGCAACTTTGAATTCCACGAGTAAATCCTTACTTAGCGCAAGCAAGGAGGGACGGAGGTACAGATCTCAGCGTTACAGATTGGCAACAACATGGAGAATCTGTCATCTTACTAAATACATTTAATAAGCAGATTTTTCGAGTCAGCTATTCTTAGATTAATTTTCTTTGGATGCACCACATTTAAAGGTGCTAGCCCGCAGAGCATAAAAATTCAAGAGTAAGAAGCTGTAAATTACGGAACAGATCTCCCTTCAACAGAAGGCAAACTGGAGAAACTATCACAGAGCCAGAGGACAATAAAGCCCTGTCTTTCAAAGATAAGCTGAAAAAACTTTCCTTTGGGAACTAACCGCTTAGTTAAATAATGATATGCCAAGTTGCCAAGTTTTAAAAGCTGTTCTATCTAGGACTTTACAGAGTGGCTGTACTGGGTATAACTAAAGGTCAAGTAGAACGTATAAGAAAAGGGCACATGTGAAGTAGCCCTTCCTCACTGTACTCCCAGCCTTTGCTGGATGCACTGATCCAGCAATGCATCTTTGACAACGTGCTGATGATCCCTGCAGTGCTGAAGTAATCATTTCAGCCAGCTGCATCCCAGACACCCTTGCTCCATCCGTTTATCCTGTGGGAGAGCACACATGGGGCTCTCTCAGATCCTTCTGCCTTCCATTATTTTCTAAGGGCCTATGGTAGAAACATAGCCATTCCTCCAGAGGAAAGATGGAAAACCAAAGGATGATTCACAACCTAGTTACATTTTTAGAAAAGAAATCAGATCAGGCTAACTAGATTTGTAACACTGGAGATACTTTTAGGCTGATGTGATGGTCAAGATATCCGAGATCAGCTAATAAAGATTATAAGTTAAAATTAGGTTCTTTTAAATGGTAGTTATTGTTCTCAGCAATCTACATATACCGCTAGTCTTTTATTTCCAGTGGCACTGCAGTGAACTTTGGAGCTTGATACCAGCATATGGATGAATGCTGGATGAACACAATGATAGATTGGAAGCCTGTAAGTAGCATCTCTTTCTGCACTCTTGGCTGATCAAGAATGGCACTCTGTCTGTCTCTGGGGTGCCAAAAGCATTTGGTACAGAGTTAGTGTTATTTTTCTAAAAGACTGATTCTTTTCTTAGGTCCCTACACTGGCACTGGCAATGATGTACAAGGCAAAAAGGACAGTTGCTTCTCCACAAGCTCCACTGAACGTGCTCTCTTGAAAGCAAGAGGAGCTCATTTTATATGTATGAGCCAAGCAAACAAAGAGCTGGAGTCAGTGACAGTGTGCTGGAAGAGCTCAGGTTTTAGAACGGTTGTGGGTAACAGGAAGGCTCAGCGATCAGCAGTCTCCATCTCTAGGTACCCACAATGCCCCAACTTACCGTGAAGTTGTGAAAGGCTGTGAAATGTTGCAAGACTAACTGAAGGGGAGGACAGATCACTAGACCTTTAAAATGTTTCCACTTTTCTCTGTCATTTAGCACTGGTTCTACAAATAGGCAGAATATATAGTTTTACCAGGCTCTTCTAGCCCCCTGAGAGTCCCTCAGGCATAAAAAGGAAGACATTTATTTTTCCCTTAGATACCTCAGAGTTCAGAAACAATACAGGTTATTCATCAGTGTCAAGTTTTGAGCTTCTTCCTCTTCACAATAAATTTTCAAATAATAAATATTCATTTATTGACCTAGAAAAATCTGACTTTTTGCAGGCTTTCTCACTCATGGCAACAAAAGTAAATACTGCATTTTCATTTGGATATTTTCCACCCTCAAATACCCGTCCTCCTTTAAAAACGCTACAGGTAACAATATCAATAATACAAAAGTGGTCCCCAAAATAATCCAAACCCTTGTGTAACATCCATCAAATCAAGGCAGAAGGGTTATTGTGGGAAAGGAATTAGACCATGAGGGACCAAAAACAGGGTGATGGGAGAAAATGCCTTTGGGCAAATGCCCCACCTAGTTAATAAGTCACAAGGGTTTCATACTTACTCATAAATTATGTACGGAAACCCACAAAGCTTCATAGAGAATGTAGATAAGCAGAATAGACAGAAACCAGACACTTTAATAACTTCTATTCAAATCCAAGCCAGCTGAGTAGCAGTCAGAGATCAGCTTCAGCCTAACTCCCTTAAGTCTCCTCCAGTTCCCTCAGGACATGGAAATAAATAGCCTAAGATCTACAGAAACATTCACTAACCCTCCACTCCAGTGGCCCATTGCTCTGCCTTCACTCAAAGCAGTGACTTTTTCCCTGGGCTTTGAACATCCTGACGGGGACAAGCCAGGACGTGGGTTTAGCTCAATAAAGCCACAGAGAGCTAGAGACCAGCACTGCTGCAGTGTCACTAGAGCAGGGACTGACAACCCCATGGGATGAAACTGGGGCCCGGGGCCATGGGCAGGGTGGTCCCAGGTAAGGCTTATCAGGGCCATTAAAGCCTGTGGGTGCCTCCAGGGCCATGACTTCCAAATACCTTTATCCAGTACAACATAACAGTACCACTGCAGACACAGGTGGTGTCAAATTCAGAGCCAAACTTTGGTGTAGGTTTTCCAAAGACCCCCTGCCATTCAAGATAAGATTGCCAAGGGGGTCTCAGGGCTGTATCCCCATCCACACAGCTCTCCCCAGCATGAGATGCTGTCAGCCATGTGATGAGGAGCAGCTGCGGATCCTTCTTCCCCATCCAAACCCACCTGTGGCTGCATTCACTCCTGGCCTTTCCTTGCCCGCTAGGGAGAACAGAACCAGCACACAAATCCCCCTTCACTTCTCCCCTGTAGCCCAGGCTGGGGTTTGATGTGGCACACCAACCACAGGCACTTGTAAACGTACAACAGTGCTGACCCTTGTAATACCTGTCTGCAGATTAACCCTCTGGTTCGTCACCACCGCATTTGGCATACTTTATTAAGCACTTGTTTTTTCCTTAGCTTCCCACAAAACCCAAGCAGGGGAACAGCAGTGACAGAAGCCATTTGCCATCTAATGGCACAGGGGGGTCTCCTGCAAATACAGTTTACCTAAATGCCATCTGCTCTCCCACGCAGTCAGGAATGTTTTTCTTGTGTAAGGAGTTATTGTGAATCTAGTTTATGTAACCCTCTGAGGCACGTTAAGCCCAAAGCCTAATTGTTTTCAAGAAGAAGACATATTGTTTAGACAATCAGGGTCTAAAGTTATGTGTTCTGAAATCTCATTGTGGTTAATTACCAAAAAAGAAAAAGGACTAAAAATTCTCTTTTCTCCTGGCTTCGCTTCTGTCCAAACTCCCCCAGTTTGTTTGTGCTAGCTCTCTTGTTTATGGCCAATGTGGGTCTCACACAGGGTTGTCCCAAGATGCATTAATAATTTCAAAGTACTCTGTTCTTCTGTGTATTCCTCACCCTTGCTACAAGAGCGTTATTAATCACATAACAATCCCATATGTCTCCAAACTGAAAAGCCCATCACTCCCTCCAGAAGCACCTTCCCAAAGCCTCACGGGTGAACCTGCCTGTTCTCCCTGCATCTTCCTCCACTGACCCCAGAGTATGTACAAATTGTGCTGACTTTTTAAAAGAAATGACTGCAGGTGCCTAGCTCTTTGTTTATTCTGGCAAGGCTGAAAATAGCAACTGCTAACAAATATTTTGCCCTTCACAAGGCTTCTCACAGGGATGCAGCTGTTATCTCATCTCATAAAAGTGCCAGCCCTAAGGGGAAAACAGACACTTAATTAGGTTAGGATAAGCTTTAAAAAGGTGACTATCTAAAATTAATACCCATAATGCTGTGTGGGCTCAGATCCTTAAACCAAATCGTCACTTGTTCAGTAGGGAGCAATTATTTCAAGCTTTTTGTTTCCCATACTTGTCTCTCATGGATTGATGGCTCTGTTTAATCATCAAAAGCAGCATGCAAGAGGAAAAAATATGGCTCTGTTGAGGTGGACAGACCCCTGGGCCATAATGTTAAGCTTCTGGGGTATATATCACCCTCTGGATTCCTAAAATTACAAACCTGCCAAGGCAAAGTGCATCCACAGAGAGTCCACTGCAGGTTTTACAGTGAGACCAACGTGTTATGCAGAACTTTGGGATCTCTGTCTGCACTCTGTGAAAATCCACACAACAAATGGTGGAACCTGAGACACCTTTCCCCAGTAAACTTTAGTACCCTGCATGAGAAGCTTCCTGTAATTAGGGACACAGCAGTTAGTGCCAAATTTGCAAGGAACAAATCCAGGTCAGATTCAATTATTGATACACATTCCAAAATATATTGGACTTCGGATAAATAGCTTCCAAAGTGAGATAAGAAATTTTATATTCTGAGCCTGTACCATCCATACCAAAAGGAAAAGTTGTCCAAGCACATTGCCACTTCCATGAAATAGCACTTAAATTAATACTAATACAGAACACAATTTGTTTTGGAAATCGAGACACATATGAAAGCCTCACCAACGAATTTCTGTCTCACAGACCACTGCAACAGTGTGTACAGGAAAAGCTCTAACAGAGAGGCTGAGCAAAAGGTCATACCAGAACATTTATAATGGCTTAGTTTGAAGGATCACAAAGCTCCAGGTACAGTCCATTAATCCATTTTTGCAACACCCCATCATCCCTTTTTATAGATATTCAAGAAGAGAGATATAAATCATGGGCTTTCTGATTTCTTTTTTACATTACATCAGCTCTGAAGGCTTGAAAGCTTGCCTCAAAAGTTTATGAGGACAACCAGGGCGGTCTGTCAAGACTATGTTTCCCTACTCACATATCTGAAACTACTATTTTTGAAATTATGGGGTACTACAGTCTGGTTAAGAGGCAAAAGGGATTAAGCCTGATTTAAAACACTTGAGGCTAAACAATGTTTGATATTTAAACAGAAATACCTTCCTGGGATTTCATATGGGGCATGTCAGTTACATCTATAGTTTCACATAAGCACATAAACACACACTCAATAACTTACTGCAATTAAAAATAAATACACCGAGTCCTTGCATCAATCCTTGAGAAAGGATGTAAAGGAGGCTACAGCCAAGAAGTTCTGGGTTGGTAAGATACTATTTTTAACAGTTTTGACTATTAATGCATAAGTAGAGAGAAGATTAGAAAGCCAAGAACCTGCATCAAATAAGAAAAGACGCCTCAAGGTTCAGCTCCCAGTTTTGACTGTCCTCCTGTTTTTCTTCAAACTTGCAGACTTCTGTGCCCCACTGTTCCTCAGGCAAATGCTTATTGTAATAAAGATGGAAATATTCCCTCGCCACTGCCCCACACAGTGTAAGGAAATAAAAGAAATCGCCTTCTTTTCTCTGGATAGATTTCAGCTTCTGTACATTTTGATAGTTAAACAGCAATAAACATTCAGATCTATCAATAAAATGGATTGTTAAAATCCCACAGTTTTTCGTCTCTCACCAAGGGAAGAAAATCAGTCTGAAAAGAGTCATTGCTATTGAAGATCCCAGGGTAGGATAGGAGCTTCTCATCCAGAGAATTTTTTGTATGTGCCCCAGGCCATGGCTCTGCTTCTTCCATGAAAAGCACGCAACAGAAGATGCATGGACAAGCAATCAGGATCTAGGGCCACATATTACAGAAGGGTAATGTGCATCACAGCTATCAGTTTTGGAACACTACAGCTCAGTCATCAGCAGGGAGGGCTGGAAGAAGCTGTGGCTCAGAGCCCCCTCAGGCCAAAAGCAACACCTGTGGGTTGCTCTACAAACAGCTTATGCCGGATGATAGCTCATGGATAGGAGCGGTCTAACCCACTTGCTATTGCTGTTGCAAATGGCAGCCCACAAGTGTTTCAGTTGCTTCAGCTTACTCTGTTTACTTCACTTCACAATGCTGTCATTCATGACTGGATGGTATCCAGAGCTCCTATTTGTAAGGCAGTACAAAATAACAAGCAAAGGCTGTTTTGGGGGTCCTGACTGGACTGACTGCCAGGCACATTGAGCCCACCCTAACAGTTCTGTTTAAGAGCAACAACAAAACTCCAAGCATGGTCCATGCTGAGCATGCAAGGGGAAATAACCCCACTGCTTCATGAAACTCATACAGCTGCAAGAGGCTTCTGTGCCCAAGGATAGACAGGTCCTGATGTTGTAACTCCTCAGACAGCTAGTTTCAGTTTTCAAGGATATACCTTGAAGAAGCCACCATGTCACGGAATTTGAGAAATTCAATAGTAAATAATAAGTCAAAAGCACTTATATTTACTTCTGCCAAGGGAGGTGGGGGTGGAAAATAAGTAAAAGGAAAACCTTAAAATGTTATGCAAAAAAGTAATCACTGCTAGATCTTGTCTGTAAAATATACATTGCTGAGGTCAACTGACAACCTCAGTCACAAACCTTACTAAGCCTTTTCCCAAAGCCATATCAAATTTCAGACTTCACAGTCAGACCAGCTGAACTCTGCCTGATTTCTAATTTTTGGCATAACTGTTGGAGAGCTTTAGTTATCAGATGCCAAATAATTATTCTTTCAAGATAAGAGGTAACATGGATCATAATCATTCATGTTGCAAAAGTACAGAAGTGGCTGGAGTTACACTGGGGAGCCATCTGACCCTCCATCTTCCAGCCTTAAATTAATTACATGAGGAAATCTACCATTTTTATATTTTACTTTTATAGGTCATTAAATACCAATGTAATTGCTGTACTGTTTCATTTCTAGAACATGAATTCTAATTAATAGCATTGCAGTAAGTTAATTTAATATGGTAATAGCTTCAGAATAGCTTAATTGTTGTCATTATAGAGCACCTGCAGATGTTCAGCCAATCAGCTTATTCATTATCTGACCATTCTCGTGTATCCATACATAGAGAAAACTTTGCCTGCAGGAAGGGTAATGAAATGTTTCCAGTGGAAAAAGCTTTGCTTTTTCTAAGGGCAAAAGGTCTAAGGGGAAGAAGGTGGTTGTAGCTATACAAGAGAATTCTTTTTGACATCACTGACATTTTAGGAAATGGGACTATCTCTCAATGTCTGCAACCAGAACGTGCTGTCCTATACTGCCTTCCACCTGCATGGCTATTATGATTGTTTAAATTCAGTCTCATGTTGCAAATGCCCACAAGTTCTATATAAGTTAACACTGGGCTGTTTCTACATCAGTTCAAGCAAGTTCTCATGTGGACATGACTGGGAATGACCAGATGGCACTATTCTTGCTCCACTTAATGATCCTTACCTAGATGAAAAAATGACGTTGTTTCCGGAGACCTGGAAGAAGGGGGGAAATTGACAAATATATTTTATCATTTTAATCCCTGTCATCAAGAAACAGTTTTTTTAAGGTGTTAGAGCAGTGTCAGAATATTTGAATTACTGGCCTGAAATGTTTTCAGTCTTTACCTTCCGAAAGACTGGCACTTTCTTTATGACTTGTATACTTCCAAGGGCACCCTTGGAACTAAAAAAGACAATAAAAGTGAAGAACATAAGTTTCATGGAAGTAAAATACTATTTACAATATGAAGGTAAGGAAGCAGAGGCAAACAGAGTGCAGTGACTTTCCACAGCCACTTTAGTTAAGAAACAATGTATGTAACAACCTGGAATCAAAGAAAAATTTAGGTGGATCTGGAGCTTGTCTCATTTAACACCCCACTCCCTGCACTGACACCTTCAAAGTGATAACAGGTTGCTTAGGGCCTTGTCCAGTCAAACTTTGTATACCTCCAAGGGTGGAGACCCTCCTCCTTCCCTGGGCAATGTGCCCTCATTCTGCATCCCTCTGGCTGTAATATTTTTGTCCCTGTTCAGAGCTGGTGTTTGTTTCATCGCAGTGTGTGACTGATGCCATTGTGTGCCTGTCACTGTGCACCTCTGGGAAGAACCTGGCTCCATCTCCTCAGCCCTCCTAGCTGGAGGCAGCAATCACATCTCCCTGAGTTTCCTCCAGGCTGAACAGACTAAGTCCCTCCATCTCACCATGCACTGAAATTGTTTCCATTCAGAAGCAAGTGTGCTTTTATACTTGGCTAGAGCTATACAGATTTGGCTGTCCTTGTTTTCACATCAGGGCTGGTAGCTTTTCAGGACTGGCATGCAAGACTGTACTTTGCTTTCCTAAATTAGAGACTCTGTATGCTGGTAGGAAGCCAGCAGGAGATGTTTCCTCTTCAGCGGGTAGGACAGTGCCAATCACCCTAGGAGTAGTACTGGCCCTCTGTGTGAATGAGTGGCTCCTGGCAAATGTAGGTCCCGGGGCTCCTCTCATTCCCAAATGCTCTTTCCCAAAATGCTGGAGGACCCAACTCTTTCCTCTGCTTGGAAATCTGCCTGCAGTTAGTGCTGCCTGAGCTGTCTCAGTTATAATGACTCAGATAGATGTAACCTTGTTTCCAAAGCATGCTGCAGTTATGTAAAGCATCAAAGGGCTGTTACCTTCTTATGAAAGAAAATGGGAGTTCTTTACAATTTATTCAGGTTCTCACTCTGCAGGTTAAAACTTACAATGTTAGTAGAGGCTCTACCCTGACAGCCTTTAAAAAAGGAGGACAGATGACCTTTGTGGCATGCGCTGTAAGTTTCTGTAGCAAAAGAAACATTATAGCATCATTTTTAGGACAGAGGAGACAAATTTCTGGCAAAGGAGCAAGACTGAGTAGAACAAGCTGAGTTTGCCTTGCAACATTCTCTCCAGCAGCAGAGACCTGATTTTTCTCATAGATTTGTTCAAATTAGTAAAGTAACAGCAGAATTTAGCAAAGGATAGACCCTTAATTCACAGCTAGGTAAATGTGCCCTTTATTCTGCTTCAGTACAGATCATCCTTATCTATGTATTTGACATCCAGGTTCACTAAGTTCAGGGACCATTGTGCAGCAGAACTATAAAAGAACATTCATTCTGATTTAGTTTTGTAATTAATCTGAGGTCCTTGGATCTAATTCAAGGCCATCTCAGTCTCTAAGCTTTTAGAAGAGTTGTTCCTATTTTATGCCAGCATGTGTTAAAGAAAACATTGGCCTATTTTCCTGGAGTTGGACTTGTGCAATGCTTACATGTAAAAATAATCCCACTGAGACCCCCATAGCTGCTTTGATTGCAAAAAGCCAAATGTTCCTATCTACTACACAGCGAGGAAAGGAGCAAAGGGCTCTGCAAACTGGAAGAAAGGACAAGACAAAAGCACAGATAAGATGGGAGAGAGCTTTGCCCCATATTCCTGGTGAGTTTGCAGAATCTTTTCCATATTAACATTGCAAAGTTTAGTACCTGCAAAGTTCAGAGGAGCCAGGGAGCAGTCCCTGGAAAGGGCATAACTCTTAATGACCAGCATGTTTTTCAGTCAAAATAAATGCTGCTTGCAGCAATGTTAGCAGCACCTCAGTGCAGCTGCAACTGCCCACTACAGCACAGAGCAGCAGCAAAGCAGCTCTGGCAGGAGGGATCTTTCAGGGCAGGGCTACTGCATCTTGGGATAGTGAGCAACAGCAAACCAGTGCCACCGCCACCATGGAAATGCCGCCCTACTGAGTCTAGCTGGAACAGGGCTCTCAAGCCAAAGACAGCCCATGCCAGGCGACATGGCTGTGGGGAGGTGAAGGTGAAGTCTCCTGGGCAGCTGCAGTGCACACTGCATACGCCAGCCTTTCATTTCTTGCTGCAGGGAAGTCTCAGATTTGCAGCATGCACAGGCTATTTGTGGAAGGCTCTCTGTATCTCTCACGCTATCACAAACCTCTTCCCTCTCCTGGAAGATGCTTTGGGTTTATGTCAGTTTGCAGAGCATTTCAGATAGTTTCTTCTTTCTACCAAAGTAGAAAGGTAGGAGGCATTTCACCAGGATGAGCAGGAACTAGCACAGAAACAGAGAAACGACTCCTCACAGTTTCACAGGTGCTAAAGTCTGACCAGCTTTTGGCTGACAACTAGGAAAAAAGAGAGATGTGCTTTCTTTGCCTCCTTTTCCTCTCAGGAAAGATCTTGAAAGATCTAACTTCAATGAGACTGGGACACTGAAGAAAACAGATGACGGAGGTAGAAAAAAGATGACCCCAAACTGACTGTTCACTCTCTCCTCTGTGATTTGTTCCAACTCACCCACCTGACCTGCAGACAACCCCTTCCAGGAAGGCGAAAAAAATCCCTTTAAGGGACATTTTTCTCTGAATAGAGAATGCTCAGTCATCTACAGTTTCCTCCCTCACTGTGTGAGAGATTGCAGTCCAGAATGGAAACAGGAGGCCTGTCATGGCAGGGATGGTGAATAGGCCAAGTTATCTGGTACTGAAATAAATGGTGTCTCAAAGTGAAGATGAAAAAGAAACACACACATACACACACACAAAAGTAGAATCTGCCAGATCAGACATGAACACAACAGTTATTACTTCTCTGAGAAAAGTTATCTGTGTTCTGTCTGCTGTCTCAGTAATGTCTGAATTGTCTCAAAGGGAAAGAAGGAGTGTTAGCATACAAACAAGAAAAGGAGTAAGAACAAAATGGTGAAGCTTTGTGCAACAGAAAGTGGAAACTCAGAGACTTTCATGCCAACACAGAGTAGTGACAGTCCTCTGCAATTGCCCTGTTCGACATCAGTCCCTAGGTGTGGTTTGTCCTGTGTACATTCCGACTAGCTAGCTGGCCATGAAAGGTGTCGGGCTGACAGCCAGACAGACGTACCTCCACTGTAGTGGCCTTTGAGGAGTTGGCTGGAGCTGGAAGGAAATGGATGGAAGTGGAACTGATTCTCCCTTTTACTTAATAAAAAAAAAAAACCCAATCAAAAAAAAAGGGAGGTGTTTCCCTTCCTCTGCGTTTCCTGGATCTGGGAGGAGAGAAAAGTAAAACAAAATCTGGTTCAAAAGGATAACAAATGTTCAGCTCCAGTGAATTATCGCTATTATGAGCATCATTATTTTTACTTGATGATGCATCTCAAAAAAACTACTAAGTGTGCACATTACTTTGTTAGTGCACATTAGTGCATGTTAGAAAGTAGAGGATAATCTAACCAGTCTTCCTTAAATTTAGAAGTTTTGTATTTAGAAAGCCTTGCAATACTCAGAGCTTAAACATGCAAGCTATAACATTTATTGTACCATACTGTATTTTGCTCCATCATAACACAGTTCTGCAAAGGTCAGCAAAGAGTCTATTCAGAGATCTTAGCAGTTACAAATTTTCCAAAGGAAATCCATTTTCCAGCGTCATTTTAAAAACATATTATATTTCAAGCTGTTAGAGGACTTTTTTTCTTTGAACTGATTTCACTTTTTGTTCTCCAGCACACAGCCCAATTGCAAAGAGTATTTCCAAAACTCATTATTCACATGCGAGATCCCAGCAACACTGCAGAACCCACCACTGAAGACGTGTGATACTGAATCAGTTCCCCAGCAGACTGATCTAACCTCTATAAATGTGTCATTAAAGGTAACTACTCCATCCTCCATCTAGCAATCTGCACATAGAGGGAACATTAATCTTGAAGGCTCTCCATTTTAATCTTCAGGAATATTTCAGCAATTCCGATTTGCAGCAACATTTAAGTGACTATGGAAAGATGTGAACATAGCTTAAGTAACCACTCAAGTGCTGAGAACATTTTTTTCTCTTTCTGCAGCCAATTCTCAGACCCCTTTAGCTGATGAAAATAAAGTTGTCCCTTGAGATTTAGAATTATACCACATGCTGCAGATTCAGCTAAAAACACCTTAGCTGCTGGACTACAGTGTCATACAAAGCACATGCCAGTTCCCTGAACCACTGCGCAACCCTCATACAGGCCATTTCTTTCTCTAACCATGACAACTGACTGTGGGTAGTGAGTGATTCAAGTGGAGAGTGGCAAACACTGTCATGACAGCAAGAAAAGCTAAATCTGTTTATCCCATGGCTGAATTTGTCCCTTTCTGCTATCAGCCAAGGGTGACAGATGAAACATTGTGTTAACCTGATGTAATTAAAAGATAGACCTGGGGGGAAACAGTACAAGTGACAGCTGTCAAAACATAGTTCAGGCACAAAATTTAAGCATCTCTTATCAGTGTTTGTTCATTCAGCAGTTGTACTAATAGAGAAGAGCTTGTGTACAGCTGCACATGCATGTCTGTACTTGGGACAAGCAGCCCTCGCAGGCTTCTCACAGAGCGGTGCAACACTTTAATGCTGGTTGTTAACACACCAGCTCAGTACTTTTTATCTAAGCCTGCTTCTAGACAGTGTTTTACATTTGCAGTGCTATGCATCACAGAAGTAGATCCCAGAGATTCCTTGCTCAGTGGTCCTGTTTCTCCATCCCACTGATAGCCAATGGGCTTAACTTGGCAGAAATTGTCCCTTTGGATACCTTCAGCTTAGACAACTTCTGGCTTGACAGTGCTGCCTTTGTGGTTAAATAAAAGTACTACAAATGAAGAACGTTTTGCTAGATTTTACTCTCTGTAGCAGGGATGGTCAGGGAAAATGTTGTCCTGTCTTACAATGGTAGCTTGGCTGATTCCTTGGCAGCTTTCAATTGGCAGGATTCATCCCAGTTTCTTTGAGCACAGTTTCATAAGGAGTACTGCAGGATTCGATCCAAACTGAAAACGAGTCTTCCACACTTCAGCCTGAAGAAACAAGTTCTAGTGTCTGAGCCATTTGTCTGGCTGTAGTCACAGGGAATGCTTCCAGGTACCCTATACAGCCAAATACAGGGAAGCTCTACATGATCCACTTGCAAACTGCATGGCCTCAGCAACCACAGGTTTGCCATTCCTGTTACAGTACTACTCTGTCACAAAAAAGCCAAAGGTCATACTTGGATGGATGAAGCTAAATGTCATACTAAGCTGTATAAATAGATTAAAAGAAATCTGTAAAACTCCTGCTCCATGAAGTGCTGGTAGGCATGGTCTGGATTACTGCATCCAATTTTGGTAGCCCACTTCAAGGAAGGATCTAGAGAAAGTGTGCAGCAGGGTATGCTCAAAGGGATGGGAGAGATTTAATCTGGAAAAGACAAGGCAGAGGGGAAACGACTGTGAGCTTCATGTACAGAAAATGCTGCTGCAACGCAGGGAACTGATTCTTCCCAATGCCTGTTGCAATAGGACAGAATTAATGGCTTTGACTGCACAAGGGAGATGCAAATTTGACATTATGAAGGCTTTCTAGTGGGAAGGTTAGTTTAGCACTCAAAGACTGCCTGGGGAGGATGTGGAATCTCCATCAGTGGAGGTTTTTAGGAGATTAGACAATCATCTGGTCAGAACAGTTAGGGAGGGTGGATTCAAGGAGCTCTCATAGTCTCTTCCAATCCTATTTTTACAGTCCTAGATAAGATTTTTTTAATTTGGTTTAGCTGCAACTGTTTCAGACTCCTGCTGGCAAGGATGACATTCGAGAAAACTGATGGGTAAAACACCTCAAAATGGATGTTTCTCCATTTGCTTTGCACACTACTGTGATCACTGAAACTCCCCAAACTTTAATGTGTTAATCCATCAAAACAGTGCTTTTTTATTTCAAAACCTGTGAGTCTGTAGTGGAAGAAGGGATGGATGTTAGGCATAATGAAACCTTAATCCTAGAAGCTCCTGAGTGGTTTCCCTTGATTCTGTGATCACAATAAGGTTTAGATAGACACACATACACACAAGTATGATATAGAAAGAATTAATGATATACTTTTATAGCACAAAAAGTTCATTTGAGCACACATGGTTTTCCTCATAAAGATCTCAGTTCCATAAGTCTCACTCATGCAGGTAATCCCCTTAAAACTGAAGGTACAGAACCCATAAAGGAAATAGCAAAGTTTATCAGAACAGGAGTTAGGACTATGAGATTTGCAAGGCCAAGGCACCATTTCATACCAGTAAGCTACTACTCTTGCATGACATCCTTGTAACTACTGGCAGCTGGAAAAAAGATGATGTTATCTGGAATGAAAATCAGAGATTAGGCAAAATTTATTTTCTTGCTGCCAATGAAAACACCAACACAGGAGGCCAGATTTTAAAAAAAAACACGTGTCAATATGCGGATACGCATGTGTTATCTTTTAACACTGGGTGTTCCCCGCTGCTGTATGTAATTTAAAGATCTGTTGCCATCAATAACTTATGTATCCAGTCTTGCTTGCTCACCATTGTTACATTTTACTATTCCTATTTTCAAGGACAATTTAACATCTTGCATCATATTTTTTTAAGGGAAGCCCCTGCTGTACTTTTCCTGTAGTGTTTTATTTTCTTCTGAACTTTTGACCTAACTATAAACAGATTTTAGGTTACCATATTTAATGCAACTATCAAGACAAAGTCTCATCTGAGCCTTCCTCATCACCCCTTTCCCACACCTCTTCCCCTACACTTCACATTAGATTTCAGGATTTAGATTTTTGTACATGGCAATACAAAGTGAGTCAGTCTTTGGAAACTCTTCCTGAAGTGGTATAGGAGTTTTAGTGGTAGTGCGATGTGCCTTCACAAAGCATGGGCCAGGGGAATCTGTTTTATGATTCCCATTTGCGCATGCAGCACACATTTCAGTACACATTGAATGCTGAGCAAGGGAACCTCTTAAGTCTTAAAGTATAATTCCACTTATAGCTGTGGGCATTAAATGAAATTAGTAGATGGCAAGAAGTTCGAAGCAAATGAGAGATTCTTGATGATACAATACGTGGTTAAACTGCAAAAGATCTTAGCACAGGCATACATATAAAAATGTAGGTATGTTCAAAAAAGGACAAAGTCACAATGAAAAATCTGTTAAGGACTGTTGAATACAAAGATACCACCACTGTCTTAGGGACTCCCTGAGCCAACGATCCCTGGATCTTGGGAGAGTATTCTAGGGAGGGATCGCTACAGGCTTACTCTGGTCTTACACTCCTCTCCAGGCTTCCCCTTTGGGCTATCACTGGCAACAGGATAGTGATTAGGTGAAGCTTTCTTCTGACCTTGGGTGGCTCTTTGTATTTTCTTACATAGAATTGTCTGTAGGTGATACGGGATGGACTCTGCCCCATACTTTCTACTTTAACACTGGCAGATGACTCTTAGCTACAAAGTTGACAATATCATGCAGATCCCAGCAAATCTCAGGTACTGAGCACAAGACGTACTCTTTGCTCAGAGCACAGCCTCTCATGTGCTTGCAGCACAGAGCTGCATCTTGCTTGGAGGCCCCCACAGTGCAGCCAGCTAGCCTCAAGGGCAATGGCAGTGCTGAGTGGCTCCATCTGGCATGGGGGTCCTGGAGCAGCAGGGACACCAGGATGCTGCATTGTAGGATGGGAGGTACCTTGGCAGGGGACACCACTCAGGAAAGGCACACAGCAGTCAAAGGCATGCTCCCAGCTGCAGCCTAGCACATGTCCCCACCTTATCATATAATCCAGTGTGATCATTCTGGGACCCTGAGGTCCAGAATCTGTGCCTCAGTTCCTCCTGAAAGTAATGTAGACACAAATAACTACTGATATCGCCTCTCCAGCTTGATATACTTTCAAAGACACTCAAGAAAAAAAACAAAACCCCCTTGTCATAGCAACTACCCTCTTGCGAACCCAAAGCTAAGGCTGCTGAAATCTGTGGCCCTGGGTATTTCGCCCTGGTTCTAGAAATGCTGTGATTCATACTGATACCAACAACATCCCTTCATTCAAAGTCATGCACAGACCAAGCATGGTGGGCAGAAAGAACCGAGTTCTCTGCTAAGGAAACCAGCAAATTGTTCCCTCAGCAAGCTGCAATGGGCCTGCCTTACACAGTGTTAACTGCAGACAGCAGACAGCTCTCTCCAGATCTGTTTAAAACACAGTGCAGAGAAAAATGCAGTCCTCTCAATTAGACAGCTGCCTATCCTGCTGGTGCTTGTTTTTTGCTGTCCTGCCTTCTCCTCTCTCTTACACAATGAACACTGTGGAACAAAAAGTGGAGCCAAAGCAAACAACTTAGACCAAGAGTTTCACATAGGAAAGCTGAGACTCCCAAGTTCACAAGCAAACACCTACCAGATTTTCAAAAGCACTGTTTGGATGACTGCTGCCTCAGCCTATAAAAAAGGAACAATCACACACCATCAGAGTTACAAGCCCAATCTTGAGATGAGGAACCTCGTCCCCATCACTGAGGATACACTAAATCACTTCCTCGGGAGACCAGCAGTGGAGGGTAGGCACCCACCTCTTGAGCATCTGACAGCTCTTACTAAAGAATATATATGAGCCCCAAATTGTTAACTCCAGAGATGAAAGTCAGTGAGAACACTTAATGCAATCCTCTGTTCCAAAGTCCGTGACATAAGTTGCCTTTATCATGTTAGGGGAATTCATTAGTCATATTATTCTGGGGATACTGTCCCAGGCTATGTTCAGTCTTGGAGCCCTCAGCCCTAGTTGAATTATGCTATTTGTAAAAGCCAATTTCAAACCATTTCCTAGAGAGCAAACTCTTATTTGTGCATATTTGCCCAAACAGACTTAAAATGAATTCCCAAGTCTTTGCAGACTTCACACAATTCATCAATTTCTCATGATCAGTCTGGGGAGGCGCGGAGGAAGGCTCATGGTACTTTCATGTTTTCTCATTAAAAAACACCCATTGGTACATTAATAAGACAAGAGCATCTCAGCAGGACCTATAGCTATGTGACATTTCAAGGCTTTTGAAGAAAATGCACAGAAAGGAAGTGAACCCCCGCAGCTACAGCCAGCAAGAAAACAAGTAAATGAGCTTTTGGTGTGGAGAACAAAGAGGTAGGGAGCCAGGAATGGATAAAGAAAGTGGAGATACGACAGAAAAGGGGAGATCATTCTGCCTGGGAGCCTCATTAGTATCAACACACTTGAAAGAATGAAAGACTTCAGAGGTCAAACTGTTCCGATGTGTCCACCTCGCTTAGGCTAAGATAAAGGACACCAAAAAACCACTGCCCCGTTCTTTCCAGTGTATCACACCCTGTACTGAGCCCCATTCTCAAAGGGCTAAACAAACTGGTTACATTTATTGAGTGTATGTATTATACCCTGTTTATTTTTTAAGTTTTTCCTTCAGAGTAACCCTGCAGAGTAGGACAAAGATGGAGGAAACCACATCTCATGATAGGACTCTAGGAACCAGTACGCCTAGATTTAGTTACAGTAAAGCCAGCCTACCTCAATTTTTTTGCAGACATGCCTCTCTATTTGGGCCTATCCATCTTCCTGTGATTATCCTTTCCTTCTTTCAAACAAACTTCATCTGAGACCATGCAAACCATGCTTTCACGGCTATCAGCAGTAAATCCCCTGCTTTGATGCTACTGCCATGTTGATGAGCACTTCTCCACTGGGAGCAGCCGTTAAGCCCCACCAGACTGAGGGAGTGAAAAGCATCTGCAAATACTGGCTACAAGTCTAAACACTGACTCCTCTGCTCTGGAGCATAAGCAGCTGCTGGCAGCAAATAAATGCATGCTTTCCAGAACTATTTGCTAGTAGTGAAAACTTGTTTTTAAAAAGTAGAATCAACTGTTCAAGATTGCCTTCCCATGAACATCCATAGTTTGAGAAATACCAGTTTAGTGTGTACCTGGCCTAATGCATTCCCCACCACAGTGAACCTGCTTCACCTCTATTAGAAGGTATCTCCCTTTAGCAAGAGCAAGCCTTTTATTATTCCAACAGTTTTCACTTATTCCTGTGTGCTTGACAGTCATCCTTCAAGTGCCTCCATACTTTGTTAACGTACTGAGTATATTAATCCCATTTTACAGCTTGCTGAACTCTCTCTCTCTGTTCCTTCACTTTGACCAAGCAACTCAACTTGTATTGTCACAGGTAAAGAAACATCTTAAAATCTTATATTTTCCATCATATGTCCCCAGGCCTTTTAGATATATTTGCATATTTTTTGGTATATAACTTTTTGGGGGAGTTCCCATAAAACACATCATGTTCTTGCTTTTTTATTTTAACCCTGGGGTTTTTTTCACTGTGTACGAATAAAATACTCTCACAGAGATGCCACGCAGCATAATTAAATCTTCCAATTTATTGTACTGTTTTGGAAATTTTCAGTCAGCAAACCAGCCCGTATCTGTTATAGCTGTCTTAGAAATACTGAAGTTTATAAATTTCCAAAACAGTTTCCTCCTGATCTACAAATATCCACATTTAGTCTCTGACAAAGGACGGGGTATTTCACTTGCACAACTTGGCAAATTGCCTTCAGTTTTTTAAAAAATGTTTAAAAAAAGCGCTTCAGTTAAAGTTAAAATGTTAAAAAAATGCTTCAGTGCTATAATCTTATACAACATACCTCAATAAACAAACTTCAAGATATGTGGATACATTTTTTTCATATAAAGGAAATCAGAAACTGAAGTTGCTTGAACCCACCATAACCCCCCCCAAAAATAATTAAAGAAACTACATTGGTAAAAGGTAAAAATACAGAACTTTTAATTAAAAGATCTGTTTTTCCCCTTAAAGAAAATCCCTACATAGTTTTGGGACTTGTGACCTTTTAGGGTTGTTTGATTTTCATAAAAATCAAGCATTTTCATTTATCAAAATCTTTTCATGATGAAAATAAGCAATTCCCTGACCAGTTCTTTGAAGCAACTTGGATTATCTATCCATATTTGGCATGTACAAGAAAAGAATAAAAAATATCCCACAGGTGGCTTCTTCCAAACTGACTGTAATATTAGCAGGCAGATGCAAATAATTAATTTATGAGCTGATATTTATTGTCATTTCAAGGTGATTAGGAATGTGTGTGTGAAGTAATGGAACTTAATAGCCTTAAGGAACCGTTTGGTACACTCAATCCAAAGCACAGCACTCTCATCTAGAAATCCCAAAGACAACTAGCATAAAAAAGTACCATGAATGGGAGGCATTCTGAAATAGTATTCCTATATCGAAGTTAAGTTGAAGGAAAATAAATACTGGCTTTTATTCCTGTATGACATTAAGAAACAAAGGGGATTTTTAATACTAAATACTTCAAGTTGATCTTTTGGTATTAAACTGCAAATAAACTTTCAGTAAGAACTCCCACAAATCCAGTATTATATTTGGAACAGAACTGCTGACACTCATCGGAGCAACAGTTTACAGTTCAGGCTGGTAGACCAGAACTACAGATAATAAACATATTTCCAGCACAACTATAATCTGTAAAAAGAATTGTTTAGGTAATATCTAAGCTTTCTTTCCTCAGATGTACAATCAGAAAATACTATTTCCTGAGCCAACTTTTAGAGAAAAAGTATTCACATTTTTCTTCCTCAAAGTTATGCTAATAAGGGGATGCTATTATTAATAATGTTCTTCTAAACAGGACTTTGATTTGCTGGATTGTCACCAGAAATTGTCTATAGATACCAAACATGAAGAAATTGTCTATGAAGGTGCCAGCCTGTGGAGAAACTTCTGGTAGTTTGGACATTTGAGCTAACACTTCCAAATTGTTTCCCATCTAGCACTAAACGGCATTATTTGGGTAATAGGTTGGAATCCAACCCACACCTATTGTCCTTCCAGTGGTTTGAGCTTTTTTAAATGTCTTGCTTCAGACACTGAAAGCAGCCATCGCTTCCTGTGAGAAGACACACCAAATACCCGTTACTCAAATACCCTTGATTTTTCCTTGTGGCAATTTGAAACGGCTGCAGAAAAAGTCCAGAGCAGAGATATAATGAAGTTGGTTAAAAACAAGGCAGGCAAACACTGCACAATACCACACAACCTGCTCTAAAGAGCAGCACCTCTGGGAGGAACTCCATTGTGTCGATGCTACGAGCTGAAATAAAGAGTATGGTGCTGGCCCAGAGAGATAACACATCAAACAGCAAGAAGAAAAATTGGGCACAAAAATATATTGGTCTCAACTGCTGTTTGCTGAGAGTGCTGCCTCCCACTAAACAGCATTTTTCTGAAGAAATGTTTTATGGTTATTTCCCTATCTTTGTTATTTATTTTTTAACTGTTGACACATGGGAAGTTTGCACTATCCACTGCCAGTTTCAAGAGCCATCTAGTTTATGTTTTGAGTCAGGCTTTCTATGTGTTTCTGTCTGTCCTCCACACATCCTTGCAGTGCCTCGGACAATTTAAACAAAATTTGACAGAGATGCTGATAAACAAAAGAAAACAGGCCACTGGGTAAGAGAAGACGACCACCAAGAGTGCAACAACTGAGGGAAAGGAGGAGGGGTGATCTCATGTTAATGGACACCAAGGAAGGCACATGGGAGAGTGAGACATTCCTAGTGCTCCAACCATGGGAAAGTCTTCACTGCTGCAATTGCAGTTTAATCACAAGAAACAAATCTAAGGGGCTCCTTTTGGAACCAGACCTCAGTTTATGATCACTGGATCATCACTGTGCCACTGAAGACACATAGTAGGGACTTCAAAGCCGTAAAAACGCTCTTGCTGGGTCTCCTGATCTCTGCTTGAAGCCTGGAGACAATCTGCCAGTAGGACCAGCAGAAAGTGAGGGCACAAGGTTATGCTATTATCCCAGCCTCCCCGCTTCTGTGCTCTCCCCCTCCCTCCTCCTTACGACATTCCCTGGGAGTCCTTGGGAGGGTCTGTGCTGCCCAAGTTTTAAAACATCCAAAGTTCCTTCTTCTCCCAGGTGTGTTGTTCCACAGTTGCACTACTGTTTTACGTAAATGAATATACAATATTTTGAAAGTAAATTTTCATATTAATATTAAATAGTAAATATCTGGTCAGTCAGACCCCTTGCAGGCAAAGATTTTAGTACATAGTATTGGGTGTTGCTTCACAGTTCTCTGTGGTCCTACTGAGCTCATGAGTCTGTCAAGGTGGCAAATCCCTGTTAATGAGGGGACCCAGAATGGAAAACTGGATGGTCCCATCAGAGCAGAGGAACAGAGGAGCAACTCCACATCCTCTGAGTATGTGAGATGAAAAATCAAAACATCAGATGTGTCCTGTAGTCCCAAAATGAATAGAAATGCTTTTCTTTATTTTCAGAACCTCCATTAAAGGAAATTACTGCAATTGTCTCAATATAAACAAGCAGTACCATGGGCAGCAAAGCTAATCAAACCTATTTTACTATGAGCTGTGTTTTGTAGTTGGATTTGCTAATATTTAATCAGATGGCAGAGCTGCTTATATAATCTTTTGCCATTAGGGCATTATACTGTTTTTCTTCTATGTGTACACTCTGGTTTCTAAAACAGCACAAATCTTTATGCTTTTTTTTTTTTTTTTCCTTGTGGAGACACTAATGAGGGCTCTCTCTCCCCTCCTCCTTGACTTCCTCCTGAAGCTCGTAGGATTAATAACACCTCTGAGATCAATGCCCACCTGCCAATCTGCCTGAACCTGTTGGTTCACAAAAGTTGTTCACAGGGCAGGTGGGCATGATCGCCAAAACTTTCTTGACTTACAAAAATGCTGTAAGAAGACAAGACAGCAAGACAGTTGTGCTTATTTTTGCAGCTTCATTGAGAGGTAGCAGATGGTTTTGTACCCCTTCACAGTGCATGAAAGAGATGTAAAAACCCCTACAGTTCCCTTCACTGAACTTTCTCCTAAATTAAGAGAAGGGAGGAAGTATATGATAAAGGTACACAGCACCAGAAACATTTTAAAAACTCATTCTGAGAAAACAGCATGACACAGCATTCATGTTCCCAGATGAGAAAACTCACTGTAGATTTTTCTACAGCCACCCCATCAGTGGGATTTGTGGTTGTGTTTTGTGGCTGCTGAGACAGCAAGGAGCCAGAACTGCCGAACCAGCTCATCGACTCAATAAACCCCCCACCCTCCACCATCCCCACTGAAAACACTAGGCTTTTACAGCAGGATTGAATTGTTATTTCTTGATTAACTGAACAGGACTTGCAATTTCTGTCATTTGTCTGACTTCTTCCTTGCTATCTACAGGCACCCATCTTTGCTTTTACTTAAACAGTTCCTTCACTGGCTGAAGAGACAGGGAAAATTTCTTTGTAATCTACATCACCCTCTTTTTCAAAAGCTTGCTAGTATAATAAAAATTGAACTCTAAACAGCCAGTATTGAATGGATTGGCAGAACGTCTCTATAGTACAATACAGTAAATCAATATTTACTGTGTGACAGATGCCCAGAACTGTGGAAAACTCAAAAAGTATCGTATGAACTTTCTGACAGCTGTATGTATAGCCAAGGACTTTTTTGTCTACCGAGGTAGAAAAGCAAGCTAAAAATCCACTTCTTTCACAGACTTAAGACAGTGAGAACCAGTTAATATATATCTTGTATACCAAAATAGGGAAGATAACAAGTCTGTTGAAGTTCCACATCCTCACCTCATAAGAAAAAGTGTGGAATATTTTGACTACATTCTTCGGCCTCTGTTGATAACACCTACTGGTTTGAGGACAATCAGTCTCTCTTAACAGGAATGACCTCCCAACCAAGCAGAGCCGGCTGTGTGCAGCGCTCTGTGGTACTGGCCTTTGAAGAGCCTTGGTGAAAGGCAGGGGACTAACTGTTAAGCTAGGGATGCTTAAAAGAACAGGGGGTTACTCCTAAACGTTTCTGTTCTGAAAAGCTAATGATTTGGTTTATGAGTCCTGACAGGTCATGAACAATACTATCGCTTTAATGTGTGGCTTCTATGACAAAATCAGACCTTTCAAGATAGTCAGGGCACACATCCACAACGCATGCTGGGAGCAGAGGGCAGAGATGCTGGAGGGAGAGCAGAGACCTCACATGCTCTGTATCCAGATGCAGTGCAAGCATGTCAGCACTGCGGGATACCTTTCTGCCACTTAGAGCCTTGTTGCAATACAAAGATTGTGCTGCTTGTCCCTTCCAGAGCTACAACCAGCACATGGACAAGCACAGAGCAGGTAATGCTAACGCAGGTCATTTACAGCTTTGGCATCTCCATGCCATACACCATTGCAATTGTAGAGATGCGTCCTCTGAGAACTGCAGACAGGCTCAGCCTGGGATTGCACAGCAGGGAGAGAACAGCGGGACTATCCAGCAAGGGAGATGTCCTCCTTAGGTTGCAGCTGGGACCACTGAGAAGTCAGAGATGCAAGTAACTTAGAAACTACAACATATATGACTACACCCATGAAGGCGAATGGATGATTTCCTCCTCTCCTGCGTGATTGCTTCTGTCTTGAAACATGATTAAAATGTGAACTGAACACTGAAGAGGACTGAATTTAAAAAAAAGGCAAGAGCCTCTTTAAGACCCTTTCCCTGAACCCACTTATTCAAAATGTTCAAAGGAAAAAGGTGACCTCTTTTGGTTTGTGGGATTTTTGTTTGTTTGTTTGGGTTTTGTTGTTTGATTGTGGTTTTTTTTAACGGTACCACTCTCTTGTGTGATTCTGGGCAGCCTGGGGAAGCTATCTTACACAGCTTTGAGAACTAATGCATTTCCCTGTGTTGGGGACTTTACCACAAACAATTTCCTCCAAGCCAAACTGACTGAAAAAACACTGATTTTATAACACCCAAACAAACAAAAACCTTGCTGTGATGAACCACCAGCAAGTTAGTCCAGAAACCACAATATTAAAAGATTTATGATACTATAGTCACTCATAAAAGTAGGAGAGATTACTCTGACAGGAAGTAAAGTGGTTAGCTAAAATTGCAGCTAATAAAATCTTTCCCTTCACAAATAGTTTTCTGTGAGATGGAACAGATGCAGCTAAACCTGATACAATAATGGATGCTTTGGCATCTTCAAATGACCGGTTCAGCCAAAATCAGGTTCAGACTGCTTCTGGATCCTACCAGGTCTTCTTCTGTGCCCAGTGAATTGACAGGGGGGTTTCTTGTGGGTGGCCTCTCTTCAGCACAGCAGGTAGAACTGACACAGGCAGGGGGTGGATAAAACTGTAGGCACTGTGAGACACATTCCCTCTTGCAAAATTAGAGTTTTGATTTTCCTGCAGCTCCGTCTTGCACTGTTGAGATGTGAGACAGGTCACTCCTATAACACACAGGCTATGGGAAGGACACCACAGCATACGTTATACTGTTGCACCAGTACAATCCCATGCAAGTAACAAAGGTATCATAAAGCTGAATGTGTCCCACAGACATCCACCTCTTCTGCGATGAAAGGTAATATCATTACTTCCCCTCACCGCTGCAAATTATATGTGCTGAAGCAACTGCAGTACTTGCCTTCACTTTGTTATAGCCAGCTTCAAAAGAAATATACTTTTACAGTATAGAACAGGAGTGGATTGAAAGCTACAGTCACAGAAGATGGATTTGAACAATGTCTCCTGAATTAGCAGCATCCTATCCCTCCACAGTTGTACATACAGTTTAAGAGGTTTGGATTTGAGTTCCCATTCTGTCACACCAAAAGTACCACAGCAGCATTCAGTGGAATTTACAGGACTCTCCACTAGGGCTAAGTGGTCTAACAGTGCAGGGAACCACCCACATCATTAAGTGCTGCTGAAAAACAGTAACAAGAACATAGGGATCCACCAGGTCTCACTGGAGATCCAGTGAGGACATAGGTGATCAGGATGAGCAGAGATCACACTGAAAAAAACTAGTGCTGCCTGAGAGAAAAAAGCACAGTGAGGGAGAGCATTTCCATTCCTGCTAAGAAAAGTTCCAGTGATCTGTGATTTTTAAAGGCAGTTTGTACTTTCAGTAAAATTGAACCTTGGAACCTGCTGCAGACCAAGACTGTACATCAACTGCAAGTAAGTTGAAAACAGAAAACACTCATCTAGCCAGAGCAGACAACCTCACCCAACAGTTCCTGAGTCACTTTAATGAGCTGCAGTCAAAACTAATTGTATGGAGAAGTGCCCAATCAGATTTAAGGTCTTAGAAGTGATGGAAAATCCATCATGACTGCTATGTCCCAGGAGCTAATTACCATCCCATTAGAAAATTTGGCACTCTATTTCCAATATGAGTTGGTCCAATTCCCCTTTTAGAGCTCATTAAAACTGCCCTACTACAAATCTTCCTGTGTAAATTAAGAATTATTAAGTCACCTCGAGTCACCTGAATGGGTGATTTTGAGAGTCTACCTTTTATTCTGGGAGACTTAATGAGTTTTCTACACCACTGTTCTCTCATCTCTCCCATCCTAAGTGTATTAACACCAGCACAGGGCAAAGCTCAGTAAGAGGCGCACTAATGCTGCGTAATGGCAGAACGTGCTTCTCCATCCCTGCTCTGGATTCCCTCTGCTACACTGCCAAGGACTGTGCTAGCTACTCAGCCTCAGCATAAAACCAGGAGTACATGTTCAACCAATTATCTCTCGACCCCTGGACCTTCCCTGTCCTTTCTGAAGCTTTCTTTCTCAAGACACAGCCCCCACTGGGCAAGTGGGATCTACATCTTTTTGCTTGCAAAACATGCAGCCTTTCAGTTGTCATGCGTAAACGCACCTAGTTCATAACCAGCTGCTCTTCTTAAATGCCCTACCTTGCTCATTTTTTTCATTCCACCAATGTTTACCATCTGCAAACTTCCATGCAATGGCCTTGTATCCTCTTCATGCCACAGATGAAAACTAATTCTCTAGATGAGACATTAGTACTTTTTTAGCCTCAAAAAAACTGCAAGACTTGTACCTTTCCTGTACAAAAGATGGCCAGCAGTATAAAGGAAAGCAGTGTTTCTGTTGACACAGACATGTCACGGTTCCACTAAGATAGCAAACACAGTACAAAACGCTGTTCCTCCTTTCACCCTTCACAGCTTGTTTGAATATTTTTTTTAAAGAAACAACTCTAGCCTCACAGTTCTTCCTTTGAACAAGGACACAAGTGATGTTTGATTGCACAACCTGCAATAAGCATACAAAATTCACAGCTGATTTTAATTATAAAGAGTTAAAGTTTTGGAGCTATGCATTCTCTGGTATTTACTAGGACCATAAGATACCTAGGAAAGAGGTGAGGGGAGAAAAATGACTCTCATATTTTTTACGGACTATGTCCTGAAATAGCTTTTCTGTAAGTACAGACTTTTCAAAATCACATGAGCTTATAAAAAAAGAAGGTTTGTTACCATTTCTGTTGTGGTTTTGTTGTTGTTGGGTTTTGTTTATTTGTTTATTTGTTTTAACATACACTTAGCAAATGCTTTTGGCAGAAAGTTCCACAGAAAAGTCAAAGTTGGTCTTCTACAATCTGTATTTTTATGATAGGAAAATACAAACAGGTGTATAGAATTTATTGTCTGTCTGCCATTATTTTAAGTGTATCTTGCCACCAGTTGTCTTCTTCAAACTGTGTTTCATGACACACGAAGAAGACTAGAGGAGTAGACTGAAGTAGACTGATTATCCTTAACAAAAAGTTTCACTGATTTGCATTCCCCTCAATCTGAATGTTTCAAGCAGATTATTTTCCTAAGGTAAGGTTTTCTCCAGGTAATTATTTCCCTTACTTGACTCTTAAATAATTCTTCTCCAGTGTCAAGGACAAGACTCTCTTTTCCAGACAGTTCTAGACATTTTGTTAGCAACTCAGCCACTGTTTTATGGTTCTTTCAGAATCAGACCAATACTGTAGTTTATGGTGACTCATTGCTTTTTAGTTTTCCTGTGCACTCTAGTATGTGTTCTTGTTCAACATATTTATACACTGGTGCAGCTTCAATGAAGAGCAGGAGGCAAGAAGACAGTTCAGATGCCTCCTACAGCATGACCCTAAGTGCCCATTGTGTCACACTGGTAACGGCAAGGAGAGACAGATGTTGGGATACAGCCTTGTAGGTCCTCTGTCTGCCAAAATCTGTCCCTCCATCTCACAGGACAAAGTATACAGAAGAGACGTTCTTCCAATTCTGCACGAATAAAAGGCAGGGAATAGAAGATGATGTTCTCCATCCTGTCAGAACACAGTGACCCAAACTTTCTGCTCAGTTTCACTCCAGAGGCCACATTCTGCCTTATTTTTGTCCTTAGTGAGGCTGTAAAGTGCATAGACTACTACAAGGCATATGAGAAGGAAACAATTTTTAATCTGACTCTGTGAAAGGAAGAAAAATTACATGAACACAACCGTTTAGGTGTTTTTATAGACCAGAACCCCTGAAGACCTACTCCAGCAGAAGATTAAGGAGCAGAAACAAGGCTGAAAAGGAAATCTGGCACAAAAATTGTTTGTGTGGTTGTTTTCATTTCAGAGTGCATCACTACAAAGACAGAGAGAAGTCAAAGAAACCAACTTTTCACACATCACAATTCTTTGGGGATTCCACATACATGCAGTGCACTGTAAACTGTAATTATGGAATAAATGATAATTCACTGCTTTGTTCATTTCTAAGCACAGGAAGTTCTCTCCACTTGTACCCTCTCCCTTGCCTTGCTCCTGCTGTTGGCTGGAACATGTAGTGGAGAAGCAATATGACACACGAAGCATCAAAGGAATAAGGAGTCAGAGTTCAGTGTCTCCTACAAGATAATCAGTGCATCACACTTGCTAGAGACTAAGATCAGAGGATAAAAAACCCCCAAACCCACAGTTTTGAAGTAATAAGTAGTTCATGAAAAGCTACTCTGTGGAGACTGAAAGCCGTTTGGAAAAACATCCTCCCATGGGTCTTATTGCATGTGTTTGTGTTCAGCATCTTACTGAGAATCCTTTATAAGAAGAAGTCAATACCTACAACAAACAGTAAGATACATCTAAAACTTCAGCTACAAAATTAAAGATTGCACTTTCCAGTAAGGAAAATACAGCATTCCATTAACTTTTCACAGTGCAAGGGGTGAAAGACTGTTTACATTAAGTGGCACTGAGCTGGTGCACTATTTTTAATCTCTTTAACTGTTTATGTGCAACACTTAGGGATTATCCTGACAAAGAAGAAAAAGCCTCAGTAACACCCACAGATTTTTTTTAATTCTTCTTGATGTCCATAAATCTAAATTGAATAATGAGCATTGTTCACCACTTGTACTGGATTCAGTCCAATTTGTATGTCACCGTGAATTACTGACACACTGTAACACTAATTTTCTGTGTATGATAAAGATAAAACACAGCATGTAATTTGCTGACTCATTCTCAAAAAAATGAGTAATCTTCTTAAATACTGTCTGCTTTGGAGAAAAAGTGATGGAGGAAAGAGAATGTACATCATAACAAGGTTATTAATGCCACCTTTATGAAAAAATGTGGTCAAAATATATTGTCTAATGCATACATCTGCATGACGGTGGACATGCAGCTATGAAACTTGACAGGCTAGAGACACCGTCACAAGGTTAAAAAATTCTATAAGTTCAGGGAAATCATCTAGAATCAGCATTGCTGGCTCAGTCGTGACATGCAGACCACAGACTGTACACTGAGTGTCTTGGCTGAAAAAATAAAACTCTTCACTAGAAAATGAACTTTCCTAATACTGACCTGGACAACCAAAAAAGGTTTAAAGGAATTTCTTATCCCAAGAGGGAAAAGGAACTGAATTTAATGCCACTTCAGAGAGGGAAGACAAATGGAAGAGTGGTCTCCGGACCTTGCATGCAGTTTGTTCACTGCTTTGAGGACGGGCACCTGCATTGTTAACACTAGGAAGTGGGGTAGATGTAAGATGATGCAAGATCTACAGGCTGAGGATTGCTAGCAATATGATATATGGAGTGGAGAGCACTGAAGTAATTTCCATTTTATTTCACTTGATTGTATGATACGACTGTTTGTGTTCTTCCCCTTAAACATTTGTTTTCCACTTCAGCAAAACCCTCCAGCATTCTGAACTGTAATACTCCTAAGCAGATGATTATATTCAGCAAATTATGAAAGTTTTCTCCTACTGACAAGATAATCCTCATCAAATCAAACTGTCCTTATGGATTCCACAAGCCAACTCAGATGTTACATCTAAGTCAGACTTCTAAAGGGAACAGAAACCTTTCAATCTACCAGCACTTCCATCATGCATCATCATAGCAAAGCAATTTGAGCCACACACTGTAAACAAGAGTTAAATTAATTTAGGAATTTACTTAAACTGGTAAAGAATATTATTTTAACTGTAAACAGACATCTGTTTTGATACTGACAACCGTTCATTAGCCCTGGTGTTTGCCAACATGGTACAGCAGATGTTATTTTCTTGTTGTGTATTTTCATAAGATGCGGTCATTGTTTAAACTACATTCTAACAAGGACTCAGAATTAAATGGAACCAGTTAAATTAAAAATGGAATGTTATTCTCCAGTGTGAATTAATTACAATGACACATTGAAGTGAGAAGAAATAATTCATGTTCTGCAAATAGCTGAAAATTTGTTGTAATGTTAACATTGGGCTGATTTGTATGCACAAGTGGAAATAAAAGTATACTGGAAATGCTTGTTACTGTGTCTCTGTGCATTTTTTTATAACACAGATGTGTGTATAAATAACATATATTTGACAGAAGCACATGTATACATGCACATATAAACACAGTCAGGTATTTAAATTCTGAATTTTTGTCCAAGCAAATGTATTTAGTGGGAAATGACAAAATAACTTGAATAAACAGGAAATCTCTCTTTTCTCAGTCTCTCGAAACTGAAATGCAGCCCAGTGTGTTAAAGAAACCTCCCAAAGTTCAGGTACTTTACTTCCCATTTCTCTTCTGATACAAAAAACAGTGAAAGGCAATGAAGAAGGTTGTCCTCACACTATTTCAGTTTAACAGCAAACGATGGTAAACCTATGCAAGATCACCCTAGATGTGAGTGGTTCATATATGTATCTGATAACAATCGGAAGTGTTGGATGCTCTTTTGGACTGAATTTTAAATCCCTGAAGGTTCATCCATCACCAGCCTGCACTCTGCAAGAACAAGAATGCTATTTACTTTATATTTTGTTTTTCTTATCTTTCTCTTTTTCTGACTTTACTACTTGTGAAAGTACCAAAATTACTGTAACTGGAGACTAGATTGGATAAAAAGATGTTCTCTTTATCACCAGAAAAACTGCCTTACCTTGTCCTCTCACCAAAACTTAAGTCTGAAACTTAAAACCAGCCGCCAGATTCTGACTACTAATGTGTCTTTCATCATTGTGCATTTAATAGAAACTTTATGGCTCAGTTTGAAACTCCCTGATCAGCATTCAGGGAACACAGAATATGTAAAGAATTCTACAGCTAAGGACAAGACAAAGCTTGTAGGTCAATATAATTTCTTTTATTAGATGGACAGTTATAGCTTTCGGAAAAACTTGAATAAGCTTTTGGACATGCAATCCCTTCTTGGGGTATGAAACATGTAATAGAAGCAGCCTGCTTAAGAACTATATAACAGAGAAAACTGAGAACCATGACAATTACAACAAAACACAAGACCATTGAAGACACTAAATTTTGCTATTTGAGATTAAGACTACACAAGATAAAGGCAGCAGCCAAGTTAAACATGACATCTCTTTCCTAAGAGATCAGAGACCCTGCTATTAGCCCTGCAGTGAAAAGCACATGACTAAAAGCCTGTTCATGTCCCAGGCTGTGCGACTATGCTATTCTGTTACTATCTGTAAAAATGTAGTATCAACTTCCTACCTGTTCCACCAGAGCAGGCTCACACCAATTACATTAATCTGTGTAAATTGCATATAGGACTTCAAAGGAAAGAACTTTAAAGTACAAAGGATATAATGAATAATACTTGAAAGAAACACACAAAGAACATGCAGTGTTAAGCCCAAAATATCCACAATTATTCAGCCTTCAGGTTTTGCCTCCAGCTAAAATTCTGAACAAAACCTTGCAAGAAAACAGTGGAAGCAGAAATCAGGGATGATGTAACAGGAATGGACCTGAAGACCATTTCATTTATTGAGATCAGTGGATCTTGCTGAAAGTGTAAGATCTGCATCAGTGCAGGTGAGAAAGGAAGAGAGCACACTCTGGTCTAAGAGCCCCTTCCCTCCCAAGGTCAGCAAGTGTATCAGGCTATTTGGAGGACGCAGGGGCTGCTGTCTCTCACATTGATGGGATGTAACTGCAATCACCCAGAGTTTCCAGCCCTTGAGGCCGGCAGCTTGAGTCCAAGATGAAGCCCATCCTTTGTTTTGATTCCAGTTGCCAGAAAGGAATGAGTTTCCAGCAGTTTTAGTTATAAGGCAGGAAGCAGCAACAACAACAACAAAAAAGCAATAAAAATTTTTTAAAAATGCAGAAAAGGGCAATAGGAGTGAAGAGACAACAAGTTACTAGAAGGCAACATGCAGGATACATATGTATGTGTATATCTGTGCCCGTGCTGTACTAGTGCTTCCCCTATATGCCAGAACTTGGCTTACTGTTGATCATGATAATTTGAGACATCAGTGACTGGTATTCTCAGAGGACATTTAGTATCATTGCTCACTAGGCATGATGCCTAAATATCATTCCACCCCTTGAGGAATTACATGCCAAACTTAAGAAGTAAAGTACTTTAAATAGCGGCATATTCTTTGGATGTGGCTTTGATTGATACAGGTTTTATAACAGCTAATAGCACCTACTGGAAAGACTCTGGGACCTCCTTGAGCACGAAAAGCATGGAAGACCTAGCAGTACCAGCAAGGGAAGAGTGTCAGAAGTATATTTAAAACTCTCCAAGCAGCATTCAGGTTTCTGTAACAGTCTTGATAATGATCTTACACTTAGAGAGCATCTTTCATCCAGAAGGATTCATTTATGGGCTGTATGCATACCATGGGAATAACTGTCGTCCCTTCTGCCAACTTACACAGTGAAATGCTGTTTACACCTCTGGAGGAAAATGTGCTATGCAAATTGCTACATCACAACCAAAATGGATTAGGACAGGCAGTGCCAAGTGCTACAACAGTCAAATAAAAAACATAGTAGGGAATTCGACGGAAACAGAACATAAATAATCAAACCCACATTCTGATCAGGACACTGAGATTAACAGAGAAACTTCCAAAATTTATCATGGTATTAGTCATCATACTTTTGCTTTTAAATCTCCATTGGACCTTTTGGCTCTCACTTAGATTCTCTCAATGTATATTCATACAGGCTGCTCTCTGAAACATTAGCAACCAGCCAGCTGAGCCTGACAGAGCTGTTTCCAAAACTTTAAATAGTTATGTTACATATAATATATGGTAATTACTGGCATTTTAATTGTACCCAATGTAAAATAAGAAGGATTTTAAATCAAATTACATGAACAAAAACCACTTATAGAATAACATTTATATTTTAAATGCATTAGGATAATTCTCAGTAGGTCCAACTACCCTCTTTGATTCAATTTGTTTCTGACTTAGTTCCATCATCTTTACTTAGATAAGTTGTTTTTTCCCATAAGGGTTGGAACTGCCCATGGAGATAAGAGGCGCAAACTCAGGACTCCTGCAACAGAAGAAAGATACCATGAAAATGGTATTGATTGCAGCATTGTAATTAAGGCTGGGGTAAATTTTCTCGTCAGGGTGCAGTGAGGCTGTGTGGGAATGGATAAGGGCTGAGGCCAGGGCCTTGACAGTACATAAAGCAGAGACTGAACTCCTCACTTTGTCACAGGACAACTAACTTCATGGTACAATAAGAAGGAGGCAAAAAGCCCAAACCCAGTCTGAGCTCCTTTAACTCAGTTTCCAGGGGGAAAAGTGTTCCACTTTCATTCAAAAATGGGGAAGCAAAGCCACAACAAAGCTTTTCTGGCCTTGGGTCCAAGCAACTCAGGGTTATATCCTTCCAACCAACCTATCTACCTATAAAAGCTCTGCCCTCAGGTTAGGAAGTCAGGACAAGAGCACAGAAAGAACCATTCTTGCTATTCTTTCAGCACAACACTAGTCTACCACACAATCCAGGTAAATAACATAACCATTGATGTTTTCATTTAACAGTGTGGGTCAGGAGACTTATGACTGAGGGAAACAAAAGCATCTCCTGAACCTTAACTGTGCCCCTCCACCCCCATGTTTTCTTCCTTTCATGGCTTCCCTAATTAAGAAAGTACTTTTGTCACATCACTTCCCACTAGCTTAACAAGTCAGAGCAGTCAGCTCTCTTTACGACACCAGATTGCTCAGGTGATTTTTAGATATTATTTTCCAAAATGTGCTTTCCAACAATTAAACTTAATTCCAGGTTAACACAGATTTAGATTTTTCCCTCTATGGAACAGGAATAATACTAAATGGGTAAGAGTTTCCTAGTGCAAAAGCAGGTATTTCAAATGAAACTGGAAGGAAGGAGCCTTCCACCACCCCTAGGAACAGGCCGTGACATTGCTGGTCTGTGGACCTATTACGACAACTAGCAATGGCAAGACTTAATACAATCCTAAGTGTTTGCAGGTGATGGTTAATCTCTGACACAAGGTCATAAGGCAGGGAACCATCCTTTATTAAATTTTAAATGTTAAATGTATTGCCTTGTTATGATATTTCTACCCACCTGGTGTTGATCTACTTGCTTCACTCATGAAGGATTTTTACTTGAAAAACATCTAAACTACAAATGGATCCAAATATCAGTCATGCAGACAAAGCACGTATTATGAACAAGTAAATAACAAGCTTTTCTTCTGGGAAGAAAACGAATCCTCAATTCCTGGCAAGGAGGCAAACCACTGTTCCTAGCAACCAAGACTTCAGAACAACAATCTAAACTGATGAATCAGAATTTGTAATGATAGAAACAGAATTATACACAGCCCTTTACAAGGGTTTATAGGAGAAATTAAACATAACTACATTACCAGTAACATGACAAATGCAGCTAAGCTAGAAAACACATGATAAAAACCAGTAACTAAAGCAAATGGTAACCATGAAGATGGTTTTATCATTTAAAAAATGAATTTCATCCATCTGATAGCTCAAATTACTTTTTTTCCCCCAGTAATATTGAGCTGAATTGGCTATTCAGCAATTTTATTACCATTAACTGCTAATGATGAAATAGGGTTTTGTTTTTCACATCAGGCAAGAAATGATTGACAGCCATGCCAGAGTTTGTATAGATTTTAGCACAGGAGAGACTGTTTACTCTCTGTGACTTTCCTCATTGTGGCTGGGCAAAACCACAGGTGGCACTAAGAGGAATTTATTTAGCAGGCAGAATTTCTTTCCTTTGTTCTTTTCTTGGTAGAAAAAGAAGGAATAGAAAAGTAACTACCAGTGACTGAATTTTCTTGGGAAAATGTGTTTGTTCTTATAACAAGAGCAGGGGTACAGAATCTCCCTTAAAATAACAACTAGGGTGAGGGGGAAGATGTTACAAGAGAAACGCATAGGCATTTCTTTGATATTGACACCAATGTAAGCAGACATTGTATCAGATTAGTAGAACAGTATCCAGTTTCTTTAATTAAACTGACACAGACAGAACAAGATTCACTGGTTGAAAATCAAAGCTAAAAAAATCTGTACAGGAAGAAAAATGCAAATTTTAAATGCAGGTTATTAACTACTGGAATATTTTATTGAAATGTGTTGGTAGATTCCTCAGCATCCCACTTGGATATCTTTCTAAAAGATAAACCCTCAAACAACCATAATATATTAGGCTTCACACAGAATAAGTGGGTAATATTTCATGGCATGTTATAACACAGATACGAGTAGATGTGCATAATGGTCTCTGTTGACCCTGAATGATCAGAAGCTTTAACCCAAACAGAATAAACAAAAGAACAAGAAAACAATGTATAGATCCTTCTGCCAACTTCACTTAGGCTGATTAGTATCTTACTGAAATAATTTCAAGGTATCACTACTGTGAGTAATACTGGAAAAATTGGAAACTTCCTGTTTTATGGAAATTTGTAGTTATGCTGTCTCTCCATTTCTTCAGACTTAATAACTTTTGAAACTAATAACTAATTTAAAAAACAAATGGGACACTAAGTGTCTGAGAAACTAAATTCTTGAAGCTGAGGGGCCAGGTGCGTAATTTGCTTTTCCTCATTGCCAGCAAGAATCAACCTATTGACATACCCATGTCTGGAGACTCGCTGCAAGAATGTGGCGTCTGGTCCTGGCAAGAAACCAGTCATGTTTCACAGAACTCCTGGATTTTGTTGGAGCACATGGAAATGGATAATCCAAATGACAAAGTCCATTTGGGTTTCCAGAATGGGTCTTTGAAAAGGCCATTAACCTAAGGTTTTTGAAGAGACAAACTGCCTTGGAATAATCTTACTGTGGATAAATGATGACATAAAATACAAGAAAGAAAATGTACTGGTAAATGGATTTTTTTCACAACGATGAGGTTCACTGGATGTCTATCTCGATCTACACTAGGGGCTATTTTATGCAGCTTCATCACAAATTATATAGAGAAGAGTGGACATTAAAGGGACAAGGCTTGCTGCTGATGCTAAATTGTTCAGGATAGAAGAAAACAAAAGCTGAATGTCCAAATTTACAGAAGTACTTCATGATACAGAATGGCTAGCAATAAAATAATAGATGTGGGGGAAAACAATGCAATTAATTGTAAATATGCAGAGTCACAGCAAACCAGGCTTGGTATAGTTTTGCAACCAAACCTGAATGACAGGCAGTAAAGAATTGTACGACCTACAGATCTAGCCAGTGGGGCAGGACATTGGATCCTTTTGCCCATTTATGAAAGACAGAAGTAATTTCACTCAGCAAGAGGTGGGATAGACTGTATTGCCTCCTGAAACGCTTTGTGAGGGCAGAAAACAAGCTTGTCTCCTCACCTCATCTGCTCGGTTGTGATTAAAGGCTTGTCTCCATGCGCACAAAGGAGCACAGAGGCACAGTGCCAGGCAGGGGAATCCAAATAACCTCATCAGAGGCACCTGCTTCAGCTTCTCCAGGGCCATCACAGGAGGGAGATAAGCCTACAGCCAGGGTGCGGAGCCCCTCAAGATAAATCAATGGAAAACCTCTCCAGAACACCTTACAGACTGAAGGGAGTTTACTGCCTACAGAGGTATGGGACCCACTATGGGATGTAGGGGAAGAGCATTTTGGGATTGTACCAGACTTATGGGATGTTCAGAGGATGAAGCAAAGGTGAGGAAAAGGAGTGGTCAAGATGGTTTGGGGAGGAACAAGCATGGAAAAATAGAGGGATAAAAGGAGCTGATTATATGTGAACAGGCTGCTGGTCATCACTCTTTATCTGTCCGTGCCCTGCACTTGATCAGCGCAGTCTGTCCCATCTTCTTACTAAGCTCCATTTTAAGCTATTTTCTTGGGTGCAGGAACCCTTTATTCTGTATGCCAGTGTGTGTCTAAGGTCTAAGTGCCAGCAACTGGAGTCAGACCACAGATCATAGAAGCAACTGTAGAGACTGGAAGCAGTGAGGGGTCTAAATGCTAGCATCGGGAGTCATACCATGAGTCAAAAGGGCCACTGTGTCTGGGGTGCCAGCAATAGGATAAATTGGAGCATATTAAGGTCTAATTGCCAGCAACTGGAGTAAGAACCACAGGTCATAGTGACCTGCGCGTCTGGAGTGCCAGCAACCACAGAGACCAGAGTATATGCCTATTTTGTGGGTGCACATGTCGGTCTATCATCATTAGCTAAAGAAGGATTACCAAGCAAGTAGGATAAAGAGGCTTGGGAACTGAGTACCAAAGCAGCCACGAATCTGGGTCAGATACTGGAAAGGCCAGAGGGTCTGAAAATCAGCTACTGGAGCAATCTGGTAGTCCAAATCAGCTCCTGGAGAGACTGTGAAATCTGTGGGTCAGCTGAGACTTGTTTGCATTTATGTGTCTGTCCACAAGGCAACTGGAGACAAAAGGGTCCAGGGCCAGCTGCTGGATAGACTGAATGCCTACAGCCAGTTCCTGGAGGATCCATAGTGTGCCTGTTCATGAGCGCATGCGTGCATGCATGTGTGTGTGTATAAACAAGAGGGTCTGAGTAACAGCAAGTGGAGTGGAGCCGCAAGCCTCAGGGGCTTGTACATCCAGCTGCCAGCAACTGGGCAGAGTGGGAAATCCAGGAGCCAGCTACTGGATAGACTGAGTATCTAAGGTCAGCTTCTGGACAGAACCATACTGTATGTATGTATGTGTGTATATATATATATATAGGTATGTAGATTTTCTATTAAAGGGCTTTCACCCTGATCAGCCAGACAAGAACAGGATGAATCCATTGCTGCTGTTTATGCTGTGTTTTCTGTTGGTGTTGATCTGCACGGCCAATCATTTGTGTATGTATATAGGTACACTGTGAGTGGGCGTGTGTCTATTGGAAATACGTGCTCAGTCTCACTACTGGTTGAATGGGGGAACATGGAGCAGGAGCAGCCTTTCCTCCCTCCAGCTACCGGATTCAGCAACTCCTAACAATTTACATGATCACTCCATATTTGCCCTCTTCTGTGTGGGTGCCAAAGAGACATTAAGGCCTTCCTGGAACACCTTTACACTTGTCCAGCTGTATACTGCAGGGCTTATTACTGCATCTCTTATGCATAAAAGCTGTTAATCAAAAAAGGAGCGTCTTTGAGGAAAATAAATTTGAAAACTACATTCTTCTAAATACATATATATGTACAGCTTGTCAGACTGGCTCAGCTTTTCTTTGTATTCTCTTAACTATTCATGCCTGTTAACTTTGGATATTTTTTTTACTGCATTTAAGGAGATTAGGCCCCAGTGGGAGACAATTTGCTTCACTTCGCTGGGATTTTTGCATTCACCTCATCCTATGGTTTCTCTGACTGAACCGTCTTTCAAGAATTACTGTTTGATGCACTTGTTCCAGTATAGCAGCTTGTACCAAGCACTCAAAATAGCATAGAAATTCATTTATGTTCCTGCCTATCGAAACCAACCATCACAAGAATGACATTTTCTGGACAAAATTGTTACACCTTAAACAGCAACTGAAAAACTTAGCAATACAATCAAATTTATTCTCTGTTGCAATGAAATTCTTCCTCAATTACAGTTTATCCCATTGACTCTAATATACAGCAGAATTCCATTGAAATCTGAAACGTGCAGGAAAGTATCTATATCAAAATAACAGACTAACACAGTAAATTTATTTTTATCATCCCATAACAAACCAAGCTGGATTAATTTTTTTTTCAGAGTGAATGCTTCTTGTTATTTCTACTAAAAATATGAGAACACCATATAAAATGGCATGCAATTTCAAGGAGACTATTTTCTTTTTGAAGAAGTAGGAGGTGGGAGATTACTGAAAAGAGCAAGCAAGCAAGCTGTTTCATCGAGAATAGAAACAATGAAACCTGGTTTCCTATGGATTTATGCTATGGGTTGAGCTCTGTGTGGCTTCTCTTCTGCCTAATAAGGATTCTGTTTATGCTTTATAATTCCCCTCAGACTGTTTAAAGGGTCCTCCTCTTATATCCCTCATATCCAGATGTGTGTTTAAAAAAAGTATAGCAATTTATTAGATTTTTTACTTTTTTTTTTCTGCCAAACTGGCTACAACTGCCCAGGAGGTTCAACCATGCTATGCTGGTAGAGACAGAGGACTACATTATTTGAAGGTTGGTTGGTCTCTGTTTACAATAGTAAATCCAATTTCACAAATATTCTCCAACTTCCATATAGAAGGTATTTAAAACATTTGATATAATTTATTTCTTAAGTGTCTGTTTTCAGGAAATACTTTCAGGAATTTCTTCTGTTCTGGAGAACACAACCATTGATGGAACATAAAGGATTTCTACTGCACGCACCACACAGAAAAGATCCATAGATAAATCACTGATAGAGGGAGTACCACAGTTTTCATCTAGAGACGGCCCTGCATGTAGCTAATGGCTTATCTCTCTGGGAAGTTTAAGATTAAAGACTGGCAGGCTGTAGACACTCAATGTTTATTCTCAGACACCTGCTGACACCATGATTACTCCACAGGCAAAACAAAATCAAGTCAGAAATACCATCACTAGTATCATTAGATGGCCAGTGGTATACAGCTAGGCATACAGCTAGGCCCACTATCTGTGAGCAGCAGCATTCTCTGCAAGTGAGAAGATGGACAAAATAAGGAACTCTTTAAAATTAAATCTCTTAAAAAACAAAGTGTACTTCCCTATCCTGATGCAAGCAAAATGCTGCACAAACTTGAGGTACCAGGAACCAAAAAGCCAAGTTCTGTTAGAGAGCAACTCTCTCCCATGAGGGGGGAAAACCCCCCAAACCTAACACCAAACAAACCAAGGGCTAAAACTGTAACAACGTACTGAGCCTTCCTTGAGGCAGAGTGCTGAAATGTAAACTACTGCGCAATTGAGGGTGCATGTCGGAGGTGGTAGATGACACTCTCATTCCTTCCAGCTTCTACTCTAGGGAATAGCATAAATATCACAAATGACCTCTTTTCTTAGCCACTGGTCTGGAAACTTGCAGTTAATTAATTTTACCCCGTTCAACATAAGTCTAGGACTCTATCCAAGTGGTTTTTTAGTGAACATCCAGCAATAAATGTAGGCTCCCCCAGGCTTAGCTAAGAGTTTGTAACAATGATTGGCAGCTCCTCCCAAGGTGTCCATAGGTCACCCGGAATCACAACCTGCCCTCGGTACTCCAGAGTGGGTCTTTTCCAGGCACCAGACTCTTGTAAACACTTCTTTCATGGCCTTGCCTGACCATGCAGTTCAATTCAGCTTGACTTGAATTTAACTGACCCTCACCTAACAAAAACACAGTCTAGGTAGTTGGACATGAAAATATTTTGAGCTGGCAACCTTCTAGGAATAAATGACTACCAATTAAGCTACCCATACTGGAAGGGGAAAAGCTGTGTTTTTCTCCCCTCATCCTAAAAGGAGTAAAACCCATGTTGTGTATTTTCTTTGAGAGTTAGCTACACTGCTAGGATATGTGCTGTTTCTACTTAATTTCAACTAAACATCTCCAGCCACGAATGCAAAAATCCCATGATCAGGAGAGCACACAGGCAGACTCCAGACTACTGGTTACAGCATACAGCTACAGAGAATGCAGCTTGCATGCTGCAGCTCACGCTTCTTGAACAACCTGCATGTTCTATGCAGTCACCAGATTATAGAACAAATATATCAAAGGGAACAAACTTAAATAGTAAATCTTTGACAAAATATACATAAAACTTCCAATTCATTTAGCAAACATAATGTCTTCTTAACAGCAAAACTACAAAAGCACAACTGCCATAACTACTGCCTGGTTTTGGTGCATTTAAATGACTTCAACCTAGACAGAGCATCCAGAAGGAGAGAACATTTTATGGTACAAATTACAATGGAAATCAAAGTGGAATGCTAACTAATTTAAGCCCTGAGGCTGCAACTACTTTACTCACACATTTGTTTGCAAGATCAAGGTCTTAGCCACACAGCAAAATAACTGTCAGAGTCCTGTATCTGAAAACAGGGTGAAATGGTTCTTGGAATATGGTACTAGAAATCAGAGTTCTGTCAAACTGTAGTGCTAGCCCTAAAATTCTCCAAACAAACTTCTGAAAATGAAAGGTTGATTTATAAAACCTAGTAAAACTCTGTATCGAACAAAACAACCTTGTCTGGGTCTTTTTATGTGGCCTGCCTGGGCGACCAGCCAGTAGACTGGAATAGTTTAATATTATATAGAAAACCTACCTGTAAAATCAATCACAGTAAGCTCTGCATAGGAAGTTCAGGGCAAGGGTGAAGTAGCCAGTTATTAAGCGCTGTTCTTGCGTTAACAGTCTAGTAAATATGCAGTTCTTCTCTGTGGTTCTTTCTTGATTAAAGATGCCTGGCAAGCACCTGCAGGAAGCCATAAGTTAACATCACAATTTCATTGCTCCTGAAAAAAACCACAAAACAAAGTCTGGAATGTAAACTATGAAAATGCAGTTTTCATTTTAGATGACATGGGAAGCTGTCTTTGTTACCTCTCTACCCTTCTACCCCCCAAGACACATGCCAGAGTTGTCAAGATTTTTTAATTAAGTATGTAAGCGTGAAACATGTTCCACACTACTCCTGTGAAATGAGGAATAAAAGTCATTATGTTTACAAGAAAGATAAATTAACTAAATCTGGTCATTGGTGAAAGCAGAGAACAGGCAAACAAGAAGTTGGAGTTATGATCTCCCCTCTGAAATGACCTCTGGCCAGATCCAGCAAAGTAAAGACAAAGAAAGGTACAGATGTTCTGAACTATGATACATATAATCCCATGTCTACTCAGAAGTTAACCCTTAAATTTTGCTTCTGATGACTCCCCAAATTTTACATAAAACTGAAGTTGTATATCCAATGAATTGTAGTATATCCAGTGAGTTGACCATATGCAATATATCCAGTAACTGTACAGTGCTGTTGAGAGCAGCAACTAGGTCTTTGCTCTTCTACATTAACATCTTAACTGCGCTCTGTCTGGCCCAATCAGCTTGCATTTGTGGCTGTACCATATCTCATCCTTAATATGAAAAAGCTGTGAATTTGGTTATAGGGATAGTCTCCTGGCAAATGGACAATACAGATTTCAACTCCCTTGAGGCTGCAGTTGAAGAGGATACGTTTCCTACTACCTGAGTAAATGGTAGCCTATTACATAAACCAGAAGTGTTTCATCTGCAATTATAGAGCAGCTGTAAAAGGTTCTGGTTTATAAATCCCCACTGAAGAGAAATATTCCTCTACCATCCTGAACGACTGCACCAGATTTAGGTGTAGGGAGTGTTTCTAAGCCTCCTCCTCACTTTTCCTACTGGCAAGGTTCCTTTCCCTCTATACTCTCTTGGGATCCTAAGGATCAGCTTTGGTACTCCATACCACCCAAGGGACCAAATGTGTAAATTATCAGCCCCACCTCTTAACATCTCTTTGTTGCAGTTTCTCCTGAAAGTGGTGGTGGTAATTTCTACCTCACAAGAGTGCTGATCAGGAGTGTACCTGGAGCCTGAGAGAGACTTTTCCTTTCCTCAGAAGCCAGAAGTGTAGTGGTACAAGGTACTCTCATTATGCAGTGCAATAGCCGATTGCATCCTTCATACTTTTAGATGACCCACTGTTCTACACAAATCCCCATCCTAACTGACCTGAAAGTACTGTGCATACTTTAGAGGTGCAGTATCACTAAACAGGGGGTTGCTCTTAACCCTGCTAAGAATATAAAACAATACAAGAGTGGCCATATGTGATGTACATGTCTGTTGTGATGTACGCTCTACCTGCTGACCTACACATGTCATCTGGCTGACAAGGATACCCATTATCTTTGTGAAAATGATGAATAACCTCTAAATCCCTGGTAAATTACTGAGACTGAAAGCCAGAGGAAGACGTGCTGAACCTGAAGAGATCCATTCTAGCTGAAGCAACCAACAACGAGGATGTATCCCTTTCGTAGCTCGGTATTTCTGGGTAAACATTTTGGTGCTTATGGCCGGGCAGGGATCGCTATGCCTTGGTGGCAGGGCATCGCCTCAGCCAGACTTCTGCCTGTGCACCGCAGCCCTCCACACAAAAATCTGCTTTCTCACAGCTCCCCATCGCCCCAGTCTATGAACAAGTAAGAAAGCCACATGCATATGGCTTTTTGGGATGCAGACGGATGTCTGTCAGTGTCTTTGTTAAACCTGTCAAACCTTTTCGCTTGTGACTCAATTTGCCCAGCTCTGTAACAACCCCCTAGCTGTTTATTAACTCCTTGGTTACATCAGCCGTCTGCATTGACACATTAGACAACCCATTCGTCATTTAACTGACTGGTTTGCTGCATGGTCGGAGCACGCTGTTTACTGAGTCAGGTAAAAAGCTCCCGGGAGAGCTTTCTTTACATATTCAGATATTAAACAGGTCAAGCTGACTGGATGAAGAAAACGCTGACCCACACTTTGGAAGTCAATCGTCGTTTCCCCTCTGCCCTAACCTTTAAATACTGTCCATCTTCTGGGAAATGTCACGGCAGCGGCCCAGCCCCGGGCCGGGCCTCTGGGGCCGCCTCAGCCGGGGAAGGACAGGGCCCGCCGCCCCCCGGCGCCCCCCGGGCCCCCCCGGTGGCAGGGAGCT
>JAVJGI010000062.1:82120846-82199294 GCA_035590275.1 Ibycter americanus
CCAGCACCGGCCCGGGGGTGGCGGAGCCCCGGGAGCGCCTCCTGCTGCAGCCGGGCCCGGCGGCTGCCTGCGGGGTAACCTGGCCGGGTAACCCCGGCTGCAGGCCTCTAGCTGCCCTCCTCCCCGGTGTCGCCTGTTGAGGTCAGAGCTGCCGCATTCGTTAATTTGTTCCTAATGAAAGTCCACTTCGGTTCCTGCTTTGTCCTTGGTTCCTGCCCTGCAGTTCAGTGTTGGGGGACCCCCGCCCCGCCCCGGACAGCTAATCCTGCTTCAATTAAACTGCTGCCATTAATAATTTCGGAGCACTTATTTTTTCTGTAACTTAGTTGTAGTGATTTAGCGCTTACAACTTAAGTAAATATTCAGTTAGAGGTAATAATTGGTATCCCAGATGGGCAGGCCTGGATTGAAGCGGTGGAGTACTTCATCATGGTGGGGGAATCTGATTATTGTGGAGGCAGAGTGGGACATACTATGAGTGTCAAACTATAAGGCTGATAAATAAACCAGTTACTATGCAGAGCTTTCTTTTGTGGTCTGGAGGTAAAGCAGCAGGCCTAATTCTCCTTTTTGTGAACCTTTTGCAGATGCCTGTCTTGTCTGGAATGAATTTTAAATGCTACTGCTAGGCTGAGGAAGCAGTATATCCCACCCGCTTCATTCCATCGGACTGTCTGCTTGCATAAAGGCAGCCCTCTGGGAGATGCGGGGGTTAGGCCTTGCCTAAGCCTTGTCTCTGTTCATGTAACTGAAATTGTATTGTTTTGATTAGCTAAATGTATAACTGTAAGCTTTCTTAAACTTTCCTTTTGGCTTTCTTTGGCAATTTACTGAATGAAGGTAAACAAATTGGAGAGAGCAAATCTTAGTCAAATTAGTATAAATTCACTTACAGAGACAAGGCCTTGGAGGGATGGTAGATACTGACGGTACCACATTTGTTATTTTATTGTTGTTTAAATGCCAAGAATCCCTTTGACTTTGAAAAATTTGCTTAATAGTTTAACTAGGTGCCCTTGAAGCCACAGAATACTTTGCTAATGATATTGGCTGTTAAGAAAGTAATTCCTAAATCTGCTTAAAATCTGAGGGAGGAATTTGGTATGTGCCTGTTGAAATAATTTCTGTTGGCATCTTTAGGCACCTCACAATTTGGTCTATGTTCCTTGTCTCCAGGAATTTGAAGGTTTATTCTGCAGGATATTTTTTATCTTTTGATATATTTTTTTTATGGCGGTGATTAGAAATGAAGTGGTAACACTAAAATTTCTGAGATGCAATAAAGTTGAGTTTAAAAGGAGATTGTCAAGGGATGTACAATGGCAAAGGAGAAGAAATAACTCCTTTGTGGGAACTGAGAGGATGTCTGGAACGTGGCCAGTGTTCATGTTGTAGAAGGTACATCAAACTGTGCTAGGAGATATCAGGTGGTGAGGGTTTTAAGGATCTATCTTAGGGTAAGAAAATGGATTCTAGGACCACAGGATAAATCATGTGAGAAGGGGCTTCAGGAGGTGTAAAGGAGGGTCAGCTGTGAGACCAGATCAGGTTGCTCAAGGCTTTATCCAGTCAGGCCTTGAGAATCTCAAAGGATGTGTTAAGACTGCCTGGCCTCTCTGGGCAACCTGTTCCAGGGCTTGATTGTCCTCACGAGAAAAAAGCTTTTCACTGTACCTAGTCAAAACCCCTCTTGCTTCAATTACCATAAGAAGCGTGTTTCTGTTGTCAGGTCCTACATGGCAAACGATATTTCTAACATCGCGGGGCATTGAGTTCTTTCTTCCAGTTTCTAGGACATCAACAGTAGTGTGTCCTTTATACTAGTTAGGCTCCTCGTAACAGCAGTCAGCTTTGACCTTATGATTTAAAAGGGGCATGAACTCAGCTCTGTTTTTAAAAAGTAGTGAATACCAGTAGTAGAAAGGGAGATTCATCAGTCAGTCTTGCAGCTGGCTTGGCTATCAGTTATGTAACAGTATGGCTCTCATGTATTTAGTTATCTGCCTTGGGGCAAGCTTTGTGGCCTGCCCAGGCACTATCTAAGCTAAGAAGTTCAGTGTTAGCCTGGGATGTTTGTACCGTTCTGCTGTGACTTCACTGTAGACATACTTCTTCAAGGCTAATAAAACATTACGGTGTCAGTACAGGATGAACTTTAAAAGGTGCTTCTGTTCTTTCCTTTCCTAGCATTTAAAAAAACTAATTTGCCAACTTAAAAAGTAATCAATGTTCCTGCTGAACTGAATCATTACTGTGCTGTTTAAAAACGGGCTTTTAGTGTAGAAGATTAATTGTGTGTGCTTTTTGTTTCTTTTTCATTTTTAGGTGTTGGAAAAACTACTTTGATCCAGAAAGTCACTCAAGCTCTAAAATCCTTGGGCATTCCCATTGATGGATTTTACACAGAGGAAGTTAGAGAAGGTGGCAGGAGAACAGGATTTGATGTTGTCACTTTATCTGGAAAACGAGGACCTTTATCTAGAGTCAGGTACTGAGGTTTTAATAGCTGTAAGTGGCTTATTGTTTTATGCTTCTGCTCCACTCTGTAGGCATGTTAAATGCTCCTCCAGAACGTGATTTCCAGCACACATATGGCTTTCATGGTCAGGTTCTTTGTTTAGTTCTCGTGTCCTGGCTGATACCTGTATTGTGTGCGTAGACAGTGTCTCTGTTGCATAGTGAACTGTTCAAAATGTGCTAGGGCGGGGTGTTGTCTCTTACTGCCTATTTTACACCAGATAGAGAGGGAGCACTGCTGAGCCTTTTATGGTGAGGCCAAGTTTCTTTGGGATACAGCAAGTAGCTTATTGTAGGCAGGCAGGAAGATTTTTTTGTTTCCACCAAATAATTTATGGAGGCGGAAGTGGAAAATAAAAGGGAAATTGCATATAACATTGTTTTAAACTGGCCCACAAAACCCACATGTGACTTTTAAGAGAAAGACGGTTTCAGAGCCCCACTAGGAGGGGGGCCTCTGAAGTGCAGAGGGGTTCACAGTCTCTCCTGATGCACTAGACGTAGCTTCTCACACTGTGGAAAACTTAGTCTAGGTCCAGGTGTGACATTATCACTTCATTCAGATTAGCACTTCATTCAGGCATTGCTGTTCTGACTAAATAATTTGAATACTGCTGATAAAGGAGATTCACCTAGGATAGTGCAATGCAGCAAATGCAAACTGAGTATTTTTCCAAGATTGTTTAAGGGTTTTGCAGACCATACTGAGATTTGGGCTACTGCTGTGTTGCTGTCTGTAGTGTCATATTACCAAGTTCAAAGATCTGAACTGCAGGCATGTATGTTGATTTCAGTGCAAATATACCTGCTGGCTTTTAGATCCCATTGGCTTCTGTACACTGCTCAAATTTGAGCTTACATACTTGTGAAGGTAGCTTATGGTATATTTATTATCTGAGAGTATGCTCTCTGCAGTATGACTTAATGGATGGTTTACGGTGTTTCTTTCATTTTCATGGAAGAATTAAGGGGATTTGATTTGCTATGATAACTTCTCATAAATCCATTTGAAATGACTGCAGTAAATTCTCATTAAGCTCATTACTTAGAAGGAATTGTGTATCTCTTTTTTTAAATTCAGTTCTGATTCTTCTACTTCAAGACGTGAATATCGGGTTGGACAGTATGTTGTAGACCTTGTTTCATTTGAGCATTTGGTTCTACCTGTGCTGAGAAATGTGAGTATTCTATGAAAGCTGCTGAAATATGTATGCTTTAGGATAATCAGTGTTATTGAAAGGCCTTTCTAGAGCACTAGTTTTTGCTATTAATTAATGGCCTGTTTCTTGGGTTTCACTGATCCTGATTGACTTCAGGATCAGGAAGCTGGAGGGGCAAATCTGGCTTGTTCTTTTGTGCTTATTGTGGTGTTGGAGAGATTGCAATTCCCTCTCATTCTTGATCTGACATTGTCCTGTGAGCAGGATCTCCTTGGCCTGAGAGACAGCTAATAGGAAGTTTCTTCCTATATTGCTGTCTTGCATGTTGGAAAGCAAACAGAATGTACGAGTGGCTTACCACCCAGAACTGTGTGGAGTCAGTGGGTCCAAGAAAAAGGCTTTTGCTGCTGCTGTTCTTTACAGCCTTTTTTTCCCCTCTTGTTCTGAATTCCCATCTTCCAGTTTCTTGAATCCAGTGGTTATTTTTGATTACCACTGTATAAGTACCTGCAGACTGATAGGTTTTAACTGATAATGGCAGCCTCATAATTTGGGATTTAGCCTGCTGCACAAATTCTCTGACTGTGACAACTTTCCACAATTTTTCGTATCCTTCTCCTAACATTCTGTTACTGCCTTTTTCCTTCTCCTTCCTCTTGCTCACTCCAACCTTTCCTCTTTCCAAAATTAAACAAGAACAGGTCTGATTTTGGCAATAATGTATCATAAACAGTGTGTAGCAGCTGCTGAACTGTACTACTGAAAAAATCCTATTGTGATTTTTCTACATTGCCAAAGCTCAAGGGGCCAAGGAAGAAGGGACTTCTTAACAAACTTTGAAAGAACAAAAACCCAAAGCAGTGCAAGGAGCAAAACTGAGATTGAGGATCTGATTCTTCTTTTTGTCAAGGAACATTGAAGCCTGAGAGTACAGAAGCAAAGATGTTGGGGGCAAGGGAGAAAGGAAATGAGTAAAATGGGACAATTTTAATGTGTTTAATTTCACTGTGACTTGATTTACTCTGTTAGTAAATAGAAGGATAGTTTAATAAAAAAGACTTTGTTAAGCCAATGGTGTACTCTGAATCCTTTTACTGCTGCATTAATGTGAAGTCCAGAAGAGATCTTGCTAGAAGGGTGTTAGCAGTGTTGGGATTTTTCTGGTTGTTATATAGCTTTCTACAAGAGAGTGAAGAGAAGAAGAAAATGAGGCCAGCAGGGTCAGACAGTGCATGACCCTGTTCTGCTTGAAAGCGTTCTTAATCAGTTTTGTGGGAATGTGGTCATGCATGTAGGCAACACAAAATGGGAGAGGAGGGAGAGTGAGTAACATCATAGAACTGAAACAAGAAGAGACGAATGAGGGCAGAAGAGTCACAGATACGGTCTGGTTTGATCAGAGAGCAGCATGGCAGTGGGCCTGTGCCCATTTGGTCTTGAGGACTGTTTCAGCTCTTAAGGCTTGGATCTTGTTCAGCCCAGTGAGAACAGGGCTAGATCCTACAATGGGTGATCTCTCTGGTTGTGGAAACTACCAGGCAGGACTGAGGATTTTTTCAAAGCAAAATGCTCTGTTTCTCAGTGTGTGACCTAGTGACTGGTATCGGCTTTTTAGCTCACTGATCTATGAAAGCATTTTAGATAAAACAGCTACTCATCAGGGACTTAGCCTGAAAAGATTTTAGGATGCATGTGTTACAGTTCTTCCACTTTCCCAGAAGCAAACGCTTTGCCTTCACAAGGCAAAACATTTCGATATTTTCTTTTCTTAAGGTTCAGTATAACATGGCTGGTATTGTTATATATTCGTGGATCTACAGTGGTGTTTTGACTTGGGTTGATTTCCTCCTTGCTTCTATAAATAACGGAGTACAGTTCTCAGTTACTTTTACCAAGAGGGTAGGCAGTGCACTTCCTTTTCTGTTGAATAGTTCATCCATTCTTCCAAAACAAATAACTTTGCGAGTTGCCTTTCCCTCAGTGGCAATCACCCATGTTCTCTCCTGGACTTCCCTGCTGCTCACACCACTTTGCAGCATGGTGCTGTTTGGCACAGTATTCACTTCATGAAAAAAAGCAAACAAACCACAAATGTGGTTAATCGTTAGTATGGTGCCTATCCTATGATCCAGGGGGATGGCTAGGGCTAGAGAATAAGATGCATCTTGACAAAGAAATGGAAGATGAGTGTTCTGATGTGAGCCAGGCTTGAAAATGGCTTGTTTGTTACCCAGATAGCTTTGAAGAAAGCTAGTTGTTCTGAAAGAAATGCCAGTTTTGACCTTCCTTTGACCCAACTACAAGAGGAGAAACTTCCAAACCTAGATTTAATACGAGTCTTTTTTTAATACTTGTGTTCATATATTCTCAATGCATAATTTGTTGGGAAGAGTGAGGTTTTGAAAAATTGGTGTCCCTCAGATTGATTGAGAGCTGCTAGAAGGCAAAGTGCAGTTCTTAATTGTCAAGTAACTCTTATGGGACCATTGTGAGAATTCTGCTTTGAAGGAAAACTTGTATTATGGCTATTTCCTATTGTAGTTGGTATTTATACTGTACATATATTTTCATCTTTCCAAAAATCTGTGCTGAAATAGAAATGATAGATTTATAAGTCTGTGAGATACTAACAGCAGTTTTGACTCTTCCTTTTTCCCCAGTATTACAATGGAATTTATTTCTTTTGGAGTTATTTATTAGCATTAGAAATTATTTCTGCTGCTTCTGTCCTAAGTTCTGTGTTGTTTACAGTCTCTTGATGCACTTTTCCACAGGTAAGCCATGGCAGTGATGCAGAGAAAAAAATTTGTGTCATAGATGAGATTGGTAAAATGGAACTCTTCAGCCAGGCTTTTATTCAAGCTGTTCGTCAAATGCTGGCTGGCTCAGGGACCATGGTGCTTGGAACTATTCCAATACCTAAGGGAAAGCCACTGGATCTTGTTGAAGAAATAAGAAGTAGGAAAGATGTGAAAGTGTTCAATGTGAGTAATATTTAATATCCTTAAAAAACTTTCTGTTCTAGGTTGCTGGTTTGTATTTGGCTCTGTTTAAAAACTAATTGTTACTACCAATTGATAGATGTGGGTAGCTCATATGAAATAAGTTTTTTAGTTTCCATTTTATTCTTAATGGGCAGGTGTTCACCTTATTTAAAAAAAAAAAATCACATTTGGCATTTACTGTAGCAGTCTTACACAGCTGGCTTTGCTTGTGAGGGTCTGTAGAAGTAATGATATAGTTGTTTGAAAAGGTTTTCTTGCTGTAGTATTATTGCCATATAAGTATTCATTATTCCTAAGAGTTAAATCTTTTAAAGTACAGACTTTCAAACCTTTTTTTTTCCCCAGACTGGCTTGCAGAAGTATTACCAGTAATCATATTCAAGAAAAAAAAGGAAACAACAAAAAAAAAAGGCAGTAGTGGAGTTTGCAAAAATGATTTCTAGGAGAAAGACACTTGTAAATGGAGTGTACTTCCTCTGCAGTCAGTGAACCAATTTTGGGATTCATTATATTATTTTTACAGACATAATTTTCAGAATACTAGGGCCTCAAAGTGCATTTCTGATCAGATGTGGGGAGGTTCTCAAAAACTTAACACAACAAAACATAGCCTGTTCACAGGAATACGTGTAAGGTTTCCTTAACATCTAGGTGTCCTGGATGCTTCACAAAACCAATCTAAACACAGCCCCTACTCCTGTGATTTACATTGCTGCTTGGTGTGTACTACTTGTAGTAGAGAATAAAGTTTTATATCCAAAACTGCATCTCTAAATTATAAATTCAGTAAGTGGGGCTTACACACCCTGGCTTACTAACAGAGGTGATGTACTGTAAAGCAGTTTACTGTTGCAACCTGTTCTTTATCAGATGCACATCACAGTGAGATTACTTACTCTGTTTTCATCCAAGTGAATGAGGAAGGAAAAAACATTATTTCAACAACTTTATACTGAATGACTTTAATTACTGCAGCGAAAGCAAAGCCTCCATCTTCTTTTTTCCTCTCAAAGTGAGATTAATAAAACTGCAATGCTCAGAAAAGTTCTGCAGCTTTCTTTTAGTTGGTGGTCCCATCGTCATCTTCAATTTCTGTTTTTTAAATTAAATGTCTGTTTAATTAAGTGCTGAAGCAATCCTAGGAGCAAAGATGAGAGAAGATTCCTTTCCTCACATAAGCATTCAACTTCTGCTGTTCCTTTCAGAGATAAAACCCCAGGTTTCCCACTGACAAGCTGATGTGTGTGAGTTGTCAGGGTACTGAACAGGGATGCACGTGAATGTGTATTTTATATGACTTGCTTTACAGTGGTAGGACTGGAGCTGAGGGAATGGAGAATTGCCTCCCTGAAAGTAACAGTCAGTTGGTGCTTAGGCTGCAGTCATTTCAAGAAAAGCTTCTGCGGACTTGTTTTTATCAGGTGAATTTCTAAGGGCCTGTGCCACTCAGCCCTGGGTTGGTAGCTGTATCAGTCTGCTGATAGGTCTTTCTCTTAAGTAGTGAGGACAGCCAGCAAAGTCTTCCTGTAAATTTCAATGGAGCAATGTTTTCTTTAGTTAAAAAAAAAAGTTTACTAAAGAAATGAGCCATCCTGTTTATCCTGCGGAGGTTAGGATGTGCAGGTTTCTTTGTTTAAACAGAGTTTTCTGGTGAATCCATTAGCCAAAAGCATGGGTATGAAATGGTGTGACAGACTGCAATAGCTCCCAGGTGGCAGAGACCTGCTATGCTAAAGTCTTGTGCAGGAGAGCATCTGTCTCGCTTGCTCCAGTGACACACTACATGCTCTTTCCCACCTAGTTAAAACGTGTGCATGAGTAGGAACAGAACCTGCCCCTGGGGAGTCAGAGGTGTTACTAGCTGAAGTAAATACTGGATCACCAGCTGTGTTCTTCAGGGGCTTTGGCATGGGGAGAACCTGGAGTGCCCAAATAGCTCATGGTCAGTAATTTCTTACTAACTTTTATGGTGCCTGGGAAGTGCAGAAGTAGGTGGCTACCCTCCAAAAAAGTTGGGCCTGCTTTGTCACTTAATATGGGGTTAGGCTGCATTCAAGTACCTCAGCAGAGATTTCTCATTCTTCTCGTAGTGTCACAAGGACAGTTCTGATGTTTGACAGTAAGTGCATTAGAGACAGCTGTTTGGGATTTTACAGTCCCTCCTGCTTTGAAAGCATATTCATTTGGTGTAAATGGGCCCAGATGCCCTAAAAGCAGTTGAGGGTTTGGTCCCAAATGTTTAATTTATTATGTTTAGAGCACTTAATGATAGGAGCTCTGATATTTAACACATTTCTTTCCATTGTTGCCCAATTCCATTTTGCTGAGAACTAAACTTTCCAGTGAAACTACAGAGGCTCTTTCTGCACTGCCCAGATCTGTGTAGTTTTGCAGACAGTGTCATAAATCGGATCAGATTATCCTTAGCAGCTGGCATGTACTCTTTTTCTCATTTTCCCATCTGTTAATTTTGTTTCCATGAAACCCGTTAGTGAAGTTTGGTTGCATATGCCTTTTAAGAAAGAAAAGAAAGAGTTAAATGGATCAGAAAAAGAAAAGGTTCCATTTGAACAGACTGTACAAGAGGGGTTTCCTTGACAGTGCTTTTAACAGGGGAAGAAAACTTTTGTCCTCTACTGTTGCCTTCTTGGAGTCTAGGTGGTAGTTTCCTCCAAATTACCTAAATTACTTAGTATAAACAGCATCTACAGTTATTTTCAAGGCCCTGTCTAAAAATGTACCCATCTGTTTGAACATTCAGTACAGATACTGGGAGATTTGTTCTCTCTGGGAAAGCTGCCTGCACAGAATGTCTCCAGATCTTGAGAGGAGACTTATTATCTATCAAGCAGCCTTTGTAAAACAGTTGTGAAAATTTCCCAACACTTGGCACTTTCTCTCTGCTGCTCTCACTGGACTTCTGGCATGTAGGTATGGAAAAGGGATAGATAAAATGTACTATTGTTTTTGTTGGCTATGAGACAGTGGGAAGAGCTATTAAATGTTCAGAAGGTCCTTTGAAAGTCAGAATATCGGGACACTTGCTGTGAGATTTAGAGTTTGGCTGATCTATGCTCTGTGCCTTATTTACTTTGGGGTCTCTCAATAGTCTTACTGAAGAGCAATTCCATTCTTTGTTGTCTTGCTCTCTTTGTTATTGTGGGCTTTTCTGTTTATATTATAATGGGCTTGGAATTATACTCCATAAAAACAGCAACATTTTCAGGCAGATCATCTCTTTCATTCCTTTTTTATTTCTTTTATTTTTTTAACGTCACTTTTTCATCAGTCCCATGTTGATCTGCTCTCTTAAATTGAAGTGGTATAGGTGAGACCACCATCTCTAGGTTTTACGGTGTTGGTTTTCAGCATTTGGATAGGATATCTGTGACTGTAAATAGCAGTAGGCTTCTAGAGCCAAATTCTTCAGATAGGGCTGTCGCCTATTTAGAAATAACAATAGTAATAATACTTTCTCCTGTTCAGTATTGACTGTAGTACTGGAAAGAGTACAACCCCTTGTGCTCATATCTTAAATGCAGCTACAGGGAATGCAGTGAAACCTTGCTGGTAGAGAGTTTTATGCCATGCACAGTGTGGTGTCTCACCTTCCTCATCAAAGAGCATTTCTCAAACTTTGTTAAAAATATAAATGCCCTTACTTTTTTTGGGTTCATCTGTCTTTGATTTCTTCCTGCCCCCTCTGCAGGGATCTAAACAGTGGGAAAAATTTCTTAGGCATTTTAAAATGAGGCTTTTACTGACACTTCACAATTGCTTGTTAACCCTTTTACCACCCCAGCCATCTCCCCAGACTTTGGTTGAGTTAGCAGTGCATAGCACTGTGGGTCACTGGGCTCTGTATCAGGACCCAGTCTATGAAGAAGGGGTAATTTATACCCCCTCTCCCACCCACCCCCCTCCAGCTCTGTGTGCTGTTGCTGCACCTGGGAGCTGAGCTGACAAGCAAGTGCTAGCATATGCTTGGCAGTTTACAGTAATCTGCATGTGCCGTGATGCAGGTGGGCCCAGAAGACAGGACACTGGGCTGTATGGATTTTCACATGTAGTGGTCATAAAGCCCAACATTTTCATGGACTGGTTAACCAAAGGTGTACCTCAGTGTGCTACAAAAGACCCCCAGCTTTCTAAAGTAGTCTTGTTTCAAGGTATTTCTATCCTGCAGTGCTAAGGTTTCTCAGAATACAGTGTTGTGCTGCTAAGCCTGTTGTAATTTTTTTTCATTGCAGATGTTTTTGACTAGATCTGTCATCCTAATAAATACAACCCTTTCAAGTACTGAAGACATAAGAACTCCACTTTATAGTCGGAAAATTATATTCGGTAATTGGAAAGGATTTCTAGTAATGACGAAAGTACATGCTGGTTTTTCGAGTGATTCCTGTTAGTTATTCAAGCCCTGAATAATACTGTGAAATACCATGGGTAATTAAATCAAATAGATCACTGAATATTCAATTACATATGCAGGTTTGTGAGTTTAGCTTATTGTGTTCTCAGTACAGAAGGCGGCAGGTGTTTGACACTCAACATTCCTCCACTGAGAAAGATGCATTTGAATTTCTGCTTTGTTTGGTTTTGGAGTAAACACTGATACAGAGGTTATTCATCAAATTACATCAGTTTTAATTTCTCTTTCTCTAGGTTAGTAAGGAAAACAGAAACAGCATTTTGCAAGACATCTTGGCAGCTGTGGAATCCTGCAGAAAATGAAGACCTTTTCTTGCCTGTAAATGCTAAAGCTTTTATTTCAACAAAACATTACAACATTTTGTGGACATTTTAGAGTCTGTCCTTCCTCCTTTAGCCCCTGGAGGCTTTACTGGAGTCTTCAGGGTAAGCAAGGTAAAGCTGGTAATACTCGAACATGTGAAAATGGGATAGCAGTAGTATTGTTTATTCAGTTCACAAGGCAGTCCATTCAAAAGATTGAACAGATGCATAGTTAACATCCAGTTCTAATCTGGGTATTTGGAAGTTAGGTGGTCTGACTCTGATCCTAATTGCACCATGTAAAAGCAATTAACTGTCAGATCTGTTTGAGATCTTAGTCCTTCCCGTGTGGTGAGGACTGTTCTGCCTAAAGAGCGGTTCAGTATCTGGAACTTAACCCTGGTGTAACAGAACAGAACCCGGCCCAAAATGTGCTCTGCCTGGTTTATGTAGAAATATCTTTGCTGTTGGTGACCCAGCTTAGGCGTGTCCAAGTGTGTTTTGCCATGGGTGCCGACAATTCACCAGGTAGAAGGAATAAGCAGATGCTCTCTCCTTGCCCCCAGACACCCCTTCCTCCAGTTGCAGTACAAGAGGGGTTATCTAGAATTTCAAGGAAATTTCCTGTACACCCCTTCCTCCAGTTGCAGTACAAGAGGGGTTATCTAGAATTTCAAGGAAATTTCCTGTAGTGCCAAGTGACATTTACAGAATTCTACTTCAGGAGAAAAAAAACCCAACTCTACCCTCTCCTAAGTGGCCCTGACAGTAGTTGGTGAGAGGGCTGCATTTTGGGATTATTTTTAAGTTTCATGTGGCAATTCTGCCTCGCACCCCCTTAAAAAAAAATAAAATATATGTATAAAAATCTTAAAATCCATGAAGTTCAGTCAAATCTTGAGTTGTGTTTTTCATGCAGAGTTTATTAATTTGGGATCAACTTAATACTGCGTTTGTCTGTATGGGTTTTACAATCTGTTATGTTTATTGATACTTTTTGTTTGGTTGGGGTTTTTTCTTATTCAGTTCTGTACATGCTTAATGGTGAAATAAGAAGTGTTTGAGAGTATTAGACAATGTGTTTCCCTATGATGTGTGCAAACGTGTTCAGGAAAAGTGCTACCACTTAATCAGTTTTGCGTGTTTTGAAAACAGAATTCCCTCCCAGGTGTACACTTGTTCGTTGTAAAATTTATAGTCATCTCTGGCTGTAAAAAGTTGTTAAGAATTCAGTCATTTCTTAAGATTTTTTCTGTGCAGTTCAACAACTGTTAAAATGAGTAAGCTATTCAAAGGCATTTTCAAATATCAGTTTAGGTATTTATTTCTGTAAAACTGACACCCAAAGTTGTAGGAGGCTGGATGGGGACAGGCATTTTTACAGGTGCCCTGGGAAGAGCTGGAACCATGGAGGGAATGTCAGTTTTCTTTCCTATATTGAGAACGAGGGCCTAGTACAAACATCGCCCTAGATGGTAGGAGGTACGTGCCATGTTAAAGGATACCATGGTCTTGTTCCCAGACTGGCCCGTTACACTACTGTTCTGCCCAAATCCGTTTGGATGGTAGTATCATCTTCATCATATTTGGAAAAAAGAGAATTCCTTCTAGGGTCCCGCTCCTTTGAGAACGTACAGCTCCTGGCTGCTTTTTGTGCAGTAAGATTGTGCCCTGAATCACTAATCCCTTAATTATTTCAGGCATCTTACTTAGACAAGACAACTTGTTAGAGGGACTTGGGATCAAAGTAAACTTTTTCAGGGCTATGTGCCATAGACATTCAGAAGGAAACCTCTCTGCACTTAAGTGTTGGATGTCCTACTCTTTCAGTGTTGTCTCTGAAGCTGTGAAATATGCTGCAAAAGAATAGTTCTTGCAATTATTAAATAATTACCCAAAGTCTAGCAAGGTTTTAATGGGACTGCAGTTGAGTCTTAAATGAAGACTGACCTTTAAAGTTAAATAAAATGGAGATATTTGACACTTCTCCATAGAGGCTGGACGGGGAGTTCCTTCAGGAGTGATGGCAGAGTTCAGTTTTCCAAATTCCAGTTCAGCCATTATTGTTGGGAGTTCATGACTTGAAGTGGTATTTGTTCGTCTTAAAAGTAGATCTGTTGCCCTGCATATAGTGCCATGATGCCTACTGTGGTCCCATCATCTAACAGACTGGGGGTAGGGGGGGGAGAATCGGAACAACAAGTTTGGGGAACTTGGCCAGTGTGCTTAATAGTACCTTTAAAGCATTGTCTCATGATGCAGGGAAGACCTTTTGTAGTGAGGGTAGGTAGTCAATAGGAAAAACTTCCAAAATGGAAGTGGATTTTTCCTTCACTGGAACTGTGAGTGAAGTGTCAGATCTTTTAAATCAAAGGGTGTTTTTGCTACTGACATCAGTGGCTCTTGCTTTTTGTTACCTATGTCAAGATTGGTGAGTGTCTTTAATTTGTTGTCATTTTTTTTAAGCCCAGCTCTCTAAGAGGTTTTCAAGAGAAATAAAGAGAAATGTTGAAGTCTTGTGTTCAGCAGATCCTAGATGACCTTAACAGTCATGCCTGGCCTTTGAATCTGAGACAGTCCTGAAAAAGTGATTTGCCTGTTTCAAATATACATTGAGTGAGTGAGAAAGTAGTATTTTCAACTAAACTTAGTTTCTATGACACCCTGTGTTTACTTTAGAGGTTAAAATTTATTGTCTGGTCTTGCACTAGTAAAGCATTTGGAAGGCCTTGAGAGCATTGTAACAACAAACAGAGCATTCACAACTCCCCTGATGGGCTGATTTCACTAATAGCACACATTTGGTGAAAATAGCCTCTGATGTACCAGCAAGATTCCAGATGACAACATTAGTGCACCTGCAGGTTTTAATTGGTGCAAAAAAGGGGAGAATATGAGGTACCAATTATTCTCTCAAAGCCTGAGAATCAAGGACATTTTTGGCAAGGAGGCTTGTCATTCCAACATAAAATTGTGCACAGCATGGAATAAACAGGGCCTGCATTATTTATCATGCATTAGGCAATTTTTGACTTGTAAAACTGAGAAGGATGAAAGTGAGAGGTGAATCTTTAACACTGGACCTACTGCAAAGTTAATTACAAGTAATATGTCTGTGTTGCAGATTTAAGGATGTACAAGCACTAGTGAAACATTGTGATTAAATACCAGCTCGCAATCCAGGGAGTAAATCTAAATATGGCAATAATTGGGTAGTTAAAAAATACGCATTGATGAGAAGATGATTATTACATGCTAGAGACTTTTCACTGGTAATTCTAATCTCCTAAAATGAGCTGCACAAAATTCATCTAATCTTTAACTTAAAATTCCCCATCAAAAGAGCAGTCAGCTGGTGAGTTGGAGCGAAATGCACATGACATTTTTTGCTTGATTCTAATGAATAGCTTTTAAAAAAAGCTGCAAATGACATCACAGAGACTCCTAAGAACATAATAGTTTCAGAATGTGATTCATAGATATTGAGAGTATCTGGCCATCCTGTCGAGGGAAAACAACTCACACTGTTAAGTCCTTTTTGTTAGCATTTGTCTTACATGCAATGAATGCCAAGATTTTTTGTCTGTGGGAATGAGGTGAGACTTTTCAATGAGAACTCCAGTGCCTCACATGGAAGAAGTTTGTATGACGTTTCAAGATGGAGAGAACAGCAGGACCTCCAGCATTTGTATTTTTGGATGAATGGAAGCGAACTTTATACATTGCGCCCATCACTGTTTCCTACTTGGTTGCTGAGGTGGAAAACAGCTGAGCTAAAGGCCAGGCTGGGGGCTTGTCAGCTTACCTGGTGGATGTGAGCAGTTCAGCAGCTTGTGGTTGGCTTTGGTGAAATGTTACTAAAAGTCTTTTTACCAGATCTTTGGGCCATGTTTTACCTTTAGGGAATGTAGCACCTGGCTTTTACTGTATGATGTAAAGAAGAGCCTATTAGTAAAAGGAAAGTTTAGGAAAACAAAATGGGAGGGGGTGAGTATACCACATTTAATGCTGAAGTACTGATTTGTCCTTGTTTTACTATATACTGGTTATCTTCCCTCCTTTAGTCTGCTGTACTTTTATGTGTTCCTCTCTGGTTGGGAGGCCCCGCTGAGGCAGTGTGGCCAAAATCACTCCTGATGTTTCTTTTCAGCAGTGGCGATGTTATCAGGGGTTGAGCTGGGGCGGGGGGCAGATAGGGCCTCCATCTGTTCATCCCTTCTGACATTTCTGTGAAAGAATCGCATGTACCAAATGCTCTTGTGGACTGAGCACTTGATTTCCTCAAAGGATGCATTCAGCTTGCTAGCGAGATGGGAGTGTCACTGCTTTCAGGTTGTAGAAACAAGAAGGTTCTGGGCTGGCTGAATGAGCATCAGGCAGGCTTCTGCTTTCAGCCCCTGCTGAGGAAGTGGCCTCTGTGGCTCTGGAAAAATTCAAGCATAGCACCTGAATCTTCAAAACTGACACAAAATGGAACTGCCTACAAAAGGTACTTAATTGTTGGAGGTGGCCACCCTTCCTGCATCACAGCTGTGGTAAGAGATCAGGCATGTAATGTAGGCAAACTGTTCAGCCTGAGCAACTTCAGGGCCAAGTTTGAACAACAGTGTTAGGCATCATGAAACCTATCAATCATTAGTGCTGCGGCTGACATAAAAGCAGTGAAAGTTGCCTTTGCTTTTCATTCAGAGCCCAAAAGTGGGGTTCCTGAGGTGTCACAGGTACCTCTCTGTTGCAGTTCTGAAGCATCTCGTGTGTGAGGGTAGGTATCAAGCTGCTTAGGTCTTTCAGGACTAAAAGTATGGCTTATAGCCTTTGTGTATCTGTAGGTACTGGTGCTGAGAATACCGTTCGTATGGGCTCGGGTGCCTTTTGGTGCTATGTGGAGCTGTTCTGAGCAGCTTACTGTTGAAATCAGGCCTTGTGCAAAGGTTAGGTACCTATTAGGTGTGTCACAGCCTTAAATGCATCTTTTGTCATGTACAGAGTAATCGGGTCTGTCTCTACCTCATGCAGGCATGCGGGGAGGTCTAAGATATGCTTAATCAGTACAACCTCATAGCTAGCTCCAGGTTTTATTTCTAACCATCCTCTCTGATTATTCTGTAGGATTGGCACATATTTAAAAACACTGCATATAGTAGTCGTAGTCTTATTAATAACAGCAGACTATTTCCAACATTATGGAGATACGTAACATGGGAGAGTTTGTTCTGTCATCTTCAGGTTTTTTGTCTTTGTTACTGTTATTGGTTATTCTTGGATTTTTTTCAACCCACTATGCTAAAGTAACAACTTTAAGGCAAAATGAAAACTGTAAGACATGGCTACAAAAAGGAAGTGATTTTTGAATCTTACTTTGACTCCTGCTCTGCCCTCCTTGTGCACTGTGCCTCAACAACAGAGTTAGCACATGCCTTTTCTGGCAGCCACCCTGTGCAGCAGGAGACTGAGCTTGAGGGCACACTGCTGTCCCCGGGGGGTTATGCTCCAGGGGCCAGTGGCTTGAACTAAGGCAGGAACTGTGAGGCAGCTGTGTTATCTTAGGGCGAGTACCAGAGGCTGTGGAGACAGCCTTACAGAGTAAGACTTGTAGAGTCTTTTACAGAAGATGTGGTGCTGGGCCTCAGGCTGCACTAAGCAGATACAGCAGCTTGCCGCTGGAAGGATTTGTGCAGCTGTTTCCAAGTCTGGTTTCGTATGCTTGCGTTGGGTACATAGAATAATTTAGGTTAATTGGGACTACTGGAGTTACTTATTTTTCATGGAAATTAATTCAAGCTTAAGTTAAAGATGTGAAAACAAGAGGCCTAAGTGAGGATAACTGAATATGGTAAAGTTTTTAGTGTTTTCCACAGTCACCTGTTTACCCTGCCTTCATGCAAGGCAGGGCTTAGGAGAACAAAGCAGTGATGGTTTATCTTAGTAGACTGCCATGCAAAAGCCCCCAAGAAAAAAATGGGGCTTGTGGCTGTTAGTAAGAGCCCTCCACCTATCTGTATAATCTCCATCCTTTATTTGTGAAGCTCTTCATGAGGAGGGTGGTGAGAGGAGAGGTGCAAAACCAGAAATCATCAGAAGGGAGCTGGATTCAATTTCCTCTTCCACATCACACCTGGGTGCTGGAGGAGACATTAGTAGGACCTAAACTGCACTGATGACCATGTGTCTCAGGGGGCTGTACATGAATATTCTGCTTTTGCCCTTGCGAACATGAGCAGAATTTTGTTTAGATTGTGCTGAGCTTTACAAATAACCAATTCATCAAGATCTGTAAGTGGAAGAAAGCCAATAGACGTCTCAATTTCATAAGGCAGAAAGCAAGTGAAAACAATTCAAAATAAAAAAGAAAACCCAAAAACTGCTGCCACACAAAACATACTTGGATCATTTTATTTCCACTAGGTGTTATTTAGTTCTACTACTCAGATCTTAAGTGTGGCACAGTAGGAAGCTCAGAACGCAACTGTGTATTGCCTAGCAGTAATGAGACTTAGCTACAGCATCTCTTGTTAAATCTTTCTTGTTAATTGGGACAAGACAGCCTGGCTGCACATCATCGTGTTGAGAATTAGAAACAATCTATGGTAGTTACAGTAAAGAGGAACAGCAAGACACTGATAGCTGCAATTTTTTTAATTTAAAAAGAAGAAAAAAAAGAGAGAAGAATGCATGTGGTAGACAGTATAGTAGAGAAAGGATTTGTAGCCTTTTGACTTCCAAAGTAGTCATGCATTCCTGTATCAGTGTTTCTCAAACTTTGTGAAAGCATGGCCTCCCTTTTTGCATCATGTCTTTATGCAACTATTAAATTGGCAGCAGCTCAGTTTCTCTGGGGGAGGGAGATCAGAATGATCTGTAATTACTGGCCACAGGTGTTTATGGACACTGAGCTGTGTCCAGCAATTAGAGGCATTTACCTGTCCCCTTCCTACTACAAACACTTTCACACAATAATTACAGCCTGCTTTGCACTTTCCTGCCCTTGAGGAGCATTCCTCTGGGCCCTTTTGCAACTCCCAAGGGGCTGTTGCCTGGAATTTGAGAAACACTACTGTAGACCAAACAGGAGCATGAGATAATACCTAAGAGCAGCTGTTTATGCAAAGCTGCTTTCTTTGTATATAAGGTGCACCATATGCTTTGAAGGCTTTCCATGCACTGAATACTTTCTTTTCTCACACTTGACTTTTGTTAATCTGTGTAGCATGGCTTGTTCACACAATATTTCAATATGGCTGCATGCAGTATATCAATCTGTGATGCTATGTTGCTATTCAGAATTGCCACCTGCATAACATGTTAAAGAAAAATAAATATTTGCTGTTGGGAAAAAAAAAGTCAGATTTAGCTCTAATGTTACAGTACATGTTGTACTGTCTTTTTACATATTCATTGCTTCTGCTCAAAGTTGCCTTTTGCTATATGTTATATATCAAATGCCAATTAGTTTGCATGCAATCAGCTGCTTGTTACGGCAGGAAAGAGATATCTTGTGTGCTTTTCACTGAGTTGTAGTAATATTTCCCACTGTATTCATTCGTGATTCCAACCGTTCCAGGGGAAGGAACGTTAAAACAGATTGTATTCATTGTTCTTGGATTTACAGGGACCTGAGTTGAAGTGGCACTGTGTGTCTTTTAGGACATCTTTCAACCCTACTCATGCCAAGGCCTTTCTCTGAAGAACATCTGCCCCATAGTATTCTTGTGTAGAAGTTAGAAAAATAAACATCAGGAGGTTGCTTGTTACATTTGAAAGAACTGAAATCCTCGTGCAGCTCCCTGACCTAACACTGTCTTTATTAAATTCTAAGAAGCGCGTGGCCTTTGTGCTAGGGATATTCCTTACTGCTCCTCAGACAGGCTTTGCTGAGAAGCAGTGTCTTCCAGGGCCATATCTTCTTGGCTGGCCCTTCTGCACTCCAGGTTCTGACTCATGAATATGGCATGTGCTGGACCTGCCTCTCGCCGCGGTCTGGGTTCTGTAGCATCATCGGTTGCTTCACAGGTCTCGGTGAGTTGCTGGAAAGAAAGAAAGAAGTCAACTAGTTTAGGAAATTTCTAAGTAATGCTTCAGCTATTTTTTTAAAGTGATAGGTGAAAGAAGTTAAGAATTGATTTAAGAGTGTCATTTGGTGAAACCGCATGAGATTCTTAACATGCATTATTCACAAGGGACTTCTAAAGAGGTACTTGTCACACTCTGTGTAACATACAAATTTGGAAAGAAAAGCAGACCAGGAGCAAGAGGTTTAGTACCGAAGATGTACATGTATGGAGAGCTGTAAAATAATTTGGACTGAAAAGGACTTCTGGAGGTCATCCAATCCAAAGCACTGCTCCAAGCAGGGCTGACTTCTAAGAAGTAAATTAGGTTGCTCTGGGGCTTGCTTTATACACCAAATTTTAAATCCAACTTACAAAGAAACCTTTTCATCAAAAACTGGAATGCAATTATCCGCCTGAAAATGTCATGTGTAGTGTCACCCCATTGTAAGGAGTCCATTAGTATAAAAGCTTTCCAGAACTGTGCTGTGTTAACATTTAAATAAAACACTTCCTCCTTACCACTTTCAATCAAATAGGCACCTGGACTCTGAGCAGTTACTTTGGCCAGGACTTGCCTCATCTAAATTTAACCATGTAGTCTTAGTGTATCCTCTAGGCTGTCAGTGGTTGACAGAGAGCTATGAGCGTCCCAGGGGAAGATTTCTTCCTGACAGCTGTAAGGATGAAGTGGATTGTCCTCTCCCCTGAATACAGAGGCCACACCAACAATCTACTGAGGCTTCATGCCCAGATTTTAGATGGCTTAAAGTTAGACAAGGTGAATCCTACTATTAGTGCTCAGTGTTGCAGACTGGCTGAGTTCTTGCAAATTAGGCTATAAACTGTTGAGAGTTGGAATTATGCCTTGTCGTTTGATAGGTTCAGCTGTACATGCTGGAACATTATTAATGCTCATTAGAGTAATAAAGCAGGATTGGACCCGTAACATTCAGTCAACTTCTGTTGAAGTTCATGGCAGAACTCCAGGGAACTGTACCATACATGGTATTTTTGGGTTGAGAGCAAAATACACACAGGCTAAGGAGCTTGAGCTTGGAGAATTCTTTGAAAACTAGGGAAGTTACATACAGTTCAGAATGCTAGCAGCAGAAAAGTGTTTTGGACTTTCCATATCCAGTCTTCCCCTGTTGCCAATTTAGTTTTCACTTTGATAGGCTAAATGCGAAAGTCTGTCTTAATTATGTTGTCACTCAACCTCTAATTGCAGTTGCCCTTTATCTCTAGTCCATCTTCTCACATTACTGCCCTGTAGCGTTGAGGTGCAAGTTTCAAAATTCAGGACAGCAATTGATGGCAACCAAAGTTAAATAAATATACTTGAGTAGACAGTAAAACAGTAACACTATTATGTGCATTTAATTTTTCAGGGAAGATGGGAATAAAACTGGGAGCCTACTGGGAAGAGGGCTGGAAGTTCTTTGTGTGTACTGTTTTGCTGTTAGAAAATGCTGAATCACAGGGCATGCAGGTTTCCTTTGGGAAGTATTTCCTAGAGACCTCCTTTGACTAGCCCTTTCAGCAACAAGGTTTTCAGGTCCTGGATTGAATTTCTGGTCAGAGAGAGGGACAGAACAAGTGCACTGTTCAGTGGGAATGTGCAATAATTAAGTCCTGTGTAAGCAAGGAAGGAGCTATTTAGTCTGCTTATAATGGTACTCATCACCTGGGCTGCAGAAAATGGAGACTTAAGTCCCTTGTCTGAGTGAAGGGAAGAGGGACTTTGCCCCAGTTTGCAGTTTCACATGCATGCTTAACAGCCAACCTGTCAATTACTTACAAATACATCACTCTCATATATACACTAATATTGAAGAGTCTTATTTCACTCTCATATATACACTAATATTGAAGAGTCTTATTTCATTGTGATGCAGCAAAATTCAAACCAGATACCAAAATCTTGACATTGTTTTGGAAAAGACTATTGTCTGACCAGTGAGAAGGAAGAAACCATACAGTGGTGAGGACAGTTCAGGAACCTGATAGGAAAGCAGCACAGTAGCTCACACTTAGTACTGCTATTTTGGCTTCATCCTTACCCGAGCTGCTTGACTTGCTGCTCTAGCAGATGGACCCATGGCAATATTCATACTGCTGGATGATTGGGTGTCACTGGTGTTACCTCCATCTGCAGCTGAGAGCCCAGAAATCACCAAAGCACTTGAAAAACTTCTCTTGCCGAACAGCAGGCTGAGAGTTGAGCTGGTGGAAGAGGCCAGACTGGACCTGAGCATTGCTGCAGCTCGGTCCTGCACAGTCAGCTGGCCAGCAACAGGAACAGCAGGGGACTGGGAAAACACAGATGTTGCTGAGTTGTGGAGTGACAGCTGACTACTAGAAAGCCTTTGGGCGATTTCATGGGCAGATGTAGATGTTTGGATGAAAGGCTGGCGGCTTTCTACAATTGGTCCAGAGTGACCTGAAGCAGGGGGCCTTTGGTTTGAAGCAGTGTGTGCGTGGACGGACTGACTCCTGGCTTTTCTCCTGCCTTTAAAAGAAAGATAAATATATTTAAGTAAGTGGCATCCTGATGAAGTACATGCTATTGACAGTGTCCTATGTGTACATATTACTGTTGGCATATTACTACTGGTTTTAGCAGCATAGGAATCCCAAGAATAACAGAAATTACAGATCGCTAAACCTATGAACCTTTTCTGGGCTTTCCACTGCAGGGGTTCTAGCTTTTGGTCAGAACAGCTCCAGTGGTTCTGCACTGAGTCAAAAGAGAGGAAAATGAGAAGATACCTCAAGGAAAGTACTGTAAGCAGAGGCTCACATCTATTCTGCCACATATATTTTAACCTGCGCAGTGAATGACTGAGCATAGTGTTGCTGTAACTTCACTCCTCTTTGACAACCACACTAAAGTAGGGGATGTTGAATATCCACCTGAAATTGCTTGGTATAATTAAATTCAAAAGTAAAACCAAAAAACTGTTAGTTGAAATGGCACATTAAAAAGAATTATTCCTGCGTATGGGGAAAGAGAATGAGAATTCAGCCCAGTGGAAGACTACAGCATTCAAGCCACAAGATCATTTTTAAGACTAATTTTAAACTATATCTGAGTTCCAAGAGTGATATTTACAGTATATCACAGACTGAAAAGATGTGAACACCTCTAGTTAGGGTAGTCTGTTGGAGGTCTGAATGAGACCCATGTAGGGCTCTTCCCCATTCTGTGAAGCATCTCAATGCAGCCATTGTTGGATACAGAGAACAGATCAGATAAGCTATTCTGACATGCCTAGACAACTTCTGTTTTCCTGTACCTATACACCCCCATTTTTAAAATTTGTATCAACACCTTATGTTGTTCAAACTAATAATTTCTGTATTTGTTTTGCTTGCATATTTAAATCAGCATAGAATGAAAAATAAGTCACCTTACTGCCCAGTGAACCCACCAGATACCTGCATGCACCCAGGCACTCTGCAAATGGCATGCAGCAGGCTGGCATGTGCCACAGGCCCCAAAAGAACTGGCTGTTTCTGCAGATAGGCTCTAACCCAGGCTTATGCAACAAATACCCAGTCATGCAAGTGCCTCCTTGGCTTTTTTGCTTTCCAGGAAACTCCAAACATTAACACAAGCTGGCATTTTGGTTTCCTCGCTGTAGCTGTGGGGTAGAGCATTGATGCCAGAAAATCTGTTGAGAGCCATCAACACAGAAACAAGTTTTTCTGGCAGGCATGTCCAGCTTGTTGGTAATTTTTTTTGCTTTGGTTTTTCCCAATACCCAAACTATGCAGGGGAGGGAAGTACTGAAACTCCTCCAGATACTGAAATTTTGCAGGCATAAAGGAATATAAATCTCACACTATCTTCTAGAAACGCTGACTGCTGAATTCATGAGGGTTCCAGTAATGCAGAATTTCATATCGAAATTTTTTACATTATATAGCTGAAACATGCTGTTTTACGTCCACAGACCTGCTTTCCAGAGGCTGGCATCGTTAGCCCCATTTTTGAGATGCTGAAGCAGAAAGAATTTAGGTAACTTGGCACAGAGTCAGATGGCAGAGCTGGGCCACAACCTGACTGGAGCTCTTTAGCTGGACTAAAACTGAGTTGGTTTGGCAAGCGCTAGACACTTTCACACCCCACTTACAATGTTTCTTTAGTTCTACTTTTACACTCCAAACAATAAAAAAATAATTTTCCTAAGATGGAATGCAAAGCAGCATTCTCTGTAATAAGAGCCCAGGATCTCTCTGCTTGAGAGCAAAGGGACAGATGCGTACGGCTTCTGTGTGCCACGCTGCCAGTGTCTTCTGCACTTCGGATGTGATCAATGGGGAGGGCACACACTGTGATGGGGGTTCAAGCCTGCGCTTGAACACGTCTGGCCACACGTCTGGCCTCCACGGGGATTCAGGTTCTTCAAACTGGGGTTTTGCTGAAGTGCTTCGGTTTCTACGTCTGATGGTTATTTTAATATGTTACCCTTTTTAAATAAAATGAACGGACTGGAATTAAGAACAGAGGGGCTGTGGTGTGTTAGTTTGTGCAGGGGCTAATGTGGCCAAACATCTGTTTGTGATTTAAATTGCCAAGCTGACCCGTGTCCAAAAGTATTCTATATTCATCCCAAATGCAGTGGTTAGAGCATTGGACAGGAGACCACCCGCATTTACACATAAATAACTGCCCCTGAAAACACTTAGGAAACAAAGGGTGGTCTATAAACTGCATCATGAAATAAGGACACTTTGGGGGAGAACTCCACACATTTCCAATGGTCCTGATTTTGGTTGCACTTTTATATAGGGCTTTAATTGCATTTTGCAGACTCAGTGACACCAGGCTGCAAAATGAAATACGAAAACATGAAATGCACTTGATTCACAGATTGTGAGTCTAGAAGGGATTGCTGTGATCATCTTAGTCGGCCATGCTATGTAACATGGGCCATAGAACTTCCTGGAATTAATTCCTGTATGGTGTTATTAATTACTACTGTGATTTTGAAAAAATGCCTCCACTATCTCCATTCACAGAGAATCCATCTTAACACTTAGTCACTTGTTCCATTGTTTATTTACTCTTAGTGTGAAAAATGTGTTCTTGATTTCAAATCTGAATTTGTTTAGCTTTGTTATATCCAAGTCTGCTTGAATCAACGGTCTTTGGTCACCTTTTGTTGCCTAGGTAAATACTTACAGACTATGATCAAAGCACCTCTTACAATATAAATTGTTTGAAAGCTCTTAATCTTTCACTACAGGATGTATTTCCCAGATCTTTGATCATTTTTTGGCTCTTCTTTGAACTCCTTCTAAATTAAAAATGTCCTTCTTAAATTAGGGCCCTAGGACTCTGTGTGGTAGGCCAGCAGCGTCCTAAACCAAAGTCAGATTGACAGACATGCATTACCCAGTCACCCTATTCATTCTGGTTTTTTAACAACAGACATAGCATAGGTTCTTTCCCAGTCCTCTGGTATTGCCTTAGTGTCCTGATACTGAAGATCAAACAGAATTTGCTTTTTAACCAGCTCTCTTAAAAACCTTTTTGAATGAGAGTCATTTGGATTTGCTCAATTAAGCATATAGCTTTGATGGCCACTGTTGTATGTTCTTTGTAGCTGTTAGGATGGAAGGAACGACTTCATGGTCAGATCACAGAAATAGATCATCTGCATTTTTCCCCAATACAAACCAGACATTTCTTTTCGCTTTTCTACATATTGGCAACTCTGCCCTTCTGTATAGTGATGGATCAAGACCACTGTTAGGGTTTCTACTGCTTCTAATACTCTTTAAAAATAAACAGCCACAAACCCACTTTCATCTTTTTGTCCCTAGTGGCACTAGCCAGAAACATCTCCTTTCATTCTCTTATCAACGGTTTGTCAGGACTCAGTACTGATTTGCATTTGCTGTTTTCCACTTCCTTGCATTTGTTGTGCATTTCTTCATTTTACCTCAAAGCCAGGTTGCTTTTATTAACCAAGTGTGACCTTTTGTCTTGATTGTGGTTTTCTGGGCACCCAATATGTTCTTTTAAACAACTCACAATTAACTTTCATTATTCTATGGCATGCTCAGGATCGTTATTTTACAATTAAGCTTGCCATTCTGATTACTGCAATGTCAAGTTATGAGTATGCACATGGGGATTCCTCTAACACTAGGCTCAATTAAAAACAGCCGTTATTTTATTCTTGCCACATGATTTATATTCAGGGCAAGATTTTCTCCAGTCCTGTCCATTACCTTTAACGATAGGTCAAAATGATGTAACAGGAAACAAACCAGTGTCATACCCCTCTAGTTCTCTGCTTTAATTTATACAGTAATACCACAACTTGTTCAAAGGTTGAGGTGATTGGCTTTATATTACAAGTCCTGATCCCACAGTGATAGGTCTCACAGTGGCCCACTGCCAAACTTAACATATATTTCAAATATGAAGGCCAGTAGTTCTACCTTGTGAATATGTCTGAAGTACTTCTGAATCCACAGTTTAATATGAGAAGGGCTCAGCTGTTAGTTGACAGAATGATTGGCAACATTTAATTTTCTCTTGGTAACGGCTGTATAGACATGAGAAGTTATTTCCTATTTCTTTGTTCTCCACATGCACTGATGAACAGCCAAACCAATTCCTCAAATAAATCATCATAGTCCTTCCAAGATAATTAAGATTTTTGCATACTTTCACTTCTGCTGTTCCCAGCCAACAATAAGCAGAGGTTCACTGTGGTATGGGCTCCCTGCATCGCACATGTAGACTCCGTCCCATCTGCATTTCTCATTCTGGCATTGTTAGTGGCACCTCTTAGTCCACAAATTACACATAAAGGAGTTTGACAGTGGAACCGTTGGTGAATCACATTTGTCTTATAACCCTCCCGGTAAATACCTGGCACAATATCAGGAAGCCATCTCCTACATGTGCTTGGTCATGAGGAAAGAGAAAGCGCTCTCTTATTTTAGAAAGATATCACTGGATATGAGCACACCCTAAAAGCATCTGCCTACGCAGCCCCTTTGGAGAAGAATACAGAAAAAGCCAAGTAAATTGTGCAAATACCTGCACGCTGGTGGACCTCTTGAGATGAAGCTTGCAACTGAGGGGTTCCATCTCTGGTAGGCTGCGAGCTGCTGCTCTGGCTTGAGTTGCCTGCGGAATTGCTGCTAGACGAAGACCCCCCTCCACTATCCACCTCTTCAACATTACCCCTCTCGTGGTGAGCTGCGTGGCAGTCCTTCCGCATTCTGTTGGCAGGAACACACGCATGGTCAGCCATTTATTATGCATGAAAATCCTCACCACCAACATTAAGGCACCCTCAAAATGTGTAACTGTACTCTCATACCACTGCAGGTCTTCTAACATTTTATGAGACAACAAAGATGATGATGGTGTAAGCTTATTTGGAATGCAACTGTATATGACACAAACCAAATCTTTCCTTGTCTAAGTGGCTTTGGAGCCCTGCAAGACCTTAGGATTCTTTGTCTAATATTACAGTGGTCTCTAAAGATCAACTTTTGCATGAGGCAACCAAGTAGCAAAGAGGAGGAATAGGCTGGAGGGAGCTCAGTGGCATTTTAGCATGGGTCTTAGCATGCGAGCTGGCTCCCATAGTCTCTCCATGGTCCCCTGCCTCTCTTCAGCCAAGTGGTGATAGGGCAGGTGGAGGGAATGAGACAAGAGTGAGTTATTGCTGTATGAAAAGTGCATGTAGGAATGAGAGATGGAATGTGTCCAATACTGATTGTGCATACCTAGGGGAAGTCAGGCAGCTTTGATGGATAGTAAGTACATTTTTAGATATGTTTTGGTCAAGAACAATGACTTGGGAATGGTCATTTATACTGCCGAAGCTTTGGAGCATAACCCACCAACACATTTCCTCATATTCTGACGTGTCACTGAGTTACAGAAAAGCTACCCTTAATTACAAGGCATAAGCAGTAAAATTCCCTGGAATAAGGGAAATGTCTGTGTGCTAAATGATTTGATAATGAATCTTGTTGAACATGTAGGAAGCTTTGCTTAAAAGCGTGAACGAGTTAATGAATTTGCTTTCTACTGTATCTGTAGGGCTATTTTGTTCTGAGTTATTTGCAATTGATTTTTTACTCATAGATAACAGTACGGAATTACTCTTTTAACAGAAAACACAGTGGAACTGAGACTGCATGGACTCTATCTGCATAGACAAAATTTAACACCTACCTTAACCATTTGGATCTGAACCACTTTTTAATGTTGTCCAAACTGACAGGTCCCCCCCAAATGTTCCTCAGTTGGCTGTGTGTCCCAAGGTACGAGGTGGTTAAAGGGGAAACGTACATTGGATATCCCAGTGGCTGATCGCACGAAGAATTAATTAAGTTCCGCAAGACCTGTTTATTGTTCTGGATGCTTCCTCTCTCTGGGTTACGATTGCGTAAGAAAATAAGCTCCTGCTGCTGCCCAGCCCAAAGCCCTCTGACGCACTCCTTGTTGACCTACAGGTAGGTTAAAAACGTGGATGATGTGAAAACGTTAGCTACTTCAGATGCAGAACTACGCCATTTAGGTAGAATGGCCATAGCTGTGTGGGCAAACACCTCATGTCTTTGCACCAGCAGGTTTTATGAACTCTTGCTGCTACTCCCTAGTAAAGCCTGGAATGTCATTTCAGATACACAAACATACGGGTGCAAAGTGGAAGTCAACTGAATAGAGCTCATTTAGCGTCCAGTCCCTACTCTGCTGAACTCCTTTTGGCCAGATTACCCAGATATAATATTAGTTACCACAGCCCTAAATTACTGCAATATTAGAAAGATGGTATATGTACCTTGATAACCTTGAAGCTCAGGTAGCTTTTGTGGAGCATGATAACTTTATATTCATCTGCTCCTTCATCTACCACGTGTCTCAGGGTTAGCAGCTCCTCTCTGTTGGAGAGTACAGCGCTGCGCCAGGCTGGGTCCCCTTCGTGACAAATCACCACCTTTTCTTCAAAAGACTGGATTGCTTCATACAGAACTGCTGGGTCCTCATACTCATCTGGGCAGGTGAACTGGTCCTGGTAGTCCAGGAAAAAGTATTGAAAATGTCAGGTCTGTTTATGAAAACACAAAAACTATTAACAATAAACAAAATCCTGGTTTTCGAACAGTTGCCAGCTGACCCCCCCCAGGTGACTTGCCATTTGATACAGCGTGTCTTTGTGGAAGTAGAAGAATTAATTTAACAGTCATACAGAAGGGTAAAATTTTTGTTTTATTGTAACCTGTTCTGATCTCATGTTTCCACTGGACAAAGGCACTTGGAGAATGCCAGCTTACCCACTTTCTTTTTATAAAGTGGGAAACCATAGGAGGCAGAGCTTTTGGGTAAGCCATGGGAGATTGGAATCACATGGGGCGTTCCACAGTTCTTGTGGAAATCCTTATTTTTATTCACAGAAAACCACCAACAAAAGCACAGACTGGGAATCCATCAGCAGATATCACAATATTGTGTTACTGCTTTAGCTGTCACAGAGCAACATGGCCAGCGATAACATTCATAAAATTATTGTGTCAAATTCTCAGATATTAATACACAGCAGTTCCACTTCAGTTACATTCAGAACAATTATAAGTATCATGCATAATAAAAGCATATGATACTAAATCATAACATGCCAGAGCAAGAACAAAATCAACTCCAAGCTATATGGGGGTTGACCTGAAGAAATTGGAGCAACTTCAATGGAGGTGTGCCAGATTTTTACAACTGAAAACAGAATGGGGTCAGAAACAGCCTGACATAATCAAACAAACAGCCGTGACACTAACCCTTCAAACCGCTCTCCTCTCAGCTGTGTCTTTTAACATATGGAACCGTTACATATGTAATTGCCATTCACGAAACGATTGATAAATTAGCAATAAAATCAGTCTAAATGTATTTCTTTTCAATCTAAACCCCATCTTTATAGTATCCACACAAGTAAAGCATGCCATGACCATCAGTTTTGTTTTGATGAAAAATGCAGGGTCAAGTTCTGCAATATGAATAGTTTCAAATGGGCAGTGAGGGGTACAGAAAAGAAGATCAGGTGAATGCATAATAAATAAATGCCAAGCTTTTCCATTTTGCTTAAGGAAATTTCTCACAATAAGGCAACAAATACTCCATTTCCCTTTCTTTTTTTTCTTTTTTCCTTTGGACAGTTTCTAAGGTTTCCTGTGGTTCCCTAAGAAAAGATAAAATAGTAAAAGTTAAAAATAAAAAATAAGAAATGACCCTACCTGGTGTAGTTTCAGAGACATTCGGATTGCCGGGGCAACAACCTTATGCAATAGATCCATGTCTGCAAAGACCCACTCATCTTTTGCTGCTATCCGAAAGTCTCCTTTAAACAATGCATGGAGCCCATAAAGAAAAGAGTCCAAGCTGTAAGAGGAAGGCAGCAGTCACTCGCAGAAATCATTCCCATCTCACCAAGCCAGAGCCCTGCCAGCCGCCGACCACGTGCTGAGCTATGCAGTGACTGGTGGCCCTCCGGCACAGGGTGAGCTCCTGCCATGGGTATAAAGCAGGGGGCACACCGCCTATTTCTAATGAAAAAACATTCCTCAGGGTAGGTGGCTTTCCTTCTGCTTGCGCTGTAAACAACTGGCTGCGAAATAAGTGTGGCACCTGCAATGGAGGATGTCCTAAGGATGGGTGGCTGGGTCACGGCATCCCTCAGGGCGCTGCTTCTCTGCAGCTGTGCCACAGAGACCAGTTCAGAGAGTGTCAGCTGCTCTGCAATCCCTGCGCAGGCAGCAGCAACGGCCCCCTCATTTGAAAGTTTATTGTTTGCCCTGTTAGTTCTCCTTGTAAGGTAAAAAAAATATATATATATTAAAAAAAACAACAAAAACCCACACCAAAAAAAACCCCAAACCAAACCAAAAAACAGCTGTAAAAAATATTTTTAGCAAATCTGAGACTTTTGTCATGAAACTCAAACCCAGACATGAACATTAAAACAGATGAACTGGAAAAAAACCCCAAGTTTCAGGAACTGTTCAGCAAGCCAGGTGAGAGCATGAATCAAAAGACAGGCATTCCATACTGAAACAATGAGCCCTAAAGCAAATGTGACCTGGGTTTCTTCTTTCTAATACAAGAAACTAAATATAACCACTTCTGCCTAACCTTGGATGACAGTTTGCCTGGACCTGAGATTTAAGCAAGAAGCAACAGGTACAAAATCAAGTAGTAATTAGAAAATGGTTGCACAAAGGCTTTGTGAAGGGAAACAACCAGCCCTCAGCTCCAGCCTGCGCCCTGAACCACGAGCTTCCCACGGCACCACAGCCACGGGTACAACACTTGTGGCAGGACTGCCATCCTAATGCTGCTCTGAAAAAGCCATCTCGACATTGAGGAAAACAGGCAGCTCCTGCAAACCTACAGGACATGGTTTCATCTACCCGCCAAGGTTTTACTCAAGTCTTAACAACAGTTGATTTTTTAGATTGTAAAGGCTCAGAGGAGAAGCTGCATTAAGATGTTAGCGGTTTTCATTACCGCCCAGGCTTTCTCTAGAGAACACATAATCTTTTCATGTAATTGAGCTTTCTTAATTATTTTAGGAAAAGAAAAAAAAAAAAAATTTTTTTTCTCTTCTCCAAAAGAGGGAGAAGAGAAACTGGGAGACTGCCTGGCCCATCTTCAGTTCAAACACATTCTTAATTTTGCCCTTAGTGGGTAGCATGTTTTAGAAATTAAAATGGAAAGATATCTATGTTGTTACCAGAAAAACAGCTGGATACCGATTTTCTCCGTGAAAGCACCGTGTTAATAACAATCAACTAATCAGTGGGACCAAGGCCAGTCAGGAAGATGGGGCTGCTGTCGCTGCTGGGAACATGAAGAGTACGGGGACGCGTTTGTGAATTCATAACCGATTTGCATGTATTAGTACTAAGTTACCTATTAATACATGCCTGTGTGAGACAGGCACTTACACTCAGATCTTCAAAACATGCAGGCACTGATTTCAATGGGAGTTATGTGTCTTCAAGGAGCGGGTCCTGATCCCCACTGACTTTCAATCAATCATCTCCACAGTTTAGAAAATGATGATATACCCCAATCCTGCTTAATAGCTAGGAAAGCCCTAGAATATACCAGCTAGGGGGGAAAAAAAAAGGCGGGTGCAGCCAGTGTGGTGAAATATGTGACTTATCATTTCCTTTGAAAAGGCTAGAAATCAGGAAGGGTCCTTTCACTTGCCCACCCACTAGACAATATCCAGCATACACAGCTGAATCCTTGCCTGGAAAAAACCCACTTCTGTATCTAAGTATTCTTCCCAGGATGAAACTGAAAAAACTACCCTGAATTCTGCCCCTAATGATGATCGTAGTGCAGTTTTTCCCCCGTAACACCCCCTGTATTTGCTCTGAAAAGTTGGCTGGGATGAAAGGAGGAGTAGGCAGGAGAGCGAGCTGTTTCCTACATCATTAGAGGCTCTCGGAGCCAAATCTGAACACCAGAGCAGACAAAGAGTTTGCATTCACGTCCAAGTGTCTTACAGGCATCAGCACATGCTAAACAGGCTGCTGCAAACAGCAGTCTGCTGAAAGCAAGGCCAGGGCTAGGACAGCTCTGCACACCCCAGCTGAGCATCAGCAGAGGGAGCAGAGGGAAGCACGTACAGCTCTCGCTGCGCTTAGTTAGGGAAGAGTCCTCCGCTTCTCATCCCTCTGCATAATAAGTACTCTAACCAGCATTTTTAAGAACAAATATGACTGCTACAAGGAGCAAAGCAGCGGTGGCAGTAGTTGTGAGAGGCTGAGAGTCAATTATTTCATATATCGCATTTTCCAGCAGCGAGGTCTGGAGGAGATTGCTGTATTCACAACACCATGGACATCTTTTATTCTCCTGCCAATTGTAATGAGGCTTTTGGGGACATTCTGCCTATAATGTGACACTATCTCAAGCCAGTACTTCTGTAACACGCAGCCCTTAATCCACCGAAGATACAGCTGTTGTTATTCTTCCCATTGTTAATGCTCTCTCCTGAAGACTCTAATGAGATTATAAGGAAGCTGTAAAGCCAACAGCTTTGATCTCGGGCTCACTCAAGGTTGTTGCTGCTTTCTTGGCCCAGTTTAAACACCTCAGTTAGTAATGTGCTGTAGTTACAGGCTCATTCAATATATTTTAAAAACTAGTTCAGGTAAATTCACATGTCAAAGAAATTACATTAACCAGGAAGAGACATAACTACTATTTCTGGCAACATTTCTAACCCTCTGGGCTAAGAACCCAAAAAGCTGCTGTCACAACTGCGAGCTATTTTAGAACAAGACTAGTAGGTGTGTGGGAACCGTCGGCCCCTTGAACGTGCAGAAAGGAGAGGATTAAGTAGCACCACAAATACCAGAGGGAGGGTAACACAGCCAAAGCAAATACTCCCTCCTCCTGCACTCCTTACGTTGCTCCAACAGCTGAAACTAAAAGCATTTGATCCAAGTCTGAAAACAGTACGGATGGAGACTAATGAGCTGGTGAATTTCGCACACCAAAACCCATCCTCTGCCTGCAGTTCACAGACCTTTCCCAATGTTAACTCTAGATTTATTTAAGGAATAAAGAAACATAAATGCCTGTGCACTGGTAATGACCTGAATGTCGTAACTCACCTGAATGAAATATTTTCAATGGTCGCCCTTGTGAATTTGATATTTTAGACCACAGTGGTTATGAGCTTAGAGTCAAATGTTTCTCCCCTGCTTCTGCCCTGCTTGGCTCTGGCAGACGTAAAGCTGCACTGTCTGCCTGAGCTCCCACTAGCAGCACAGCATCACCGGCAGCATTGTGGCACCATGTCCCATGCCCTCCACCTTTTCCCCCTCCGATGCTGGGCAGTGCAATGTGGTGCCCAGGAGGGAAGGGGCAGGTGGGGCCAGCTGCTTCCCTGGGTTCAGCGTGAGCAGCAGTTCCTCCAGGCAGAGGCATTCCTTGGAGTGACCCTCTGTCCACACTGAGTGATAACGCCCAGGGGGAGCTCAGGGGACCTGAACATCTAGGCTTGGTAGCACTGGAAGTATCTGATGAGAGATGCTTTATTAAGAGATTTTTGTATTTTTCCAAATACAAAATTTCTACTATTTACTAGTAGGTCTAGTGGTTGAATAGGATTATTAAGTAATTTTTTACAAATACACACCTAAACATATCACTCCTATTTGAATAAATGAATGGTAATGTCATGTCATTCTTCAAATTGCATTTTGTGCAGGATGCCTCCTAATGACAGTTTAAAAGAGCAAGTGATTTGCATAGCAATGTTCTGCCTTCTTAATGAATGCATTTATTGTGTAATCTAGTGTTAATGTTGGGTTTCTACTGACATTTACATGAACAGGTACACTGAATAATTATTTACATACATTATATAAGAGCATTTAAAATCTTGGTTTACAGTGACATTTACTGATTAATAGATTAGACAAAATCATGTGTAAATGAGTGCAAATTGGTAGTTTACATACACAATGTAAACTTGAATCTCAATTCTGTAGTGCACAGTTCAGTGTAACATTAACTTTGTGTTACTATTTCTGCGCAGTAGTTGGATGCCTGTCTCTCCTCAAGACACAGCAAGGACTAAACTTAATCCAGGGAAAGTTTCCTACTACCTGTGCAGTTACCCCTGAGAACGGACCACAGAGCACTGATTCCTGGCTAGTTTGCTCACGTTGGATGTCTCTGAAACACTTCATAGAAATAAGCGTGAGGAGAAGGAGGAGAAGACTACAATGTCTACTGGCCATTACATCTCCAACTTATCACGAAACCTCTAGCAATGCTGTACACAAGATGCGTCACAGCTAGAACTAATAGAAGGTCCTGAGATGAAGTTCAAAGTCATTTCTCAGTGCCTACCAGAGTAACCTAAATAATCTAAGCTTTTGTAGTCCAGCATTCAAGTGTGACAGCATTTTAGGAGCCCTGATCTCTTAGAGTGAGCCAGCTCCCACCAGCTGTACATGCCATGCATCCCCCTTACGCACACAACTGGCTGTGGGGTTGCCTGTTCTGACACTACCTCTGCAGAAAACTAAAACACTCTGCAGCAGCAGCAGGCGGCTCCAAAAGGTCCCCAAAATACCATGACATCTTTTCAAGGAAAACGACTGTGAAGCATCACCTAAGGAATGATTCCTCCAGCTTCTAAGGACCTTAGCTCCTTCTCCCCCATCTGACTGAACGCAGACCTGCACCAGCCTGAGAGCAAGGACCAGCAATAATGCTCTAAATCTAAATCACCCTTCGTAAGAGCTGCTGTATCTCCATCAAACACAGAGACGGGGGAGGGAGACCTGCCTTCAGTGCCTACAGTTAAGCCTTGGGAACGTCTCCTTCTGGCCTCAGCAGCCTTGCATGTGTTGGACAAAGTCTCCTTCCCCCTGGCATGCTGTGTGATTGTATTCCTATCGGAGTCTTGCTGACTTATTCCTTCTTTGGGTTTAAGTTAAGTTGTGAAGATCTGTGTGAAGCAGTAAACACCCTAAGTACGGTAAGAATTGCCCTCTGTGCTGAAGTGAATGTACTTGGGGGATTTTTGCTGATAAAGGTCTTGATGTCACGGGGCAGCATATCCACCTTGCTCCTTAGTTAATAATTTATACTGAATTGTTTTTGTCAATTAAAATAAATACATAAATTCTCTAAGGCAAGAATAAATGTATTCACCAAGGTAAAGTCATGTTTTGTAGCTGCAGCAATTTATAACTTGAATTGTGCTACTCACATTCCTTTTTGTCCCCAAAATCTTTCTGACACTTGAAATGAATTAAAGGTAATTTAACCAGGTGGGTAAGTGACACAGTTTTTCCATGGTGAAACTTTTTTAGGGAAAGCTTTTGTGAAGTAGCACTGAAAAAGATACTGACAGAAGCTTCCACTTAATCCCTTTTATGCCACAAAATATATTTTAAAAATACAATGATTCAATACTGCCCTGGAGCACTTGCTTAATAAAAAGAAAACCAGGACTGACTTGAAGATACAGGATTATATAGAACAGATTCAGAAAAACAGGGATAGAGCTGTGCACTGCATAGGACTACTGCATTTTTTGCCTTTCTGCAGACCTTTTCTCCCCCAAAAAAGTATTTTTAAGTATGGAATGTCCAGTCACCAAAAGAAAGGAACTAATCTGGGCCACTGGTAATATTCCAGATTTTAAAAAGACATGGTATAGCTGACTCCTGCAGTTATTCTTAAAATCTTTGCCTAAGACTTTGCAAATAATTATCCTTGACATTCATACTTTCCATGTTAAGCTTTAGAAAGTCTCTGATAATATTATCTCTTTACATTAGCTACTAACCATGTAAGCCAATACAAATAAGGGACATTGTTATTGTATCCGTACTAGTGCCAAAACACTCTAATGAGGATTTTAAGATCCGGTGGAAAGTACATGCAACGTGATGACATGTTTAGGAAGCTTTTGTGGTATTTTTAGATGCATTTCTAATATCGCTGTGACATATCTATTGCAGGCCTAGTTCAAAAATAACTTTAATCTTTTCTAAAAAAAAAAAAAAAAAAATCATAAATGCACATCAACTTTTCTATCATGTCCCCAAACTCTTAAAATTTGGATCATCAAAAAAATGGGGCAATTTTAGAAATACCAATTTCTTACTAAACATCACACGTATTTGAGTGCATAGAAATGAAGGGAGAGGAAACTCAACCCAACAGAAAAGTACTACAGGAAGGGAATATGCAAAGACTCGTAGAAATGAGATGACAAAAACCACTTTAGAAAGCAGAAAGAAGCAGCACACCAAGAAATAAGCCATGTGGGCCACAAACATTTTGCATGACTGAAAGAGGAAGACATAAAACCAAACGTTACAAGCGTCTCAACAGATAACAAAGCCAGAATGAATATTTAAAAGATACTGTTTTATCCTGTAACACAAAATGCATTCAAAATCACACACGCTGTCTTTGTTTGCTTGTTAGCAAGACAAATCCTCTCCAAGGAGCACGCTGATAGAGGGCTCGCTAGCTTTCCTCAGAGTTTTGTGCCAATACAGCAAGGTCACTTAGAAACTGTATTTACTCAGCTTCCCTACTTTTACTAAACTCCTGTGGAACACAGCAAGTTCAAATACCTCTAATAAAAATGTAAAATTAGGCGAGTAGTTATACTTTATTAAAATAAAAAAATATTTCATTAATAAAATGCCTTATTTATAGAACAGTGTAAGTGGTAATTTCTAAAACCCAAATAACTCAGAACTCCCAGTGAAAATGGAAGACTCTCTAATGAAAATGTAGAATGAAGACCATATTCATAAACAATCTTAACCAAGCATATTTTAATTAACCAGGCTTTCTAGAAAGAAGTATTCTGAAAGAATGAGTAAGGTAGACTGAGAACAGACAAAGCCTTAGTCTCAAGAGATGCGAGGTTCTCCCTTCCTCATGCTCCAGAATGTAGTGGCACAACGAACAGGAATACAGCCCTGAGAAATACAGAATCCTTATGGATTTATTATTATTTAGCTAACTAGGTGTTGGATGACTTAGCAGTTTCTTCCTCTTCTAGAGGAAACCAGCATCCTAGTAGCCAGACAGGGTGCGAGTGAACACAGGCAATAACCACGGGTACCCATTCTTTCAATGCAAACTTCTGCTTTGCCCCATGAAATAAAGACTGGTATTAGTTATTTAGCCAACTACCAAAGTAGAAGATGTCCAGGAATGGCAGAAAACCAATTATTTTATGGAGGAAAGAGACTTCACCTTGATCTAATCTTCTGTTAAGATTCCACATTAAAAAGACAGACAGGTCTTTGCTTTTAAGATGAGGAAAAAGGATTCCTAAAAATTACCTGATGGCCATGTTGTGAGCTGCGGTTCCCAAAGCTCTTCGACCCAGTATACACAAAGCAAAGGAAAGCGTCACTAGAGGAGAATCCTCATCGCTGTCCAGGTGCTACAAAGTTTGAAAAGCAGCATGTTATTCTAAATGCAAATACAATCTGTAAAAGCACTGTAATGCTATAAATGGTAACATTCATAAAATTGCATGTAGGTGGACCTACACACAAAAACATTCTTCGCAATTAAACAGAACAAGAAGGAAGATTCTAGCCATCAGAGGCTTTCTGCAAAATGCAAGCTTATTTTGCCCACTGGGTAGAAACAGAACATTTCAATCTCGGGCGGCGAGATCCCAAGGGAGGGGAGCTTTGTTTGTGGTGGGGTTTTTTGTGAGGGCTTTTTTGGTTGGGTGTTTTGTGGGTTTTTTTCCCAGATCTGACATTCTAAAACAGAGCAGATTCCTTATTGCTGAGAGACGCTGCAACTGCAGGCAGCCAAACCCCTTTTCATGGGACACAGTGCCTACAAAACCTCAGCCACAGATTCCAGAAGAACAATGTATTTGGAAAAGTTTGGACTAACACACTCTTCTAGTGTATAACAATAAATATCTGAATTGTATACCACTGATGACACTGACCACACATTTTAACAAGCAGCCAAAACATTTCATTTCCTAGCTCACGAGAGTTTCTTTACTGAAATTTTTGCAAAGAAAACTTTGCTATCAAGCTGGAGGAAAAAACTGCAACAACCCCTCATTAATGTGAATCTTTAGGAGGATACAGACTAATATTTCAGTCCATGCAGTGAGCCATTTCTTATAGCTTTCTTTGACTTTGAAACTGGAGCCAATTATAACTGAGAATGCAGCTCCTTCTATAAAATACATCAATTTTCAGGGCGATGTATACAGTTAAGTTTTTTTGACATCTTCTCTCCTACGTGAACTTTACCTCTATATAGTCAGTGAATTACAAAAACAGAGGTAAAAGAAAAGGACGTAAAAAATATAAATACGTGTGTCTGTGCATACTAGTGCAGGCATGTGTTTGCCCTTTTAAGCCTTAACTGTTAAGTTCCACATCTGTTGGGCATCCCTAAATCTGTTATTCTGTTTGAAAGCCTCAACTGTGTAAGAAGTGAAAAAGCATCATTCAACAGTGGCTTTCCCTGCACCGTGCAATTCTTTGGGTCAGAACTTGGGAGCTGAGACATGGGAAGAGCTGAGATGGGAAAGAAAAGAGATGAAATATTCCCAGTAGGAGGAGGTGGCGGAGAAGGCTCGCAGGATAATTCAGCGAAAACAGTATCAATGTAATGATATGCAGAGGAACTGGTGGGATGGTATTCAGGGTCAGAGACATGAGAAAGAACTGAAGTGGAGAAGAAACATTAAGATGCAGTGATGTTATGCCAGCTACAGTCAGCAGTAGCAAATGGGATGTACACTCGGTGATCCTGAATGAAAAATGCACAAATGCAAGTGCATGGTGGCCAGGAAAGATACACTTCTCATTTTTTGCCATTATCAGCAATAATTTGAAAATCAAATCAAGGGAATATGCTTGTTTGAAACTGTATTCTCCCTCCGGGCTATTTTGAGTATTCCATGGAAATACAGTAAGCAGTGCATTTGCGACAAATGACTGCTGACCATGAGTAATATTAGTGGCTCAAAGCACGTCAACCCATAGCTGTAAACCTGCCCTTGACCTTCTAGAGCTGCAAGGTAATTTCACACCGTTTTGTGGCACGGTTCACATTTGAATTACAAGCTCTCAGAGGTGACCTATACTAGCAGTGAGTTTGTTATGCACTCCCCTACCGTTCGAAGACTGTACCCAAATATAGGCAAATTTTTGGAAAGGATACACAAACATCACAAATGTTTGGCAAATGTACCCAAACGCTGGCAACACTGAAGGAACAGGAATGCTCCGATGACATGCCCTGAATGGAGCCTGCTCCAGCACTACTTCTGCGAGCACTCATTATTATCCACATGCTTTCCAGAGCTGATGAAATTAATGGTGTTGGAAGTGTGCACAATAAGGAATTGGTTCTGTATTCAAAGACTAGCGTTCCTTAAAACTCTAGTTTTTGCACAAGAGTAGTCTCCAAAACATGTTTTTTCCATTCCACAGAACACGTATTTTCCTTTTATGTTAAATCTGACAGCTTAAATGAAATAAATTTTACTGTGTTACTCCTGAGCAAGTAAAAGAGTAACCATGAATCATTTAACTATCCCAAGAACTAAAACCACTACTACTAAAAAAACCCCAACAAACAAAAAAACGCAAGCTTACCTCCACCCTTTTTCTAGCACAGAACTGAATCCAGTCCAGATAAACACTGCAGAAACTAGCTCTTGTTATTCCTTGGAGACACGGAACATAATCTTCATCTATGTTGATGTTAAACATTGCAAGGTCACGTTCAATATAATGCCACTTTGCATAAGGCTGCAGTATCTTTTGTATGGATTCATCTTTTATCCAGTCAAGGATTTTGGGAGAACTTGCTGTAAAGTATATTATACTCTGTTGACAAAATGTGCAAACGTTAGTCACTCTATCTCTGATTAAAGCAGATGTATTTTACACAGAAGAGAATAAATCAAATAGGACCACATCAGGTACCCACAATGGTACGTGGTTTTCCTGTTTTTTACTGGTTGGCATTATTGCTTCACAAGACCATTCAAGTTAGAAAAGATGATGATAATTGATATCCAAATAGCAGACAACAGAAAAAGAAGTCATATTTTTAATACCCTTCTACCTTACAGGAAAATTAATACAAAAAATAGACTCTGATAAGAATACAGATTTCTGCAGTTAAATGTTAATTACTGAATATTAGTGGGGTTCTAGAGTCTATCACCAAGACGGTGGTATCGATAAAAATCTAGGCATATTTTGAAAAAACAGCAGTAGAAGGTCACATGCTCAAAACAGGACTCTTTTTCCTCCACGGACTTGCTGTTTCCTGGGGATGAAGCTTTCCTATTTCTTTAACAGAAACAGTTCCACCACGGTTTAACCACAAAGGTGAGATCTGACAGACATGTACAACATAAGTCTGAAAACCCTGGTTTTAATTGCTGTTTTCTTTCAGCATTTAGTACCATCGCTATTTTTGTTATTTGTCAAAGAGGCCAGTAAAGAATAATGGATTTTTTCTTACATGTTGGGTTAAGAAGCTGATAGCTCATATAACTGAGTTTGCTTTTAAAGCACTGCAGGAGGAGCAGCATTCAGCAGGAGCTCTTTTACCAAATGCAGAAATATTAGAAAGCAGCAACACTCACATCTCCTATCTGTGCCTGTCTCTAAGTTTGTCTGAAGCCATTAAAATAATAATAAATAAAATGAAAGAATAATTAAAAAAATACCTATCTAAACCAAATTTAAAGCATATTTTCAAACGAATATGAAACTTAAGGAGAAGTTCCAGTGCTGCAAAGGAAAGTGGCATCAGCTGGAAAGGCCCATTATCATTTTTTGTGATTACAATATTAATATATCAATTTAGAATTGGATTCCAAAGCAAATAAGGTGCAAGTGAACATGACTGAAGATGAGGTAGTTCTAGTTTACCCATGCAATGGAAATATTATTAAGCAAATAAATGTATAAAATGAAAATATGATGGATGAGAAAGTGCGGAAGCACTACCAGCCCTTTTAAAAATCCCAGATGCCCTCCCCAGTTTATCTTTCCAATTGTACAAAAATACACAAGCAAGAGGAAAGTTAAGCTCCAGAGGAAAAGACAAGTCAGACAGATACAGACTGAGGATGGACCCTTAATTTCTTGGCATGTGGAGAACAATACACTCTTTAAAAAAGATTCATGCAGAAGAAATAGGAGCTGAAAACAGCACTCGGTGAATGCAGACTTCTTGAATACTAAAAGACGCTTAAATAGGAATATATTGAGAAGAGATGGAGGAGGCACAAGGGAAAAATATCACAGTAGCTGCACAGGAAATTATTTCAAAATATATGCAGAAGGGCTACAGGAGCTGACCCACTTTATTTGTGGAGAATAAAATTCCTTTTGATAAGAAGAAATGGGCCTTTCTAGGCTGTCGATGAAACTGCAAATGAAATAAATACATTAGGAATAAGACACTCGGTGCAACTCATTGTGTAAAAGACCAATATGTAATTGTTCTTGAAGGATAGGAGAACTGAAACAAAGCATACATTTTCTTTGTCGATCTTCAAGATAGAATTTACTTTTTTTTATTATTCTCACCTGTGTTTACAAAGAAGCAGGTTCAGCTGGGGAACGAATCAGACTCGCAACCAGACACAGAAACAGCAAAATCTTCTGCCACCTAATTAAATTCTGCTCTTAGTAGATCTTCCTAAATATGTTTTGTGCACGAGTACATCCTCAGCTATATGGCAATTCAGAAATAATATGGTAAATATTTACAATATTGTAAGCTACAAAGAATAAACTAGAAGCACTCCAAATGCTCGGTGCAATGGAAGCGCAGTTGCTGCAGAAACTCCAGCTTAAATGTTTTCTGAGTTTGTGATTTATGTGACCCGAGCACGGCATTAACTGGAGCCCTTCTTACAATGTTTCCTACGCCTTTAAAAAGAAAGCATCGGGGCTTTAAAATGTCCACAGTGAAGTTGCGCAGGGTCTTTACAGCTCAAGATTCCCCCGTAAGAGTGAGCTGGGAAGAAATGAATTCTCACCTCTGATTCTGGTACTCTCTATCTGGAGGTAAGTACTAAATAAACAGGATGAAAGCTGCTCTGATACATACTATAATCTTCTCACCTTCCGAGGCTGTACTAAGGATTTTACCCAATCTTATCAAGGCTCCTGTTTATGGAAGAAACTAATAACTTGAAGAAAATCTCCATATAGCTTTGTTTTGGGATGTGTCATTCTAAAGAAGGGATCTCCTGAGTGCGCTCCCCCTTTGCCGAAGGCAGCCCTGCCCAGGCTAATACTGAAGCTGCCAACAGGTTATTTTTATATTCTGTTCATCCTTCCCTAAGAAGGGAAGGAGATTAAAGGACTGACACCTTTCTGAGGACAAAGATCTGTCAGTGCAGTGTTATAGTACTGGCTCAACTAAATCCAACCGAAAGAGATGCGCTTTTCGTGCCTTCAAAGACACAGGTGGTGGACATGACAAGATCTGCACACAGTGGAGAGGGAGCCACAGCATACAGCAGCAGCGTGGAGATCGTTTAACCCATCTCCCTTTTACTCAGATCAATTAACCACACCTGTATCATATGGGACGAAAGTTTGTCTAAGCCATCTTACCTATGTCACCTGCTTCTCAGGTATCTCCAGAACCAGGAGCCCTAACCTACCTTTCAGTGAAGCTTTACTTCCCATGGGATGAGCCCTCCACAAATCCTCTACACATTAGTTCACTTAAAGGCACTAGAAAAGTTCCCGTTTACAAAGCACAGCTCTTCACTGCTTTAAGCTAATAAGCTGCTGATTTGATTGCAGCTTAGACTGGGATTTTTTTCAGTCTCGTTCACCATCAAAAGCTGACTCACATATCAGCTTGCATCAGTTTATGTTCAGGGTATTCAGGTTACCTTGGAAAGTAAAGCAAAGCAACTGTAGTGACATATTCATTACAGTTTGAAGGTGGGTTTTTGGTTGGTTGGTTGTTTTTTCTTTAGTTTAGATAAAATGCTTAAAAGCCATTTCACTTATACCCCAAAATGCACTTCCAAAACAAAAAATCATGCTCACATGCAGTTTTGTTTGTAATTAGTTAATTAAACAAAGCAGGTTGGTTACCAGGCCCTACTGCCTGTAAAATTATTTATGAAATCCCAGTCTGCATTTTACAAAGCAATTGAGTGCATGATCAAAGCAGCTTTGTGAGGCAATGATCTTGTTTTTACTGCATCGGCTCGCTTGCAAAAAAAGGTGATTCATTTATTTACAACAGGTTTCTCTCTAAGGCTGACAGGGTTTTTTCAATTGCAGAGATGCAGGTAGGAAGGAGATGTCAGGGATGGTTGGGAGCTTTAGTGACTGGCTTCATAGCAGAACCAGTGACACAGGAGGCAGCATCTGGCTCTTGTTTCAGTAGGAGAGGATAAAGCTCAGCGATTTCTTCATTTGCTGGACTGGAAACCATCTGGCAGAAGACGAAGTTGCCTTGCTAGACTATAACGTTCACTTATTTTGACAAATTATAATCTGTGTGGTCATTGTGATCTTAGTGCAAATACAGAAGCAATGTAAATGAATTGCTGTTTAATCAATGGAATAAAACAATTCAAATATGTTGTGGTATATATGTAAAATGGCAGGTAAGAAGGGGATCTGCACTACTAAGAAAGTACATTGGAGAAACAGCTCTTCAGCGGTTTCTGAAGAACTTTATGCTTGTTGATCTTCTTTTTTTTTTTTTTTTCTCCCCCCAGAAAAAACAGTGGAAAGGCCAAGTCAAGAAGAAATAACAAACTGTCAGTGAAGTTTTGCTTTGTAAGAATGCTTCCTCTGACTTTATCACTAGAGGATGTTAACTCACCTTCTTGAGTTCTGTTTAAGCATGCTGGCGCTTTTCTGTACTAACTGTAAATATAAGTGATCAGAATCAAATGTAGCAAAGGGAGAGATGAATTAATTATCCCTATCTAACATCAAGTCAGTCTGACTGCTGGCAGGGTAAATGGATAAATACAGAGCCAAAAACTTTGAACAGTCTTTCTTCTATAGACAGCCCCCATTCTTTCTGTTTGGCAAGCCTGCCTAGGAATAAAGGACACTTTACCAACGAGTTTACCTTTATATAGTATCTGATAAGTATCCTCCGGAGGTCAAACACTTGCAGCATCGTTGCGGCGTTGTTATCAATGATGCTGTATCCTTCCAGGATGTACTGGGTTCGCGTTATTTCCCATGTCAGCCATCGGAGGTTAAAGGCTGCATTACATGATAACAAGTGAGGCAAGTGCCCAGGCTTGCAGCAGCAGCAGCCTTCATTGTCTTCATCTCCTTCTGTTATAGCTTCCACTTCTCTCTGCTGGCAATATGTCCCTTGGCAGTGAGAGAAAGAGAGTACGCTGCCAGTTATTGGGGGAGGAGGAAACAAAGGACTTCTTCCAAGCCGAAAAAAGTATGATTGAAGGCTTTATGCACTTAGCAAAAATCTAATAGAAAGAGCTAAGGCAACAAATCAGATGTGCCAATTGATCCATGTGCAGCAGCAAATAAAGAGCTGTACGTTATTTATTTACTATCACCTATAAAAGCCAAAAGGGCCTGATCTAATGTTCTAGGCGTTCGGTTCTGAGCTGAGCGAAACTACAGACCACAGCTTCTGCCTTAATAAAAACTCCCCAGGAAGCAACACTAAAGAGTCTTGCTCCATCAGGCACATTAAGCAAATTGATCCAAGTCTCAGTCCGCTTCTTCAAATAACGCACAGGATGCAAACAAAGGTTTTACGGTGTGCCAGAGCACTTGTAAAATCTGGGTTTTAGCAAACTGTACTGGAACGCACTTTCCAAAAATAAGATCCACTGGGTTGTTCTCTCTCCCACTGGAGTAAAAGCTACTCTGGATCAAATATCTCTTAATGAATAGTACTAGTGGCAGTCTATCTGGAGGACAGAACAGCTTGCTAATTAGCCTATTACACAGGCATTAGATCAAAACAGAGTAAATCTTCCTGAAAAGAGATGTTAAGGCAACAAGAAGTCATGAGGCAGATGCAGAAACAATAATGTATCTGCTCTGCAGACTCTGCATTTCTAGCCTATGCTGTTGTGCACACTGGATGGTCAAGCTGAGCCCTTCAGGATTTGAAATCTATGAATGTGGTTTCTAAACCATGTAGAGCACTACAAATCAAAACCCAGGTGGACACCTCAAAACACACAAGTTCTCCAAATACACGAGTTCAGTTCTTGATGTACGGATCTTTTTAAAATGCACTCTCTGTGGGCTGTAGCAGAACTTAACTCTCCACTGAATTTGTACATAAACCATCTTTCAAGGCCATCTCCTGTGATGCAAGTTACACATATGTCTGGCATGGGCCTTCTGCCAAAGGTTCAGTATCACCCCAGGAGAGAGCCAGCTCCATCAGCTTCCCAACGGCTTCAACAGCAGAGGAAGGTGCGAGACACCGCGCTGCAGTTCAGCAGCTGTGAACCGCCCTGCCAGGGCCAACAGTTCCGTTGTGTCACTGTCAACGGGAGAAGAATTTGGCTATGTTCATCGTCTGAATGTTGGACCTGGAAAGAATACGGTGTCAGCTCCAATCCCCCAGTGTTTGCCAGCACCTGGAACGAGAGCCTGGAGCAAGGCAGCGCCCAAAGGCCTTTCTGCGGAGCATCAGGACAGTCACCGTGCCCTCGGCTGTCTGTCCCAGTCCCATCCCAACTGTCTGGTCAACAACCCGTGGGCTTTAGTTTGTACTGACAGAAGTAGCACCCAGATTATTCCTTTCGCTGCACTACGAAAAACCTTTCAAAACATAACAAAAATATGTTAAAGTATTGGTTATCACCTCTTTTTTTTTTTTTTTTTTTGCCTGGACACCTCCTAAAATGTGTCCAGCATGCAAAAACATCCGAGAAAAAGAAGAACAGAAAGATCAGAAGGAAATGTGTGAGAAATAAAACAGGATTGTAGCCCTACGAGACGGGGGGCAAAAAAGATCAAGTATATTCCAGTGTTCTCTGTTCAATTTCCTGTAAGTAAAAATTTACACTGTGTACCCGGTGTTGTTCACACACTGATATGTATATTCCTCCCTGGACTTCAGAGATATGCAGTACGACAAATTATTAAATGTCTTCAAGTCACCTAAATATAAACATCTTTCCTCTCAACACTGCTACAAAGTACAAAACATGACCTATTAGCTGACATTTCCAGTTGGACTAGACATGAACTGGACTGCTTCTCCTTCGTATTTCACAGATTTCTACATGAATTAACACTTACTGCTCAACAGCAAAAAAGCAACAACCGCTCTGGGTCAGTGGATGCTTTTCTGAAGTCAAGTCAAAAGGCATCATACTCAAACTGAAGCAAGGAGAGGCATATTCCTTTGTACATAGCTCAAAAAGAGTGAAATAACTACTCCATGCTGGTGCTGTTACTAACGCTGTGGTATTTATTTTTGAAAGTTTAAAGGCCTCTCAGTATTAAACTGAATTTAACAGAAGATACACCTTCATCCCGGGTGCTAAATTAAGTATTGCCAAATGTTTATAACTGATGAAAAACACAAGCCTAACCGACAACTGCCACGGGTCCCCTTACAACTAAGGGAATTAAGATGGCTTTGTTCAGTCTATGTAACTCTGTTCTTAAATATTTTCATTTTTTCTTTTGGTATGGAAAGATCACGTTTCATTCCTATGGAATGCTGGCTGTTTCTATGTGATCTCTGTATTATCTCTGTTAATAAATACCAAATATTATTACCATAGATTCTGTAATTACTACTTTTCTTAAGCCATGTATTTTGTAAAATACGGGGCCTGAAGAGGCTGGCAATGCAAATAACAGGTGAATTTCAGAGACCCTCAGTGTCTGAGGGAAGCTGTCATCATGTGCACAACAAACAGAAGATGCCAAAACAAGTATTTGTGTTCTCAGCTAATTCAACAGGTAAAAATGTCTCCAAGTCATCGTTGCTTGGTAATTTTAAACAGTTAAAGTTAAAATTACACTACAGCTGCTGCAATTAACGTTGAGCTTGAGGAGCGAGAGACATTCCAACTGAGACTGTGTTATTCCAAACGCTCTGGGAACCAACCAAAGGAGCTCACATGGTCGTTTTGCAGATTTATTCCAAAGAATGAAATCAGGGCTGTGCTCTTCAACATCTGGCAAACGTGCACTTGCTTAACAAAAGCTGTTTGATGGATGTAGGTACTACCACCTTGGGGATTTGTGTCTGGACTGCTTGCGGAGCCTCTGGGGTATCCCTGTTAAGTTTAAAGGTATAACCTGAGCCATGGCCAGTGCTCTGACACAACACCAAATGCCTATTCCTATCATCATGCTGCTGATTAGTATTTCCAAATGACGTCTAGTAAAAGGACTCAAGTCTGCAAAGACAAAATGCAGGCTTGATGTTCAAGTACACATTGGTTCCCTCCCAGTTCTTGCAGTCAGTTCTAGAAAGCTTGCCAGTAATTTTCTCTCATCTTTAATTGAGCCTTACTTTAATCCATGATGCACTGGCTGGACTTCAGTGCCACAGATTTGCATGTTACTGAGAAATTTAATTTTACCAGTGCCTACATCAATCCTTTCTGGTTCATTACTCTAGACACTGGTACTGCAGAGACTAAGAGCACGTGCTCAGCTTTATGCGTTGAGCCAAAAGGGACAAGTCACGGCAAATGAAGTTAAGTATTTGTGTACATCTTTTACAGAAGGGTGGCCCTAAACTTTTGCGTATATGTTATAAGCTGATGATTTCAATGACAGCTTTTATATTGCTTCTCAAAAAATTATCAAGTTCAAGCAACTCTGAGAGAATTATTCATAAAACCAAAGAGCAGGGAGCAGAACGTGCACTTCAGTTCTGCAATATAATTAAGTGTAGTACCATTAAATATTAAAATAGAGGAAAATGTTTTCACTGGTAATTAGTCATTTTAAAATCTGAGGGAAAACATTTTTTTCACATTTCTTTCTGCACTAGAAAGAAAATAAGCTCTCACGCTTCACTCAAGCTTCGTCATTCACTGTGACCCTTGCTAGTACAGATGAGACTGATTCATTTGTAAGATATCTAACACTGGATGGTTGCCAAAAATCCATCAATGCAAAAACATGTGCCAGCTGAACAAAGCAAGGTCAATCTATGTGAGCTCAGGAGAAAATCAGGGTGGGAACTTGGAGCTCTTTCTTATTTTCCTGACACATCAGGATTTGAGTACTGACTTGTGCTCTGCCGGAATGATCTGACCTAAATGGAAATGAGAAAATTGAAACTGAAGACTGTAATCTCGCTTCAAGAGGATACATAAAATACACCTACATTAATGACCACCCAACCTTCTAGAATTTAAGGGTGAAATCAAAGTGTGCTTTTGAACTCAATTTTGCAAACTCGAGTGAAAAGAACAGCATTTTTCGGTTCTGAAGGGCCAGAAAGAAAATCCTGTAACACAACCACATGCTTCTAGAAGCAGTTTGAATTTCTATAAAGCACTGCAGTTCAACAACACATCTAGAATGAGGACTAATTATTGCGGCTGAAGGAAGTGATAGGTCGAGCACTGAGGATTGCTGACATACAATAAGCAACTAGGGTGCAAATGTACATAGAAAGGGCTTACAGGGCTCATGCATTAACCCCACCCCACAAACGTTAAGACGATCATAAATCACTTTCCTGCACTAGGCACTTCAAGCTTTAAACTCTGCGACCCCAACAACCAGTTTTGGACTAGGGGATTTAACTAGGTATTAAGTCTGAGAGATGGATCTGGATATAGAGATGGGAGCCATGAAGGTGGACCGAAGCCCAGGGTAACTCCTTTCATAGGCCATGCAGAGGTGTCATCACCGATGGGTGACTCCACAAAGATGCCTGGCTGCTCACCAGTTGTTTGGCAAAATCATGCACATGATAAACGCATTACAGTGGAAGTCTCTGACTCTGCTCCACCCAGCTCTGCTGCAAATCTGAATATTCCCAAATTCTGATGGACAAGGCTCCTTCTCACACAACACATTTCATTTCTGCTCAGGATAGCAGCTTAAGAAGCAGCATGTTATCACCCAGTAGCTGCACAAAGAGCATGATTACAGCCATCGAAAGGCCATCCTCTCCCGAAACAAACATCTGATACAGAAAGACAGAAAAACAAACACTTCAAAATGCAGTGAACTGAGCTCCCAAATGGAAACTCATGAACCCGAGAACTGGACACATTCTGGAAACAAGCAACTCTTTTGGCTCTTTTCCTTGTGGAATTTGGATTAAAAACAGTAATTTATAAGCTCTGATCGTCTCAGGTTGTTTCCAAGAAGTATCTCAAGACTTAAAAACCAATATTAATTATTCAAACATCAAAGCTGTCAGTTATGAAACTGTGGTTTGGTTTTCAGCTGCTTCAGGTGCTTGTATGCCTGAAAAATAGCCTGGTTTTCAAGCCAGATCAGTTGCTCTAATAGCAGGCATACCATCCTCTCAGAAACCTTTCCTCTTCTTGGTCCACAGAGACACATTATGGAAGCCCAGGTGGAAAAAAGCATTCTCTAAGGATGCTGGTTGCTAAACTTGCAGCTGCCAAATACCACAAAAACCTCTCACGTCACCTCTTTTGGAGCGCAATGCAAGATGCCACATTTTGTCTCTAGCAAAGACATTTTCTCAATAAAAAGGCTGCAGTGCATCTAACGACATTTTCCTTCCTTCCAGAAGTCTTCTCCAGTGCACCCATATATACATATAAAATTGTGGAAGGGAGGAAAGGGAAAAAGGACATCAACTATTCATTCTGGTCTGTGTTACAGAAACTATTCTAAGCCTATTTGAAATTCATAGATGGCTTCCACCATCTACACCACCTAGAAAGGCTTGTACATCCTAGATTTCCTGCGTTCAACATAAAGCATCCTCCTCCCTGTTTCAAGCCGTTCTTCCCAACTAAACCACCAAGATTAAAGAAAGCCCTTTGCATCCTCTCTGTTCATGCCTCTAGTATTTCTGAGCACTGTCTCTCTCAGCCTCTGTTCTTTCCCACAAACAACGTACTTTGGGTTTTTAACCTTCTCTCCAAAGAGATGTGTTAAAAATAGCTGCTATTCTCTGAACTTGTAATTTATCAATACCTTTTGATGGCTTGATGGTCCAGTGCATACACTGAACATACCTCAAGCGTTGTCTCAGGAAAGACATGAAGGTGGGCACTTTTATTTCCCAACAGCAAGAAGTGATTTGTAAAAGCAAAAAGTGAAAGTTGCAACCACCCTTTAAATAAAGAATGATTCTTGCTAGTGCTACAGAGCCTTCAGACAGAGAAATCAAACACCAACAAATATTCCTTACACTGGTAATGTACTTGCTACTGTAATAAAACTATACAGCGTACAGATACACTGCAGAAATGAGTATCTGTCCTTACTTCTTACACATCATTACTATGCTTAAGGTGTATACCCTAAACTGGCTGCATTCATACACCATTTTGCGTGGGAAATAAGCTAGCTAACACAGAGAAAGTCCCACAGGCTATCCCATCCTGCTGTCACAGCTGCCTTCCACTACGTACAGTCACATCTGTGTCTGCTCTGCGCTTCCTCCCTTGATTCATCTAATGAAGTTCCAAGTGAAGCATGAACACTCAACATGCAACATGCGGTAACCAAAAAATCATAGCAGAGGTTTAGAAGTCAATTACATGATTGAAGAATACCGGGCATGAGTTAGAAAATAGCTCCTTAAGATTTCAGCATCACCATCCATAAGTAATTTCTGCACATGTAACGCCTAGCTGGATGTTCTCCAAAAGACATTTTGTAGAGGCACAGACTAAACAGGAAAATATTTTAAGTCTTCCTTGTTCTACAGGGAAGTTGCAGGAGCTAGGTATTTTGACATTCATCCTGCTTGTTCCCTGATTGTGGGTTTTCCCCTGCTTCTTCCCTTCAAATTAAATGATACATTATGTATTTCTTCTGGCAGGCTGCTTTTAGCATACGGCTGTGGTCTAACACCGACAGCAGAGCTAAGTTAACGAAGGGCTTGATTCCCCAATACCAGTGGGGTCCACCAGTGCAGCTACCTCAAAGTTTTCGCCTAGCCTGAGCTCATTACTACCCCCTCTTCGTTTTCGGTAAAGGAGGAGTTGGGCATCTCCTCTGAATGCCTGGAGGTATCGAGCCTCCCCCTCCCTTCACACACAGGATCAATGACAGGGAGGCACATCCCCTTTCTGTCTGTAGAAAGGAAGAGTGAAGAACTAATTCATACAAGGTGCTTAATTTGAACAGGACTAAAACGAATGCGAGGAACCCCAGCTTTGCTGACTCTCTTCTTTCAGTCTGCTCAGTCTGTATCTTCTTAGCCCGCCTGCAGGGGTTTGGTGGTTGGGTTTTTGTTTTCATTTAAAAGCTGAGCCAAATGTTTCTATTACATACAGTTAGAAGGGCGTCTGGATCAGTCATTTATAATGCCAACTCTCCATTAGGCTGGAGTGCAGACTGGGGAGGCAGTACCTCCTGCCCTCCATACACTTAAATTCAGAAGACTCAATGACCCCTTCTTTGGGCACTACTGTGGCAGAATTGCCAGCACAGCTTTTCAGCTACCACAATAAAAAACACCCATAGGAAAATCCAGAGCTCCACAATGCAAACATTGCTTTTGGTTTACTCATAAACAGAAAACAGTCACATACACTGTTGTGATCCACTCATTTCCAAAGCAAACATAGACTTCTTATTTAAGGAACAGCAGATTTTTAGGGCCCTCAATTAAAATTACTTGTTTGAAATTGAAGTCAAGCAGCCAAAGCTCAGAAATTACAGATTACAAGTTCCTCCTCTGGCCTTTTTTTTTCCTCCTTGCGGGAAACCATTCTGTACAATGAAAGGAATCAGGGTCTTATGGGAAAAACAGTGCATGACCGGACAACTAAAAATAGGAATGTCAGATGCCCAAAGCAGAGGAAATGAGCCTTGTGCTTAACAACTGCCTCTTGACTTTGCAAACCACCAGGTTCTTCCAGGGTAGTTGCATACACTCTTCCCATTTATGCAGAAAAAAATCCTACTGTATTCAGTTGTACCCCACACCAGCCATCTGCAAGATTTGAAATGGTGAAGAACATGCTTAGTCTGCAGAAGAGATGGCTCTTGGTGCTGCCTGGGGACAGCTCTGACCTCCTGCCCCTGCAGGCAGTGATCCCGCTCAAAGGAAGCAGCAAAGAAAACCTTCCAAGGAAGAGTTTCAGCTCAGTCTTGGCTTACACAGAGCTTCCTTGGGATAGCCCTTGGCCCAGCCACTTACGCAGCTTCTGCCTTGAGGTCAGCCCTTCTGGTTCCTTTTACTCAGACCGAGTGCCCCAGGGTCTGGGCACCCTTGTGTAACCCCTATGGCCCCAGCAGAACAGCCTGGCGCCTTGTTGACACAAGGACAAAACCTGTTACAGAGAGGGCATGGTACTGCAGCACAGCTACCTAAAGCACAGCAGCCCTCCTGGGTCACCTGGGGACACAAGCCAGCCCCTGGTGTCAGCACACCACCTCCGCGAGTCTCCACTGGCCACACAGCAGACTATCTGCCCACACTTTGGAATCCATGAAGCTTTTGTTAGTCAGTGTCGGGCAGATCCATCCTATCTGGCTTGTGCCTGGTTCCCCCCTCTGTTCCTCCTACTCCATCCTTAAGCAGGCTTGTAATTCATGCGGTTTCTCTGGCACCCATTCTGCACGGTCCAGTGGGGTTCAGCTCTCACGTGGCATGTCAAATGCTACAAGTTTGAGCTGTTCTCTCCTCAGGTATGTTCCTTTATTGAATCCTACATGGCTTCTCTGTTCCAGGCCAAACAACGTCATAACAACACTCGCACACTCTTAGTTTCTATTCCCATAACATCTTCTCTACCCAGAGAAAATATTCTGAAAGGTGGAGAAACCTTCCTTACATACCATGTCTGTGAGGACACTAACTACACATTTTCTCTTATTCTTGGAATAGCATCATCCAGTGGGTTCAGAGAGGAGAACGGGGGGAATCCATTTCCCTCCTATTTCCATCCTTTCCCTCTCCTTCTAGTATTGGGTACTCTCTTCTCCCAGTGATACCCCGAGGGTGAGGAGGAATAGGGGACTGGATCTGCACTGCAGATGAGATAACCTAGGTGAGATTCCCATTACCCCACTCCTCTCCTCGTTCTCCAGCAACCTGTCTGTGCTGTCCCAGTTCACAGTTCACTGCTGCTCTGTTTGCCCAGGTCTTTTGAACACCCAGGTAAGGGTGCTGTTTGCAGTCTGCCAGCCTCCTCCTGAGGAGCGTGAGAGAGATTGGGAAAGGGGATATTCTCCACGAGAACTCAGCTGGCTCTAACTGGCAACCCATGAAACACATGGGAGGCTGCAGGGCTCAGCCCCAGCTGAATGTAAAGACCTGTTGCAGCCAACAGACGTGTTGGATCTACTCACAAAGCAAACCAGCTGCAGTGCTAACACTGAACAGCGTTAGGCAATCTGCATGGAAAGGTCAATTTTAGACCCATTTAGTTATTTAAACTATGATTTTAGGGAATACCACAATGCTTTGACAGGTAGCACACTGCAATTTTTGAGCTCCGCTCCCAGATCCAAATGCCTGGTAATGAACCATCCTGGCTCAAAGTCAAAGTCTTCCCAAATCACTTTGCAACAGAACCATTCAGTTGTTCACCATTCAACTTCCAGTTCATTAAGCCCATCTGCTAGACTCCTGATCTTTTTATCCAGCTAGCAAGTGGTTTGAGGATCCTCTCGTATTTTTTCATCTCTGTTTCCAATGTTTACTTTTTTTGAACTGAACTGCCCAGGGACAGTGATGATGGAGAGGGACCCAGCAACAGGTGGCAACTGCATAAAGGAAAAAAGAACACTCACAAAACTCATGTAATTTAAGCATGAAAGTGAGATTTCTTTCTTCTGTTTGCTTCAAATCCTACAGTGAACTATTTTAACACAAAAGGATGATCAGCAAAGATAATTTTCTGAAATTAGAATGCAAGTTAATGGAAACATACATGGTCCTGCTTACTGAAAACCCCAACAAATCTGAACAAAATATCACCATTGTCCATGATATATCTCTTTAACATACATAAATCCTTTCTGGAAGTCACTATTCAGATCTGCAGAAATGAATGAACTATTTTTTTTCCTTCACAGAGTTTTCAGAAAGAATTGTAACTGTGAGCAACCTAAGAGGAACCAAAAATGACAGGCTGACTTCAAAAACCACAAAAAATCAGTTATCTCAGAGATTTACCAGCCTGTGAAACCCGTGGTACTGTAACGAAAAGATTTGAACTGCCACAGTATTTAACTGTTCTTGCAGAACAACAGAAATCTGCATCTGTCTGGCCTGGATTTGAAAGAAGTAATAGCAAATTCCAAATCCACCCAAAAAACGCTTTCTACCTGTGGGCTCTATAGGGTGCTTAATCTCAGTACCTATCCCTGACACAGCAGCACCACTGCTTACCTTGGGGGCACACGAGAAGAATATAATACTTGCATAGATGCCTTTGGAGTTGAAAAAAGCCACACAGCCAAACATACATCATCATTACGAACAACAAGAAATCATAAGGCTGATAAACAAATTATTCCTCTTCTTTTCCAGTTGCTTTTTCTTACCATTCACCTTTGTACTGAATAGGCATCTCTTCAGGAACTATAATACCGAGCTGTTTCAGGTATTTACTGTTTTCTGTGTAACTTTTCTTAAGATACAGGAGTGTTATCTTTGTCCCCACCACACAGGAAGGAAAGTGAACATCAAGCATTTACCACAACCTGTTCACCATCCTACAGGGCATCTGTCACAGAGCCAAGGCTGGAGCCCACACGTTATTTCCTAGTCTAATCCTCCCACACCTCAGTGCTTTCAAAGAGCCAGTCTGTCTCCTATTTTCTCATACTCAACCTTGTTGAAAAGTCACCTTGATTATACACTCCCTCAACACGTTGCCCATTAGATGCTCAGCCCTTGAGCCCGGGAAGCTGTTTATTCTGGGATTTCAAAACTCACATCACCTGCAATCGCAAAGTGGTATCTTTGAAAGGTTAGAAACCCAAGCAACAACCCCAGACAGCCAACATGTGTAGCATGAACAAAATTTAAAATGTGTTTAAAAGTTTAGTGGCTTTACTTTCATTTTTCTTCCTACTCCAGGGATAACAACAGACAAAAGGACAGGAGTGTGACACTACGAGCAACTGGCCTCACAAAAGCCATACCACTGAGGAAGGGGATGCAAATATCATGCCTTAAAGAGGAGTGTCCTGACAAAGGCATATACTGAACAGGAAGAAAGTGAGGTCCCTTCTGCAGCTGAAGTCAGCCCTTCCTAAATAAGAGATATACGAAGCCCTGAACGACTTGCTTCTCCCTCTCCGGTTCTGCTGTGACAGAGACCACACCAGCTCAGCATGTGATCTGACACAGGGTGTTTTCTGTGGGAGAAGTCTGATTGTATCTGGGGTTTTTTCAAAGACAAGTTTTGGGGGATTGAACAATTCTAAGAATAACTTCGGTTTTCATGGTTATGGAGGGAAAGAAACTCTGAAATAAGCTAAAAGAACTGTGAACTAAGTAACTCGACATGCCTTCTTTCTGAAAGTTTTATGATACTGCAAAACATGACTCCCAATTTCTTACCATCTAAGTTTCAAAACATTGTCATTCAAATAATCATACAAAGAAGTACAAAGCTTTTAGACAGACAAATATCTGCAAAAAGAGACAAAGATCTTTAAACTCTATGTCCTACTATAGAGTTGTGATAGATTAAAAAGCCAGACAGGGTTTGTTGCTGTTTTTGTTGTTATTTAAATGATCAGGGATCCTTACCTCGAAATTCCAGCCCTCTGAGCTGAAAGGTGACAAGGCCATTTCCAATTTCGATCAAGTGCACGAAGGCATTTAAATAATCCGATGCCAGAATAAAACAGTCTCCTGTGTTGTAGTTTCCCCAGCGGCCCAAAATCAAATCTCCACAAAGAGACTCCTGCAGAGATCTTGTCAAATGCTCATAAAAAATGGAGTTGAGATTATTGTCATCATTTCCTACAACCAGAGCAGCACACATTTGTAAAGAACAGAATTTATAATACACTAAGCCATTCTGCATAAAATCCCACACTCTTTTTCATTCCTGCGTAAAGCTTCTTCCTCTGGCTGGATGATATCTTCCTGATACTTTACACAATCTACATTTCCTAGGTGGTTTTTAGCCCTTCAGAGAATCACACCTGAAACTCTTGCTTAATATGAACAATACTGTAAACAGAACATCAAATTAGTGATTACACATATCTCAGACTGAATCAAATCATCTCTTGTGTTTTACAACAGCAAGGATTTTTTGGCTGACTGAAAGCCTCTGCAATGCAAAATGTCTACATATTGTTCTTAATTTTAAGAAACCAGAAATGATTATTATTTCAGTACATAAGCTCAAATCTGAATATTGTTTCTGAGATTTTTAAGGAATTCGGTCACACAGCTTCCAGTAATTTTGTTGGCATTGTTTTCTTTCAGTCCTCCAGGAATTTTTCAAGGCTTTGTCCATGAATTATCTCTTGGTACTTCAGATGAGGATACATAATTTTAAAGAGTTCATTTAGTATATTGAGAAACAATGAAATAAGGTTCATTCACTACTAGAATTGCTACCACTTCTTTAAAAATAGTAGCTCTTCTTTAAAAATAGTAGCTGTCCAATTACACATTGCTTGGACCAATTGTCCAGGTGAAAAACACCCCATCACAGTCTAAAAGTGTCATGTCATAAAGGTCTATGGCATTTGACTGGATTAAAAGCAGCACTTTATGATGGTGATCCGTGAAAGGGAATGAACCTTTCACAAATGCTAACACAGTTCCCCATAATCCAATGTGCTGCTGTCTTGTGCTTGTACTCTTTTACATAATACAAGCTTGACATGAGACTGCTTTTCTTGTCTATAATGCATCAGCGTCTCACCTTCAATACTTCTATGATGCTGGTGCATGAACAAATATACATGTACGAACCAACATCTTGCAGGTGTGTTTGTATGCAAAAGAGTGTATGTGGATACATATGTACAGGTAGACATGCATATTTATGTATGTGCATATTTAGGAGCAGATCTAACATGGAAAAAAAACCCCAGAGGATGACAGGCTGTATCTTCCCCCACAAATTGCTCCTCCATACAAGAGGAGGAGTGGGCATGTTACTGTGCAGCTCTTCATCACCGCGGCCATTATGCATCCAGCCCTGGTATGTATGTACATGCAGGTGTATATGCATATACAGACACACTCAGCTATACACCTTCTGGAATTTATTTGTTCAAAATCTAAACAAGTCATAAAATGAATCTTTTAAGCACACACACAAAAGGAATGCTTTGCTTGAGCTACGGGGTTTAAATCATAATTAACTTATTAGCATATATAATAATGCTAAAGGTTATTGCTATCAGATGACAGAAGGGCCTTGGGAGACATCTTACCCCTCTGCCTTGAAATGATAAATAATGAAAGAGCACTATATATGCCTCAAACTGCTAATACCTCTCTTGCCTTCTTGGACGCTCTGGATTACACCCATTTCTGCTTAAAGATGCGTATTTGGTCGTGCTACTGGTGTAATGGATAAGGATTAAAACAGGGTGTGTGTGTGTGACGGAAATATAACACAATGATTACAATGTAAACTTATACCTCCACAATACAAGCCTCTGACACCTCAGAGGCAAAATAAAATCAGCCACAGAAGGCTAAAGTGGAAGGAACCCGCATATGAAACCTTGTTCTCTCTCACTGGGACGAGGATTTGGCATGAAACGCTGGTATCGGTTTCCCCTGGAAAGGGCTCTGTCCTGCCAGGTGCTGAAGGGCATCAGCCGAGGTACCACATGCTCCCTGCATCCACCAACTTGCCAAAAAATGCTCTCACTTTCCAGCCTCACAGGAACCCCTTGGTGCAGCCCCAGGAGGTGCTGTACATTGCCATGGATCGGAGCTCGTTTAACGCACCGATGCCCAGCGGAGAAGCCCACCATCTTTCCTACTTCTTTCTTCTACTTCCTCCTGCAAAATCTCCAGCTTCTCTTTCCCACCCTCTCCAAAAAGGTTTATTTTTAGGGAAGAGGTGATACCTGTAAGCTCAAACTGCCCAGCAGCAGGGGCACTGTTAAACTGCTGCTTTTTTCTAAAACCTTTCCCTGCTCACAGCTGACCTTTGAGTCTGGCCAGGGTGCCTGCTGTGTACTCCGCACAAACGGCAATCTTACAATTAACCAAGCAATTCACAGCCCAGCAGCCACCTGATCAGCTACACGCAGCTGAAGAGTGAATTTACTTACAAGTCACAGAATCACAGAATGGTCAGGCTTGTAAGGGACCTCTGGAGATCATCTAGTCCAACCCCCTGCTAAAGCGGGTTCTCCTAGAGCAGGTTGCACAGAATCACGTCCAGGCAGGTTCTGAATGTCTCCAGAGAAGGAGACTCCACAGCCTCTCTGGGCAGCCTGTGCCAGTGCTCTGTCACCCTCAAGGTAAAGAAGTTCTTCCTCATATTCAGGTGGAACTTCTTGTGTTTCGGCTTGTGCCCGTTGCCCCTTGTCCTGTCACTGGGCATCAGCAAAAAGAGCCTGGCCCCATCCTCTTGACACTCACCCTTAAGAGATATTTGTAGACATTGATAAGATCCCCCCTCAGCCTTTTCTTCTCCAGGCTGAACAGGCCCAGCTCCCTCAGCCTTTCCTCATAAGGGAGATGCTCCAGCCCCTGGATCACCTCCATAGCCCTCCGCTGGACCCTCCCCAGCAGTTCCCTGTCTCCCTTGACCTGGGGCACCCAGCACTGGACACAGTTAACTCACATGACTCAAATTGGTGCTCTGCTACATTTAAAACACTCTGGGTTTTTTCACACAACAATTAAACCCTTTGCATCTCTTCAGCTTCCCAGGCAAACCCTCAACGGTGCAAATACATCAAATTTTGCAAATCAAGCAAAACACCCAAACTCCCAGGCCATACCTGCGTCCTTTTCGATCTGAATGGCCAGTCTGGTGTTGGAATGGTCCGATCTTTTGGTGCTGGAAATAAAGACATGTTGTACAGCCAAATCTTTTTTTTTAAAAGATAAGATTCTCCCCAAAACACATTTTTATTTTCTTTTTAATATATCTTCTCATTCTGTCTTTCTACCATTACACAGTTCACACTCTAACCCATTCACCAGCTTACTCCAAGTAGGCACATAAAGTTATTTCAGTTCAGTACTGCTGTTGATACCATAGCTTATCAGCACACAAAACAAAAGTGTCTGTGTCCTCTCCTCTTTTCCCTCAAATTCTTTCTTCCCCGTTTTCCTTCTTGTGGAGCAGAGTCCATTCAGAATTTGGCATCTGTGATAATACACAACACTATGTACTTAAATAATTGAACTGGCTCCAGAATCACATCAGCCAGGTGCCACTGAAACAGTGAATAGAAAGAATATTAAATCAGTCTTTCTTCCCTTCGAAGCCTTAAGGGAAACAGCTGGACTCAAGGGGTTTTCTTTGTGTGAAAATATTTCTGTGGGTGTATTAACATCTATAGAAAAACAACAACAAAAAAAACCACTTTAGTTTCATATTTAGCTAGGCAACTATGAAAGAGTCCCTGGTTATTCTTGTAACTTGAAAAAGAGTAAAACAGAGGGTCTTAGTCCATACAGACAGTAACCCTGTCTCCCTTATGAATGCCACATTCCCTACTCAGTATCTTCATTGTAGCAGTGGAATATAAATACTGCAGGAAAAATGGTCACAAACCAGAAAGCAACAAAAGGTAGATTGGATTGAGCTTTTATTCCTACCCGCAACAAAAGACACTAACAAGGTCTGAAAACAAGGAATGAGCAAATCACTACAGGCAAGCTTGTGTCCGACAGAAGGGAGTGATTGTTGTGGTGGCCAGGGATATTCCACACCAGCAGTCCAGAGCATCTCCCAAGCATCCATCTCCCAAGCCTTCGGGGTACAAGTGAAAGCTTGGTTTACAGAAATGCTATAGTAAATATAGATTTCCCTGAAATACTGCTCTGGCAGTGGTACTTTAGGATTTCAGGACACTTCATTAAGAATATTGCCTTGAAAGTTTTGCCCTCAATCACTAGCCTTAGCAGAAGGTCCATCAATCAGATACGTAAATATTATCATTTCTTGGGAAATGGAGTTACAGCAGAAAATGGGGAACGACAAAGCCACTTGCCCTAAACAACACTCAGCATCAGGTTACCTGTGACAGTAGTGAGAGTCTCATCTGTTCAACAGCCCACGAATGCAAAGGAAAAGTGCCAAGGCACCACCTTTCCTGGTGCGGGAACCAAGGGAGACACCCAGGCATGGTCCTCATCGTGTCCCTGGCTGAACCATGACAAGGGCAGCATGGCCAGGTGGGACTGGCTAGGGTCTGGCTCATTAGGGTGGGGGGCACAGGGCACAGTGGGGACTTTGAAAGGGCTGATGGCTGGCCAGCCAACTTACAAAGCCTGAATTTAGCTACTCACTATGAGAACTTAGCCATGCCCTGAGGAAGACTGTGCCAAAGAGGCTGTAAGTTATGTGGGAGGCTTTCAAACAGCTTAAGTGACACTGAAAAAGGATGGTGTAAACCCAGGGTAACGTTGTCTTTGAAGCACAGCAGAGACTCTCTGGGAGTCTGTCCATCCTCATCTCAGCATTGACTCCCAGGATTTTGTGCGTCAATATACAAGTTCTTTAAAAGGCTGGAAGTTTCTGAGCTGAAGCTATAAGCTCATGCTGAAGCCAGCTGGGAGAAGGATGCCATTGATGTCCCTAATGTTAGAAAGCCTTTTCATCCACCCTCTGCAGCCTCCCTCAAAAAGCTGTGGAAAACTGACCAACAGAAAAATTGCACACAGGCTTCCACGGAGTAGACAGAAGAGGAACAAAACTGCTTTACTATCTCTCCCTACCAGCAACTGATTTTTGCTTTAAAAAGGCATGTTCTTTACTTGCAAGAAATGCAGTTGGAGAGAATATGAGTCTTAATTAGAATTATTTGTAATTAATATTACTACATTATCTACATAGATTAACATTTTATTTGATGTATTATTTATCTTCCTGCCTCTGGTTGGCTCAGCTTACTGTAACTGCAATTTTCATTTCCTATGCAACCGAAAATGGCAACGGGGGAGAGGGCCTTCTGAGCAGTTCAGAATATAAAGAATGATTTTGCTACAAAAAGGTTGTCAGAATTCTTCTACCCTGATATACACCCACCTGCAACTGCAACATATGCCAAAGTAAGCAAAAAGATTAGGTTATGGAATTTGATCAATTTTCTGTTCTCAGCAGAGAAACACTGCTGATTTCCACATGCATGTCTTAAGATTATGAGATTCATTATTAACTTTCAGTCCCTCTGAAATCGGCGTGGCGGTATGAGGTACAAGTCAATACTATCCTTTACCCCAATTTTCTACCAACCTGTAAAGCATTTCTGTTCTTGAGGCATATTGAGACCCCTACAAATCAAGCAGTACTTCAGAAAATTCTGATCTATAATAAGTAGGAATCCTTTTGCCCAGAATGCAGCTCAGGCTGAATTTCTCCCCTCCCCCCCCCTCCTTTTTTTTCTTTGAGAGAAAAATGCATGCAACAATCAGTGAAAATCACAAGTGCTGCAAGACACTCAGAGACAGATAATGCAGCCTGATGGGAAGAAAGGATGGAAACAGAACAGCTCTCACAAACAAAACAAAACCAGGCTCCGCTGGGGCTTTACCCTCCATTCCAAGCACAGTAGCAATTGCTTAAGCAGCTAAAACGTGGGCCTCAGGACATGAGACAAGAAAGGATTTGCCTTTTCAGACACTACCAGAAAAACTCAAATCTTTACGCAGACACTTTGAAGCAGAATTTTAATTTTTTCCAAGACTGAGGGTAATATAGACAGTTTGTAAAGCAAACTTCTATCCTGAAATTTAGTTTGGTTGAACACATTCAGTCAGGTAACCCATTTTGGACTTTAAAAATCTTCCACAATTATTAGTAACCAAAGCTATTATGTTTGTACCTTCTTGAAGGCAACAGGAATGTGCATCGCATTGAACTGTAATAGACTGCGCCTAACAACCAAACCAGCGGCGCCTCTACTCCCGGGCTTTCTGTTCTCAACTAGGACCTCTCCAAGTGAACTTCTGGGACCAGTGGGTGATGTGGGCTTTCCTCCAGTGGCCTCTTGCTTTAAATGTGGTTGTTACCACTTATTCAAGATGATAATTAGCTCAGTAATTGGATTTCTTCCTGAATCGCATTATTCTATGCAAACTGAGTGCAGGTCCTTCGGCACTTGCCCTAGAGAGCAAGTGATAGTGTTTGAACATCTTCAGCTAAGTCTTCAGCAATTTTAAAGTCAACATCCTGCTTAGTTCCTGAAATCTCTCCCTCATGCTCTTTTAATCCATCATTTACATGGGCATGGAGATAATCCACCGGTTTGCATAGCACCGTTCGTACCATTATAACTATCACTTCCCTTTGAAAAGGATGAACTCACTTCCTATACTTCCCTTGTCCAAAAATACTGCCTCATTTTTCAACCTGCAAGGACATTATTCTCCCATTTTACTCTCCCAATTTCCTTAGAAAGGTAGAAAAAATACTGAGGGGGATTCAGGCAGCCTGGGGAACATACAGCAGATGGTGAGAATCAGGCAAATTGGGGGCAGGGGGGTGGGGAATCATCGCTCTGCTTATTTCCAGAAGATGAAAATAAAATTGCAGCTGTTCTAGCTGCCTGGCTGTTGCTGGGTTTTGGCCCGTAACAGAAATTCAAGATTTCCAGGATCCCTGCTGTGACAGAGGGGATCTCTACTCTCAAAGAGAACAAAACAAAGAGAAGCAGTTTCCCTGTGGGGGATGCAAGAGCTGCTAGGGGAGATCCAAAGTTTTTCTTTGTCTGTGTCCAATGAATTTTAATCTGCCTTTCCATGACATCTAACAGGCAAATCTAACAGAGAGAAACTTTACTATGCTGCAGCCCTATGATTATTCATGGGAGTCTGGAAAAAAAAAAATTTCCTCATTTCCGTGTGAATGTCTTACGCTGCTGGCACTATAAACGGGAGGCTTAGCATTAAAAACAGTAGTAGTGGTAGGCTACAACCGTGAGGCAGGAGGGAGAATGAGGAGATAGCAGAATAAGCAGGCATCCATGAATATTTGAAGGACACCAGAGGCAAAAACGATGGTACTAATTGGAAGTGTGAGGATGCCCAAGTAGTTTTAAATCAATTTCATCTAAAAGGCAGAATGATTTCAGTGTGATTATAATAGCAAAGGCTGACAGCCTCTTCGTGCATAACCATGCCAGGTTTTCTGGGCAGCTGCATGGAAGATATGCCTTCAGTTTAACTCACGTTAATACAGAAAGATCTCTTAAAAATGAAAGCAACTTCTCCTTCCTGTCCACTCGCTCTGGTTTTTATTTTTCATGCTTGCTTCCTCGCCTCCTTCCCTGACTGCTCCAGTGTTTCAGCTAACAATAATAAAAAGTGGCTTTGATTGCACACTAGAAAACTGGGGGAGGGCTAAGGTATAAGAAGTTCCAGTTGTTAAAGACAGGGCTGTTGAAGAATCCTTTTAAAACACAGAAAGATCTTACTATCAGTAACGCTTCTTTCTTAAAGAGGTTTTTATAAATCATTCTGAGAGCTTCTTGGGTTTGTCTTTGGGTTGGGGTTTTTTTGTGGTTTGTTTGGTGGGTTGTGGTTTTTTGGAGGGTTTTTTTGGTTTTTTTGAAGTAGGTGTAAAAATCAGCATTGCGGTCATTTGCTGAGATACTAGTGAGGATGTTCATCTGGCATATTCTGAAGCCTTTCCTGAAGATGAGGTTTCTTTGCTCCTGCAGCAATAGGGATGCAAATGAGAGGTGTGAATTTGAGATCAAAACCTGAGTACCCGAACATGTATTAAACAGCCCACCTAAGTGCTTTGACATTCGAAGATTTAGCTGGGGAATTCACCTCTTATTTGTAAGCCAGGTCATTTAAGCATCTGTGTAATTTTAAATACACTAATACTTTACCAAAATGTCATCAATATCCCTGCTTTTGTGTTGTTTACCTTGCTACTTAATTTCTTTCCCCTTGTCTGAGTACGCTTTTTCTTTCAAATAGCATTTAGTCACTATCTTCAGATATTTTATACTAAGCAATACAAGAAGCTTTATAAGTGGAAGGATATGCCAACTGCACAGAGATGGTTGTGTTCACTCCTGTGTCAGTGAAAAAGGGCCAGGATCCTGACATCCCTGTAAGGATGGAGCTTAGCACAGGACCCTGCATCACAGCTATACCTCGACTATCTCCAATCATAGAGGTACTTTTAATTTAAAAGCAAATGTGTTAATTACACACAAAACCACGCATCTGAAATAGTGCAGGTGAGCCAAGGCAAACATTACAGGAAAGGCACGACGCTGTGCCCAGCTCCGCGCAAAGAGCTCTGCAGGACTCATTCACCTGGGCTCTGCACTGGCTGGTGGGCCCACGAGTGATGCGGCAAAAGCCTGAGAAACCATAAGGACCTGGAGAGCAGAAAGGGGGTGATGAGAAATGGCCAGGTGTTGTTTTCACCAGAAAAAGAGAGTGGGATCACACAGCAAAAAAAAAAAACATTACCAGAATGTTGGGAGCTGCTTCAGCAAATGAGGACAAGATGTTTACCTCCTTTACTCCACACAGCGAGATGCACATTGTTTAAACATCATAAAAGGATGAAAGGCCAGCAAGGCATTTCAGAATTCATTCTTAATATTCTTTACTGCTAATAACAAAGTACTCTTATGCTTTTTCAGGGTGCAATATTAAAATAATATATCCTTACGATATTTTAATTGTCACTTTTAGACTCACGGTAACTGCTTAAAAATAGAATTAGGAGGTAGAGATGGCAACAAAGTATGAGGAAGTACAAGAATAAGACAAAGACTCATGACTGGTGTCTTACAAAGAAAGACTACATCAAAAGTACTAGTTTAGCTCACTGTAGGGTTTTCCATATACATATTTCTCACCAAAAGATGAACGGAGGCAAACCAGAAGCTAACCAAGCCATTCTAGTACCATAAACCTGTGAGTGCAGCATCAGTGATAATACACTGAAGAAGAAAAAATCTTACTGCTACTGTGCAGTTGTACAAAATCCAATCTAAACCAAGAATAACTTCTAATATACCCGTTTTTTTCTTTGCAAGGACTGTTGCGAGTGTTAATCATTTACAGCAGTCGCTATGGTAGTCTCTACAGTACTCTTCAGACTGAAAAAATGTCTAGTATTTTGAGAGCAAACACTGGTAGTCAAAGGATTTAAAAAAATATATAAAATCCCTCTAGCATTCATCCAGTATTTACCTAGTCCCACCTTGCACGAAGCTTCAGAGACAGTTCTCAGTGGTGATGGTGACATAATTCTGCATTTTGCATTACCTCAGAAAGAAGCGAGAGATATTTTACATTTTGCTCTTACAAGTCCTGAGTCAGTTTGGGTCCAGTACATATCCTGGTACATCAGGAGACAACCAGAACTTCAGCATGCTGTAGCATGAATTATTCCCTGCTGCTAGCTGTACACAATTTATGTATCACCCCAGTTAGAACGGTTACACTTGCTGAACATTTCCTCTGTGATCTCAGCTTTTCCCATCTTCACGTCTCAACAAAAGTTGCTTGGGGAGGCATCTTCTTGAATGGAAGGTTTGAGTTTAGTGCTCCAAACCTCAGCTTGCCCCTAAATGTTTGATTCAGTTAAATATAAAACAGGAGGTGATCTACATCATCCAAGTTGAATGGGATGAACGCTTGCTGAGAACACTTATTCTTATGAAAATTCAGTCAATCCATTTCAACAGGTTTTCAATACTTCACATGACAGAAATTACATGAGTTTACTTGATCTCATTAGATTTACATAATTTGTATTAGCATTAGATGAACAGCTTATAAAATTTTAGTGTCACTGTGTATCCACACAAGCCCTTAAAATATTACATGCCTTCTATTTCTGATTTATGAGTCCATTCTCATCTTTCTCTCGTGTCCTGTTGCTGCCTTCCTTTCCAAGTATCTGTAAAAGTCCTCATCTATCATGCTCATAATTTCTTTTCCTCTATAGGTCTGAGTTCCTGCTTATCAATGTCTGTTGCATTATCCTCTTAGATTTTTCACTGCATGCCTTTTCCTTTTTTGCCCATCCCTTTCCCTTTTCATTTATCCTGCTTGTGGTTTTGATCTCTGCTTGTGTTCCTGCCTGGCCTCAGCATGCGTTCCCTCTCTGATGCCTCCCTTCTGTCTTTATTCAGTCCTCTTAGAATGATTCAGTGAATTGGAGTTGTGAATGCATCTTTAACTCGGCAGGGAACTGCAGAGCACTGAATCAGAATGCACTCCCAATTAATTATCACACATATGGCTCCTATTCAATTAGCCTCAATTTGTTTTATTGACTGCCAGGGGCAAAATTTGAGAAGAGGAGATGTTACCAGTTAAAGAGATACTACCAAACAGTTAAAATACAACTTTGAATTTTGTATAGTCTCCCTTGAGTGTGAAACTCTTAGCAACCCAGAAAACACTTATTTTAATACCAGATCTATTTGATTAAATGTGCCTGGTTCTCCTGGCCCATCCTTTCCCAGACAGCCCTCACATTTTCCCAGTTCAGTGTGACTCCGCACATGGAGTCAAGTGATGAGGTGAGGGCTGGGTTGGAGAGGAGCTGTGCATACCTCTGTGCTATAGCAAGTGGCCAAAGGAGCACACATGCACACAGGGTCACTTACTCCGTGGGAGGTAACAGCTCAAGACTCTGAGGGGAACATCATTTCTAGTAGGGTTTCTTTTAGCCTGGGGCTTTACCTGCAGCAACACCTGCCACACCTGAATGTTGTGGCTTTGTCACTCCTCAAAGCCCTACACAGCTGCTGAAAGGGATTAAAGACTCCCAAACCAGGCAAGTGTTGCAGGTACACGTCCATGGGCAGTACTGGTGGTTTGCAATGTGAAGATGTATAGCAGGTAGGCACTACAGCTCGAAGAAGACAGGGAAGGGTCTTGAGAAGACAGTCAGATGAATAAGTCTAATGAATAACATGTAACTTCAGAGGACTCATGAAGAACTGAAGTATGGACAAAGACGTTCCTTGTTCTTCAAATGTTTTGGTTTTCTCTGTTTTCTGCCCCAATGCCAGAACCATGGCCACACATGTGCCTGGAGAACGGGGCACAACTTCCCAAAGACTAGTTTATATTCATTGTTTCAACAGAGGAGCATTTTTTCCCGAAAAGAATCGTCTTTATTGGGAAATCTACCAGTTATAAGAGAAGAGTAATGATGGAAAAATAGCAGCAACTTGCTAACATGTCAGCATTTGCAACACTGCCAGCCAGGGAGTGCCGCTACAGTCAGCAGGAATGCTATACCCAAGGGCATCCAAGCCAGGCCTAAGCATCCCTCAGTACCAGTCTAGGCTAGATGCTCAAGGATCTAAATCCCTTTGAAGTCTCCAGAAAGACTCTCACTGAATTCCACGTGCTTTGTGAACAGGACCAGGCAGTCATTCTGATTTGAAGACAACACACCAAAAATTCAGACTAAAACCCACTCATTCACTGGTCCTATTTGTTCTAAGTCCCAGGCACTAACAAGCACCCATTTTGGTTTTATCTATGCACTGATAGTTATTTACACTATTTTGCTGAGTTCTAAATTAACTTAACAATAAAAGCCTGGAGGACACCTGAGGCCAGCTCAGTGAAGACCTCTCCTAAAAGAGCCACCATCATCAAAGGGGCTAGCATGCGTCAAACTGCGTAAAAGCTGATAGCAAAGGAACTAGAACCTCAGTACACTCTAGAGTAAAGTCATGCAACTGGAATACAGTGCTTCTTTCTGGTCGGTTCATAAAAACAGTATAGAAATAGAAGCAGCCAGAGAGAAACACAAAGATTAGCAGAGAAAGAGAAACAGTTCAGAAGAAACTAAACCGATTACAACTAACAGTAAAACTCATGGCTGCAATGTGTCTTTCACACCAGGTGGCTGGAAGTATTCAGAAAAGTTTGAATCCTAAGTAATTCACAAAGAGAGAACAGGCAGTGATGGTAGTCAGAAAATCACATTTCTGAAGAGATATTTGAGGAAATAAGGCAAACACCAACTCCTGTCAGTTCGGGGGGAAAAGGGTCTCCTATGCTTAGGTTATGCTGTAATTGTTGACTTCAGAGGTTAATGTACCATTCTTTAAAGTATCCATTATAAATCAATTTCCAAGGCATTACTGAACTATAAACATCTGCTGCAGTTGTTCCTCTGTAAACATTGCCACTATGGAGGTCTAAGAAAATGTGAAAAATCAAACAACATAGCAAGAAAAGACTAAAAAAACAGAAACCCAGCCCCAAAAAGGAGAACTTGAAAGGTCTGAACATGCAGCTCCCAAACAAGGCCCATGGACAGTTATGGGCGACTGATGCTTTGTGTTTGGAGCAGGGGGTTTAGCAGCTGTAACAGATGAGCAGGCTCACAGGGAAAACAGATGCCGCAGGGTGTGTTAGAAATAAGCATTTGGAAGTGGAAGACCTGTTATTTCACGGGGAAAAGGGAGGGAGCAGACGGGTACTTTTCACAACTCCTTTTCCCATGCATGTGCATGATGTGGGTCAACCCAAATTCTGTCTACATTGGGAAAAGTCTTCCCATTTCACCTGCAGGCTGTCCATGGTGGGCAGGTTAAGTGAACTGGTAGGAAAAAAGAAAATACCAGCTGCACTAGATCTGAGGCAGGACAGGTTTCGCTCACCCTCTGTTCCTGGCTGTATTAACCTTACAGGTGGCTATTTTCCAGACCACAATGACTGGAACAATAACACAGTGATACACTTCTTAAAAAGATGGAGAAAAGAAAAGCCTGCTCACATACTCTCAAACACAAAGAGGAGTCCTGTAATGCCATTCTGAGATAACTGTCATTTTAATCACACCCTCTTTAAAGACCCCTAGCTAATGCAGTTACACCCCACTGTAATTCACTCAAGACCCTTCAAAGCAAATGCAAGCTGTGCCTTACCCAAAAATAGGCACTGAACCAGATGACCGAGAAAGAATAGCAACGGGAAGGAGCAGTAGAGACGAGCAGCTTGTAGGCAGCGACATCTCCAAATTCCTGGTGGCAGTTTGCTGTTTGCAGGGACAAGTCGCAGCTGCAGCGGAGAACAGGCTGCTCGATGTGATCCAGTGGTTAGACCCACTGGGGAATGAAAGTAAACTTCCTACTCTGGTCTGCCTGTTGCCATATCCAAGATACAAAGCAAGATAAGAGGAAGGGAGAAGGGGAACGGAATCAGGCTGCAGCGTGACAAAGTATTTTAAGAAAAAAAGCAAAGCAGAGGAATGGGACAACTGCATTTGAACAAACACATTATGCTTTAAAGTGCCTATACATTAAACAAGATTTACTGCTATTTCCTTTTCTCTCTCTGACATCCATAGCCTAATCTTTCCAACAGCTGTGAAAATAAAGACTAAAACAGGACTTTTCAAACTGGGAAGCAGGACCCAGGTTAATGGCAGGACAAAGTCACTGTTCCAACAGACTTAAAAAAAAAAAAAAAAAAAAGACAGATTAAATTTTTCATAGTTGGACTTCCATGAGGCAACCAGCTCATGAGCAGCAGGCCAGCCTTCTGATTTTACACGCCTCTCTTTTCAAAAACAATGGCAGCAAAAGCTGTAAAAACGTGGTTGCATGAGAAATTGTTCTTACTCATCTTCCTTATTGCCTCTTTTTTTCTTCTTCTTAAAGTCATCGTTCCCTTTCCCACCTGAAGGATCCCTGACCTCAGTGATGTATTGCTGTACTAGACTCAGCACGCAGTGAGTACCAAAGTGCACACGATAAACAAACAGCATCTGCTGATTGCAGGAAGCACACCCATGCTCTGCGCACACACCGCGACAGCACAAACAGGCACAGTATGGTTCCTGAATTTTGAAGAGCTTGCTAGGAATTTCACAGTTTGCTTACTGTCAAAATGAATCTCCTTTTTTTTTTTTTTCAACCTGCTTGAGTTCCTCCATCTCCTTGAAACAAACAAGCCATCATCTTAATTCTCTAAGTCTTTCAGCTCCAGCACACATCATCCAGAGTGGCAGATGCCCACTCAGAAACCCGAGGAATCAAACTCCTCTTTAGCCAGCAGAAAAAGTGGGACTAAAAGAAACACTGGAAAATGCAAGATAGGCATGTGTGCACTCAGAAAACACCAGGTAGAGACAACCAAACCAACACCTTAAGGAACAGATGGAGCAGCTACTCACTGCTCAGGCTACCTGCCTAATAGCCCAGCTCTATTAATAAACATGGTACTGTCTACTTGCTAATGTCCAAAGCTTCAACTTTGGATCGACTTTACAGAAAATCAACTGGATGGTTTCTCCTCCTCTGATTTCACACTGCTGGTCCAAATTATATGCAAAAATAAGCCTTCCTTAAGTGAAACAAAGAAAAAAATGAAATTTGCTTGACAGCAGTGAAGTGTGTATATACCGATGAACAGAAATGACACTCTAAGAAAGCAATCTTAATTTATGACTTGGAAGAAAAACAAATCCATGATATTTTGATATCTAGACTGCTTGTCAAAATTGTTTTCAGCTAGTCCAACTACGACATTAAAATTATAAAAAAATATAATCGTGGAATTGACTACCTCTAACTTCATATAAACGTAAATGAGTTTTTGTGTAGCTAATATAAATGTGATAATTTAATGTAGCCATCAATACAGCAAGGAAGTGTTTGAAAATGAGTATGCAAATCAGGAAACACAAAAAGGCTATATAAAGCACATTGAAGGTAGCTTTCCCCTGGGCAAAAGTTCCTGTCAACAGGCAATGAGTATGGAAACAGCAAAAAAATTTCTGCCAGAGCTTCTGCTTCATGTAAGTGTATCTCAGACCGCACTGTAATGAACCTCTAACTTCCCATGAATACCTTGAGATGAACTTGGCAAAGCTAACCATCAACGCACTCCAAAAGGAAATCTATACACCAGCTTCCCCATCTGTTTGCTCTGTTTTGTCTTACGGCACCTGCAAGCTCAGTGCACACTGGCCATAGGGCACTGCAGCCCCAAGCCAGGTCAGTGCAGGAGCCAGAACGACTTTCCACTCCAGCTCAAGTTCCCAATCCTATTAAACTCTGCAGCTATTAAAGAAAGCAATTATACCATCCCTTTGAATTTTTAGATGTTGAAGGGTCATCAAGATTTAAAGCAGTAAGGCAAGACCCATCTCACTTTCATTCAACTATTTTAAGTATTTTGTAGAAAATGTCCATATTCTTAATACAAAATTACTCCCTTCCCTTGCCTTTTTCTGTCTTTTCACTGTGTCCCTTTAATGAACTAGGAGTTTTTCAGTCCAATGTTCACTCGCTCTGGCCAGTTCTTCTTGTGAGTAATGAAATACTGAAATGGAAGTAAGGCAAAGGAGAATCAGAAGTGCTAGACAGGAGTCATTACACGTGCATACTGTGGGATGCCAAAGGTTCAGGCAAACTTTTATTTCACTTTGATGACTATCTGAATCATCTACAGGGCTGTTTTCTACTTCTGAAAGGCTTTTGAGGGGCAAGGTTGTGTTTTTTATGTTTTAAGTGACAAGATCATGGAGGATACACTAGAATTTCTAACAAACAACAAAGCACGATTTTTTCAGAGAGAGTCTAACTTAAGCATTCATGTTAAAGACAAAGTTGTAGTTATGGCTCATTTTGAAAGGACAAGTAGTGGTGGTTTAAAGTATTAAAAGGATTAGGTTTTTTGCACTTGGGGTTTTACAGTGTATGGATAAAATAATTAGCTCTGCTTTCAAAACTTATTAGCACCAACTTCCTCATCTCCCTTAGTGGGAGTCATAGATGGTCAGTACTAACGAAAACAAGACCACCCCTCCTATTTAAATATCAAGCATAACCATCTTTTGAAATTTTCTTTGAACATCTTCCATTCATCTTGTCCCAAAAGCCTTAGACCAACCAAAAGCAAATGAAAACAGTCCCCTCTATTTCCATCGACAATAACCTACAGATTCTACACTAACCTAGCTGTATGGAAGTGATACGCCTACAAGAAACGAAGCCACGTGCCTTCAAAATGCTCTGGTTGAAGTACAAATGTCACAGATGTTCAAATCTCCACTTTCTATTAATATCATTCAAAGTTTCCATCCAAAAATGTAAATCTCTGTGGTATTAGTGGTAGCTTCCTGCCTTTCCATGACTCCCCTCAACTTCACTCCTATGAAATAATGAACTTGCTGACCCCTCCCCCCCAAAAAAAGATGCCTGAGAGAGAATTTTGTTAAGATCTGGCCCCAGTGTACAAAACTCTGCTCCCCTCAAAAGGTTTCCACAAATGTTATCATATTCAGAAACAAATACAAAGCCTTTTTATATGATTTGGCTTTGCCTGAGTAATGTCTTTATAGATGAGTACACATTCACTCACTGTCACAAGTCAAAATAAAACCAAATAAAACCCTGCAAACTGATCAGACTCTTTCCTTTAAAAGGTGGAAAAATCAATCACTGTAATTTCTAGTTCTGAATTCTCTTCAGGTGCTCAGGTGCATCAGTGGCACCGGTACAAGATGGGCAGTAAGCGGACAGCACTTCTCACTGCTCCAGCCAAGTCCCAGTCTGTCCAATACAATTTTCACTTTGTGCCTCACACCGCTATTCTGCAGCTGCAGTAAGTTACTCCGAGCCTGGTTACATGTTAGTAGGGGGTGAAGAGCTCATGCACTGCCCAGAGCACAGGACTCAAAGGACCCCCCCTTAGTCACTGAATCCAGCCCCTAATGTTGCAGACCACTCATTCATCCCTTGCAAAGACTACCTCCATCTGGAAAGGGAAGTGTTACCCTGTCTCCAGTACTCTTGATGGGAGTCCATTAGGTCCCAGTTACCAAAAGCTTTCAAATCCTACTAGGCAGAAGGAGCACAAGCTCTTTATTTAATCTTTTCAATATTCTATGTTTACATCCTTGTCAAACTGAATGAATGGCAGCTAAAATCTGACACAAGCAACCAATTCTTAAGTCAAACTGCAAGATCAGATGTAGCAAGTAATGACAATCCACACTCATCATCACTTCACTATGAGAGCTGCCTGCCACATCCCAAACGGTAACATTTAATCAGGCTAGTATAAAATATATTAACGCAGCCTGACTAGTGCCAAAGGTTTCACAGATTTAGTTGCTAACAGTAGCTAGCAAGACAAAAAAGGCTGACAATGGGGAGTTTTACCGGTTTGGTTTTTTTCACAGCTTCGTTACTGTATGTCTATACAACAAATGCAAAACAACATCTCATCTATAACGTACCAATAATTGTTTAAATACATTTTCAGAAATAACCAAATAAACATGAAATAGTGAAACACCAGAATCAAGATTCAAAGATTATTCTCTCATGCCCTACAACAGTTTAAGGATTACCTTCACAAAGAAAAAGTACCTCCACACATGAAACTAATGAGAGTAAAACCTTTACAAATAAAAAGTGTAGAAAATTTCTGAATAGCCTTACTTGTAGTTTTTTTCCCAGAACTTGATCGGTCTTGCATACGATGCGATAAAGATGACGCTACCAAGAAACGGACTCAGTGGTGTAGAAAAGACTGAAGTGGCCAGAGTTTGAAAAAAAAGCATAGCAGAGTCTGAAAATTACAAGTTAAGGTAATACAAATGATTTCATTATACTTTTAAACCATTGTTGAGGCAGCTCTTTGAACTGTTTATCTTTGCTTTTTTGTTGTTATTTATTTTACCAAAGAGGTGGTAAGGAAAGGAAAGGAAGGCAGACAGTACCAAACTGCCAATTAAGCAGCACGTAATTGGTGGCTCTTCAATGCCACACAGCTGTAAGGGAGGGAACATGTCTGAATGGAGTATGTTATTAGTAGGGTGACCCTGTCTAAGCGCTGCCTAAGGACAGATCCTGAGCATAGGCAGAGGAGAAAGTGCCCTCTTCCAGCTACCTAGCGTACCTTCTATAACACAAAGTGCCCTTCCAGAGTCTGACACCGAGTTTAAAACACCACACCCCCCAAATATAATTTTCTTGAAAATTCTTCATTCTCTGCACTGGAGTCTTGCTCCCAATGTGTCTGGTATTCCATTCCGTGCGTTTCTGCTTATTTTGGAATGACCTAGTATGTGGAGAAACAAGTATGCCTCTATAATCCAGCCTGCTGGCTTAAAATCATGCTTTCATGTTAATTCTTAGTGACAATTTAGTATTCCATGCTGACTGAAAGGTAAAAAATGTTGAGCATTTCATACTTTTTGAAATATATATGAAACAAGAAGGTGAGGACAGGGGAATAATAACTACCACATATAAACATCACAATGAATGCCTGAATCCATAGCTTGCTTTAAATGTAAAGTCATAATTCAGATTGCTGGAAAGCAAGTTAGGAGATGGATAAGGATACGGAAAAAGATGCAAGTTAAAAGGAACATGATTTAAAAAAAACCCAAGCAAATTAAATGTTAGGCTTTAATTCTTCATTAATTCATACCACATTCATGAAATCTCAGGAAAAAGGTTTCCCAGTTGGTGTAAGAGACCAGTTGCCCTTCCCTCAACCTCTCTTGGGAGGAAGGTGCTCAGTAAAGAAGCCACGAACTAAGGAGCCATTATCAAAGCAGTGACCAAGTGCATCTCAAACTAAAATTAAGGTCAAATCACCCAACAACCACGGTCTTTTAGCTTAGTCTCTTACAGTAATATCCTGTACGTGTGTCTCACAATCTCTGAAACTTTACAAAAAACATTTTAACACATGTAGCACCACTTGTGGTACAATATTTCCATAAAAAGGCTAGCTAGCCATGCTATCAAAGCAATTTGTGAAATCTACAAACAAGTATTTGCCAGAAGATCTCTCTCAAATCCCTCAAACTTACTAAAAGAGAGTGGTCTGGAATAGTATCTTTGTGCATTAGAGAGATTAGAAAATGAGCTGCACTCGATGTCTAAAGTTCAAAAAGCAACAGAGAGCACAGAGCAGGGAGCAAGTGCATCAAAAAAGTTAAACTGTCACATTACACTGCAGTCACAACTGGCATTGGCTGTGAAAGATGAACAAGTATTTACAAGTGTCAGATAAAGGAAAGAGGCATGGGAGCTGAAAAGACAAAAAGAGAACAAGGAGGACAGATAAGGACAGCAAGTCAAGTTTTCTAAAGCGAGTTCTAATGTCATGATTGATTTAAAAATTCCCATCATCATGAGTTAAGACACTAAAGACTCCACTGTGAACTGTTTCTGTCAAAGACATAATCAGTAGCAACAGTTTTATATTTGCTAGAAGACATAATACTCTACTAAATGTACACTGGAAGACATTTCCCATTTGACTTGTGAAGAGTGATTTTAACTAATTGTTTCATATATGGAAGAGAGTCATGAGAGCAAGTAACAGCACCTGACTCCCTTACACATGGTTGATGTGTACAGTGGGCAATTATCTATCATCAGGGTTATTTTATTTGATGGTATCCAACTTGCTTTTATTAGGTGGTTGTTGGTTTTTTTATACCAATGCTTTAATTATGTCTAAGTAAAAAATATAAAAGAAGTACCTAAAACTTACAGGTGTACTTTCTTACTCTATGTTCCAAGTCAGGTTTCCCATGTACCATCTTTGTTAGGTTATACTGTGCAGAAGCGGAACTTGTTTCTTTGTGAATAACAGATTTTCTTTTTAGGATAGCCAAAAATCAAATTTTGAGAAAAAAATAACTAAAAACTCTTCAACAAGAAACAGAACAGTCTTTGAGGATTAATTCTTATCATTTAAACATCTGTTTAAATTCAAATCAGCTCAAAACAAGTAACTGAAAGACTGACATTTTCAAAATCTTCCATCCCCTTCTTTTAACACAGAACTATGCTGTAAGGCCAGCCCAAATCTTCTGTTTCTCAAAACCTACATTTTTAATTGCAGTTACTATAGGCCAAAAATGTCTGGTCAGTTTCAGGCACAAGATCACCCAGAGGATGGGAAAACCAGGTGTCACGGGGCTTCCTTTTCTGATGTTAGAGCTGTAACTCCGGAACCATCAAAAGCAAAAACTCTCATAGACAGCATAACCTGAACTAGAAAATCCTTTCTTTTCAAATCTCGCTGTTCATTCATTAGGTAAAATCCTCCTCTGACTACAAACTACACTGGCTTTCTCAGTGTGCTGATAATTACAAACACACAACCTCATCTTACCCATTTCAACACTGGGAAGTGAAGTCGCCGATCTGTCCTCAAGCCAGAAGCCCATTCTCGTTCCTGGTCTTTTGAGGATTTATGAGGGTCTTTGAGGGATCACCTAGTCCATCTAGGAGCCACAAGGCAGGACCAGCTAAACCTGCATGACTCCTGGTAGACATCTGTCTAAATTCCTGAAGATTTCTAATGGTGGAGGCTCCACGACCTCTTCCAGGCAAAGCTCCAGCCGTGCTGCCCTGTGTGCCCTGCACACCAGAATCAAATGCATTAAAGCATACCAAACTACTCATATCACTGAGCTCTACGGCAAAAGTTCACTGAAGCACTTCAAAATTTAAAAATTTATGTCCCATTTGCAGATGTGATTCAGGCAATTAAGAGCCACAAATAATTAACTCTGCAAAGAATTGGCAGGCTTAGGGCCTCTGCGAATGGCAACATGCATTCATCATTACTGTTTGCAGGGTTACGGTAACAACAAATAAAAATACTGTGCAAAAAGGCAGAGTTATTGTTGTTGTGGGAATAGTAACTTGGGCATTTAACCAGTATCTTAATTGCAACATTGCCTTAAAAGACAGATTCGCATTTACAAAGCACACTAAAATATAAATAATAGAAAGCTAGTCTAGATCACTTTAGCAGTAACTGTGTAAATACACTAAACCCTGCTTACTTAACTACTTTCCATTTTGCCAAGTTTAATTGGCACTTTTATCAAGAGCAAAGTTACCACTGCACACAATACTTGCGACCAAAGGGAAACTCATTGAAATATAATCTCAGTTCTTAAATGTTTTGCTAAACAACCTTATACACACTTCTTCTGCAATTCACACCTACAACAGAGAGGAAAACAATTTTTTGATGTGAAACTCTGGAATAATTTGCTACAAATCAGTCAAGATGCCCAGACGGATTACTGTTTTTATTATGGTTTCCTTTCATAAATAGACAATCTAAAGCTTTCCCTCTGGGAGTTACTCTGCCTGTACTTCCCTCTGTCCAAGACTCCCATTTATGCTGCCTATCTAGAAACATAAGCACTGTTAATCAATGCTGCACATGATTCAATATATCACAGCAAAGAGCAGAGGGAAGAAATCACTCAAGGGGGAAAAAAATCACTATGGGATAAAAGGGACAAAGACTTAAGTGCATATATCTAATAAACAGTAAAGAGTAAACTCTTCAGTAGGTCTGAACTAAAACCACTTTATCAACTCTTCTTCTACAGCTTTGCTGGGAGGGAAGGAAGAAGGGTTAGCCTCTGAAAATGCTTTAAATGCCAATAAAGTGAAAATTTATTCAGTTAAAGTGTTTCATTTTTCATCTCTTTCCTGTATTAAATCAAGTTTCTAACTGAATTAGACTTTAAGCTGAAAAATTTTTGTTAAAAAAAAAAAAAAAAAAGAATTTTAGCTTTACAGACTTTTGGGGTTCACTGAACTCTGCGTTTTACTCTCCACATACACAAAACCAATGTTCACAGCCCTGGAACAGGCACTGAAACTGAACACTGAAACAGACACCGAGTGTTTCCAAAGGACTGCTTTGGCGTCGACGAACGTATATAGTTACTCCTAAAACAGAGTGGAAATGTTAAAAAGGAGAACACTTCTCACACCACAATGAAAATGTACATTACAATGTTAAAATCCAGCTGCTTCAGAAATCAGTGGGGGGGGAAATCTGGACAGTTACAACAGAAATTGGCCCCCTGAAATGAATTTGTATCTGAGACACCAACTAGAAGAAACTGAGAAAGTAACTTCATAGTTTAGAGCTCTGTCAGCCACATGCCCAGCACTTTACAGAACTAGCTTCTGCATAGATAAAAGTTTACCCAAGCTGGAGCTAACATGTTAGTTACGTTTCTTTCTGAATGCATCAAAAGTCAGTGCTGAGGACTGTGGAAGTGATCTGCAGAACGTGGACGGGTGGGAGGTGAGCAGGCATAAACAGACCAGTGTGAGTCAGAGTTCAGTTTCCCAGTTTCCCAGTTTC
>JAVJGI010000062.1:82199394-82250238 GCA_035590275.1 Ibycter americanus
ACGTGGACGGGTGGGAGGTGAGCAGGCATAAACAGACCAGTGTGAGTCAGAGTTCAGTTTCCCAGTTTCCCAGTTTCCCAGTTTCCCAGTTTCACATCCCATGCAGCCAAGAAAGAGAGAAAACGGTGTTTCAGGAGATGCCCCAAGCTTTTTCACTTTTTAAAGTAAGTTACCTAGAAATTTCACACCTTGTTCAAACACTGTAAATAAATTACATACATGAAGAGGAATTTAAGAATAAAGAAAAATTTATAAAGGATATGAGGTATTGCAAAGAGCTGTGCAAAAACATGGAACGATGATCCCCAGGCAATCTGCCAGGGAGCAATGTATGTCATGATGAACTGCAACTTCTGCAGCAGGTCCCACAGCTGAAAAAAAAAAAAAGAAAAAGAAAAAAGAAAAACATGGTGACTTTTAAGGCACTGAGATAGTTTCAATACTAGTATCTGAAAGTAACAATTTTTAGCACTGTGCCCTGGAATGAATGTGAGAGAAGTTAGGCTGTATAATTACCTTTCACGGGCATTAAGGCCTTAATTTAGTAAGGCACAAAAGTATATTCTTCTTTTGAAATTCAAACCTACAATGGGGTATGTTTTTAACCACCATACTGAGGTAGCTCCCACATTACCCTTCTTCAAAAGTAGGTCTGCTTTCATCAGAAAGTGATGAAACACGTTCTGATACTCGCTGCATGTATCACCCCGCCAGCCAGCCAGTTTCAAGAGAAGAGACTCCAGGAGAAAGTGGATACAGCAGACAGAGGGAGCTCAATGTGCGACACGTATGGCTCTGCACGTGGAAATCAGACTTATTTCTCAAGAACACAACACTTTCGTTCATTGAATCAATGAGAGAAGCCATCGCTGTGTCAGCATATGTTTGGCATCAACCATGAATCGTTGCTGCATTTTCAAGATCAAACCATCCTACCATAAAAATGTTGCGTTAATGTGAATTTTTATTGTTGTGCAGTACAAATCGAAAAACACACTGAATTTCCTTTTGCTTCCTGTAAAATATGCTTGGTGCTGCAACTAGCAGTTTCTGATTCAAGAATGATGTTTACTTATTCCCTAGAATTTATTTTTTTCTCTGTCAGCTCTCTTGGCATCGGGCCAAAACAGATCTTATGTCTTGTCTGCATTGAGCCATCAGATTCATATTGCAGAGGAGGTTCCTGACAAACTGTCAAGGAAAGCTTTGGCCATCAATAGACATTAGTGCTCAACACACATACAAGTTGACAGTGAAACAGGAGTATATGCGATATTTCATGCTCATATAGCAAATATAAGTTGAATTTCCTACAGTAGGTTTTTTTATTTGAGTTAATGAAAAACAAGACATTGACAACATCCTGAAAGACACTGAGGCTATATCAATACTCACATATTAAATGCTTCCAGGGAATTTTCCCAGGCACTGGTATTGTGTATATTGTTAAATTGTTAGAAAGGTCCCCGGGAAGGTTTTGGTCTGGGCCAGCTAGCACTCTTCTAAGCAATCCCCAGGCACCCCCCTTTTGAATGAAAACCCTCCACGGTCCACTTCCAGGTGGCAGTTCCATACCTCCACCCTGCGTACGGACTAGGAGAGTTTATTAGTGCGGACACAAGCTTCCCCATGACAGCTGGCCTCGGGGACAGAGCTCCCAGGCACACTTCATGGACTCGCACGTTGACAGTCACAGAGGATGCACTGGCTAACTCATTTCATCTGTCCTTCAGTTACCACCCCCAAAGTAACACTTGGCCATCTGTATCCACATTGGCAATGCATTTACAAGATGTTTCACGGAATTTCTCTATGAGTTGTTGTAAATCACTGCAAATGAATTGGGAGGGAGGTAAGAACGACTAACAACATTCATGCGTTTTGGGTCTTTGTGCTACCAAACGAACACAGAAGTAGCTCCTAACTCCAGCGATAACCAGTGTCATGCTAACTCTAGTTAAACTGATAAACCTTCCAGCTGAGACACAAGCAGTGCTTCACATGCTTTCTCTGCTTTAGCACGAATCAAATTAGGAGCAATATGCAAAATACAGATTATGTTAACTTTGCACAGGTGTACTATTTAAAACCACCAAAGCAAGCAGCTATGATCTCTTCATAGCTGTTACCTTGTGCTTAGTTGAAGTATGAGAAATTCCTATTCTACCAGCTTTGGTTTCTCTCAAAAATACTACACGTGACTTGAAAACGACAACATTAGATAAAGTAGGCGACTAAACCTGAACTAAAACTAGGACTCACTTTTATGTATTTGAACCCTCTTCAGCACATTGCAGGGTTGCTTTGTTTTGCTTAATTTTTATTTATCTGAAATGTCTGAATGAACAGCTGGGAGAAAATTGTATCTGCTAAAAGATTTAAGTGAACTGCTGAAAAAGCTAATGACTCACATCTGAAACCTCAAAAATTCAAAACTGCAGCACAACCCAGCAAAGTTCTGCCTGTTACAGATTGAAATCACAAAGCCATAAATCACCCCAGCTGCGCTCAAAGCCCAGGGTTCATCAAAAGGTTTTCAAATCTCAAATAAAATTCAGCTTTTGCCTTTGCTAGGAAACCAAATCCAGGAGGAGACCCTTCTGGCTTCTTGTTCCATTACATTGTTTTAATCATCCTTTAATATTTACACATTCTTGCGAAACAGGCCATAGACTCCAAGTTCCCTGTTGCTTCTAACAAGTCCTCCCACTTCTACACCAGCCACTGCTTCAGCTTGCTGTTCCTTCTTTCAACACTTGCCTCTCGGCTAATGTTGCTACCAGACAGGCGACGGAGCTCATTTCCATTTGCAAGAACACGAAGGTAAGAAGAACGCTCTAGTGCACTTCTGGTTTTTGTACCCCGAAAGAGGCTTAGAGATGTGTGATTACCAAGCTACTGCTTTCATTAAGAGTTGTCAAGTGCCTCTATTACCTCTTAAATCACTGCTTCCAGGGCATGTTCTGCAATACACCTGAAGAGTAATGCGCCATTCGCATTCTACCTATCTAACCGTAATTGCTAAAGGTGATGTCACCTAGCAACTACAATACAGAGATTTAGGAAGGGGGGGGCTTGGCTTTACATTTTCTCTTTTTCATTTTGCTAGAACCAGCTGAAAAAGTATTTCTCCCTGTCATTTTTACCCAATTTACAATATGCTTTCTCCTGTATCTGATAAAGGAACTCCAAGGATGCAGAAAGTGCAATTGCTTTTGTCACAGAAAAGATGAAGCTGCTAAAAACCGCCTGCATAAATAGGAGGAAGCTGATCCTCAGAAACAGTCACTCCCTTATTTCAACTAGAACTAACTGCGTTTCAGTCTTCAATAATAGTAAGACAGCAGCTAAACAGGAAACCCGTCAACATTTTTTTAACGTAGTTAGACACAATATAGCATTTGAAAGGGTTAGAACAGCCAAAGCCCCGCTGAAGCTGAATCCAGTGAGGAAATTAAAAGGCAAGAGGAAGGACTGTTACAAGCAGTAAAAGACAGACTGGGGGAAAAAACCATGGACTGGCTGTTGAAGGGAGCAGGGGACCTGGTGACAAAGGGCATGGAGAAGGCCAAGGTACTCAACGCCTTCGTTGCCTTGGTCTTTACTGGCAAGCCTCCAGGAATCGCAGGGCCCTGAGATCTGTGGGAAAGCATGGAGAAACGAAGACACCCTAAGTAATGAAGGATTAATTAAGGGTACATTTAGACAACCTAGACAAAAACACTTCCATGGGACCTAATGGGACACCTCAGCCCTTCTGTGATTCTGTAAAATATGTGATTTATCCTCTGTAAAGGTTTCTTTGAATGAGGGTAATAACTTGCTCCTGAGGGTGTGAGATACACTTTTTAACAGTGCTAGATACAAAGGGGGAACCTTCCCATATAAATTAGGAAAAAAAATAATCTCTGCTGAGTTTTAACCCTCTCTTTATAACGATTTCCTTAAACATGTATAAAAGAATAATTTTTCATCAAGACTTCTGCATCCCAGTTTAGGATGATTTATACAAGAATATTTTTATTAAGCCTTCTTAGATCTTCAATGTTTTCTACAGTTCACTAAGCAGAAAAATGATATATTATTTAGGGGACATAAAGTACTAATCTTCCTAGATATCTTTACTCATGTGACAGTTTTGCACAGTAAACAGTTCTTAAATCTTTGATAAAGAGTTTAAATTACCAGTATATTCAGTGCATTTAAACTGGCACATTCCCACTACTGTCAAGTGAAAGTGCAGAACATGCATCCATCTTTCATATTTATTTTATGTGGACACAAACATTTTATCATCTTAATCATCCTTAAGTCTTCTGCGGGTTCTGAAGCCTCTACAGACCTCGGGCACATAAGCTAGTGTTCTATACAACTATAAACAGAGAAAAGGCAAAGAATTATCTTTTCAGGGTTTCTTTTACATCTGTTTATTCTTACTTAACCAAATTTAAGTAACATTACAAACAAGAAGTTAATGGAAATTAGTTAACGTACATTAAAAAAAAGATTTTGGGAGTCTGAAACATTGTGAAAATGTGACCTCCTTTTGTCAGTTCGGTAGATTTCAATAAACTGGGCAGAGATTAACACCTGAATTTAAATGGCACTGAATGTGAGATGGGGACTACGCAATGCTTTCAGCTTTTGGCAGCCTTTCTATCTGTTTAGCATCTGTTGGGACTCTGTGTGGGCAGACTCCTTGGCAATACTGGGACTAAATAATGCATAAACATTAACATTTTCTTGCTAAGCTTGAATTTTGCTGTGTTTTAAAGAAAAGTATATGCACAAATCGGTTTTAAACAAAAATAACTGCCATATACATATGGCTATATGCTCTATGTGCAACACAAAATTGAGAGATCAAAAAAGTCAAATGCAGAAAGCAATTATTTCCTGCTTTGAACAGGTATTTCTTTATATTCCTGTTTAGATCCTGAGAAATTGGGATGGATTTGAACTCAGACTCTCAGATGCTAGGAGGGTATTTAGTTTTTCATGTTATGCTAATTCTAGTCAATAGGTAGCTCCGAGTCTTGGAAGGAAATTCTAATACCTACTGGTAATCTTTTCCTTCCCCCCTTTTTTTTTATGTCAATAAAAATTAAAATACATTAAGAGGGAAAAGTTGTGAGCATGTATGTGCTTATGGATATGAAATTAAAATTAGGTGAAATAATTTTATTCTGGTTTATGGCTTTGCTTTACAAATCACTGACTTTCTGGTTTTTATTTAATGCCATTTAAAACAAACTTCACTTATGAAATCCTACAAAACAAGATTTGCTGGAAATACTAAAGGTTTTCTATGTTTATGTCTTAAGTCACTGTGACATTCTATTGGCATAATTGAACAGCATGATGTTTGAATCTACAACAAACACTTTCCAGGCTATCTTTATTTGCATCTGCTTACAGACATTTGAAGCCTTTATATTGTGGGATTTCAAGATCATTGTCTAATGCAACATATATAAGAGGATCAAATTATAATGAGTCCTAGGCTCTGATATCAAACCTCAGAGGAATATACTCCTGAAACACAGTGTTCAGCTGTTAACATCGACAGAGTACAAAACAGGCATGTTTTAAACCATTTTGACTTAACAAGCCTCAGAAGCCTTACATTTGAAGTTAAATGTTAACCATCAGGCAGAAGCAAGCATGATGAGGATTATGACAATAAGATGATGATAAAACCTAACAGCCCTGGATCTGCTCGTGGCAGATGCTGCTTCTTCCTACATTGTCAGCTGACAGCAAAAGCCCAGGGAAGGAGCCTGTGGGACTGCAAGAAACCGTCTCCCATATCTCCTGAGGTGGGCAAAAAGGACAAAATCAGAGCTAATCAGCTTAATTTGCAGAGGGCCAGACAAGCAAAATAAATCAGCTGGGAGCTGCACTGATCCAGCCTCTTCAGTGAAGCCTTCACAGGCATGGCTCCTGCCAAGACTGCATCATCCCAGAATTCTCCTTTACTAAAAGCGGACATAAAAAAATGCACAGAGGAAGTTGTGCGCTGAAGTGCCAGATGCTCTAGATTTCTCGTTCAGTGCCTGCATCACTAGATGCAGAACACACCTCTACCAGCATGAACACAGATGAACACAGTCCGCAGTGCGCAGCGAGCCAGACTGACCCAGGGAGTGTACACCTCCCTGCGCTCCTCAGTGCATTTGTCCCATTCTAAAGGAAAAACACAAAAAAAGATAGAGAAAATGCAATTTGGGAATAGCGTCAGGAATGAAGTCTGACAAAAAGGTCAGTGACAGAAGGCTGAATGAAAAATCAATTAAACCATTTCTCCAATATTACAAGGAAACATGAACTGTACAGTGCTCAAGAGAGTTAAGGAGTCTATGGAAAATACCACTGGGATTATCCTGTCAAATATCAGGTGTAGCCTTGGGTATTTTACTCAGCAGAAAGTGTCTTAACAGGGTTTATATGCCAGATATCAAAAGTTGAGGAAACAGCTGTGAGCCAAGAGGGTGCAGCTGATTAAGACGTTGGATTTCAGTATGCACGAATGGCAAGAAATGGATTAAAATATGAATTAACGACTTAGTGCCAGAAGCTTTGAAGTGAAACATCAGATTTAGAGAAGGATGAAAAATCAGAAGGGGAAAGGAAAAAGTGGCTTTTGACTTAGAAGTAGCACCTAAATCAATCAACAGGACATGCCAACTAACCAAGAGTTTTATTGCCACAAAGGCAATAAAAAGATCCGATAGGTTAATTACTTGACCTCAACCAAGCACCAAGAAGGTCAATGCACTTGGTAGCACTTCCTTATAAAATGAAGGAAAACAAGATGACAACGCCTAATTTCTTTCCTGTCCAAAGGACTGTGCTGTGGATGTTGAAAGTTAAGCCTCATCAGCACAGGTCTGGCAGGCTGTTACAAACCAGCTGTCTTAGCTGGAGTTACTTGTGACATAAAGATCCTCTTTCATAAATTGGATCCTATGGCAGAAAGATGTATACAGGAAGAGAAAAATTCTTATAAAAAATAAAAAAATGTGGATTCCTTACTAGCTGGAGAATGTATTCTGGGAAAGAAGAAAAAAATATCAGACAGGGAAATTGTATTCTTAAGTGAGCTCAGCAGGGGTAAGAGTACTTAGGCAAATGAATTCAGTGTTAATGAAGGCAAATTTAACAAGCTCTGGTTCTTTGATTATTTTGCCTTATGCATGAAGACAAATTCAGAACTCTCAGAGGACTTGACTATAAGAAAATATAAGGTGATTTCATATTTTAGTATTGCTAATTAGTTCATCCACGCACACAAATTAAGAGGCCATTAAACTGCCTGCCAGGAACATACAAGACACTGAAAGAGATACGAAGTTGTGGCCCTATAGATTAGATGGCCAGTGACACTGGGTCTTAACATTCCCGTACAGGTCTGTGTAGTAGAGGACTGTGTAAGCTAGGGGTGGCTCTTTCTTTAGGACTCAAAGGAAGCTCCACAGATTTGTCAAAAATACATATTCCAAAGTACAGGTATCATTTCTCAGTTGTGCTCTACAGATGAAAGAGTTGCTGGTAGAAGAGCCAGTTTACCAGAGTCTGGCATACAGGAATCTCCAACACGCTGCTGGTTGCTCCCAGTAGCGAACAGACTAGCAAAAAAACTCCACCAGTTTTTTTGTAGTAGCCAAGAGCATACTATAGCCAGAAGCCTCCACGTTCGCACTACTGAGGGGTTTTTTTGCTGTCTTTGCTCCTTCAGCTCAATATCAGCAGCACCACCTGAGGTTCCAAAAGCAGTTCAGAGAGACACTACGACCCCTTGCCACCAGCAAGATTTAGAGGATGCCCATGGCACTGGGTAAAATAGAAAGCCACATCTTTAAGAGAACACAGCTAAAGAGCTGGGGAGAAGCCTTGCCCTGAGTATCTTCGTTAACACTCAGCCAGTTCCAAACCAATACCCTTGCTGTCTGAATGATTTGCACTGGTTTCCACTTCACAATGCCTCTTCATTCTTGACTTGAACAGTTGCTACTCCAGACATCCTTTAAAAGCAGCTCACACATCTGCCAAGGAGGGCACTGCTGGGCACCACATTCCTTTCTGACTTTTTTTTCTTTAATCATACTGAAGAAAGATGGACTAGATGATCTATAACATGCACTTAACCATGCACATGCTCATGCTTTCCCTCTCATACATGTGTTACATGCGTTAGAGTTTTTCCTCAGTTTAGTATTATGTCAGTAGACATCAGAAAAGTGGAAGAAAGACCTGTGTTTTCATCATTCCCAAACAGTTTATTAAACTGATTATATTCCCACCTTTTTTTACCCTATTACAGAAAAAGTCTCAGAGTTTTTCCCACTGTTAGAAGTCTGGGAAAAAAATCTCCTATGTCCTATTATATATTCCATCCTTGCTATGCCTATGAAGAATATATTCTCAGTTATTTGTGGGTTTCCAGTTTCAACTAATAGGAACATTCTTATTAACCTTGGCACTGATATCATCTTCTTAAAAGTCCAGGGAGAACAACTGGGTCATTTGAAGAGTTTACATGGAGTCATGTAGACCAAGACAACTGTCTTGATTATCCAGTTTGACATCCTGTAGGGTATACATCACAGCACTACATCCAGCATTTTTGAATGAGCAACCACATATTTTTAAAAGGCTGTTCAGCTCTAATTTAAAGAATATAGACAAAAGGAGTTTTGGACAGAAGAATCCCAGGCCGTAGCCAAGGACACAAACTAGGCTGGCTACATGGAAAGTCTTAGCAGAAGAAAGATGGAGAAGTCCTGTTCCACTTAAATTGAAAGCTGCAATCACTCTTAAAAATAAGTAAGGAAGTCTTTCCTAAAAGTTTATCTTGCTGCCTTCCCAAGGCAATTTGAAAGACAAACCAGCACACTATGCACATACCTAATCAACTTTTATAGTGTTCAGTTTTCACATCCTGCACCTTGTCAAAACGTAAACAGCTAATGATATTTTTAAAAGAAGTGAATTAACTGTGTTGCATTAGTAAGTCCTATGATGTTAAGAAGACAAAAAAATCCATCTTGGTTAAAATATCCTCAGGAATTGAACTGAATAGACTCTTTTGTTCTCTGTGTTACCCAGTGTGGGTGGCTTGGCTATTTGCAAACACAGATAAAAATCTGCGAGCAGCAATTCAGACTTCCATGCCTCAACTTGTTCAGGGAGTAATATGCTCATTTGGAGCTTCTGACTTGACTAAATTACATTAAATCAACAGCACAATGGGGAAAATGAGGGAAGCACAATCAGTGAGTTATTCAGAAATATTCTACCCAACATTATTAGCAAAGTTTTATTCAACATAATCTGCTTCAAGAGTCACTAGTGCAGTTGTGAATGTCTGTTGAATTTAGATGCCTGCTTCCCCGGTGCCTGGCAGAAGAAAATAAATGCTTACTACCACAGTGCTTTGAGAGCATGCAAATATTTTTTTGTGGGGTAACCATGCTTTAAAATTACCATCGCTATGACTAAAGGCACAGCACTCCTAGTGTTCTGTAATTCAGAAGGTGGTAAGTTGACATTTTCAATGAATAAGCAGAAATCAGCTATGACTGTGTAGTAAGTTCTGCATAGCCAAAAGAGATGGTAATAGAGACTTTTTCAGGTTTTGGTTTTCTTCTTAAAAATAGCTGCAAACAAAAAAATGACTGAACTACAGACAGACAAAATCTGTGAAGACCCATAAAGCTTTTCGGAACCGAGGTGGATTGCAGCTTGCTTAGGGCCTATAGTATGGACTATGGAATAAACACACATCATCTTTATCCTCAAGTGACCGTATCTGTTACTAAAGTTCCACAATACTGAACTAATTAAAGCTCAGACTTTAATTAGGGTAAATAAAAGTTATGCCTTTTATGATTTGAATTAATATGACTTTAATTGCTATCATCTGCAGTGCTATTTTTCAGATTGGCTGTAACGATCACTGTGTAACTGTGCATGTGCTTTTGTAATATAAATAACTGAACCGTTTAACATTAATTTTTTAAAATGGAACAAAGACAAGTCCACTTGATGAACTAATGACCTGCAAAATTTCAGATATTATCAGATCTGAAGAAGATGGCAGATCAATGCTAAAACTACATTTTCAAAACACGTCTGTAGTACAAACTTTCAGTCTGGAAGAGTAGTAGTTATTTTAGCAAACGTCTCTGCTTAATTTGATATGCACCCTTCATTATCTTCTTCTTATTGCTATCACCAGTCTTTCTACTGTAAATAGTATCTTCAAACTACCCAAGCAAGTCCCAAAAAAAGCCCATTGAAAAGCCTTTATCTACCTCTCTTCCAAAAACATGCAATATCCACACCAGTATTGTGTGATATGCTCAGAAGATCAACATTTTCAAAATAATTAATGAATAGTAAGACTTTCAATTCTAGGGTGCTGATTGTTTGATCCTGTAAAGAGATTTTTGGAGAAGGATCCCAGGACTAAATAGGCCATTATCCAGACATGGGATGACCACTGATGCACATCAATGACAATCTTCTCTGGAGACAGAAATTCACCCCTTACTCTAGGGAATAAGATAATGCTGAAAACTGAAAAGTGCCACCATGCTACTAACCTCTGCATCACTTTCACTGCTTGTCTTTTGCTCCAAGGTAAGAAGCTTAAAAAAATCACTCTAACCTTATTTTAGGATCACAGAGCATGGAGCAGGGGTTCTTTTTAAAGCAGGGCTTTGTATCATCTCTTCTACTCCTTTTCCTACTGCCCTCCCGCCCCAACTCCTGCCTCCTCACCCCCGCAGAGAGAAAGCAGAATAACGGGTCTGAGGGTCTGAAGGCTTGGGGCAGGTGAAGCTCCTGTTGGAGTGCGGTCCAAGAGTTCAGAGAAAAGAAAAAGCCCAAGTTCCCTCTCTGAGTTGTTATTCCTCCCTTCTCCTCCTCCCTTAGAGCAGCACAGAAATGAACCAGGAAAAGCACTTTGTTTCTGCTTCACTCTTTGCCTGAACGACCAGGAACTCCCAACATAACACTAATGAACTGTGCCTTTCCTTAGGAAGCCTGAAACTTCCAGGTGGGCATGGACAGCGGTCTGAGCTGACACTCCTTGTGTAGAAGATATCTCCACACGCATCGTTGGTCATCTCCACAGCACACGCAGCCGTCAATATGGAACCATGTCTTTTTCCTCTCAGAAATAAGTGGTGCTAGCTGGGCCATACTCACACATATAGTAGGAATACTCACACATACAGTAGGAATATTTTACAAAATGAAACCAAGCAAACAAGCCTAACCAAAAAAACCCCAACAACAAAAACAAACACCTCACCAGAGCTACAGAACAAACTGTATCGTATGTTATGGCAGTCAGGGACCAACAAGTTTAAAAACAGAACAAAATACAAAAGAATTGGTAAAAGCTTTAGGCAAGTCTTCAATATTTTCTCATATTTTATCAACTTAAACATGCTTCTTCCAGTGAACAAGCATAGATAGCAAATCAAGACAGGATCTGATCTGACTGGTGCAGAAAGGTCTTTTTGAAAGTAAATGCAACTAGAGCACACTCCAAGAGTTAACAGTGTAAAAGACAGGAAGGAGCTCTGAGGTTAAGGTTAAGGGCAGCATCACAAGGGTAACAGACTGAAAACAGGAAAAGAAAAATGTTAAGGCTGACATTAGGAAAACATTTATTATCATGAGGATGATTAGATAATGGAATAATTCCCCAAAGGAAGTTGTTGAGTCAAACAGTAGAGGCATTCAAAGGAAACCCAGATAAAAACACCAGGCAATTGATCTGGAGGGAAGCCCTGCACTAATGACCCAAGAGGCTCTTTCCAACTCATTGAGGATTCTCCTCCTCTTGAAAACAACAGTTCTGAACTTTCTATAGCCACATGTGAACAAAAAGTAAATGCAAAACATTGCACAAAACCAGAGAAGACATTTAACTGGAACCTCGTTTTCAAGGTTTTTTCCTCTGTAGTACCAATAAACTGTCTATATATGCATTCATTACTTCTAAGAAATCCTACCATGTATTGATGAGCATGGTGACACTGAGAAGATATATAAAGTTCTGAAGTATATTTTCCAAAGTAATGACAGGAGCTATAAAACTTGCCTTATGAAACACGATGGACATCATGAAGAAATCCAGCAAGAAATTTTCTGAAATATCTCTGTAGTCAAATCGGAAGAAGATCACAGTAAAGCTCAAAGTAACAAATTGATTAATAGGATTACAGAACGAGGAGCGGAGGAGTTTCATCCCAGCAACTGTTATCAGGATAATATCACAGCTGTAAGAAAGGCAGAAAGAAAAACCTAATCAAGTCAAAGCCATAAAGCATTAAATTATGAAGCTCTTAAATACAAATAGCTGTACCAGATGTATTTTAGATCACTATGTATATCTAAATCTACACATCTTACTGATTTCTGATATTAATCCTATGTTCTTTTAATAATCACATTACATTCTACCCATGTGCAATTTCATAGTTTTCCCTTATCACACACTTGTAATCTGTAATAAAGAAAGAACTCCGTACTAAAAAGAGCAACATTGACTATTAAAAACTAAGAATTGAGAAAGGATATTTTTATACAGCTCTTAAAATAAAATTTCAGTTTGGGAAATATCTTGGCATTTCCATTAATACATAACTGTAATTTGAAAAGAAATCTTGAACTCCAGGGTTTTTATTACTAGAAATTTCACATGATGACAGAGTTTATAATTATTCTCCTAATTTCATTACACACAATGTCAAAATTCTGGATAGAAACACTCATAGATGTGAAGTGATTGAAATTCTTACCATTGTTCTTGATGGGAAGGTCAAGTATTTCTATATAGTAATTCCTTCATCAGATGAAAAATTGTGTGTTGCATCTATGTGCTGTAAAATGCATGCAATCTGCATTTTACTCTCCCTTCTTATATTCCAGAGAGTGAACTTAAGCTGAGAACTCTAAACAGTAAGTGACCACACAGAAAAATCAAGTCTAATCTTTAAAAATTAAAGTGCTTGCTGCTGTATCTCCAAGAAGATAATGTTCCTCTTTGACCCCTCCAGAAAACACCACTGTTTTCTGTGTAAGAAAACACAATTATGTGAGAAGGAAAGATGGAGGTAGTGTGTTGGCACCTCCTGAATTTAAATAACCACTCCAGTTTCTGGATATATATCTGAACTCTGAGATGAGGGCATTCACATTTTTAAGTTTTGGTTGTAAGATTCTTTACAGAATTAGAAAGATGGTCTTGCTTGGACAACAATTTTGATTTCTTGATAATACAGCCAGTTCTGTGGGTTATATCCTAGAAAGGTCTCAGACACAGTTTATTAATTTTTAGATCACCTGGGTAAATTAAAACCTACCTTGGCTCCTTCTCCAGCATGAGTGCAAAATCAGGCAGCAAGCAGCTGTCTAAAGCCACCCTACGGAAATTCCTCAGCACAGTGATGTGTCTGAAAATACTACCCCACCCAACTGACCTTGACCTAAGCCTGCAGGTGAGGATCCTTTGTCTCCCCCCATCCCCCCCAGCACACCTCCATGTTTCCCATCATTCTTGCAGGGAACTGCGCACAGCTCTTTTCCTTCAAAAGAGCAGCCGTGAAGCCAGACTTTTCTGCAGTAGCCTACTGGTTACATTACTTCCCTGGGAAGGAAGGAACCCAGATCCAATCACTTTCCAGCTCTGGAGGGATTCAGACACACATCTCACCCTCCAAGTTACCATCAACTCCTCCTTCCTTGGCTGAATCTGTGCCAAGAAGAGTTGAAGGGTTTTTTAGGTCCAAGGCAGAACATTGATGGGCACTGCCCTGAGATGTGACATGGTACTGGGGCTCCAGACCACGAACACTTGCACGGTTCTGTATTTTACCCAACAACCATTAAAAACCACAGCAACGGGGTCAGGAGCAAGAATTGGAACACATGATTCCCCACTCCTGTAAGAATCTCCTTACGACCAACGCAGGAGGAATCAAGAGCAAACCTCCTATGGCCTCTACTTTCCTGGTAAGTGCTTAACAGTTGGACTTGTTAAAGGAAATGGGCAAAACCACTTTCTCCATCAAGGTTTTTAAAAGGAAGGAAATCAAAGCAGTGAATTCAATCCTGATCACATACTGGGGATGCTGCAAAACCGCTCTCAGCTCTAAACCTTTAGGTTTCTGGGTCCTAGTCAGGATAAGAGAGGAGACGACTGATTTATCCAGAAGGCTCTGGGCATGCTCAGGCTCAAGCCTCCTAATGAACCACCACGTCAAATTCAGGAGCGTTTAGTGATATCAGGTACCCTCGGGGTTTTCTGGAAGTTGAACAAGTATATTTGGATTGCAGTTTTGCATGTTGATGACCAAGAACTGTACTGGATCTATTCCTGAAAAGACAACGCAAACCAAATAGACGTGTACAAGTAACTCCCCGTGAAATGAGAGCCAGGTGACTTCTCTTAAATAAACTGAGCACATTCACCTTTTGGGAGACGCATTGTTTTTTTGATGCTGGTGAAAACAAACAGGGACTTCAACGCATAATGAGTGACTAAGGAAGCCAGGTATTTGCAAGATCCATGGAAGGTTCTCCTCCATCCTGCTGCGAACCAGAATACCTGCTGCCATGACTGACACTTGACAAGCCAGACAGCTCTAAACAGGTTTTCATCATTCTAGCAAGGCCCCTGCATCTGCACATTTCCAGCTTGATTTTATTTTATGTGGCATTTATTCATTATTGTATATCTTCTGTAACGCAGATGTAACTTTATCTGAGTGCAGGTCATTCTAAAGGATCACCAGGACATCACTGTTGGAATGAAATGCCAAGCTTACCTTATTTCTCACCTTGTCAAAGCTGTTCTTTTCAATTTGCCCCAGATTTCTGAGTGGAAAATCTAGCGACTAAGCTAAATAGATTCTGAAGCAACTAGAAGCCATTCCAGTGTGCCCTGTATAAACTGTTTGGATCTCACATCTTTCAGAAAGAAAAGAATTCTTGCAACGTGAAGGAATTTTCACAGGGAAAACTTACAGATCATAGAGTAAAAGGAAGACATCTTCCTCACTGGATCTGTTAACATGTGGAAAATTTCACCAAAAAAAGAGACTTTTTATAAAATAATGCTTTCAGGGGTAACAAAACAATTTGCTCATTATCTCTCTTCTTTAAAAATATTGCCACGCAAGATGCTTTTCCTGGGGCCTTAACTCCCAGCAGAGAGAAAGTAAGAGAGCAAGAAGGGGGGATTATTTGTGAAGCCTCCGTGGCAGGTAGCACGGGCAGGCACTGCAGCTTGTCAGCGTGGGTCCCATTAATAACCAGCACATCAGGGTTTGGGAAGCTCAAGCAAACTCCTGGCTGTGAAGGAGCTGTTCTGGCTCCTCAAGAAGCAAACCGCCTCAGTCCTTTAAATCACAAAGCAAGATGAAGCTTCTTTAAAAAAATACATGCAAATTGAGAAAAACTTCAAAATCAAATCACGTGAAATGTAGCACCTCAGACGCTTTCAGACACAGAGCGGGAGATCACATTCCCTCCTCCGCGGTATGATGCGGTCTGATCCTTGGGTGGGCAATAACTAAGGAATGTTCCAACAACAGAAAACAACATATTAACCCTCAGTAATACTGTATATGGAAAGAGCAAGGAGAATCCAGGATCCATCACAGGCTTACAGAGTTGAGGAGAAAGAAGCAGGACCCTAAGATTAATGTTTTGTGCGTGGCATTGCCATGGGAGCTGCAGGGGAAGCATGTTAAAGAGGAGTGCCGGAGAAGAAGGGACACTGGGAGTGCTGTGGATAGACCTCAGTTACAAGAAAAAGGAGAAAACACAGGTTTTAAATCCAAGGTGATCACACAGACACAAGGGAGATGGGGAAGGAAAGGACTGCCATGGTATTCCCCTACAGGCCAAACAATCAAAGGCAGACAAATGTAATTACTTTCTTTAATCTCAAGATTTCTGGGGGACTGACTCAGTACTACCGAATACTTGAGGGAGGTGATACTTTAAAGTGTAATCTAGCTTGGAGGAATGACTATGTAAAAATAGCACCTTCCTAACCCTACATATTTGCTCCGTGCACGTATTCAGTCACGTCTGCTAGTGACAAATGACATTTTGATTACCTTTAGCTCTGCCAGCCTTGCAGAACCAAATAGAGGGATGAGTGTGAACTCAGTTTCACCCTGGACAACACACCTAAACTCCTGAACCACCTTGACCTTAGCATCTCCCCCAAGTGCCTGGGGGAAAAAGGTCAGTGGGGAACTACACAGGCTATCTCCGAGTGACTGCTGAGAGCCTCTGTGGAGAAGGAGCTGCCTGGGAGGAATATGCAGAAAATTTGACAAACGTCCCAGTCCTAGTTTCAGCCCCTAAAAGCAGGGCCACATTTTCCTTACAGTTGTGTAGTCCCTAAAGCTGCATTGCTCTTCAAAAGAGAAGCATAATTAAAACAACATGCAATGTTTACATCAAAGTTCTTTTATTTAATATTTAAAGTTAAGAATCTAAATTATTATTAACACTGAGGAACTCCCCTGCCCTCCAGCAGTTTTTCCTGCTGCTGGAACCTTCCTTCCTGAACACAGGCTGTTTCTTTGTTTTTATCATCTGCATCACTGTCATTCTGATAAAAAGACTGCAGAAACTCTGCTCGCTGGGGATACTGCAGTCACTAAGCCTGCTGAATATCTGCAGTAGGCAAGTCACTGACCAAAATATTTACCATAAAAGGCTGTCTGCAAGGATCACACTGTGAGACCATGGATCAGCATCACCAGTGCTGCTTAATACCAGACATCAGACTTTGGAAAAACTTGTATCCCCGCCTTTCTCAAACCACTCTTAATGCAGGACTACCCACCATTCTACACTGTTGAATATTTTATTCAGTCTTGCCTTAGAAGACTTGTGTGGTGAAGCTGCTGATAATTCCTTTGGGAGACTACGTCGTAGTCTTAAAAATCCTCAGCCACGAAACGTTTCCTGATATCCAGCCTAGATTTCTCATTTTCATCTGATTAATTCTAGTTACCCCACTGTGTTTATGCCCATCAAACACCTGCAGCCTGGTATAGTGTGTCTTGCTTTTAATTGACAGTTAGACACTCCATATATATCTATATATAGCTCCTTAATCTTTTAATTTCTTTCTCTCTCACTGGAGTCATGTCTTAGCATGTGCTAAGGTAGATTTGCTTTTTTCTTTCAGCAAAGCCAATGATTATTGTATACTGAACTAATAATGCATGAAAGCAAACTGTGACAAGCAAGCAGACATTTAAGAAACAAATTTCATTTCTCAGTCTTCAGTCTAAAACCAAATACTCTACTAATCACATACTCTGAGTTATAACCTACTTACTGTGTACCAAGCTTCTTGTATTTACTAATTGAGAAAGCATCAATGGTGAGGGCATTCAGTATTATAGCTGGATACAATATGTATTTCTCAAAGCACTGAAGCCACACATAGAGCCTTTCAAACCACATCAAATGAGCAGCGTCTGAAATAGAAGTTCAGATAACAGATTATTTCATGAAATAATCAGCATTTTTTGCACTGCAGTACTACAGAAGAAACCAGTTAGCTCACGTTAATAATCAATCAACTAATTCATGAAACAATGGAATTCATAATTCTTTTGCAATAGAGAATCATTTTGTTCTCTGATTTTAGAGAGTATCTGTTTTGCTGCTTATAACTGCACTCATGAGAAGCACTCAGGAACAATAAAAGGCAGTACATGCTAGTAGGTAGTTTCTACATAATCCAATTACTTAGTCACTATATTAAATAGTGCTTTTAGTGATGCAATGACTGCAGAGGGACCCTCTCCAGCTCTGGCACTGACCTGCTGGATGACCTAGGGAACTTCATTTGAACTTTGTGCCTCTCCTTCCCCATCTTATAGTGGCAAAACACTGTTCATTAGACTGCAAAGCATCATTGCCCTCATTGAAAAATGAAATATCCTTTGAGATCTAAAGACCAAAGAATTAACAGGAGCTAGAAACTGTCACAGATGTTTCTCAAAACACTTAAACAGCCATTGTAAAAGTATCTGCCAGGATCACATCATTCACCAGTAAAGAGTATCTTTTTTTGCAGTAGAATTTTCTAACATCACAGTGCTTAATATGAGTATTAAACAAAACCTGAATGCTCTGTGCAATTCAACTGCTGTGAGAACTTTGGTGAACTGAGTGCAGAAACACTTGTATATGGACAAAAATTATGTCTTTATTCTCAGCTGACCTCAGCCAGACAAGATTGTTGGAAAAACAGTGAACGCAACAAGGCAGAACTTGGTATTGACTCAGAAATAACAGTGCTAGCTACTGAACCTCCAATACTCTTCCCTGCAGAAATGATGGATATGGATCCCGCCCTCCCACATACACCTTTTCAATAACAGGCAAAGACGACTCGCTGAGCCAACAGATTTGTATGTTCTGCAGGCACAGCTGTATATCGTATAGGCTCAAAGAGAAAGATCTAGAAGCAATCCTTTCAAATTAGCTTTAAGTCATGTTTTACCAGCATCTTAAGCTAAGGCAAAGCTCTTGCAAAAATCTGCCTTCAAAAAACATGATCAGCTTCTGTTTCTTGTAATAATGTCAAAATATTTCCTCCTCTTATTACCTAAAGGCCAAATCCTAAAAGTTCATACATGCAGCAAAATGCCCATTTTGGAACCTAGCTGTTATTCTCCATTCCTCTCCCCTCCTCCTGAACTACAAATCGCTCCCAGAGCTCTGCTCAAGAACTTCATCCAGCTGCCCAAAGCTGAGCTCTGTGTAAGAGCTCAAGCTTGAATAAAGAGATATGCATATCAAGTAGACCAAAAAAGAAGGTAGCTGCAGGAGCAGGGAGAGATGTATGCAGACAATGCAGATGGAAAAAAAGAGCTCACATTCAGAGGGGGCCCAGGGAAAGAAGTGGATGATTTGAAAAAGCCTTACATGAATCTGTGGGGTATAAAAGCAGTGGTGGGGAGGAAGGAGAAAAAAAGTCTCTAGTGTTTCAGGGTTTCTTTCCCACTCAGTCCTGCACTAGTTTCTAGACACCTATTATACCATAAGTTCATAGATCTTGGCCTCAGCCTTTCTTCCTGCAGTCAGGCAAAACAATGACAAGTAATAAATAGTTATCTCACAGGGGCATCATGAGAACTGGTCTGATAATTGCTATTCCGTGGAAGGCCTGAGAGTTTGAACAGCTCATTCAGAGTCTATGAAACAAAGCCGGGAATAAACTGGTGGAATTGTCAATACCAGCTGCTTGTCTAATTGCAAGCAGTCATTTGTCTCCTCATAGCACTACACTTGTCAAAAATTAGGAAACTGAAAATGAAATTCTATGCAGTAAAAGCTCCTCACAGACATCTTCTTTTGTGTACTTGCCCTTTCATTGTCCATGCCTGACAGCTACAGGATACTATCCTTTTCCAAGCTTCTCTTTCTATACAAACAGGGAACCTTTAAGTTCGACTCCTACATTTTTCTTACAGGGTAAAAGAAAGAAGACAGCCTGTCAGACATATCTATCAAAGGGATTACACAACCTTTTCCTCAGCCTGTTTCATCTCAGAACATGATAAAAAGCCTCTGCAGAAGCCTAAGGGACTGAAAATATATATATATATATATATAAAATTTTCTCATTTTCTAACACACAACACCAGCTACAATGCAATAATACTTAAACCCCACAGTGCAGAAATGGACCACATATAAAACAAAGACTGAAAAAGAAGAAAAAAGGCCTGTTGCCCACAGCAGGTAGCATGGGAAATGCAGCTGGATCTCAAAGCAGAGGGAAACCCATCTGGGGAGATCAGTCTGGCAGATCTCTACCCTCAACCTTTTCAAAAGCTGAGTCATTGCATTTAGGAAAACAATGTTTTCTGACAAATGAAGAGAGACTTAATCAGGACAAGGGAAAGAAATTTTAGAGTAGTCTTTTATGATTAAGTGATGTAACAGACAATAAAACTTGGGTATTCATCAGAATTACTGATTATCAGGGAGAGGAAGCCCTGAACAATGTTTTCAGTTGGGCATGATCCTTAATAAGATTTATATTTCTACTACACTTTCTTCGGCATATTGCAGTAAAAGTTAAAAGGCAACCTTCAATGAAGTCTCTTGGGTACTTTTTTCATACTCAAGCGTTGTTTGGAAAGTAATCGTTTCGAAAGATGTGATTTAAAAAAAAAAAAAAAAAAGATTTAAATCCTTAATGCATGGTTTTGCAGAGAGTGATCTGAACTCTTCTGTTGTCTAGTTGAAGAACACTAAAGTCCCTCAGCAGACTGTGTTCTGACAATGCTGTCTTCAAACACCTCAGGAACATACATTGAGAATGATTAAGGCACAGGATCCATCAAGAAATGACAAGCAAGCTTTTGGCTGGTAGCAAAGGCAAGATGAGAGCTGGTGTGGAAAAAAAAAAAAAAAAGCTGTGCTTCTCGAAGTACGCTGGCTGCTTGCAGAAATAACTTCATCAGAACAGGAAATCAGACCTTGACACACTGAAATATTTACCAATACTAGCATGTATCAGGGCACTACCCACTGAAGCCAGCAAACATTAGCAAGAACAAATCTTCAAGGAAATTTCACAGTTCCTTTCAATTCTAATGTTCCTCTAAAAGTGTTATGATGGAAATTAGAACTCTAAGTGGCACTACCCTTGCTGTTCAAATGATATATAGTTATATGCCAGAAAGTAGAAAAAATTCTGCCTCAATTTCATCAATCATTTAAGTTTTTAAATTATATAAAATGCCAATCTATTAAGCATGAACTATAATGTATTACGTGACACAGCAAGTAACAGTACTGTAATGTAAAAGCAAAAGGCTGACCAAATGATGGCTCGTGAAAGGCCATTTAGGGCCAATAGGATGATTAAGGGACAGGTGCATTTGACACAGGAGAAAAGGCTGAGAGAGCTGGGATTGCTGAGGCTTGAGAAGAAAAGGCTCAGGGGGCATATTATTAATGCCTGATTGAGGGCATTTTGGGGGTATAAATACTTAATGGGGAGGGTGAAGATGATGGAGCCAGACTGTTCTCAGTAGTGCCCAGTAATGGCACAAAAGAAAATGGGCACAAACTGAAATTCCATTTCAACATACATAAGAAAAAACCAAACCAAAACAAAACGAAACAACCGTTCTTACTGTAAGGATGATCAAATGCTAGAACTGGTTGTTCAGAACAGTTGTGAAGTCTCCATGCTTGAAGATACCCAAAACTGGACACAGTCCTGAGCAACCTGCTATAGCTGGCCCTGCTCTGAGCAGGGGCATTGGACTAGACAATCTCCAGAGGTGCTTGCCCAGCTGCAGCCGTCTCTGCACTGGTGTCAGAAGACAACTTCTACAGGTTCACAGATGTGCTGGTGATCAGGGGGTAAAAAATGGAAATGATGGGCTATGCATGCTATTCAAAAGAGGGAAATGTAAAGCATGATTTATTCTCCCTGCTCTGTTCCTTCTGAATATTTTTTTTTTAAACCAAGACAAGCTGCAAATCATTGCATCCATTGTTTAGAAAAGATTTTATTACAAACCTCTCACTTCCCGTTGCTGGTGCTCTTTGCTTTTAAGTATGGGGTGGGAAATCCACAGCCAGGGGTGATGCTTGCGAAGCTGAGGAAGTATGTAATGTGTTACAAATCCCACAGTCCATGCTAAAGCAAACAGGACAATGCTGAGAAACGGCTGGGCCAAAAGAGAAAAAAATGGAACATGGTTATAACTTGCAAACAACATTTTTATATAAAACTTCTTTTTTACATTTTTTAACACTTCCTACAATTGTATTTTTGTGCAATTAATTTTTATTCCCATGTTCAAACTCTCTGACTCCACAGGTGGATATGGACTTTCAAATATGTATTTTGCACACACAATTAACCAAATTTTTCCTCCCTAATTGAAAGAAAAAAGGCAAGTGATCAGGTTTATTCATTCTGTCCCCCAGGTTCTGTATCATAAAAGAGCTGTGGACATGCAGAGGTTTAAAGAAAGAGACATCAAATAAGTAACACTGAAATTAATACAAATATCTATAAACTAACTGCCTTGCACCAAAAATGTTATCATGACGAGTAAGTACGTTTTCACTAACTTCTTTTCCCACAATCTGTATTCTTCCCAGCTAAAGCACCCTGTGGTTTTGCATAAAAGAGATAGTATCTTAGGGGGAAACAAAAAAAAGGACAGATACACACCCTTAATGATAGAAACACAGTACTGGCACTGACAGCAAATGACAGAACAGCAGCTGCTGTGCAGACAATGAGATCCGATTTCAAGATTTCTTTCTGTGAAAATAAATATTTTATACAAAATTAGCAAGCCAATACTATTTTAACCAAAGTAAATGAGACTGTTCTCAATTACTCACAGTCTGCACTGTGATAAGGCTAATCAGCACTCCCTGATACAAAAGTATTTTCTCCACTCTGCTTTGGGAAATTATTTCTTCACACTCTAGGTTCGTCAAAGTAATCACATTTACATTCATCATGCCTAACTTTAAATTATATTTTAAAATTTTAAATAATGTAGTTTTAAGATTGGAGAAATGAAAGCAATAAATTTTCATACTGAGCCTGATTCTGTTTAAGGAATATAACTCTTTTATGACTTTTTTATTTTTGGGAATCAAAATTCTGGTTCCATTTCCTATTTGCAAGCGTTAAGGTTTCTTCAGATTCACTTTCTCTTACATTACTGAAATGACTCATGCTTTTCTGTAAAGTCTTCAGAGACACAAAGTTAATACATTTATTATGTTCTAAAGTGACATGTCCTGTTCTCTGATTTTCTGTATCGGAAGCCAAATTTTGGCAAGATTTTATGGATTTCAGGCAAGGCCTTTTTCTAGTGTCACTGAATGATAATGAAAGGACACGTCTGCCTTTACATAAAGATCTATAACTAGGGTAGGCATAATTTTGTTTCTAAAGATTGGAAAATATCACTGTCTTCCCAGCCCATTTTTCTTGTGATTAAAATGTCATTCTCAGTAAACAAACAAACGAGATAGCTTGCGATCTGTGCTATCTTCTGAATTGTACTTCGGAGGTCACCCAAATGTCTTTGTGAGTAAATGAAAATCTTGTCTTAGATTTATGAGAGGGGCATTTGAGTTCAGCACTCAATACTACTGCTAAGTTATCAAGTGAGTAACTATTTGTAGCTCTTGGTTTAGAAACTGACTTACACTTTCATTCAAAGACATCTAGAAAAAACATGTGAAATGCAACACTTTTATTAGAATTAGAAGCTCATCCGATTTCCTGGTGCTGCAATCTAGATCGTCTTCATGTATCTCATCACAGAAAAAAGAAAGAAAACTAAAATAAAGACAGGATAGCAAACCTACAAATAACAGAGACAAAAAGAAAGCAGGCAGAACAAGTGAACAACAGAAGGGTTGTGAATTACAGGGGAAGCTGGCAGCAATCACTATATTTAGGCTGCCTATTGCTCCCTGTTATGAAAGATGCTTCTTAGCAAAAGGTCACGAGCACCAGCACTTCCACTTACTGCAGCAGGCCTTTGAAACTCAGCAGGACTAAAAAGCCTTCAGGCTCAAGAAGTACTTTTGCTTTGTCCCAGGAAACTCCAATCCAGCTTAGCTGAATTCTCAAGCCATCACCACTGCTCTTCCCTTTCCCAAGCTGCTCCGGAGCACTTATCTCCAAAAGACCAGGGCTCCCTCCCCTCCGAGAGCCGTGCCCTCTCCAGGCAGCCTTGCACTCCGCATGGACTGTAAGCAGGATTGTGTAGGAGCAGAGTTAGGTCTTCCTGAGCATCTTTTCAAAACATAGCCCTGCCGGTCTTGCTCCTTGCTTCTTGGCCATCATATGCAACAGGAGAACCACAAGATGAGGGACCTCACAGGAAAGGTCCTCTCTTCCCTGAACAAACCTCTGGTCCCTGCCTGTCCTCACAGGTCCTCTCCGTTCGGTTCAGACCTCCTCTCACTAGCAAGTTGCGTATCCATCTCTAACTCAAGTGGTTTTAGTATGCAGAGCAGTACTCAAAAAACCTGGTCAAAACCCTGATAAAGATGGGTAAGGGAACTACTACCAATGCATGTAATGTAAATATTTTTTTTAAAAGACGTTGCATACAAAATTATGTAAAGCAGCAGCATTTAGCTTTTAAAATTCAGCATCTGAGAAAGTTAAGCAGTGCCAGATTTCTATGGCACTATTTCAGCCCTTTTGCGAATACATATTATGAAAAGTCTTGATCAAGTATCATTTTCTGCACAGCTGAATCTAACTACTCAATAATCTAAAACAAGCTTATAGGAACAACAAACACACTCCAATCATATTTCCAAGCTCTTCTGTACAACCAGAAAGCATTACTATTAAAATAACTTATTTCTCTCACAATCAGGTGACTGAAGAAGCTGCCATTTTAAGAACTACATCAAATGTTAAGAATTTAGCTGTAAAATCAGCAGAGGTGATAATAATGGACATTTTGGGGAGGGGCAGTGTCCTAACTTTCCATTCTGTGCCAGGTCCCCAAAGACAATCTTTGCTAAAGATTACATTCAGAAGAGGATGTATTGCACAGATTATATTGCACAGGACTGGTATTCCCCACCTTTCCCATTTTTGAGTTTGCAAGCATTCTTTTTAGGGTGCTTTCACTGCTTTTGACACATTAACAATCACATACAGGAAAAGGCCTACGTTTTTAAAGCAGTGGTTATTATTCAGGTATTTAAACCCAAACTTGACAATTGCATTCCAACTCTGGCAACATCTAAAGTGTTTAAAGTATCATACACACCCAGGCTTGCCCTTTTACCCTTGCAAAGAACTGCTTCAAAATGTAAACGTACCGCTCAGCTGCTGACTTGCACAACGGTCCCCACAGGAGCTCCTTCTTGATGTGGCAGACACTTTCAAACTTTGCACAAAATTCAGGTTTTTTCCTCCCAAAACCTGAGCAGTAGTTGCTTTTGTTTCATGTCATGCCACAGTGGTCACACACACCCCCAGGAAATGGCTGACCCTGGGCTATTATCTCTGGTTGAGGCGGATTCAGAGCTACCTTCCAGGAAAAAATCTTGGGCATCCACCTACAGGCTGCTGTGGGTGAATCTGTGGCTTCCACCCTTCCTGCTGAAGGCAGCTAGCTCCTGCAAAGCATGTATCTACCTTGGACACAGCTCTGTTCCCCACCCTGCACTTAGACCCAGCTGTCTAAAGCAGGATTTTGGACTCTGTTCCCAAGGCCAGGCACTTAACCGAATGCTGAATAGCCCTACAATAAAATTTGTGAGTCCTTCATTGCCATTGCTTCAACATGGAAAAAATCTCTGCAGTGAGAGATAATCACTGTTATAGCTTGGATGGAAAGCAAGTGCTCTTTTTTCTCCATTTTACGCTCAAGGAAAAAAAGAAACCCCAAAACAACATCGCTCAAAAAAACTAGAATAAAGAAATAAGGAATACCTCAACTCGATGTGTGAACTGGAGCCGCGCACCAGGTAATGCACCCACTTATGGGACATCACTACATTTGAAGCCTCAGAGATTTTACAAGCAGAATATACTATAGTGACACTTTTTTTTTTCTTAATTATCATAGAACAGTTTAGGTTGGAAAAGACCTTTAAGATCATCGAGTCCAACCATTATTTTCAATTACGCTTTTGGAGCATTGTACAAATCCTTTCACTAGCTATCTAAATGTTTGTATTAAAGGCCAGGAAGGAAGCTGAGTTTGAATGTAACACATTAGCACCCTCAGGCCACTGGTTAATCTAGTAATCAGCCATGTGGATGCCTACAGAAATTAATTATAATGGTAGGAAGCTCCATTCTTAAAGTTGAATGGTCAATTATCCATCACAGCTGCTTTATAATTCAGGCTTCCAAAGCTGGCAATTCTTACACAGCTATTCAAGCAAAAGAAAATAGTAAAGGTCATGTAACTAAACATTAGAGAGGCTGTATTTATTATTCCTAACATCAATGCAAAGCCACTACAGAATACAACACATTAATTTTCAATATTAACCTTGTTTGCTTTCAGCTCCTTGAGGAGGTGATTTGGTTCTGTATGCCTCAGGATTTCTGATTAAAACAGGTCCTATTTAAATGGCATGTTATGTAGACCGTATGTCTGTATATAGACCAGGGCAAGGCTGTTGTGTTGCATCCTGCCCCTTCTTGCTGCTGACAAGGGGTTAGGAATACCCTCCTCGCAGAGGAGCACTCCAAGAGGAAAAAATTACCTACCACCACGGAATCTCCCTCAAATACTGACTTGTCTTTTCACTCAGTTTCTGAACTGTTTGAAGATCCCTCTGCAGAAGTTCTGGAAGCTATTTAAAATTGGCTTTTAAGAGTCAGCTGAGTCCTACATCCTAAACATGCTCCACAAACCTGGGGCATGTGCATTTTCTCCTACCTCAGTTCCTCCCCACTTGCTCTATAAGCACTGTGCTGAGATAGCAGTGGGACTCTCCTGGCAAACTGGTGTTTAACTGAGACAGAGGTACCAGATAACACAGGGGTTAGACAAAGAGCCTGCACTAATCAGGAATTGCCCTCTCTTTCTTCAGGAGAGCTCCCAGTGTGCAAGAATTAGCGCTGTTAATTGATATCGTAAGCAAACAATTTGCTTACAGGTTTTATACAGATTGAGGGTAGCCTGGACACAGAGGGAAAAAAAAAGAAGGCAAAGAACTAGCAAGCTCCAGCAACACTGAAGGAAAGTAGCCTCTGTCTAAAAGCAGAAGCAGCAGCAGCAAATGTACAGAGCAGAAAAGCGTCAGTCCCCTAAACCAGGTACATTCTGGAAAGCAAATGGTGCCAGGAATCCCACTTAATTAAATGCAAAAAACCACTGGCAAAACAAGACAGGAATGAGGCATGGTGAAGGGAAAAACTGAAGTCCTGTGTCTGGACAGTCCCACCACAGCCCTCCCTGTGCTTCTGCATCTTCTGCCCCAGCGGCTCAAGGGCCAAGTGCAGCTGAACCACTTAGTAACTGTTAGTATAAGACATCAGAACCCTGTTCACATTACTGACATAAAAATACATCAAGAATCTGCTGTATGACCTCATTTTGAAAACACAGCCAAGATCTTAGATGCGAATTTGTTTGGTTTTTTGAGTTGTGTTTTCAATACATTGAAGCCTCGCTCAAGGCTTCCCTCTGCACTGTGAAATGAAAGCGGTTAAGCGGACAGCCACAGCAGCCGCGCCAGTCCCTCGGCAGGGCTCCTTCTGCACAGATGAGATCAGACTCCTCTGCTCCAGGAAGGGCACTATCAGCAAAAGATACCAATAGGTTACAAATAAGGGGGAAGGAGAAGCTTTCCATTCAATCTGCCATACAGCGCCCACGTACAACAACGGACTGACAATGACCGCAGCAATAACCTACACATCAGAAATACCACAGAGTAGAGCAAAACTTTCACAGAAATACTTGATTTTTTTTACTGTTACTAGCTGAATGTTCATATCGCAGTATGACCCTGTTGCAAACAGTTTAGTGTGCAAGAAACTGTAGCTCAATACAAGCAACAGTCAATGGACATATCACCTTAACTTATGTGGGCCTTATTAGAGTAAGCAATTTAAAATAACGTTATACATGGTAGAAAACATCTGTAAATAACAATAGCAAAGAAAAGTAGGAAACATTGGTAGTGTGAGATCAACTCATGTGCTGAACATAGGCTGTGTAACACCTTATAAAATGCCCAACAAATGATTCAAGATGTACAGGAGAGATCCATCCTTTTGAAGGGACATCTGGAGGCCAGGCCACCTACCCCACTAGCAACCTGTGCCACTAGGCACCACGGGCTCTCAGGTCATGTCTAAGGGTCAAAAAAAGGCAGTCTGTCTTCCAGGCACTCTCTGAACACTCCTTACTTTTGCAAGCATTCAGGAGTTTAGGAATAACTGCAAATACATTGCAAATGCTCAGATGCAGGCGTTAGGGAGGTGGTCAGGAGAAAGGGCTGTCTGACAGCCAGGGAGCAGGACAGTTCACGACTCTAAGAAATGTCAAACACCCCTTCATACTTCTGGAAGCTTGATGGTCTTACCACATGAACTCTTTATAAGATCAACCTCCACCGGGTAATAGTGAGGTTATTTAATACAAAAAGACATGAAAAGGAAGATGGGTCACTTTGGATGTTTAAGCCGAAGTTATGGGAAATAACTCTGACACAAATGCAGAGCTATGTGCCAGACAGTAGGAAATAAACAGCCTGCCAAGCAAAGAAGAGGCAATGAGATGGCAATGCTTGACACCGGGCATGTTCCTCCCTCTCTCATACTAGTCAAGTTTCACATGCTTATTCCATCTCCAGGTGCCAAGTCTGGTCTGTGCTCTACCTGGCTTGGCTGGGGTGGAGGGCATACAGGTCAAGAGTAATTCCTGGCACTGGAAAAGGCATTCCTGAAAATTAGGTCAACCCCTAGACCTCGAAAAAGAATTAATAAGGGATATTTTAAACACACTTCATTCTGTGGAGCAAATCCTGTCCCCCTCCAATGTAGACAGGGAATTTGGCAGGACTGCTCACCTTTTTGAATGCTTGTTGAACAGTCCAGCCTACCTTGTACACACCAGGTTGCCAGGTTGTAACTCTATGCACAGAACCTGCATTAGGTCTCTGAATACCAGCATAAGATGCCCCATTCCCCAAGCTCTAAGACTCCATTCCCCATCAGATATATTAAAGAATCTATGTTGCCGAGTCCTTCAGAAAGGAACCCTTCAGAAAGGAAAATTGCAATATCCCCTTTCTCCCTTCTGGCCTCACTGGAAGGAAGTTGTAGAAGAACTTCTCTCAGTTTCCATCTGTGGATTTAAAGGAACAGGGTATATACCCTCCCATTTTCTGTGCTTTTAGTAATTTAAAGATTCGAATTACTAAATGAGAAAATGTAGGTCTTTCAGTGGGGAAAATGGATGGGAGAGAGCTTCAAACAGAGAGTAACAAAAGAAAAAGTCTTACCACTGACTCTCTCATTTTTTCTGGGAGTGGATCTGCTGATGAATCTTGAAATCGTTGACGTAGATAGTGAGGGACATATTTGCACTGCATAAGGGACCTGCAAAAAAATTATCCTAGTTAGGATACTTTTGAACATGTCTAACAGATACAAATATTCCTGGGGGGCAGAGGAGGAGGAACAGCCCAAGATTTCCCTCCTCATGTATGCAGTAGCTATCTTATCTCTGTATAGCTGGAGATGGCCACAAACCAGCTCCACCTGTGATCAGGGTAGAACCTCCTCATCAAAATGTTAGGGAGTCCCAGCAGTCCAATCAATATGACTCAGGCATTTAGAGGAATGAGCAGAGAGGGTACTGTTGCATTCATGCCCTTTATTAACATTTCAGCTAAGCTGAAACCAATACGGGAGCTCTTTAGACCCCCGTTAGAAAGGCCAAAGAAGCTATTTCTGTATAAATCGTATATTAATCTTCAGCTCAAGATTTATGTGCTACCTCTTCCTCCATCTTGAAGTTTATACCACAGGCCATCCCTTAAATACTGTTTCCAAGCTCTTTAACTTCCTTTAATTAAGTTCAGAGCTGTTTAAAAATAATCTTAAACCTCTTTTTTTAAGGATTATACATTTTTATCATGATTGCACAATAAACATTTGATGCTGTTTTAAGATTAAGATATTTCACAACCATTTCAGCTGCTGAAGCTTTGATTAAGAACGTAAAGAAATCAGTAGCTAGCTTTAAAAGTTAAGATTGATTTAATGGTGTAAGAATACTTCCTTAAAAGTTTTAAGGAAAGACAAGTTTCTGTTTTATTAAAGAAATTAATGAACTGGTGTGTCCTTCCTGGGGAGTGGGAGAAAAGAATACATTTAAATTACTTCAAAATTGGAAGAGCTCACACTTCCACGCTGATTTGCAATTTACCTGTGTGTATTTTACTCCAAGGCTAAACAAATCTCTGTAATACAGCATGCAGCTTTACTTCCTTCCATACCCGAGTTCCATACTGTAATGGTCGATGAACTACACATCACCTACACAAAGCTTGATCCAGGTCTAATTGACATCAGTGCTTGACACCGTAGGCTTTGGGTAAAGTTAATGGCAATACATATAAGCAGGTCTTGTTACTTTGCCACATCAGAACCTAGTGATGTATAAATATGAGAGTCCCTGAATCTTCTGAATGGTAAAGAAGGAATTTCTCAACTCTTCAGTAAGATTTACTGGGATGCCAATTTTCCACTAGTGTCCTATGTCCTTTCCTTCCTCATCAGAATTCTTTTCCTTTTCCCAAGTTTCCCTCCTCAAATATAATCTTGACTAGCCTAAAAAGCCCTTTATTTCTCCCTTCTCTCTCCTGCATTGGAACTGTGCATCCAGCCACCCTGACTTACCATATGCATACTACCGCCTTCATACACTAAAGAGCCTCATGTCAAGACACACACAACACACCTGATGAATCAAAGGAGAGAGCTTGTGGGTCTTCCCACAGTCCCTCTGCACTGATCTAGGGTAAGACTGAGGTGTCTGTGAAGCACAATCCCAGATGGCATGGTGATACCAGCTGCACAAAACCCACTTGCTTGCTTAATCCCACAGCCATATATGTAGATGCCCAACTGCTTGTGGACCATCACAGCTCCCATAATGGCTATACAGCACATGAGGAAAACTCACGTTTGCCACCCCTGTGCTATGGATCTACAGAATCTCTCACATCACCGCAACCTGCAGATCACAATGTTGGGTCTCCCTTGTTTACAGCCTGGATCTCCCTTGTTTGCAATGTCAGCTCTTAATACACACCACCTTTCCTCAGCTACTTCTAGCAGACTGTATCAGAGCAGAAAAGGAAGGAGTTAATCTCAAACAGGGAAGCATATCCTACTGACAGGGACCCACAGTAAGAGCTGGAATTGAGCCATCTCCCCAGCACATCAAATGTCCTTTCTCCTTGTCACAGTGCTATCCAATGCACATTCTGCAACTCCAGTAGCTTGAGCAACCCCTCAACTAAATTGTTATCCTCCAACATGGCAAGCACACAATTTCCCAGAGGGTGAAATCTGCTTCAGAGAATTTGGATGGTGCTGTTTAAAGAGCACCAGCCCCACCAGCAATCTGACTGCAGCACTTCATTGATTTCCAGGACTGACACCAACCAGGCAGACGTGGCAGGATTTCCACCTCACCACAGTACTTTCAGAAGACAGTCCCCGTGGTTCTGAAACCCAGGCATCACTCTGGTTGAGTGCTGTACGGAGTAATCAGTAAATAACATTTGCAGGCAACTTACATCAGTACAGACGGGTCACTGCTTTGTCTGCTGAGGTGATAAGAAAGTGCAACTAGCAGACCACAGAAAGCAGAGAACAGTGCTGGAATGTGTTGTGCATCCCAGGGTTCCTGAACAGAAGGGCAGAAAGCAAAGTATTTGTAAGTTAGGAATGCAGAATTTAAATAAATAAAAAAATCAATTAAGTAGGCTAAGCCATACATGCAGTGTTAAATGCAGAGCATCTATATTTGTACACCATCTACCAAGGACTGAAAATCCTTTTTTCATATCAAAGTCTACTATTGTAAAAAGACTGCAATTAGAGGCATGTTTTGTGATCATATTATGTAATTCCTCTATAATCAGCAATTAGCTAGCAAACCACATGAAAGGCAGGTTTTCTTTCCTCTTTAATGAAACACTAGAGGCAAACTCTCATTAAAATGAGATGCGAGTGAAATGAACTGCACTGTATTTGTCTAAACTCTAAATTGATATGTAGTTACTTGACCTGTGGCCAGACTGCATGCAACAAATGCCAACGTCACCTACATAAGGCAGCGCGCTACAGTTCTGGCACCTCACTCTTGAATCTTTCTGCTCCTTTGTACGTTACATCCAGGTCCTCCTGGATGACAATTTACACACTCATCAGCACACTCTGGGTGTAACCAAGATGAAAAACTGTCTCTGGGTGACTTAAATACCTAAAATTGGCTAGAAATAATAAGAAAAATAAAACAAAGCGTAAGGAAAGCTTCTCAAAACTAGCTTCATTTGTGGAGTCCTCAGCTACTAATTAGGGATCCTAAGACATACTTGCAAGTCCTGCTTGTAAACACAGATTTTGGCCATGAAGGATACAGAAACTTGTGGATCAGATCCATAACCATTTCGCTTACTAGACTTGTTCAGTGCCTCCACACAACTTCTACCTGATGAACTGAACGTGAGGTCACCAGATCCTGCCATCAGAGCACTTCTTCGGTAGGTTTTTGAGAAACAGTGCTTGTAGGATCTTTAAGCTAGCACAAACAAGGCATCTTTTGCACCACATCTTTTGCTTGAAAACCTTCACAATTTGTACAGGGCCAATATTTTCACAGAATAAAGTAGGTTTATTAGTCCTATTTTGCCCCGTGATAAGTGTGTTTTCTTAGCAAAGCTGACTCATATTAATAAACACTCCATTTATTTCAGGTGCAATGAATACCTGAGTAAGACAAACTGATTTTCTTTTAAGGGACAAACATCCAACCCACTGCAACATGACGTTTCTTTGGAACTTAACCCTGAAATTCTCATTATCCTAAGAGTAGTATCACAGAAGTGAAATTTTAATACCAAGCATCACCTTCCCCTCATCATACTAAACATTGCAAAGATGAAAGACAGAAGTGCCTAGTTCTATCCAACAATCCTTCTCAAAACAGTCATTACAAACAAAAGAGAGATCAGTATTACTGAAAGAATCTAGCACCATTTGTTTGACAAGTTAAACCCTGCCATCCAATTCCACACTTCATTTCATTGTTCCCAGTTTTGGGGCCAAATACATTTTGCATTAGCTTAGCTTGCGTGCTTAGTTTCAGGTCAGAAATGCATATTCTTCAAAACACTCAAGGAAACTAACTGAAGCCAAAATGTTCTGAAAATGGCTGAATCACAGCCTACCTAAATATCCGTGGCATTCCCAAGGAAATACAACTGCATACAGATCCACACAGCAGCTCCTAGTGCAGGACTGCCTCTTCACCCTGCAACTTCTTTCAAAAGTAAAATCCTGCAGAGCGCCCAGCAATATCCCTGGTATTGAAACGTGTCAGGAGCCAGTTTGAGAAATCATTCTGCCCTCTTTCTACTGTAAAACTGCACAGGGCTGATTCCCCATATTAACGTCTCAGGAACTCTTTACTTCTGTATTTTCTGTCTATTACAGCTTCTGCATTTGGCTGGCCTGTGCTCCAGTTCCAAAGTGTCACTTTCCCCTCAAAGCTCAGCTGTCAAGGAGCCAGCAAGGCAGGCAGGACAGGCATCGATATTTGCTATGTGCCTAGAGAGCAGGATTATCCAGAATAATGCTGCACAATGTTGTACAAAACACGAGAATGAACAAAGGTGTCATTTCTCCGACATCAGTGTGATATACCCTGCTCCATTTTGTCATTTTCCTCCCCCACTAATGATGCCTGGTAGAGCTTTAAATTAAAAAGATGAAAAAAACAATATAGCTGATAATTGGACAATGATTCTTCTCAGTGGGAAAACAGGAATGACAGGTTTTAGTCTTGGAAGCTGGTATTATCTGTCATACTAGACAGGGAGTTTGACTTCCTACTTTACCTCATTTGATTGAGGTGACATGTAGTGCTTTCATATACAGTTTTGACTTTGATGCAGACACTCACGTAGCCATTTTTAAAATAAGTGAAATGGACTTAGAGGGTTAAGGATGAAAGTGATGAGTTACAACAGACCCAGTGGTGGGGGGTGTGTGTGCTCCATTCCAACCACAGAATCGCCTAATCCCAAAACAATCCACTAAAAAGGAAGATAAAGGTGACTTTGAACTTACACGCCTTTTACCACTGGTAGAGGTAGGGAGGCAAATGTATTTTTAAAAAGTGGTGATATTAGTTTTCTGTCTTACATTATTTATATTTTCTGCTTCTTTCTTCCTTTAAAAAAAAAAAAAAAGTATGTAGCACACTTATCTTTCAAAGATACGCTCAAATAAATCATATGTCCTACTCCAGAGACAAACAGTGCTCTGAACAGAGAACCACTTTTCTTTTTTTTCTTTACTTTTTTTTCTTCCCCCGCCCCCGGCCCCGAATATTCCTCTCAACTCAACAAAGACTTTGCAGATTGCTGCAGCATTAGCATCGTTGAAGGTGAAGGCATTTCCATGGTGGCTGGCCTTTTAAACATGGAGACAAACTCCAGTTGTTCTTCACAAAGCACACACACCTGATTTTCCACTCTCTCATGATTTCATCATTATTCATAGAATGGTTTGAGTTGAAAGGGACCCTTAAAAGTCATCTAGTCCGCCCCCCTGCAATTCAACCAATCTTTCTTTGGTCTTTCTCCTTACCCCTGCAACCCACCTTTATCATGGTTCTGTGCTATTTCTCATATCAAACAATACGCAGGACAGCTGCTGACGGTCAGCCATTCTAAATGTGTGATGATAAATTGAAAGAAATACTATCATCCTATTTCTGAACTTTTAAAATACTTTCTGATTGAAATTGTAAAAGGGAATCCTCCCTGTGCCCCCAAAGGTATGAGAAAATGGTGACAATAACTTGTTCTCGACAAAGTTATCTATAAGCTTAGCTATATTACCATGGAGACTTGTTTTCAGTGAACACTAGCAACCAGGAAATGTGAATTATTCAAGAGCCTTGTGTTACACTGGTTAGACACAAATTCTAGGGAGAGATGCCCACCAGCCTTATCTTCCCATCATCCACAGGGAAAAAAAAAAAGTTACTTTCCCAAGAGAGCTCCAAAAACTTGACAAATGATAAGCTACCAGAATACAGATATCACTGCCCCTTCTGAGCAAAGTTGTGTCTGTTTCTCTGCACTCCCAGCTGTGACCACATTTTCAGTGCAGAAATTCAAAATCCCTAAGGATGAGACTGATGCAGGGGTGTGCACACAGCACCTTACACAACAATGTCCTGGCCTGTGATAGGATTCCTTGGCTGCAGAGTAAGATGAGCAACAACTTCAGGCAGGGGGCATGGATACTCACGTTTCACGTTATGCTGAGTTTATCCTAAACAAGAAGTGCAGATTTCTACATTCCTGTACAGTGACATATTTCGGTAAGAGTAACCCTGGGCCACATCTGATTCTGCAGGCATAATTTACTTTTTCTGTTATATCTGGACAACAAGTTCTTAGGATACACAGAGAACTAAGAGCCTAACTATTGAAGTTACGTCTAAAGTGTGAGTCTGACTCTGGCTGCAAACATCGCTCACTGAAACGCATGATATCTGACAATTCTCTCCAAAATTAACGCTCCTAACAGCCCTTGCTTGAACCTCAGGGATCTCTAAATTGGAAAGTACATAAAATTAATGAGCCTTGTCTTCAAGATCTCCAACAGGGCTGGAAGCATTTTATGCGGTAGAAACAAAGCTGTCTAATAACCCTATACCTCTGTTTTTGGTCACTTACACATACGGGAATTCTGTCTATACACATGGGCCTATTCAGTGCTGTTTAGAAATTTATTTGAGCAGTCCTAGCAGATTGAGGGAGACGTATGCTTGCAATTCCTTCCCATTATAAAACCCTAAGACAAATATTTCAAACTTATTAGTACACAGATGAAGCCTGCGTCCTTGAAAACAGGAATCAAGAAGCATTGTTATTCTGACTAATGAGTTTAAAACTCATTAAACAACAAAGCAAACTACATCAATGTGAGCTGAGAATGGTTTAAAATACACACAGGATTTTTAGTAACTGTCCATTGAAGCAATAAGTAAGTTACCAGAAAATACTTTCTTCAGGTATAAGGTAATGGAAACTATATAACTTTCATTTAAAAAAAAAACGTACAGAGCTGGAGGAGGTGGCTCTGCTACATATGAACACATTCACATCAGTTTAATTTTTCTGACCCAAGTCCAAAATCTGAAATTTTTCCAGGCTGATTAAGATAAACCACAAGTTCCTTAAGCAGTTAAAACAAAACAAAACAAAAAACCACAACAAAATGCCCCAACAACAACAAAAAAGCTGAATGAAAAAAAAACTAACTGGTTCTGGTTAAGTTTCAAATCCAAACCAGCTGACTGGAACAGAAGGCAGAAGAGAAGGACTGACTGATTCCAGAAACCTTCAGGGATGTGCGCTTCTGCCTCACAGCAAAACACTGATGCATTGGAATGCTTAAGACTGATATCAAGATGGCTAAATTCCAGACCGAATATTTGTGGAAAAAGTAGGAGGGCATACCTGACTTTTTTTAAGTATCTGTTAAATATTTGGGCACAGACCACAAAACAGATGGAGCTGGAGACAAAAATCAGCACATCAGGCAATTCCAGTCAAGTGAAAAACATGGTACAGAAGCTCCTGTGTCTCCAATCTGATGGATGTAGTATCTGAAAATAAAAACACCTCCTCCAGGAAAAAGAGATAACCCTTTCATATATCAAAGCTAAGGTAGCTATTAGAGCTGCCAATTTCTGTTCAAGATTACAGGACTGAAGCTGAGATCAGAAATAAAGCCAGGCTGAAGTGAACGCAGATAATTTTAAACTAAACTCAGTTACCCAATAGCTTCCAGAAAGTAGTGAGCTGAAAAATCACTGCTATTAGATGTAACAATCCAAGGAATGACCGAAAGAGGTGATAAAACCATGTTTAGGATTTAGAGCTTTTTATTAAACAAAAGTAAATGAATGTTCATAGAGGACCTGGAAAGAAGTGGAATAAGGAGTGATGATATCATTAAACAGAGGCCTGAGAGATAAAGAAAATCTCGAAGCAAGCAGGAGAAACTCAGGTCTTTGCACTTCAGAAGCTAAGACATTTATCTTCTCTCTTGTCTGAAATCAAGTTCACAGTATTGTATGTAAGGCTGGATAAGCAGCTGGTGTCGTATCACTCATGACAGGGATGTGTCATGGGATAAGATGTATGAAGAGATGCTTTACAGCACCTGAAAGCTGTAGCCAAACCACCTTTGCATCACTGGGATAACGTGACTGTAAAACAAAAATCTATCCAGGTGACTCCACATCATCACCAGAGGGAATGACTTGTGTTCACCAGCTGTGTCAGACAGCGACTTGAAAACCTGCTCCGCTCACAATACGCTCCTTTGACAAGTGACAAACAGTGTCCTGTCCATCAGTCCTCAAGGCTTCAAACACACGGATGGAGACCTGGAATTCCAGCTATTTTATGTTTGGGGGTTTTCTGGAGAAATTATCTGTTATAATTTTAGATGCAATACTCTGTACTTCCCGACCGTGAACAATTTTGCGTTTTCTTTTTTCTTTTTCAATTTGACCGCTTTAAACAAAAAGAAAACTGATCAGTCCAGCACTAGCAGCACCAGAGGAGGTCCCGACAAACCGCAGGTCCACAGTTCCTACACACAGACATCAAGCAAGGGCAAAGCTGAGGAGGAGCACTCGGAGGAGGGGAGCCGATCACTTGGCCGCAGCAAGTGGGACCCCTTTGCTTCTCAGTCACCTCTGAACAACATGTCCCTTGTCCTCCTCCAAGCATCCGAGTCACACAACTCGAACACAGGTCTCCTCATCACACGATGAGTTTGTGCCTGGCCTTGTAACAGAGTGTCCCTTGTTTTAGTTATGCAGAAAGTGCATGTTTGGTCACCTAAGAGCCCGTCTCTGCCAGGTGAGCAGCCCCTCCCCAGGACACATCCCATGCTTCTGATCAAGTCCGGTGATGGGACAGGTAAGCAGCCCAGCCACACGATCCAACCTGCACATTCACTGATGGCACAAGAGCAGAGATCTGCCATCCTCTTTTAGGTGATACATGCATTTTAGCCATGAGAGAGAAGCGTTTCTGGTCATGTGATGGCAAAGATGCTGCAGGGTCATTCAGAAAAGAGTGGCAGGGCCACATGAACTCACTGGGCACGCTGAATTTTGTCTGCAGATCTTAGGATGAATTCTCAATCCAAAATACTGTATCATAATTTTCCTCAGGCAACTTATCTGAATAAAATCAATGACAATTATTAAGTTAAACTAATGATACGTCTGTACCGCAGCTGCTTTTTCACAGAGACTCTCAGTTGGTTTTGTACAACATAATTCAACAGAAAAATCAATCTGGACAAGGCACAGGATTTCAGCACAGGCATATCTGTCTGTCTCAATGCCCAGAGTTTATATTCACATGCTAAAAGTTACCTTGAGTACTTACACTGTTTTGCGACATGCCCCAAAACAAGTGCTTAATTCTCAATTTTTCCAAAACTGGAGTTCTAGAGCAAAGAATTAATTGCTGTGAATTTGCTATTCTAAAATAATCTCAAAATCTGACTGCAGCTAAATCAAACTACTGTACGTACGTATATATAGTTTCTGTTCTAAACATGAACAGGAAAAACTCACTTAAGAACACATTAGGAAATGAAAATTGTTTATTTATTTTGATAAAAAGAAAACCATGTGGTAAATTAATTATTCTTTTAATGAACTTCTTCAGGAATAACATCTTTCCTTTTGGAATAATTACCGTACACAGAGAAATCAGGCTAGAGTATTTCACCTGGCAAGACAGTAATTAGAACACAAGAACCACTTAAGGAAGGAGAGGCTCAAGCCTGATACCACTGGAATGGGCCTTCAGCCTGGGCATTCGATGTGAGCAATTGTTCACCAGCAAAAAGCACACAACCACTTAAGAGATCCATTCTCCTCTGCTATTTATTTCAGGAAATAGAACTCTGCTAGTTACACCTGCTGAGCTATAAGATGTTCTGCCAATAAACAGTGTTCACGTTTGAGGATGCTACATTTCAGCCAAGAAATAAGCTTTGCAACCCAGAAATCCTGCACTAGAGTTTATCATGTTTCCCTGCCTTGAACCTTTTTGATTGTGATGATATTTTGACCTCCATAAATGTTGAAAATTTGTTGGTTTGGCCAAACTGACTAAAAGTGAAAAGAGTAAAATAAAATAAAAAAAATAAAGAATAGCAGTGAAGTATAAGTGTGGAAGAGATGCCATTTCTACCTTGAGGAAAACCACGTACTTAACCATTGTGTGAACACCCCAATGAAACAGACTACAGCATTTGCTTGGTTTTGAGTTCAACTGCGATATCTAGTGCACCAAGAGTCCAGAACTTGATTTGATTAGGATCAGAAGTTGTTGCTCACTACATATCAAAAGAGTCCTAGTTTCTTACAGGGGTATCAGACTGCCTTTCACAGTGGTCCCTATTCAGGATCAGATTCTTCTCTTACACTTAAGCCAATTCCTACTCCTTCTCCACCAACCAAAGAATCATTCTTTTGCAATGTTACAGACAACAGTCCAAAAGGAAAACAATCTCGACTTCCCTGAAGAACAAGGAGGGTTAACACAAGTGCTTACTTCATAACTTCTAGAAGAAAAAATGTATGAAATTTTAAGTACCCCGGTAGACTAAGATTATGAGCTGAAGCAAGTGGAATCATCTTTACATGCTTTAAATTAACCTCCTCAGAAGTGCCTTCACAAGAACAGTGCCATAAAAATTCAAATTAACTGTAATTTCTGTGTGAACAGAAAGTCTGCACTTAATATTGGTAATTTAGAACAGATATCTTGTAAATCTTTCACAGCACTCTACTACTTCAGGGTAGTGTTAAAAGCATATTTCTAAGCAGTTTGAAGTCTAATCCACAAGGAGATTGCTTATCTACAAAGGCACCTGCAAGGTGTAATTTGAAGTATTATGCTGAGACAGGAATCTGTAGAATATTTTAAGAGGCTTTTCTTTAATACTGTTTACAAAACTATTTTTTAAAGTATCCATCACACAACTTCCCTACCCTCAACTACTGAATCACCCTCTTCTAACCCTAGGGGCAGGGGGGGAAAGATCATTTCCCCAGATACTATCCCATTGAACTCAATTCCTTCCTTCCATATAGCTGTCTCCATTTTCCTCATTGTTTTTCCCCCCATTACAGCTTTTCTCACTCTGTTCATCCTTACAGAGAACCACCTTCTCCATCCCAGATGCCAGTTCCCAAATCATTCATACAGCCAGAAAATGGCAGCAGGAATACTAGCTACTTTAGGAAACTGCGTAAGAAGCAGTTAAGCTTTCTAGTGTCACACAGCTGGGTCAGGTCAAACCCCTGTAACTGATACACTGGGTGAGCCTGGCAACAGGGAGTACGCCACATGTTCAAAGATGTTTAAAGTGTCTTAACGTAGCACTGTGCAGCAGCTGAGTTGCCATAATTTACTGTGTACGGACTCAAGCCACCCAGGGGCAAGGTAAAATGGAGGCTTAACACATTCTACCTGACTATTGGGAGTGGTTAAGAACACATGCACAGCCAGCTCTGATCATCCGTGAGAGACCATTAAGGCATTATAATTAACCTTTTTTGATTTAAGGTTCCTATTCAAAATTTTAAGTGGAAAATTGTTAAAAGCCATTATAGAAATGCTTATGTTCCATAAAGAATTCCCTTAAAGAAACGTCTGATCACCCCCCTCATCTGTGTAAATCACCAGCCTGGGTGTTGACATGATACATCCTTGGCTGTTGTAAAACCTCATACTGGGATCTCTGTGTGTGCTATGCGTGTGTAGCACCACAAAGCATCCTCTCACGTATGCCCACAAGGTGTCAAGAGCAGCTTGTAAATCACTGCACATCCTGGTGCACCCCTGCATGGGCACTGACAGCATCCAGCCTGTAATGAAACACTGTCAAAAGACTGCCCCTTACAGGATAAATTTTATCACAAGTCTAAGATGAAATTCTGCTCTTGCTGTGGTCACTAGGAATTTTACAGCAGATTTGAAGGCAGCCAACATTTCATTGCTATTTTTTAAATAAAACAAAAAATGCAGAGATCATAAATTAACTGAAAAAAAAAAAGAAGAAAAAAAAAGCTTTAGATTGAATATGGCTCAAAATGCAGCATCTGCCAAAAAAACCCAACAGTGGCCATCACTGGGAAGGGTACTGAGAACAAGGCAGCCAGTCATCTTCCCAGCTTATGGAGCCATGGCACACCCGCATCCTGAGCACCATACACAATTTACTCTCCCCATCTGAAGGTCATCTGAAAGAGCAAGAGAAGGCGCAGAGTAGGACAACTACTACTCCTGAGAAGAGCAGCTGTTTTACAAGAAGACACTAGAAAGGCTGGGGCTCTTCAGTTTAAAAAGATGGCTGGGGGTCATATGCCTGATGCCTACAAAACTGTGAAGGCAGCAGATACAGTGAATGCAGAACAGTTCTTCCACAAATCCTGCAATACTAGGCATAGGAAATACTTGGTGAAATTAGTAGGGGAGTCTAAAACCAATGAAGGACAGCACTGCTTCACACAGAGCACAGCAAACATCTGGCATTTGTTGCACAAAGTTGCAGAGAAAGACCAGACCAGCACATTCAGGGACTCACAAATTCATAGACAAGTCCACAGATAACAAATGAAATAAGCAGGGACATTGTCTCCAACATCCCTAATCCAACAATTGTGGATACCAGTGGAATATTAGGGAAAAGACTGGCAAACAGTCACCTGACTTGCATTAAATTCTTAAGTTGCATTTCCCTGTGAATGCAGACACATTACTGGGTTAGACGGTTCACTGGTCTGCCCAAGCCGGACATTAAGTTCTTAGGCACACTGTTATGAAGCAACAACAAAATCCTTTATTATTTTTTTCCTTTGGAAATACGGACCTTACTACGAATTTTGACCAAATTCAGCCTGGCTTATACAGGTCAATAGGAGTTGCAGCTTTTTAAGCCAAGGCTGCTGTCAGTCTTTGAAGGGGAAATCCAACAGAGCATTTCACATTGATACATGTAAGAGGCAAACCATCACAGATATTAGACACACGTTTACTCCAGTATTTCTACCACCGTTTCAATTTATTTCAGTGTAGCTAACAGGCAGAACTTGAAGTATGGCTTGTAAAGCTTATCTTGATAAACAACAATGATAACATAGCACCAAACAATGCTGGTCTCCCCTAGATTATATGAATTTTGAGCTTGAAATTTTGAATTTTTGCAGCGTTGTTTTTCTGGCTTACCTTCACTGCACTGAAGCAGAAAGCATACAGGACAATCAGAACCACAAAGCTTCGGGAAATGCTGTATAGTGCAGATACGAACCCAGCAGTAGCTGAAATACAGACACTACATGTCAGTTAATTTCTTCCCAAATGAGAACGTGCAATCAAAAGAAAAAAATGAAACAGCTCTTGCATGCGGAGAGGTATAGAGGTGAAATCAGATATCACAAAGCTGGTTGTTGAGAGAACATCTTCAAAGCCCCAAATAAGCTCACAAAACTGTTTACAGCTATGGCTGAAAGCCCAATACCACTGTACTCCATGTATTTTCCATTGACCTGACGTTCCACACTATTACTTTTTGTACTGAACACTGTTTTGCCAAAATATCAGTTTGCCTCTTCACGTTGCTACCAAGGAGGAATGAAGTGATCTAAAAAACTGGCAATCTTCTAGTCAAACTCCATGTGGAGTTTTCCTCCTTCCCTTTGCTCCTGAGACACAGGCTCTGGTATCATCCAAAACCATCCTAACTTGCTTGATCAACCATGATTTGCACAATATTAAGATACATGAATGAACTTAAAGGGAGACAGAAGGATGCCAGCTGATCTCTTGCTATAACCTCCTTTGAGACCTTTCAGAAGCAGGGTAGGAAAAGCTGTCAGCAAGAATGAGGAATTCAGCAGTCTCAACAATGGAGACATAGGGGCTGCAAAACCATACTTCAATTAGGGCTCAACATACACCGGAATCATTATTATTGATAGGATGAGGACTTTATCCAACATGTTATTTCCGACAGGTCTGCTATGGTATTTATGAGACAAAAAGCAAAGAACACCCGTATCATCTCTACTAGTTTTAACCACTTGCCAAAGGCTATGTCTACAGTAGCAAGCAGAATGATGCAGTAAGTGTGAGTGTGGGATGAAAAGTGCTGAGGATGTCATATCCAAGATATACATGTTTGAGATGCCTTACTGCAGACTGTCTCTAGTCTGGTCCCACAGACTGTATGCTCATTAGTGTTTGGAGTGCAATAGGTGCACCCTTACAGTGCACCTTTCTTCTAAGCTTCATCCTAACGGAATCCAGTTTGCATACTCTGACATCATTCCATGATGCAAAACAACATGTAGTAAAGTGGGAACAAGGAGGAGGTTTGTTTCTGATCTGAACTAAGATGACAGTGTAGATGCGTCCCAGTCTTCTCTGTAACTTAAGCTATAATGAAAAACAAAACTCACCCCTACCAACAAAAAAGACGCATCATCTCTCATGGGCCTTGCTTTATCTCTGACTGAAACACCACCAAAAAAAATCACACATTCAATATCTTGTGAACATGCCTTACTATGGAACAATGCAAACTTTATTTTTATTTTTTAAATGGAGTTTTAACTGAATTATCTTTTTTTAAGTTTTTCTTTTTTATAAATACAGTAAAGATTCACATCAGACATGCCAAGAAAAATCTCTTTGATGTCAACCACATTCTGCAGCCTATAGCATAACTTGTACAGAACTTTTCAAAAGAAAAAAAGAAATCTACTCAAGGGGGTCTTATTAGTATTCACCCCACTGTTATATGAATACCATTAGCTGTTTCAGCTGTAACATGCACTGTGCTTTAAAACATGCAATAATATACTCTAATCCAAGGTTATAAACCCAGAAAGGGATAGCTCAGGCTGCAACTGGTTACTTACCAGAACCGCCAAAAAGCAACATGTCTATTTGCTCCAAAAGATATATACAGAAGGTGTTGATTTGAGGGAAAAGACCAAGAAGAGAAATTGCAGGAAAGCAATATAAAAACACTAAAGAAAAAAAGATTTATGTTAGAACACAGTCATACATCACAATGTATGGAGAACAGAAACATGCATCACACCAGCATAAGAAGTCTTTGCAATAAATTCTGAAATTACTCAAGTGAGCATACCTTAAACTTAGCATCAACAATTACACTTCCCTTCTCATGTATTCAAAATAAATTATGCTATTTTACATGTAAGAAACTAAAGCTCAGAGGTTAACTTTAAGCTTTATTTTGGATAAAAACAGTGGCAGAAAAAAATAGCATTACGTAGCCTCCTTACTGCTTCTCAAATACTTTCAAATTTATATTTGTTCTATTTAAAGTACAGAAAGTTTAATTTGCAGACTTTGGAACTTCCTCCTTAAATCTGAGATGGTTCAAGCAATATAACAATTCAATATAAACAAACAAAAAATAGTTCAATGGCTAGGATCCTAAGTATCTTGGCTATCACAGCATCCTGCTTCTGCCAGCAATCAACAGCAGACACTTAAAGCAGCACGCAAAAATGGGACAAACCTATAGTGAAACTTCCCCAGAATATTTCCCCAGCTTCCAGCAGGAGGGACCTTGACTTTGCACTAGTGAAAGAACATTTAAAACAGTAAAGAAACTCGGCAGTAAAACCCAGTCTGACATCCTTACATTTAGAAATCTTTCTAAATAGAAATGCTAATTTAAATGGCTGCCTTACAGTCAGGGAAAAGCAGGAGTCATAATTCAGGTAATGGTGCTGCTAGTCCTATGTTCTGTTCACTTCCAGCCATTCCTCCTTCCCATCCATTTACTCTTAGCTCCACCCTAGAAAATGCTAAGCACAGCTGTCTAGCAAAGCATCTGAACAACACTTGATCCAACTCTCACATACTGTCCACTTTCAAGGATACATGCACATGTTTAATCACATTCTTACTGCTTCATTGTACTAGTACCAGAATGTTCTCATGGCGAAGGAGAGGGATTGTGTGTCAGCTGCTCTTCCTCATAAACAAGCATGTATTTGTTAGTTTACATTCTAGGAAGACTGCTGTTTCCTCCTATTCATTTTCATAAAAAGCAAATTAAACAAATCACTAGTACAACTTATTCCCCTTCCCACCCCCATCAAATTGTAAGAAGGCAACAATAATGCTGAATGTTAATTTCACATTTTACTCCCAGCTCCTCTTACTAATGCATCTTGTGCTAAAATAAAGCAATACACCAAGTTTGATCTGACAGCTTCATCTTCATCGTATTATACACTCCTGCTATCTAATACTGTAAATCTTGCTGAGGAAGTCAAACGGGGAAAAAATGACATACCAAAGTGTTAAACACAGACAGGGCTCACTTAAGTATACTTGCATTCACAATGCAGCCTTCATCACGACTTCCTGCCACTGGCACAAATTATACATACGTAAGAACGTGAGGAAACACTGTCTTCTCTATCTTTTACATGCAAATGCCTTTATTAAGCTCCTCTTCCTTCACTACCCTGCTCTTATTTTAGATATTCCACCAAGCCATACCAAGCCAAGCAAGGGCCACTCCTGAAGACAGACAATGGCGTGGCAGCAAACTGCCCAGCGGGCCATGTGGACTCACCGCAGGATCAACCATCCCAAAAACTCACTGCTGAAACTCACAGGAGATCTTGTTCCTCAGGCAAAGGACCCACAGAACTGCCAGAACTCATCTTAGCCTACTGACTTACAGTCCAAATGACTGCCTTTGTTGTAGCAACCTCTGAAAAAGCTGAGTAAGAGCAGGGGAAGGAAGGACAAGACCAGATACATCCTGTCAGGACACCAAAATATATAGGGGTGAATGTAAACAAGGAGGGAAAAGTTGATTGACTAAAGCAACGTCCTCACCTCACCCTCTCTCCATTAAAAACTTGAATAATCCTAACAACTTCTTTAGCTAAGGTATCTTTGTTTATCTCATCCTCCACAAAGGAGCATACCAGAGATGAAAATAAACAGTTGTCACTTACAAAAGGATTGAATTTAGGAGCAGTAGTGTCCCTTGTGGGAAGCAGACAATAAAAGTAACTGATTAATCAGTTGGAACTGCATTATGAATTCCAGAGAGGATTTGCTCATGCGTCACACATTTTCATACAGAACAACAATTTTAAGAGCTGGACCACTAAGATATGGTTATGTGAGCTGCTGGCATTTAACGCTGCAGATCAAAGGTTTCCTCTAAACAAGTAGCTACTAGATAAGTGTAGAAGGGGAACACGAATTTTGACTTTGGAAACTTTGGGTCTTTTGAGAAATGTAGAATAGTAACTCAGTGGCAATGTCACTGCAAACCTTTTAGAAGTTTACAAAATTACTATTTTAAAAACTAAAAGGTATACCTGAGTACCAGTCCATTTGTTGTGTAATAACAGGTTAAATAAAAAAAAAAAAATGTTTTATTTCTGTGAGAAATAGTCTTTTTGTTCTCCCTCTCCTGAACATAGCAAAGGATAACATTCACAGAGGCTCTCTTCCCTTGACAGAAGCTCAGTTGTCGCTGAAAGCAGCAGGCAGAGGACTTGCTATCACAAAATTTTGCCACTGCCTGATACTTACTCTTCTGAGACATCTGCCAAATAATTTCACTCACCTGTCTAATGCTTACATGGTGTCATCGCAAAAACTATCATACGTTAAGTGCGTAACTACTTTTGTCACTAACCAGAGCTATAGCACATAGTGACTGAGGTTGGCTCTGTCTGTGCCCTTGCTTAACACTACGTATGTTAATCTAGCAAAAAGGTCGACTGAAGTAAGGAATTCAAGATGAAAACCATAGTTAGAATGAATTAAGGCCACGATCCCCCAACTAATATAAATCAATAGCAGAACCACCATCAATTTAAAATAAAATAGAATCAGATCCTAAACAGATTGCTTGCAAATCAATGTTCCTGTTAAAAACCACACTTCTTAAGTAATTAGGTTATACATCTACAAATTTCCATTGATTTTCTTCTATAACCTTGTTTCAAGACTTTTATTATAGTATGCTATGCAGCATCACATTAGTTCCTTGGTAAGGGCTTTCTATTACTTCCATCACTTTAGCTTCTTGCCATAGTAAACACCTGAAATAGAAGACTTTTCCTTTCCTCTGTATTTGTAATGTATAGTAAAAAAACCCTTGATTTCCCAACGTATCAATTCTGAATACTACAATAAATTGTGAGTAAATTATAAATCCAAAAGTCACCATACAATGACAAACCAATAGATACGAAAAATACCTAGCAAATGGGCAAAACTGCAAAACATTTTATTGGTATTCAGTGGGACCAAGTTCCCTCCTGATTTTATGGCCCAGAACAATACAGTAGGCACTACACCTTCAGTGCCTAAGGGAATCTATACTCAAAGTGCAGCAAGATGCTGTAGGATGCCAGATTGCCACGGCTTACAGAAGTAGCTGCACTGTGAACACTTGCAAGGATTCAAGGCAGCCAGAACGTGGGACTCCCATAGGGACAAGGCAAGGAACAGCCAAAACACAGCACCAAACATCACTTGAACAAATACACCTTGGCAAAACAAGAACAGGGGACAAGCAAAGGGAAATAGTTTCTTCTCCCTGTCTCGTTACAACAGATGCCAGCTGGGGAGATGAGCCTGTATCTTCCCTCTCCCCCACCCCCTCCAGGCTGTTTCAAGAACCTGCTCTACCATCTCTTTTGAGGCCAGCCAAAATTAGCACATTTATAACCACACTTTGTTTTCTTATACTGGTTGCTATAGTTTTTCATTTATCTCTATCCCAAGCGTCATTTAAGATTCTTGTTGAATTATTTATCAGCATTTCTACTGTTCACCTTTGACAGGCAGAGAAAATAAGATGTAAGAAGAAACTTTAATGAGACCAAAGGAAGTAATGAAAGAAGCTAATGAAAATAAGTGAGATGCAGGTCTTCATTATTCCCCTGTTTCTGATGAGAAGGATGGGGAATCAATGAACCCGTATAAAGGACCAGAAGGCTTTCCTAAAAATCGTGTGCCTTTTGGGCAGTAATAGCCTGACTTGAGTACAGCAAAAATCAAGTACAACAGTCACAGGTGAACAAAGACTTCGAAGGTCATACACTGTATCACAAAGTTTTTTCCTCTACTACATTAGGCTTTCCTGTTCCTAAATTCACAAACCAACAGGTCATCTTTGGTACACTACAACACAGTTCTTGGGAAGTTTTCACAACTTTTACAGTAAACTTCAACTTTCCTGCTTCATACCTAACAGTGTTGCACTACTTGACCCGGGTCCAGCTCAGCACTCGTATCTGTGACAGCTAGAGCGGCATCACAGTTACGGACTGCAAGTGTGCAACAGGAAGACATTTCCTGACAGAACGGGGTATTCCCACTTATGGTCACTCCAAACTAGTGTCAAAGGACCACCACTCCCGTTTTGGGGCAGTATCTGGATGTCCTCAGCCACCTCAGAACATGATTCCAGAAGGAAACAGGTTGAAGAGCTACTGTGGAGTGGCCACTCCAGACTAACTCATCACGTGGACAGCAAGATTAAACTAAACCAAGAAAAAGAATGTTCTTCATGAGCGGAAGAATGTCCATCTGAGGACTTGGCATGGATTAGCTTCCAGGCATTAAATTTAAAACTCTGCTTATTCTACAGTAACTGCTCCGCATGGACAAGCCCTTACAAAGATTAACTGCATTTCACAGATGATGTCTTTTGCTAATAACATCAGTGACTGTTAGTTTTCTATAGAGACTTTTCTATGAGCCTCATTTCATTAAGAACTCTTTTTACGTGAGGGAAGGTTGCCAGCTGCCCCCCGCCTCCCCCACGCCCATCTTAAGTCATTCCAAATGTTTCTATCAATTTGACTTAGAGTTGTGCCTCCATAACATGCGTTTTGATTGCTAGCATGGGAAAACACAGACTTCCCCGGCTAACGCTTAATTCATTTTTACAGTCCTAAGAAAAAAATTGACTCACCTATCACATGGTCTCTGGCTGACTGGAGGGATCTAGGCGAAAAGAGCTTCAAGCCATACATTGTATAAACGGGAGGATTTGTGTCTTTAGATCCAGCATCTAGCAGCAAAATAAGGCCACACAGTATACAAAAATATACAGGTCTGCTGTAGGTTATGATTTTATTGTGTCCCTGGGGGGGAAAAAAAAAGTAAAAAAAAAAAAAAAAGTGTTTGAATTTTGTATTCATTCTCCTACTGCATTGCACTGCATTAAACAGGAGAGAAGGTCAGTAGTCAGACAAAGTATTTTAATGACTTACACATACTAATTAATAATAAAAATGTTACAAGGTATTTTATCTTCTCCAGAGGAGACATTCAAAAGGCACAAAAAGCAGTTAAGACTAACTCCAGCAACCAGTGACACTTTTGAAAATCTAACCTTTTGGACCTTTCAAAACACACTAATAGCAGAAGTTGTCATTTTCTGTGGAGAAAAAAATCTTAAATCTGTCTGAACCTTTCTTTTCAATAGAAAAAGATTTTTTTCTCTATATTACTTTTTATTTTAATGAATGTCAGCTTCAGGTAGTTTGACCTTTTTTTTTTTTACTTTATGAAATAGAAGATTTTTAATTGCATCCTGGGAAGTAAAAAATAGTAGAGCACCTCCCAGGTACAGTGTGCGACGTGGAGATTGATTTTTTGCAACAATACAATTTTTTTGTTGATTTGAACCACTTGACAGCAAATCAGCATCCCTCCTGGAGCGGGGTGACACTCATCAGCAGTTTCTGGTCTCTCTCTCATGCAGCACTTTGAAATGATGATCCAAAGGAATTAATAAGCGGAAGGATCCTTATCTTATGTCTTTCATACACATCTCTTACCTGATTGATTCGCACTAATCCTACAAAACACTGCTGTGGGGCTGTGGGCCAGGGAGAATAACAGATGTTTAAGAAATAACTTTATAGTTCTCCTGGTAGCAAGCTTAAGGGTAAATAAGACATTTTGAACACTGGTGAGTCTAAAGATTCCTTGAGTGTGAAAAGCCAGGAAAAAAGTGACAAGGATTTGAGTTTGCCTTGCATAAAGCTGCTGTGAAACTGTTCTTATTTGTAAAATGTAATTTAAGTGAGTATAATAAAAGATCATTTCTTTTTTGAGTCTACTTACTGATTTGAAACAGCGGCCGTATTTGTTTGGCCGCCAGCCAAGCTCGTATGTTAGCATTGCTATTAACTGATCTGTACTCTCTTTTGGGATCAAGCAGTTAACAAGGTGGCAGCTTGCAGGGAACTAGCAGGCTTATATCGCACCTCACATCCATGGAATATGAATCAAGTCAGACTGACAAACCCTAGCTGTTTAATCACTTTCAATTTTACTACTGCCATTTGTGGGTTTTTTTCAAGTAGCACACACCCATGAAATAATCAAAGGAGAATTAGAGAGATAAAATTCTGATTAAAAAAAAAAAAAATCACTTAAAATATTACTTTCTGCCTGTTTTTAAACATCAGTTCATTCATTTTAAATACAAGCTGAGCTGTGCCTTAGGAAAAGAAACCAGTAAATACTGCATCTAAACAACTGCTTAATGATTTATACCCTGATGTGCACTCCAGACCAAGGTCTATTTTATCGTGATGTTATATTCTTGTCTTATCTCTTGAATTACAGAACCCAGGTTTTATCTTTGCGTGGTGATTATTTGAAGGCAGTTGGGTAAGACAGAGTTGATGGCTAGAAGTCCAGAGGTTCAGCTCCATACACCTTTCAATTCCAAGCAGAACACTGGCATACTCAATTAGGTTTACAGTGTATATTTAACTCTTACTTCTAAAGTAGTTCACGGTGCGCAGGGTGAAGAACTGGCTGAAGAGCAGAGCTCAGAGGGTTGTAGTGAATGGGGCTACCTCTGGCTGGTGACCGGCCACC
>JAVJGI010000062.1:82255156-82298695 GCA_035590275.1 Ibycter americanus
TACTATTGGGAAATACATCTGCAATACCAGACTTTTAAAAAAAAACAAAATTAAAAAAAAAAAAAAATCAATCCCCAATCACACACACATACAAAAAAAATATACTTAAAGACCCAACTGACCAATGACTGAGCTGCTAATCTGGAACTTCAGCTGTTTTCAGTCACTGTTTCTAAAGGAAAGTAAAGAAAAGGCTTGACTGATGCCACAGGATGGAATTTCAGCAAATCAGTCCAGATGCATTTGGTTTTACTGCATACTTTAGCTTAAAGAAAACATGCTTTTCTAATAGCAGTGATAAATTCAAAAGGCTTAAAAAATTAATTAAATGCAGTACAAAGTCTCAAAATCCCCAACAATATCTTGCTCATTTTCATAAATCACGTAGAACAATAAACTACTTATACCTGTGTTTCACTGAACAGCCAACTGTTTCACAGTACACTAGTGATAATAAAGGAGAAAGAATTGTTCTACTGGCCAAGACTTACATGTATTGGTGAAGCAGGATCAGGCTGAACACTCTAGGAACAAAACAGAAAAAAAGAGTTTGCTTACAGGATTTTGCCTTTGTATTAGTTAGAATTCAGCAATTGGATGTGAACTTGTGTCCCACCTTTAGGAGAGAATACTGGCAGCTGGCCATCACGAGACAGAACAACAGAACCCAAATGTCTTTACAGAAGCCTTGATTCAGAGTCAGAAATCCAAGAAGTGAAACGAGAACTACTAGAAGGACAGCAAATACATTCTCCTTTATATCTTCTGTCCTATGTGAATAAAAGTGTTAAGAGATATACAAATATTTATATATTCATTAGAGCAAGGCAGGTCCATTTACAGTTGGTATGAACTGTCAGTGCTGGAGCTATCAGAATCTATAGGATCCAAGGTCTTGCTTCAAAAACTACATTTCCATGTTCAACGGTATTTCACTCCCGTGCCAAAGAGCTTATCCACTATGACAGCTAAAATGTATAGAAAAAAATGCATACGTACTGAAGTCCAGCACCCTCCAATCTCACTTGCCAAATAGAATTCCACAGTGGCGCTGGTTTGAATGTAGGCAAGTGTATGTTTATTTAAAAAAAACAATGACAAAACAAAAAAACACACACCCCACATACTTTTAAATGAGGAAATAAGGCTTTCATTTAATGGAAAATATACACCTGAAAACAAAGAATTAGATGAAACACCAGATTTGTCATCTCATGTTTTATTTGTTTTATCTGTTCTATTAAAACATGGAAGCTGAGATAAAAACCAATGCTAATATTCAGGCTGTAACAAAAGAGTGTGTCAGCAGATGCTTTCCATGTAATTGAAAGACGGGGATAAGACACCACAGGGAAGCATCTATCTGCTCCAGACCTAAGCTCCCTGACTAAACAGCCTGATTTCTGCATCATGTAAAACTGTCATCTGAAATTTCTGCTGTGGAGCTCATATTAACATATATGGTATAGTACCTCCCCAAAAGCAGAGACAGGAGAGCCAGCAGCCATTGGGTATGTAGGCTAACACGTCTGAAGGTCTTAGTAGTCCAGCAGACTACTATGTGAGGTCTAATAGCAAAGTACTGCCTGAAGAGTTGATGCCAAATGAAGTGACGGACTAGAAAAAGGAGAGATGCCGAGACAAGCCATTTTCTCTAAACAAATAAACCTGAACCGGAACAGAGGTAGCAGCTGAAAGATCTCCTCCTGAATATCATTCTATATTTTCTTTTTAAAGATTGGAATGCTTGGTTTACAATACCCTGGGACCCTCTCACTTCTATATTTTTGCACAAAAACTGGATTTTCTCACCAGAAAGCTCAGACCATTTGATCCAACAGCTGAGAGTGAAATTAAAGGCTATTCCACAGGCCTGGTGCTCACATGAATCAAAGTCTCTGCTTAAAGATGAAGGGTAGCAAGAACCACCAAAACCAACTCCAAAGGAAAACATTTTCTTCAACTTAAAGCAAACAAGCATCCACCTACTCAACCTGAATATAAGACACTAATACAACGCTCACTTTTTATTTCTCTAGTGGTCTGCATTGCTCTATGGACATGTGGAGCCACCCATAGTAATACTATATAGAGCTGCATTAAAAAAAAGCTTACCTGTCCAACAATGCCAACAACGTAAGACGATCATACCAGACTTTAATCCATTTGCCAGGGAATATAATAAATCTGTAAAACTGCCTGTTCAGTTTCCGCTGTGCTGAGGAACAGGAAGAATCCTCCGGGTCCCGGCTGTGTTGCTTTAAAAACAAACAAACCAACCAGAAATATACAAAACTCTTTCACATTGGCATATGGCTGCCAGCAAAACAGGTGTTTAAAAGGCCAAATTTACATGAGGTTTCAGATTATTTTTTCCCCTAAAAGGGATAGTGGGAGCGTATTTGTTTTCTTCATTTTATATTAGAAACAAAAATATCACACCAGCTTAATTATTGCAGATGGACAGAAGCTATATCAATCATGGAGCTCAACAGTGATAGTATGCTTTAAACATAAATACTAAATAACCATTTAAAAAATATTTATTTTTCAGTCCTGACCCACTGCTTGTCTAAAATTTCCTTTTGAAGATTTTTCCATGCATCAGGCTAATTACAGCCCAACACAAAACCACACAATAGGACAGATCCGTGGTTTTAATCAAAAAAATCAAGTAGACTTTAAGGTCTAGAGGTGTGACTTATCAACTCTCCTTCCAGAGCACAGCTTTGTTTATCTTTCCTGAGATGCTTCTAATACCACATCAGGCATGTATCCTCAACCACAGCAAGAAGAGAAAAAAAAAAATTGCAAACAAGCACAAAAAGCATAAACATCACTAGTTTAAGAGTCTCTAATCTTTAATCTTCCCATCACAACCATAAATCCATCCTTTTGAATATCGCTTTTGTCAGATTCTAAGGCCTTTTTTTCTTATCTGTTTGAACTATGGCATTTCAGATCTCGGCCAGCTCTACACCTGCACGCCTTCACCAGCACTTGTGGTGAAGGAAGCTTATCTACAGACCATCAGCCAAGCCTGCAAAGCTAGACAACAGAATAAAAAAAAAACCTCTGAAAACCAGTGATTTCTTTCCAAGGTACACCAATAACTGATTGGGGGGGAGGAATCACTTCTTTTTCTTTCAAGAAGAATTTGAGATTTCTAATCGCTGTCAAGTCTAGTAGTTTTCAACCTCCTTCTGGCCCCCACCCCCTTGTTAAAGATAATCAATCAACATTAGATAACAAATATACCTATTATGGAACTCTGGGTAATGTTTGCACTAGAATTATTTGTGTTAGATTAACTTCCCTAGGCAGAGAAGGGGGATTCCTGTTGAAGTAACTGATCATCTTCTTGGATTCTAACTATTAGCAAAACACTTTTTTTTTAAACAACCTGTCCCCCTGCACATAGGAATCGTTAAATTTTCTCTCAGATTATTGGAATAATTTCTAATCCTCCCTTTCCAGGACTTTCACATGTAATTTACACGTGAATTACTGTATTGCTGCGCATCGGCTGGGAACCAACTCACTGATAACCTCAATCTGCTGGCAAACATGAGGTAAAACAGGCTAGCTTAAGCTTCAGAGAAAGAAATTCAACTTTATGCATTTTATCTCATGCCTCCAGTTGATTAAAAGCATACAGCCATGCGGTCTGGGTAGGTCAGAGCGTTCAGACATGCAAGGGGATGCTGGGCTATTCAGTGTTCTTTCATTTATTAACAATTCCAAGTAATTTAAAAGCTGTGAGACTGATTGCAATCCTTTCACCACGCTGATTTTAAAATCTAGAAGTAGTTTAGGTACTCCAAATTTCAATATTTCTATCACCACTTTAAAAAGTCACTTAATAATGGAGTTGGGGCATTTTTAAAGAAAAAATATATTTTTAAATATTACAGTTGCTAATACTGGCACAGTTTTGTTTCTTTTGGGTCCTACTTCCCAACAGAAAGTTAACGTGAAAATCAATCAACCACAATCACTAACTTCACTCTTGTAATCTAGATTGCTCACTATAACTAAATAAAATAAAATAATTCAAAATGATGGCAAAGAGTCCATTAAAAACACCTGAGGATCTGATTGTTCGGTCCTCAGAACAGCTTAATACGTATTTAACTGAGTGCATAAGTGAACGTTTTGGCTCCTGAGGAACTGCAACATTTGGATGAAGTCCATTACATGAGGCTTGCAGTATGTGGGCTGCAGTCAGATTTTGGAGCTGCATCCTAGAAACTCTCTGACTAGCCCTGAGCAAGTCACTAAGTCTAATTGTGACTCCTGTCAAAAAAGAGCTTATAAAAATTCACTTCATAAATTTATACAGTGCCAGAGATGGCCTGAAACCCTAGCTTCACTGACATCAATGACAGAACTTTTCCTGACTTACACAGGCTCAGAATTTCATGTTTAATAAAAAAAAAAAATTCAGAAACCAGGAATTTCTGAAATTACTGCCTGGCCTTGTTACAAACTTGCTATGTGATCTTGAGCAATGTGTCTTACTTCTTAATGGTGCAGTTTTCCCAGAAGAGAGAAGAAAAAAAAAAAAAAAAGGGCAAAAAAAGAAGCATAATTGTTCTCTAATTTACAGGCAGTTTATAAGATTATAAATATCTGGAAAACATCTGAGCCTTTAGATGAAAGCCTCTGTCCCAATCTGAAATACACAACTCAGGACAATTTCCTGATTTTTAACTTAAAATAGTTCCTTTATACAAGTTGCTTCTAGCTTTAAGTCCCTGTGCAAAATCTAAGGTGAAAGATAATTAACTGGCATTTTCGGGTTATTCATAAATATCAAACTAGAATTTACCATGGAAGAAAAGAGACACTTAAGGTTATTATAAAAGGAATTGTAAAACCAGATTACAGACTTAAACTGTTGGTCACAGACCCCAAAAACTGTAAAGTTCAAGCATGTCCACATATTACCGTACAAACTGAACTCTGAGGGCCTTTGTCTTTTACCAGATGCAATGAGGAGGTGGCTTTGACATTCTGCAACAGATATCTAGAATTCTGGTTGCCTGATTCAGAAAAGCAAAACCAGACATGTGGTTTTATGATAGTAATGACTCTGAAATAAACACTTCATACTATTAAAATTTGGTAGTGTGTCTAAAACCCTAACAGCTGTGTCCTCATTCTTTCAAATGCAGTAAGACCGAAGATAGGAGAGCAACTTTTTAGGTGGTAGAGTCTTTAAGTGCTCCCCTAGGACACCACTCAGTGTCAGCAGACAGCAGCTGAATTGCATCCATCAACATAAAATACATCTTCTCCCACATGAGCAATACCAGGCAAAGTAGTACAGAAAAGCAACAGAACTGTCTGAGGAACAAAGCTTGCAGCATTTGTTTATAAAGCAGTTTATCAAAATGCTAGAAACTGAGATATTACAATATACCCGTGGGCTTTCTGAAAGGGTCCTTCGTGCCACCATCAGTAGGAGCTGCTGCTGAAGTGCGCTTGCTGCTTGATCCCCCGAAGATGGTTCCTGGCTCTCTGAAGTGGTAGTACTGGAGGAGCTGAACTGTATTTCACTGTGCACAGAGGGGAGAAAGGAAAGAAACTGTTCTAAGCAGCGCTATTCTCCTAGTATTTCTGAAGCATTACAGGAAGAAGCCTGTAATTACTTTGCTTTTGGCTCACAGGGCATGGAGCCTTCCACCTTGACACCTGAAATCTAGCTCAGACCCACAGAGCAGTTAACACCCAAACTTAGATACACATGGTCTACTACATCCAGCACAGAGAAACAGATACTTCTGTATAGTACTTTTTCTCATCTTGAGATGAGTACCTACAATGAATCACACTTCAGAAGTGCCTTTTTTTGTCCACTGAGAACAATTCAGGTCAAGAGCTGCATACCTACAAAGCAAAACCACAGGGTAGCTACTGCAGAGATCCTGGATTAGCTTTCAAACAAGCTCACTTAGGTACCAAGCCAGTCTGGCCTCACCTGCACTGAATTCGGTGAGTACTAATTTCCCCTACTGACAATTCAGGCTACAAGAACTTCCTTCTGCCCTAGCAAGACGACAACAATACCTGAGCTACTTCACATAAGGCCAGCTCAGATATCCCCTGTACTGAGCATAAACTCACCGTGGGAGAGCTCTGAGCAAGATGCTATTTTTATTCCCCTCCCTTCCACATTTACTGTTTTATGTTGTAGATATAGCACTTGAAACAGTTTACTTGAGGAAATTTCTGCACTTAGAGCAGCGATACCTGGTGGGTTGCAGAAATGGTGCACTACCATGACATGACTGACTGGGTCTCAGCAAGAACTATATTGAAATGAAATAATTGTTACTTGGAGAAGAGATCTATTTTGGATACTTCTGGCTTATTTTCTTCCTATAGGGTTTATACGTCAGGTGCCCTGCTCTGAGCTCGTTACTCCCCTGCCTCTGCATGCCTGCCTGGGGCTCTTACTACTTTCATATCTGCGTGAGGTGAAAGCACCTCGGTGCTCATGAAAGGTAGTCAATACCTATTGTTCCTGTTTTCCATAAAGGAAAGACAAGCAGGAAGAAACTAGAGCGATCTGCATACAGTCAGCAAGGAAGCCTGTGGCAGAGCAAAGAATAAAACCCTCATCTTGCATACCCTTGCCCCCAAGCCACCTTATTAATTTTAGTTAACTCAGCCTTCCTCCCCCTTGGGCACCAATTCCCAATTTCGCTGTTACGTGACCCCTGCTAAGCTCAACAAAAGGGGCTTTAAAATTGTGGCTGTCCTGCACGTAACTGGTTGTTAACTGCAGCTGCAGTGGCTAGTGCTGTGCTGGGATAAGGTTCCATGTCTGGATTACTTAGAAGCAGGGCTGAAGAGTCACACCAACAGCTTGAAACATGCCCACTCTCTCCTTCTCCCCTCCAGGACTTGCTAGCTCTGCCTGGACCAACAGGAACACCAGCAGCCTCACCATTCAACCTCTGGTCTCTGAACCAGGTAGGTAATTTTTTCAAAGCCTTGATTGCTATCAGGCTTGGATGCCAGACCTGATACTCACCATCTGCCATTCCAGCAGAACTATCAGCTGAGCAGAAGTGAGAGTACCCCCTGTTCTTGATCCTAATGGCTTCCCCTGCACGCCCACTCCTCCTGCTACAGGGAGATGTACCATCTGCCCCACAGAGTCAGGACAGCTGTCATGTTCCCTTTGGACAGTACTAGGAAATGAGGACTTGGTCCAACACAACCCACTTGATGTCCCAGGCATGAGGCAACCCTCTGTAAGAACAAATCTCCTTTGCAGGTCTTGTTTAGCACCTCATCAGCAGTCAACAACAAAAGAGTACAGAAGAGATGGGAATTGATCCAAATTCTGGATCTCAACCAATGATTTGGGCAGGAAGCCTAGAGGTATGCCTCCCAGAAGGAAGATTCCCACAGATACGGACTATAGAGGACAGACATGCCTTCTGCATATTTTGAAGTGCCCTACTCAATGACGACCTTATCCAGCTTGAAGAACAGCAATAGATTGGGTTTTTGTTAGTTTTTTTCCTCAGAATGAACTGTCCTAGCCCTTGTCATTACGGGTACAGCCCTGGGACTCCCTGTTCACAGCAGGAAAAAAGCAAGCGTAGCCCAGGTTATGCTGGACACTACCTTGGGAACTCTTGCCCAAGAGGCAACCCAAAAAGCCAGCAGGGGAATAGAACAGTGACTGCCCATGTCTTCCTAAATGAAGAGTTAATCTCCAATAATGTTTGGCATCTTTAGCTGTCTTTCTACAAAAGTCAAGTGGAGTCAAGAGTATTTCTAGATTGGACCGTGTCTTTTATCCCATGTTTACCAAGAATGGAAATGGCAGAAGGACAGACAGATAGGCCAAGATATTCCCCTGGTACTCTACTCTATCAGTTCTCAGAAATCAAAATTCTTTTACTCCTAAGGCTTCTTCTAAGAATCAACTTAAGAGATCAAATCATCTCCCACCAGACTTGAAGAGAACCAAAAACCCAAGAGAGCCCAGAGCCCCACCTACCAGTGGCCTAACTGGCAGAAGAGTCTGCAGGCAGCTGGGACACTGACTGTGGGAAAAAAGTCAGAAACTTCACAGGCCTGAAAAGGCAATTAGGGTAGAGAAGTTGGGAAGGCAGAGCCAGCAAAGCAACAATTCCAAAATCAGAAGCCGTCATCTGGCCTTCATCTGCCATCTATGCCTTTTCGTCATCAGCCTCATCTCTCTGTATCTTCTTACTCTTTCCTCATCTCCTGTTCCCCTCAGCTCCTGTTTGCTGCTTTTTTCCTCCTTATCCCTATTTTCCACACAACTTCCTTCTGACATTCACTTGCTACCCCCCGATGCTGAATCGCTTGCACAGCTACTTAGAAGCTGTCTGTCTCATCTGATGACATCGCTATCACACGAACAACAAATACCAGTAAGAAATGTTATGGTGGTGTTTGTGTTTTTGTAAGCTCATAAACTAGATTCCATAAATTTATTACCATATATAAATAGGAGCAACACTTTGTAATCATAAAATCATTATAACAGAGCTGATCGCAGTATAACATGGAACCTTGCTAAATAGAAAATCTGTTCATTTGCAGAATCAAATTAATGTTATCAAGATCTACTACAGTAAACTGCACTGCTAATGTAAGCAAAGGTATAATTGAACTAAATTTTGAATAATAAATTATTAACTAAAAATATCTTTGATAAACATACAACCTATGCAGATAAAATGCAAAAGCTACATAGCACCCTCTACTGATAACTGATTATGAAGTCAGGGATTTTTTTTCTGGCTCACAATTCAGTTTTGTAAGAACACTGAGTAAACATAAGCTAGTTGAGCAATCGTGTAACACTTGAGAATGTTTTAGTATAACCACATAGCACTGGAAAAATCTTCCTTCTCCCTCTCTGATTAGTCTGTGACAGTTGCTTTATATGTGACAATTTGGCCCAAGCCATTCAAATATAACTCAGCCCAAGCTGTTCCCTTTTTTAAGGATTAGCTAGCCTTGAGTCTTGAACACCTTTTTCAAGGTAAGCTCATTACACAGGCACACCACAAAGAATTCCCTGTTAATACAGCTGTTTTGCAGGTCCTGGCTAAATTACATTTTAACCTGCGTATAGGAGAAAGGACAAGGACCCTTGTAACCAGCAATCGCAACAGTCACAATAACAAAGCATCTTCCTCTTGGTCCTCACCTCCTTAAGACCAGAAAGATCCCATCGGAGTGCTTCAGACAGCTGTGTGGGTCACCACAAAGCTTAAGAGCGTGTAACAAATGTCTACAATGATAATAACAATATAGCTAAAAGCTAGAAGAAGTTGTTTGAAGAAGCCAGAGTGAAGCTCAGAGCTGGGAATCTCCCCTTCTGCACATCCAGGCCGCAATCACTTCTGAGGTATTGGCCTGGGGTGCATTCAAAGCACTTGCCGAAGCGAGACCTGAGCGATCCAGTTGTACAAAAGCCAGCTAGTGCTAACAACATAGCAGGAACAAATGCCCTTACTTTTGTGCCCTTTTAAAACAGTTTGTGGTACAAATGTAGGTGTCTGAACTGACACTGAAAGTGCTGGATCAACAGCAGCCCACAGCTCACCGATGGCACCTCCATTACTCAATGTCATTGCTGGTGTCTTCCTACCACCACCTCAGCAGCTTTGCTCCTTCTCACCTGAAATGGCCTCCCTGCCATTTCATGTCCCAATCACTTCTACACCTCATCACACAGGCTTCTTGCTACATCTCTACTCCGTTGCTCATTAGGTCTCCACTACAAAGCTGCCAGCACCAATCTGACCAGAGGATTGCACAATTCAGGACTGAGATTAAAGCCACCAGTTGTGGATATTGCTTTTTTTTAAGTAGCAGATGATTTACAGTTCCCAAGTGTACTACCAAGTAACAAGACTTAAAAAGCAACTTAAGGCACTTACGAGAATTGAAATATGCCAAAGTGATAGCCGCATTAAGACTGGATAATTATGTGACAAACCAACTCATAGCAAACACAAAAAACATGAAGAGGCAGTCTTCACTTTTTTGGTAAGCAATTAATAGTTTCAAAAAGACTACAATTAATTCAGAACGCGTATTTTAATTTTTCTTAGCGGCTATTTCTGAGGGGAGCTCAAGCTAAAGATGAAATCTCTCTTAAATCTTGTTCACATTTTGCTAGAATTGGGGAGGATTTTGGCATTTAACTAGCAATATTAACACCCCTAATGACAGCAAGATAGCACACCTGCGTTTACAGAATGGGAAAGCTGGATATACTGATCTACTGACACAATAGACAGGAAAGAATAAAAGCTCGCTGTTAAAAGTTTTGCAAGAGGCTACAAAACGAGCAGTGGTACATATTAAGTTCATTAAGGCAGATCCTACACACGGACAGAAGTGCCTTGTGAAGTGCGTTACCAGCAGCGCTGTGGGCAATACGGAGGGCAGGGAGTTAGGAACGCCGCCTTGCTCGGCTGTAAGAAAGGGATCCACTCGGTACACTCTTCCTTCTCAGTGTTCAGATTTTTTTATTTTGATCATAAGCACGTGAACTTATAACTCATAAGCCTATTACATTTGAGAGCAAAGATAAATGTACTAACAACTTTAAAAACAAACAGCGTGTACTAACTAATAAACTTGAGGATGCATTTTGAGAAGATGCAGCTTTACTGGAACTAATGCATTAACAGCACCCACGGTTCCATTATCTCCAGAGTATTTTAAAACAGCCCTTTTAGCTCTCCTTCTGAAAGGGTGGGGGGAGGGAAGAGAAGCCAGTCCCAAAAGCCAAAGGACTAAGGATGCTCCGAGCCCTGAGCAGGATTTTGCTGCCATCCTGTGGCAGCTCAGCCCCCTCCAGCCTCCCGGCCGCATCCTGCTGAAAGCGCTCACTTCCCTGCCCTGTGCCCACAGGGTGAGAGGGGCTAAAAACCCCTACAAACACAGGAAACGATTTTAACTGGCCAAGCTAAGACAAGGATTTCCTCCTGCCCCTAGCAAGCCAGCAGGAAAAAGCTACTGAGTTTGTCAAGAGTATCTTTCAGAAAAATCAATGGCTTCATTATAATTCAAACATTACCATTTTCAGCACGCACACGCCGCGCTCATCTATTTGTTCAAGCAGCACTAAGCTCAGGTGACCAGCTCATCTAAAATCACTGAATCCCAAAAGGAACTATATAATATTTGTCGCATCCATCTCAAAATGTGCTCGGCTGCAGAACTGCACAAGCTGCCAAGCAGCTTTAAGAAATCTTTAAGACTCAGCAGCCTATTACTAGAGCAGTGGGTGATCTTTGTTATTTGGGTCACCTTGCTGGGAAATACAAGGATGTTTTAGTGATACAGTCTTTTGTCATTCTGAAAGGGCATTCTGAAATGCTAAAAATAATAATAAAAAAAAATATCTACTTATAACTCTACTTTTCCCTGTGAGGAACGAACCTCAAAGGTTGAGGGAATTTTCCAGCAGTGAACATCCTGAAGTATTAATGGATTCATACAGGAGACATACAGTATCACTAAGGCATTCAGATAGATACTTTCATATAGTATAATGCACTCAAGCAGCTTATTCAGGGATGCAAATGCAAATCAAATAAATTAACTCATTGACTTGAAGTTCTCTCTTTTGTTCTGAGCCAGAAACACTAGCACTCTGCAGCTGTACTGGCAGGTAACTTCGTATTATTTTCTTAGTACTTGCCAGTCACTCTTTTGCTGCAACTACTTTTTTTAACCTATTGGCCCTGCTGTTGCTGAAAAATAAAAAATATTCTCAAAACAAACAAAAAAATTTAAGGAAGATTTTTTGTCTTAATGGAGTTCTCTGCACTGCAAAGGATTTTAGGCTCAAACTATAACATAGCTTCTTAGAAGCCTAGTTTTAGTGCCAGAGCCTCATCTGAAAAAGTGAGGAGTTTAGAAGACCAAATGCTCAGACAGATAATGCGAAGTACAATACGACTGCATGAATTGCCCTGGTATGGATGAACCATGTGTGATAATGAAACATACATAAATACAATTATAAACACACATAACATTATATTCCTTTAATAATGATATACATAAATTAAAAAAGGTACCTGACCAAGAAAGCAGGAGGTGGCTCAAACTAGAATAATTATTTTTTTAAAGGTGTACAGCAAGTTAGATGTATATATACAATTGATGTCAAGTGAAAGCCCAAGTGTCACTTAGGGAGGAAGGAGAATCTGCAGCTAAGAGAGAAAAATGTTTTTGTTCTCAGGGCTGGGCAATAATTCTTTCTTCTTGTGCTGGTTTTTGTTGGGATAGAGTTAATTTTCTTCATAGCAGCTGGTACTGGACTGCATTTTGGATTTGTGTTGGAAACAGTGTTGATAGCACAGGGATGTTTCAGTTGCCGCTGAGCAGGGTTTACCCAGAGCCAAGGGCTTCTCTGCTCCTCACCTCACCCCATCAGCGAGGGGCTGGGGGGGCACAAGGAGCTGGGAGGGGACACAGCCGGGACAGCTGACCCCAACTGACCCCAGGGGTATCCCGTACCAAATGATGTCACGCTCAGCACATAAAGCTGGGGGAAGAAGGAAGGGGGGATGTTCAGAGTGATGGTGTCTGTCATCCCCAGTCACCATTACACGTGATTGAGCCCTGCTGTCCTGGAGCCAGCTGAACCTGCCTGCTGACGGGAAGGGGTGAATGAGTGAATGAATTCCTCGTTTTGCTTTGCTCGTGTGCGTGACTTTTGCTTTACTTATTTTACTGTCTTTATCTCAGCCCACGAGTTTTCTCACTTTTACTCTTCTGACACTCTCCCCATCCCACCGGTGGGACTGAGCAAGCAGCTGTGTGGGGCTTAGTGGCTGGCTGGGGTTAAACCATGACACTGCTCTAGTTCTCAAATCTTTCTGCTGCATGCCATACATCCATTTCTGTGGCCTATCTTACATATTTACTTTGAACTCCAGCTTCTATTACACATATGCAGCATAGTAGCCTCTTGATGCAATTTATGGTTATTGCTGACTGTTGCCAGACACATAAAGTGACAGACTGCAGCAAGAGGTCCAGCACTTAAACCTAATATGCATTTGAATGAATCAAATGCTTTTGCATCACAAAGTTGAATTGCTGTTGGTAAAAACTTGGATTGTTCTGAAGAGACACCAACTCTACCTCTTTAAAATCAATATATGTGGTTGGTGGTATCAATACCATCCCTGCACAGAAGTGGGCGTTTCAATATGGTTTTATTCTCAGGAGTTTAACATAGGAGAGAAGGAAATGGGCTCGAGAATACAAACAGTATTCTTATAAATTCCATTCACTACAACCTCAAGTATTTCTTGAAAGAAATATAAGTGGCCAAACACTTCCACAGCTTCTGTGGGCACAGCTCCAGCTGGCTTTAGAAGATCTAACACTCGACTTGAGAGACAGAATTGGCCTATCCTCAAAAAGTAGCCCTTAGCTTTTTTTCTATTTAAGAAAAAAAACTCAGCAAAACCCATTTTTCCTTGGAGGTACACACACCTCAGTTTTTCAGCTAACACTGAGAACATTCCTGGGTTGGTATGGATATAACCACGTCAGGATTTTGTGTGTGGACCTCCTTCTGTATTTTTTGAAACGTCGTTAACCACAGCAAACAAAGTAATTAAATTCCTGGAAAACATCTGCTTTCTGTTACAGAGGGCAGGCAGAAAAGGTACGTCAGAGTGACACCTTATTTGTAAGACATTTATTAATTCCAACTTGTCTTTCCTGACCACTGAAAACACCTACACACCTCTGACAATGCTTTAATGTATACATTCTTTCAGCTCATTTTAAGGAGTCTTAAGTGTTCTTGTTAATGATCGTGGGTTTTACCTTGTATCACCAATCTAATGGGAAAAAATTTAACTTGAAATTGTAACTGTTCTGTACAGGCAAGATGTAAACCTAGTGGCCATTTGGTGAGAAGTCAAACTAACTATGCGAAAAGGCAGTTCATGCTTATACCAGGCACCCATCTTACACAAATGTGAACTTCCTCATCCTTATCTGCCTTCCCAGAAGCCAAGCACGTACTCAAAACAGCATAGAAACATTAAGGATTCACTGTAAGAGAGACAAAGGCTGGTAAAGAACTTAATGCAATAGGGCAGAAGAATGAATGGTTTTCAGGATGAGAAAGCTATTTCCAATTTCTCACTCCAAAACAGATTCAAACGGTCTTTCTGTAACTAGTTTCTAACATAATTCATGAGCTGAGAATACAGTTTATACTTTGTCTTGTCAAAGTCTGTCACAAAGCAATTTATGGCTAGAGGTGAAGTTGGCAAGGTAATGGGAACATCAAATTTAGAGGCAATTAGCTCAGGAGGGAAGCCATTCCACACGGACTGCTGGCAAGAAGTGTTGCTGGCAAGATAACGGACAGAAGTGGGGTCAGGGTAATTACATGGACAATAACAGGGGAATTGATTAGCTACCTGCAAATGTTGAAACAACTTACCGATGTCAGTAACAAGAATCACTTGCCAAAGTGAGGGTTAAGACTGAAAAGGAATTATATTTTTCTGGTGATTATTACAACATAAAAACCTCATTCAATTTTAACTTGACTAACTTAAGTTTATAAATATTTTTAAAGCTGGACTGGTGAGAGACAAATATGGAGACAATTTGAAACAATTCTACTTCTCAGTAACCTTTGGCAGAATTAAAGAGTAATTTTAGAAATTATTAATAAGAAACTGTTCATGCCACATATAAGCAGCTCTGAAAATTTCCAGGACAAGGACTGCAGGTACAGGTAGTATCATTCATTAAGACAACTACTACAGTTGAAAATGCAAACAATAAAACTAAAAAGCAAAAAAAACAAAAGAAAAAGAAAAAATTCTAATCTGGGGGAATACATATTAACATTGATAAATGGAAGAATACTCCAGAGATCATCTCACAACACTGCAGAGCTAAAAAGGGGTGATGGACTGCTGATACCTGACAAGACAGTGCAATTCCCTCAAATAGCATTGCCTGCAATGTCAAGGGGCCTCTGAAGGAAGAAAGCACAGACTCCTTCAAACTTGGACATCTGCTTTCTCTGGCACATTGTAATCCACTGCTGTCCATCTGCCCTTTACAAGCAAAGGAAGAGCAGGAAGCACACAAAAGTGAAGAACAAAAAAACCACGAAGCCAAACAATGCAGATTCACTTATGAGGCAGAGCAACATTGTTAGGATTTTGCATTACTTGTGAGAAATGGATTTCAGGAGCTGTGCCAAGAAGATAAGATAAAATGTTTACAGGCCACAGAAATACTCTCTAATTTCAGTTTCTAGTAATTTGTTGTGAAATGCCAGATCGGTTAAGACTTTACTACTGGAGCAGACAATAGTAGGACTCAATAGACAGAAATAGCAAGTTATAACTTGAATTTAAGATCGTTAAACATTAGTAAGTCCGCCTCAAGGCTTTCTTTAATGGCTTCTTTTGAGTAATATTTAAATACCTTCTCCAGTTTTGCATAACTTAGTTAAAAGGTATTTACCTATCACCAATTTCATTATTCTTGACAAACCAGACAGAGTTCCTACTCTCCCCAGTCAAAATTCCTTCCCCCTTCACCAGCAGCAGTGTTACCCAGAAGTGCCACAGCTCCTAGCATGCCTGTGCCTCTGATCTGCTGCTTCTCCCAACACCACACCCAAAGCAAGAAGCCTCTTGCCACCAGCCAACCTGGGTGATTCTCCTCCTTGTAGAGGAGCACACCAGGGCACAGTCCATGCACATCCACCTAGTTACTCCACCAGCTCAACTCCATTTGACATTTTCCCTTTAGGAGCAGCTTAATCTTAACACTATAAAGCCAGCATGATTGGTGAAAGGTGCTTTAAGAGCTTATACACATCTGCTGCAGACCTGTCTATTGTTCTCCATAAGCTTATTCTAGATTCTGAAACCGGGGCTCCCTGAGATCAAAACGCTAGCCCTCCTATTCAAGGAGGATGGCACCTCTTATGTCCAGGCATTAATTTTCTCCTGCACCCTCATAAAATCTAATTTGGATGGCTCATTAATGGATTCAGACCCCAAGCCTAAAGCTGCTGTTTCTGCACCGTCTCAAGTCCTCATGAAGAAGTACTGTCAGAGTCGATGTCTTAGTTAACTTTCTGATGGGCTGGGAGATGTAAGCCAGGGACATCTCAGAGGTGCTTTCCATGTATCTTTTCTAATACCCTTTCATAACAGCAGCATCTCCTGTTGGTATGGACTACTTGCACAATGAACATCTCCACCAGAGGAGGGCCCACACTCAAGGGAATAATTTCTGTCAAGAGCTCTCCACAGAGAGACAGACAGAAGAGACTAAGTGAAGTGATCGTTGATTACGCCTGGTGCTTTATTTTATTCTATTTGCCTTCTTCTTCAGTAATAAAAAGATCATTGGTTAATAGCTGTGATTATTTGGCTTATCTTTAATCACAGATAAGAAACTAACCTGACATAAGTGACGTGCAAGCCTGCAGCTGTAGCTATGGGAAAAGGGGAAGGAAAGATGCCTCATTAGTGAACTGTCCTTAAAGCAGATTTGCCCCTCTATTTTCTATATGCTGTTAAGTGTTCCACTTTTTTCTTCAGGTGTTCACCATCAAGTAATTTTGTATTCAGACAAAACCCCTTTCCTTCTTGTGCTATCCTATGCACAGATGGTAGGAACTGCCCATTGAACAAACAGCTCTTACTAATCTCTCTGGCTTAAACATATTACAAACTGCCTTTGCAAAAACAAACTTGTGCATACTCCACGCTTCCTTGTTCCCTTTCCTTGTTTTTCACGTAACTTCTGCATCATACTCTCCTTGGTGCTGCTCTGTTCTTGGAAAAGCTCGTGTCTCTCTTCCCATTGACTCCCACACCGAAACAGTCCTGGGAACCCAATTGTCTTTGCTGATTTGTTCTGTTCCCCCATCTGAATTGTCACTGTACTCTGAAATTTCCAGCAAAGGTGCTGATCTTCAGAAATTAAATCTTTAGAAATTATATGCACATAAATGGCTGCAAAGAATATCGCAACTTCCTTTTGTTAAAAACTTTTTAGTAGACCCCTGAAAAACAATTAGCATCTCTAGAGGTCTGCAAACCACAAACTGAAAAACAGTACTTAGTACAGGAAGACAGAGATGTCACATAAGCATCTAGCAAAGACAGATTCAGAAGGACTTCTTATGTGAGAAGGAAGACTGTTCTTCTTTTGATAAAAAACAGATTAACTGACAAATGTCAGGGGACAGTAAACTATTTCTGAATTTAGGACAGATTCGAGTTCACAGTTATATGATGGGGGAGGAAGGGAGTATTCTGTGCAAGGTGAAACAAAGAGTTGCAAGAGTTAAATAGCCCCAAAGTAAAATGTTTAATTTTAGGTCAAAACTGAACTCTGCAAGGTTGGATTTGTTTTATTTTGCTAAAGACAGACAGAACATTTCTACTGTAGATGAACTCAAATTTATTTTTTTTATCTTTGCCCACTGACTATTAAAAGCATTATTCTCGTGTCTCTTGTAACAGCATTCTATATAAAATGCTAACACTGTTCTTAACATATTCCCAAGCTTTTCAAAACCCTCCACTGAAAACCAAACACTTGAAAAACAATATTTACTATTAACAATGACCCTTCTCACCCGTTCACTCAGCTTTTCCAAATGCTGTATAGCAGTAGGAAAAACATAAAATTACTAAATAAAAATAATTATGAGTAGTTAAAATTCTTTTTACAGATACGCAAACAATGGATCACATGGGAGAGACTGTGGAAATACGGGATTTATGTGGATCACTCCAAAAAGACATTTGTAAAAAGAAAATTGTTCATACAGCTTTTCAGAGTGGCAAACTATCATTGGTGATTTCATGCAAGGTGAAAGGCTCTGCTGCTAGAATCCACAGGGAGCAGTGTCTCTGGCTGACACTGACACAGCACTAAAAATCTACAATGGACTCAACAGGCATGGGAAGTGAGTAAGACAAGGTTGAGAGAACAGCTAGTAATAGTCCCACATACTTCATTTTAATTACCATCTTATTTATAATCACCACACTTGACTTTGGCTATTCCCAGAAAGTAATGAAAGCACACTGGATATTTAGTTTTCTTTTTCACTTTTCCTTATCAATACTCTTACAAAGCAGTCACTGTTTTAGCACAAAACAAAAAAAATGCATGCTTTGACATCTCTAGAAGATGTTAGCACATTTATTTTCCAGTAGTCCTCTTCACATGCACTTTAACCACTACCATTAGTTTCATAGCTTCTAGCAATGAAAACTTCTAAAGTTTCTAAAAATAAGGGCTTACTTACTGAGCATTTGAAATACAATCACAATTTGATAGCTGATGTCGAAAATTTCCTTCCTTCTGACAGCCAGCCTTTAAATAACAGGATCTAATTTCCCCTTTAGAAAATACAGAGGAAAAAAAAAAATCAGTTCAGTGAAATGATCATTTGTTTTACACACAAAGTTTATAAAAACTACATTTTAGGTCAGGCATATTTATAAATACAGTTTTCAGTCTGTGCACTAGGCTTATTTTAGACTTCAGAAAGCAAATTAACATTTGAACAACTGAAAACCTGAGACAAATGAAAACACAAAAGTTACACTGAAAATTTAAAAGGCATGTAAAGTAAATGCAAAGCCCGTCTATCAATATAAGTTCATCGTAAAATATGAAATCATCAAGTACTTTTTTTTCAGTTCACAAAGTTGAGGTCTGGAGGTACAAAGCAGGGGAAAATTCTGCTCCAAGCGTAGCCACTGCTGCTCCCTCCTTGCACATGCAGCAACAAGTGAAGGTTCGCTGCTCACTGACCCAGAGCCCATGCCATGGGCCTGACCGGCAGCTGCTGCTCTTAGACCCAGAGCACACCAGGAGCTGCAGGGCTGCAAGCAGGGCCAGGAGGAATCTGCAGAATTCAACATCTCTCTTGTCACATCTCAGGGGTCACAAACCCAGCTACCATGAGCACCCATTCCACACTGGTTTTGAAGGCAGCTTTAAGGGAAACACAGCTTTTGGGACAGCTGCCTTTCAGAGGTATGGGCCAGTACCTCACAGGGGACTGCACAGAGTTCAAACGAGCCACCATCAAGTGGCTTATTTATTACAGCTTCAGCCTCTAGGAATAGCTGCAGAGCAGCGGCATACCAAGCACAGGCATGGGGTAAGACTAGGTCACCCGTCAATTCTCTTGAAAGGGGTAGCAGACCACAACTCCGAATGACAGCAACCACCACATTATCAGAGTTCAGTCTGAGCCAGCTGAAGAACAAAACAGTAAAAAGCAGGAATGCTTTGCCCAGCCAGACCAGTGCAAAACTCCTCACCATGCAAAAAGCACCAGGGTCCTTCTGCAAAGATAGAAGTAGCTTCCTGGCCTAGCCAGCACTTTTTAAGGACGACGTTTGGAAGATAAACTTCATGTACTGTATAAGCTTCAGGTCTCTGACAGTCGCTGGTGGATTCTGAAAACTCTAGTTACTGCTGATCTGACTTTAAATTACTAAGCCCTTTTCTTTCATGCACACAGTAAAACACGCAATTGGAAACAGACAAGAGAAATACCCTCCCAGGGCATCTAAAGATTCTAAAGAAATTTCCTCACACCAACTACAGAAACTCACCATTTTCATCTATGAACACGTGCATTGCATCCACGGATAGCTCGTCTTGCACAGACGCCTCAGGTCCGCTTATTACTTGCAAGACAGAACTGTCTTGCTGAGAAGTTACCCGGTAGATTATCTGCCTTTGCCTGTTGCCCTGGTAACTTGACACAAAAATGTTTCAAAACTACTATGAGGAACTTTTTTCTTGTTCTCAATAAAACAAAAAGAAAGAGAGGTTAATTAAAAGTTTATGTCATTTCTACTCAGTGAAACAAAACAGCTTACATCATATCTTTGAAGTACAAAATTGTAAAGTAAACTGGCCTTACAGTGCAGCAAATTTGGCAGACTCTGGTAGCACCGGACTAGTACTAGCACGATCTTGGCTTTGTACATCTGATCTTTCCTGTTTAGGAAGTTGCTCACAGTGCTTTTCTGTTCCCACCATTTCTTCTTTTCTCTCCGTCATCTGGCTATCTGGAAAACAGGGCAGTGAAGTGGAGCCACTCTCTGCAGATGACTGTCAAGAGTTTCATTCATTAACTACGAACAAGAGCATCTAAAAGAGAAAAGCTAAAACACTGCAGTAATTACTAGTTTTATGGAAAACATTAAAATTACTTAAAACAATGCAATCACAGAAATGTGGATGAGGAGGTACTCTGACTGGAGGAGGCTGTGTGAATGGGTTGTTTCAAGAACAGGCTGTGTGAAGCAAAGGACAAACAAGAGAGAATTTCTGCTTTGCTTCTCTTATTGTTTCAGAGGGAAGAAATCTGCCCCTAACCTAGAACGGTAAGAGGCTGCTTCCCTGGAGGCCATAACTTGTTCCCAAGCTGTGTATACTGGCAGCGGAAAAGCAGGAGCACTGGCCCATTCCCCTTTTACAAAAGGGGCAGCAGCACCTTCAAAGGAAACAGAGCTCTAGGATGGGAAGGCAGGCAGCTGCCTAATCCCTCTTCCCCACCAGCCACACACTTGACAAACTGGCTAAACAATTTCACAGTAGATTTTCCTACGCTTGGAAAATACAGAACTATAGATTTTAAAATATACATGATGGACTCATCCAATTTCTACTACTTCAAATACCAATTTGCATACCAATTATATTTATATTATCTCTCTACACCTGTACATCATTTACTTATATACTTTCAAGCAACATTCTCTTTCAGTAACTAAACATTCATGTTGAATAGCAAAATGTTTTGCAACTGTGCTTTGACTGTAAACTAAAAAAATTATCTGTTAGGATTTTAAAATGCAGCTATGACAGTGATTTCATCCCCACTATGTGCAGTCACACAATTAAATGCTTTATATGGAAAAAAAAAAGTTTTTGTGGTGCTTGATGGAGATGCTTCAGTGAGTCCTGTAGCTTCTTGCACTAAGCAAAGCGTATTGAAATGTACTTACCCAGACTTCTTGCAATATTTCCTGTTTAAATGCCTTAAAAATTTAATCATCGAGAAAAAAACTCACAGAAATTCCCCCCCCAAAGAATTCCATTTGTTAAACCATACTTCCTACTAATACAAGTACCATCCTAACCTGCAAGAGTCACCAGTCAAGAAATTGTGGTGTCACAGCTAAGATGGTCTAAGGATAAAACAGATTCAAGGCTTGTAGAGCTGTAATATCTTTTATTAGGCCAACTGATATAATTGAAAAAAGCAAACAAGCTTTTGGATATGCAGACCTTGCAGATCATCTGTCTTGTTTTCCTCCAACTGTATCAGCTGATCTAACAACACATTACTTCTGCAAACCAACCTACCCTTCAGGAGTTAAGACATATCCACACCAGTTTCAATTCACAGGACACACCCTTCTAATGCCCAAAAGCCTCAGACATTCACACGTAACCACTTTTCACTGCAGATGTTTCACACTTACTTTTTTTTTGAGCGGGTTGTGGGGACATGGGACAGGATGTGGGATCCAGAAGCATACGAACAACTTTAATTGTACCACCACATCTTGTCCCAGCAGGTCTCAGCCCTTAATGTGAAGCACAACAAGCAGCACCAAGCCTGAAGAGTCTCACTGGGTCCCCAGACACTCACCAGCCAGGGTACCAGAAGTGAGAGGGAATGGGCAGTAGAGATAAAGACACCATGTAATTCTCACTTGGAACTTCCTTCAGCTTCCACAAGGAGGAAAAAAGAATCTCACTACAACACTGCCAATGTTCCAAGTCTGTAGCACATGATGTCCGATGATCCTGACTTCTTGTGCAATAAATACAATGAGCATAAGTTCAGTTTAGGGAAATCTTTTGTAACTGTTGAGCATGGAGACAAAATTCAATAGGTTTTCCAGACCTACTTACTTCTACTAAGGAAAAAAAACACCCAACAGTGGGGAGGGGAGTGGGCCTTTTTTTCCTTTCCTAATTAAAGATTTAAACTCAATTTTAAGCAGAAATTGTGCCTTATTTAACTGTGGCAATACCGAAGCATCCCCTTAATGATGTAACTGTACCTGAGGGAGGCGACGGAGCCACAGACACCTAATCGAAAGCACCTTCCTAAAGGCTTGGGCTGTTCAAGCTGTAAGAATAATTGATAGAGATCAGAAACTGTGGTTTTAATAATCTAATTGGTCCCATATTGCCCAAAACTAGCTCTAGGGCTGGAACAATTAAAAAAATTTTTTAATTTGATTATCTAGTGGTTTTAGAAAATGCCTCTCTCTTTTCCATTCCAAACCACAAGCCTTGCAGACATCCTGCAGTGGTAAAGAGTCATAATAATAAAAACATAAACATACTTCTTCTTACAGGCTTTATATGCCAATCAGACAACACCATGGTGCTGAGTACTTCCAGCACTAGGAAGGTGGACCATGATGGGCTTGTCACTGGTTTTCACGATTATTACTCACTTTCTTCAGAGTGACTTACACCTTCAGTATTTACATGGAGATAGAGGTGTCTAGACTAGGAGTGTTCTGCCAGAGTACGTAATCAGCTCTACGTCATGAAACGCTTCTTGCATGGAAATTGTGCTGGCAAAGCTCAAGTTACTAGGAAAAACCCTCTCTGAGAGCAAAGGAGTAAAAAGCACAACATGGCAGTGTACCTGCACCTTCCCTGTGACCTTCCACCAGAGCCATTTACCCCGAGCCACTGCTCCACACCTCTCTGGTGTACACCATGGCTGGGCTCACAGAAGCCCCAAGCTCAGACCCAGGCTCTGCAAGTAACTTCATAATTTATCTGGAAATTATATGCCACGTGATTCATATGTGAGGCATTAACTATCAGGATTCAGGCTCAGTCAGGCTTGGGGAAGGGTGATTCAGAAGAGTCCTGCACAAACAACCAAGTTTTGGTCTGTACACCACTTTTGTGTTTTGGTTGAGCACAAGATACATCCTTTAGTAATCCTGGTAAAATCCTTGTTAGGATAAGCATTTCTTCTATTTCCCATATGGGTGTAAGATACTTCCTGTAAATGTTTTTATCTGCACTAAAGAGTTGTAACAGCATAGCAACGTTACTTAAAAATATAACATCCAAATGCTGACAAATTAGTTCCTAATTTAAATGCAGTTACACTACCAAAATGTCCTTTCCCATATAAATTTTTCACCTGTGGAACAGATTTTAGGTATCCCAAATCACCTTTGTAGACAAGCCTTTGGTCCACACTGGGAGGCGGCTGAAAACAGTTCCACAGCTGAAATGGAGCAGCCTTTGTACATACAGTAATTTTGATAACCAACTGTCAGTGTACCTCAACTTTAAAGCTGCCTTATTATTAGGTAATTAGAATGAAATTTTATTGCTCTGGAACTTTTCTCCACAATAGTTTTACTATTTTGTGCCCTCTCTCCAGAGTCTGCCAGACCTTTTTCCACGGTTTACTTGCATAACCCTATCCCAATCTCCACAACTCACCCCTGTAAGTTAAAATGCCACTGTTGTTATAATTTCAAATGCCATCTGGTTTGAAATCTGGTCAGACAGAATTAAGCTAATTAAGCCCGAGTCTCTTCTGTTCATTAATTGCTCTGCTACAGAATCTACTTCCTTCCACCACACTATGCTCTAAAATAGAAAGTTTCACTTTAATATATTTTTGCTGCCCATTTGGCCGCAGAGATAATTGATTTCAATTGGCTCTATACGCTCTTGTTAATACCAGCATGGAACAAAAGCTCTGCGAGTTGTGAACAGTCCCATTCGTATCTCTGGAGAATATACCCTAAGGACATTCCCAACCCTTTGTTCACTGACTGCTTTAGCAGAAACATCAAGTTTATGTACTTTATTCTCAAGCCAAATTTGCCTATTATGCCACTACATTAAAAGAAAAATCTAACATAAAAGCTGGTCACCTGCCAAACAACAGGAGTGCCCAGGGAACCTGACACAGCCCAAGAGTTGCTATTAAAGTTCAATATGGGCACTGAAGAAATGCATGGGATTATCCCTTTATCAGGATTACCACATCAATCCTGAAGCGATGGGAAAAACTAGCAATACTCACTGTACCTGTTACAGGACAGAGAGAGTTAAGCACTGAAGTGACTTGCTCAAAACAATCTCCTGGGCCTGCAGCAGAGCTGAGAATAAAATCGAGATTTTTGAGGTCTCACGTAAATAGTCTAATCATTACACCTAACAATTACATCAGAACACAGACCTCTGAAATAACCTCACGGTTTCTCTACAGGTATCAGCCTTGTCATCAAACATACTATTATCTCTTTGATTTAAAGACTGAAATTTTAAAATCTCAACCCGTCAAGCCTTAACACATCAGGTATCAGATTTACAGAACCAAGCTCTGCACCCCATTTCCTCCCCATCCAAAGAGGGCATGAAATGCCATGTGGTTCCCCCTGTGGCGTAAGAGTCAGGGATGGCACACGGTTGCTCCGAGAGAAGAGCCAGCCCCTGGCAGGGCTCTGTGCCCTAGGTGCCACCTGCCTGCTGGCAAATTCCCCTGCTGTCGCCTCACACTACGGCTGTCATTTGGGCTGGTGACTCAATGCACAAGATCCCTCTTCCCCATGATTATATGGCAGGCGATACCCCTCTTTCTCACATGCAGAGGAAAAAAAAAAAGGGGAGTCTAAAATTATTCACAGCAGCATGCTTTAGTTTTTTATAGGAGAAGGGTAATTGCTTGGGATCCAGAACAACTCACTTGAGGTTGTGGTTTGTGCACTGCCCAGAATGATGAGTACCTTTTCTAAAAAGAGCCTGCAAAACATCTAAATTCAGGCCACGCAGTCCTGGTTTAGGTTCTCCTGCACCAGTCCCCACCACCCCCATGGCAGGCTTTTGTCCCTGGCTAATAACATTGCCTGTCCTAGATTACAAGCCAGCTGTGCCAGAGGGGACATACATGAGTTTTGGCCTGCATAAGTCTGATGCACAGCTGCTCTTACTCAGCTCCAGACGTGTCAGAGGGATCCAAAGCAGCCAATAAACCCAACTTCCCTTACGCTTCTCCAAGACTGAAGAAAATCTGCAGTTGCCCTTCAACAGGCTTTCATTACGTGGGTGGTGCAAGCTTGATTCAAAACTGAAAGGACACTGGCCTGGAAGTCATTTTTAGCAAGTGTCAGTGGTACTTTCTCACGATCTAGAAAAGGTGTGGTGGCAACAGCACAGCTCTTAGACAGCTTTTTTTACGTCCTGTATTTTAACACATTAAATCTGGCATCCTTGGTAGCATAAAGCGAGGCTTTAATTTTCTTGTACTGCATTTTACTGAGCTGTCTACTGGCAAAGGCTTACGTGGTCAGGATGATGTCTTTTCTGTTTCCACAGAATTCACAAGTTCTGTGAGGGAGCACCTGGAACAAAGACCCATCCATGACATTCACTCACTTGCAAGACTCTGATGAGCACATTTCCCTGCCTTCTCCAAATTACGCAAAACGTCAGCTTTCTTACACACAGCTCTGAACATTCAGCTTTCCAGGAATTTGCCAAGTTTCTCACGTTGCCTAATAAACACCTTTGTGGGGTGCATTTCATGCTCATTTGGACCAGGCATCTATTATTAGCTTTTGCCAATTAGGCGGTTTGCAAGGTTAAAAGAACAAAAAAACAAACACAACCAACCTCCTCCCTCAAAACAACTGCTGCATAGCCTGGCTTGCTCTGTATTCCCAACACACACTTTTTTTTGAACAACCACTTTAATGTGGGAATAATGTTTATTCAGATCTGTTCTAAGATGCTATTTTGTTAAAGCATATTTGTAATTGCAAGGCTGTACACAAATTAGAGGCTTTCTCATTCCTAAAATCCAGTCTTACTGTGGGGAAGCTGCCAGTAATGACAGTAATTTATTTTAGCAAACAGCACGTTCTGACTAGGCTGGAAAACAAAGCCGACTTGCTCTTAAGAATAACTGCCTTTGAACTACCTCTCCCCAGCTTAAAGAGTTCAGATTGAATCTCCTTTTTCCCACAGCACTGGTCTGAGGTGCAGGAGACTTCTCACAGCGACAGGAGCCACAGCCACCATCACCCCTCCTGCGGGAAACCACTCCTGCCGGCCCCGCTCCTTTCCTAGCGTGACACTTGCTGGGCCCACACCCGAGACAAGCAGGGATGCTTGATTATACATGTTTGCAGCTCAGCTTCACTGCCTCACAAACATACGGACTTCAGAAAACAGAAAACTAGGAAATTCAGTCCAGGTTGTTTTAAGTAACAGCTTGGTTTGAGGGAACAGTAGAATCCTTCTGTTTCCTCAGGATCCTGCATTCCAGTAAGAAGAATCTTGTTTGCCAGATCTAAAGCACAATAACTACATACACATTCATAAAGCTTTGGGATTTTATTTTTTTTTTTTGTCACTGTGGGATCTGAGTCTGATTTATTCTGATCACCCGTTGTTTTCTTTTATGTAGCAATCTTCCCCATTCCCGTTATCTGAGGGTACTTGTCTGAAAGTCATTTCTAGATTAGCAGCACTCCTCCTTTTATTTAAACTTACCTCTGAAATTTTTATCATTTCTCTTTTCCAGCTAAGTCACATCACACAGAAGTCAAATTATTTTACAAATACTCCTTTTAATGGTCAAGGAGTAGCAAAAAATCGCAATCTGCTTGCTGCAACCCTGGTACCGTTGTATGCTGTTGCACTGGGAGGTGACCCTGCACCCCGGGGACCTGGTAGGGCTCTCTGGGCTCAGCAGGGGCTCAGCTGAGCAGGCTCCGGTCAAAAGCAAGGCTTGCTCAGCACACATCTTAGGCAGCCACAGAGCACAGTCTGGAGCCAGCCAGGCAGGCTGGATAAACCCGATAGAGCAGGACAGAAACTGCTCTGCAGAACAGTCTGAGAAGGCAGGAGAGATTGGTAAGATAGACCAGGAGAGAGGCAGCAGGCCCAGAAGGAGCAACTATTAAGTGAAAGAAAAAATGGACACAAGTGAAAGATGGAATGAGATAAGGTTCTAATGCATTGGACAGGACAGATAAGAGGAAAGACTTAGGAAAGGCAGAGTGAAAGGTAAATGGAATCAACAGGAAAATGACCCATTGTGAAGAAATTATTTTTTTTTAACAAGGTGAAAGTACAAATTTCACATTTGTTTTTCAAAAAGCTGACAAACTTTGAAATCAGCTGTGCATTTTTCATGTAGTGGAAGGTTCTTGCGGGAAAGAGCTGGGGGAGCACAGACTCCCTAGAGTCTGTCTATAGACAGGCATACCATTGTAAAACAGGAATGCCAAGCTGTTCTGCTGAGCATCATTAAGTTTCTTACCTTTCGTGCAAAATAGGTATTGAGATTGCATCCTCTTAGGCTGTCTTAGAACAGCTTATTATAGGATCTAAGGTAAACCAAACATTTTGGAGAAGGGGAAGATATGGGTTGTCTTATTTCACTTTGGCTCAGGTAGTCTAAACCAACTGCACCCATAACCTGGCAAGTACTCCGAGATTGCACCTGCCTTTGCTGCACTGTGCCTTGCATCCTCATGAAACAGTCCTGCTAGTTTTGCCTAGAGAGCCGCTAAAGACACTACAAACAATATTCCTTCCTAACAGAAAGGGGTCACTGAGTTAGGTGACAGCAATGAGAATGCTGATTAAAACCAGGTATTTCTATATAAGAGCTATAAATTGGATTGCATATAGGTTTTAAAACCAGCTGACTGAGATTTTTTTGTTTTAAGTAAAAGCCGTTTTGATTAAATGGAAACTTGCATGGGAAGATACCATTTTTCATTAAAATACTGGGGGCTTTCATTGAAAACCACCACCAAACTTTCCTCCTTAAAACCCAAATATTTTAGTTTTAAGCAACTATAAATCAAAACTCTTACCTATTGAGAACAAATCCATGATTTTTTTTCTTTTTAATTATAAACCAACCCACAACTGTGCAGGAAGTTCAGCAATAGGAGTGTATGTGCACACACATGCGTTAGCTAAAAGTTGAACCATCACCAATGACAATTTCAGCTTTCTACATACTTACAGGCACACACAGACAACTCTTCAACCTGCACCTGGTAAGATGGGCAAGGGCAGGTGTAATGCTATAGCTATACATATTTTTGGTATTTCAACAATCCAGGCCTGCCACATGCATGCTACTCTAGTACAGAATGCTAGATACATACAAGACACCTCCTGAGGTTAGCATTATTTTCCCAAAATAATATCTTTAAGAAATTAAAAATATTCAAAGAACTGCAGCTGACTATCACACTTTCACTAAATCACCTTGTCCCACCAAGCGCAGCCCTTCCCTGGCCCTGTTAGCAAAACCAGTTTTCCTCCAGGAATTTGTCCTACTGCAGATCTCAGGCTAAGCTGCTATAAATAATGTAACTTCGTCACAACTTCTTTAATTCAAAAGAGTTGTAAACCATGCATTATACCTCCAACAAGCCCATTTTCCTTTGTTGTCTCCATTTTGACAGTGGACTGATTTGATGCCTTCACCTTTGAGGTATTAATGGATTCCAGGAGGGAGACAAACTCTAGAAAGTTAGATTCGTTGGGCACCTGACCTTCTTTAGCTTCTAGATCCGACTTAGAAGTTGGTAAGGTCTTTTCTTTGTCAGATACCTCCACGAAATTCTTACTTAAAAGCACATCTGTCCCACTGTCTACACTCAGCACCCGCATGTGCCTCTTTTCGTGAGCAGTTCTACAGGACTGCGGGTCTAGGTTCTGCAGGTCTTCCTTAGAAGTTAAATCCACAGTCTGGACATTTTCAGAAGCATTGTCCTGATTTGGATCTGAACAAGTATTAGTTTCTAAAGGAGTATTTGCTGGGTTGCTGTGTTCTTTTCCTGCATCACCTGATTCATAGCCAGAGCATTGATTGGATGACAGCTCTGCCTTTAAAATTTCTGGAGTTCTTTCGCTTTCACTGACTTCTGGGAAAGCCTTACCTTTACTGTCATCAGACAGGTCAAAAGTGATAACAGGGATTCTGAGCTGTTCATTAGTTTGCTGGCTTGTCCAACCTGCTGTAACTATACCAGACTCATGGGTTGAGCTCATTCCCTCAGTTCCCAGAGCCTTTAGGTGGACAGACCCCGCTAGGTCACTGAGGGTGGTGTTTGGTGTAGTACTCATTGTGATGACAATTTTAATGGGCTCACATAGCTGGTCTCCAGGAAGAGAGTTGTCCACAACTGCAACAGCAGTCTCACTGTCTGAGCAGTCAAGGTCCTCATGGGTATTACCAACATTGCAAGAACCATCCATGTGCTTGGGATCTTTGGTTGCAATGGCATTGCACTGTGGGCAGTTACTGGTAAAGCCTATCTGTGGTGATCCGTCAGGCAATTTCTCTCTTTTGTAGCTTTTAGGATTACTCAAATGGTCTGAAATAACTGAATTTTCACTGTCCCATGGCTCTGAAGAAACTCCAGTTCTTAGAACATCACCCTGTGATGAAGAAATATTGGAGAAGTTTTTAGCTACATCTCTGTCCACAAGAATATCTTGGGATCCATGCTGTCCAAATGGCTGTCCGTTTCCTCCTTTTTCATTTATTCCATTACCAGAAAATGTTTCCATAGCAGCTGGTTTTGTCACTATTGCTGATGTGGTGGCACCTGAAGTGGAGGCTGTAGAAACAGGTAATATATCGTCTTTGATACAGGGTGAGGTAGATGAAACTGGTGGTGCAGCCTGGTCTTCTAATACCGTAACACCTAATAAAAAACATATGGGAGTTAGGTCTCACAAACATGAACACTGTGCATTATTGAAGTATGATCTTTAGCAAGCAAAATCTGATCCAGAGCAGAACAAAGAAAGCATAGATGATGCAGCTAACAAAAAAGATCCTTACTTAGGAACTGTTTTAATTAGCTATGTGTGAAATACTATAAAAGCAAGCTTGAATCCTTCCAGGTCAGGATAGGTGTAGCAGCATGTCTATTTAATTTAAATTATCAAAACAGCTAATATCAAAACTAAAATGTTTTACAGAATTATCCCCCCCTTGGAAGAGATGAAAGAAAAAATGAGCCAGTGCAGCAGAAGTTTGTTATATCACTTTGTGCAGCTCCTAAATAGTTCCATAGGATAAGGTGATCAACTTTAACAAAAAGGAGATAAACTAAAATATATTGGGACACCTCAAGCACTGCAACTGTACACAAAGCAAGGTGTGGTGCAGTATACACTGCAGAGCTAAAGGTCAACAATCGCAACAGGAGTCTACAGTCAGAAGATGTTTAAGGGCTTTAAGATGTGATCTGAGCGCTGACTTCCTGGTTTAATGATTTAGAGGCACAGAGCTGCTCAAGAACATGGGGGAAAGGCTACTTCATCTCCTTGTGTTGAAATGGGAAGAGCTACTTGCACGCTCACCAAAATGCTGCATCCCAAACAGCTTGGCTGACAGCTGAGAAAGCTTAGTCTGTTAGCTCAACAGAACAAAATCTCTAGGGAATTCTTTTCCATTCAGCTCCTAACATGAGGCACAACAGAACCTGCCATGGGGTCCTCTGTGCCATTTTTTTTTGTGGCAAGCAATGATTAAACAAAGGTTTAAAGGGATTTATAAGGTCTTTAAGATACCTCTGAGATCTTCAATAGTTTCCCGTGTTGGCAGCTCCTAAAAATAAAAAGAAGAAACAGACAAAACTAGCATGGGCATTTATTAAATTCCATTGGAAAAAACATCAATGCAACAGCTGTCTAATTAAAGGTTAATTACAGCATTGGTAAGTTGCTTAACATCACTGAAATCTGGACATGTACCTTGCACAAAATGCAAGGGGTGGGTGGGGGAGATGGTTATAGAACAGTCATGCTCCAAGTTGCATCATTGCAATTGTGTGTGATGTCTGGGGAGGGGAAAAAAAAAACAACCAGTAAGATTTCTTTTTAAAAAAAAACATTTTGCAGTGCCTAATCCAGATACATATTTTTTTTAATCATTAAGGAATAGAATGTGTTCATCTGTTCCAGTTTTCCAGCTACATGTTTCCAAAGCACTAAAATGACAAGTTTTGTCTCCAGTACTTGGTAAAAATTTCTCAATGGAAAACTAGAGGACAGAGCCATTATATCATAGAGTCATTTAGATTGTAAGGAAGCTTTGGAGGTCATTTAGTCCAAATCCCCTCTGCCATACACACACACTCAAAGCAGGTACAGTTAGAGCAGGTTGCTCAGGGCCATGTTCAGCAGAGCTTTGAATATCTCCAAAGATGGAGATTTCACAACCTCTCCAGACAATCTCTTCCAGTATTTGACCACCCTCTTGGTAGGGGAAAAAAACCAACCAACCACCCACAAAAAACATTATATCTAAATGATCTAATTGTAGCTTTCAATGCCTGCAAGTTGCAGCCACTGTCTCTTGTCCTGTCAGTGGGCACCTCCGAGAAGAGAGCGCTCAATCTTCTCTGTATCTTACCATTAGGAAGCTGAAGACAGCACTAAGTTGTTCTTCTAGTCTTACAAAAGTGGGGTTTTTTAGCCTTACAAAGGCTAAAACATCCCATCTGCCTGTCCTCATACATCACATACATCATTCCTCAACCACCTTGGTAGCTTCTGCTGGATTCTCATAAGCAGGTCAATGTCTGAGGAGCTCAAAACTAAACACAATACTCCAGAAGAATACTTCAGGAGTCTAAATTCAACAGCCTAAGTACATAACTAGAAAAAAATTATGGGGAAAAATTAATGTGGCACTCTTCTGGCCAACAGGCACCAAAACCACAAGGAAAATAATTATTATCTCCTACAATTTCATGGTGGTATCCTGGCAGCAGGAACAGGAAACTAGGTTTGACAAGACCCGACCTACATGTTTGCAAGTGGGAGACTTGGACAAGATCCCAAGAAGAAATGGGTTTGCAGAATGGACAAATACCAGAATACTGGGGGCTAGGACAGAAACAAAGTGAAAAATATATTTCATAAAAGAAAACTATAAATGTCTGTGAATCATACAGATGCTACAAAAAGGTAAAAACACTCCAGGAAATGAGGAAATAGTTCTGATTCAGACCAGGATTTGAATAGTTTGCAATAAATAGGGACACAGGGTGGGAGTGGAGGGATATGAAGACATAATGAAGTATCAAATAGCTACTTATTCAGAGATCACTAACCATCCTCTGCACTGACTGGGGCAGGAGTCCTGTAGAAAAAATAGCATGGGATCACAGAATTAAAGATTTTATCACAGGATACATGGGGAGTAGCTTAAGATAACACAGACAGTATTATTCTGTTTCTTAATTTTTTTAAATACTTAACTCTTCAACCTTCTCATGGGTGTTTCCTTTTTTTTTTTTCATTAATAACATCTACATTCATCCCCTTCATCACTTTATACACTACTGATCTAGAAAGCATGGCTAGTGGCACAGCACATACATATATTTTTAACCTCATGTAGACATTTCCTAGATTTAAATGGTTTTTATGCTTTGTTTAAATATTCAAGATGTGTTGGGTTCACTTTATAAGCGTAAGTCTAGTTATGCAAAACCAAATTATTAATGCTCCAGCAGCAGATCCCCTTCTGTGGCAATGACAGGCTGCTCTGATTGCACTAGCCTCTTCCTTCTCTCAAAGCAGCCACAAAAAACAGTTGCTCTTGGCAAGACTTAAAAAAGCCATTTGGTATCTATAGAGCAGACAGACCCACTCCTAAAAAGTGCAGAATTATGTATACTAGTTTCAGCTTTGCAACCCAAACCTTTAGGACAAGCCTGACGGAGAACATTGGTATACCTAGTAGATCCATGGAACGACCCTTCCTCCCCAGGGCAGACCTATGCTTCAAGTGATCAGTACCTGGCAATACAAAACCCTGCGTGGTAAACTGTGGACTGCACAAAGTGAAGACACTATTACAGAAAACCGCATACTAACCATTTCTGGTGAGTTCTGCAAGTGCAGAGCCTGTACCCTTGAACTGTCATGAATTGTTTGGGTAGAGTCATCTTGGTTGGTCTCACTGTTGACACCATTGTCCTCAGTGTTATTGCTGAAAAGGAAGCAAATGAAAAATAAAGCAATGCTTCTTACCACAGAGGATCACAGTGAGTTCTGGGAAGCTGAGGAGTAATAACAGAATAGGAAGAAGTAGCACACCACAATGAAATGACAGCACATTTTTCCCCTCCAGTGCTGAAAGCACAGGGCTGAAAAATACTGTAATAACCCCTATTTGTAGCTTCTTCCTCACCAAGACAACTTGCTAAATATAAATAAATAAATAAATAAAATTCCCTCATTGTGAAATGATACTGGTGTCTTATTAAGTAGAGCATCGCTACGAGAAATATGACGTATCTTCAAACTCCCTATGTGTATGTAATGTCATTTAGCCTGCCTGACACACACACTGATTTATTGGCACAAAAGGATGTTGTGGGCTTCTCATTAGACATAACAGTCAAATGCTGCTCCTTTCACAACTTTTGCTTTTTACCTCCTTCTGTACATAGTGCTTATCTAACTGCCTGTTTATTTACAAACCTCTCACCAAACAACTGTTTGAAATGCAATACACAATGTGTATTAATATAATCACTAGACCAGAAAATAAAAGTTGTTCCTCTGGTTTTAGCCAAGGCAAACATATATCCATTACTAATTACATATGCTATAAGACAACTTGTTGATCACTTCCTTTGTAGATGCATTCAACTATCCACTAACTCTTTATATTCATATTTTCTACTGGCTTTTCCATGGATATAAGCAAGTATTTTCAGACAAGGTTTACTAATGAGGGAGAACATGTGTTGGTTTAGCACAACAAAAGTTCAGTTAAAAAAAACCCACAAAATCAACACTATAGTGAAATGACAAAAACTATGGGTTTAGGCTTGTTTGTTTGAGAGGTGGTTTTTTTTTCCTCCCAAAGCCTTATTTTTAAAACCCTAGAGCTGTATATAAGCTATAAAATTATTTACCTCAGGGTCTCAGTCACTTTTCCATAATTTTTTTTGTAGTTAGCTGGCTTCAAAAACTTGTTCAACCAACCCATCAACTACCAGGGCCTGTTCAAAAACTTCCGTCATCCATCTTGTCAAAATACTAGGTTCTTTATTTTCTGATCAAGTACTAAATAATGGACTGTTGTGCCTAGGACCTCCTACAAGGAACAGTTATGTCATTTAACATGCCAGTTTTAAGTGAATCTACCTCTACTTCTTAGCCAAAACAAAGGCAGGATAATGAAAGTTTGCATTCATTTCATCAGCCAGTGAACAGGAAAATAGCGACGCTCTGTTTAAATTTGAGCCAGCCTAGAACAACTGATGAACCTCTTCAATAACTGTATCAGACATCTGTAAACAGGAAATAGCTTTGCGGGCTGGTGAGAACTAATGAAAAAGAGCCTGAAAGGCATCACCCAATCTAAAATAAAAACCTTGTATGGTCAGTGACACACAGAAGATGCATTTCTCAGAAGAGTCTCGACACAGGCAGACCTTGACACTCCCAGCAATGTCACTGCCCGGAGCATAGCACAGAAGTGCATGTGTAAAGACACAGAGGAGCAGTAGGATAGAGGTACACAAACGATCTTGACACTACTTAGCTTGCACAGAGCTAGCAGCAGCTACTGCAAATGCACCAAAAAATACCCAAAGTTCTTCTATACAGAGCTCTCTGTTGAAGTCTGACTGGTAGTCGTAACAAACCTACTTGGTTAAAACTTCATTTGGACATTTTTGCGTGGCCGTCACTATTGGATATACCTGATTTCAGCACTTTTCACATCCATCATGAGGCTTGGGAACACTGGAAGCTGCTTGCCAGCTTCATTTGTTGTATGACTTAATCTTGAAAAACCAGCAAGAGAGGTCTCCATTTATTCCAAAAAGTGTACAGTGGAATATTCTACCTATTACACAAAACTGGAAAATGTCAGTACTAGTCTTTATCCCAATACTATTTTTACTTCTAATAGCAGCTCAACCTGGAAGCAGCCTTATTGACTTTGATTGTTTATTTGCAGCAAAGACATAGTACTTGGCTCCTCAGTAGAGAGGCTGCAAATACCTACCAAAAGCCCCTGAGAAGTAAAAGCAGTTCTAGCTTTCCTCATGAACAGGACCATAGAAGCATCATAGGCAGTCACAATAAAACATAAGGGGGAAAAGCAACTTGCACATCTAGGTTGGATCAAGAGGGAACTTACTATAAACACACAAAGGCAACATGAACTCAGGGTTTCAAAACTGTGATATTACAGCATTTTCTTTGGCATCAGGTACATGCCACTTCCTCTCCTCTTCCCTGCAGGCAAGCACAGCAGGAAGAGGAAAGAGCAAACATTTAAGGCTTCCCCTGAAAACTCCCAGGTTTTCTCCAGGATCTTTTAGCACCTCCCAGACTGGTCTCTCCCTGCTGCCTTCATCATGCCCAGCTGCCACCCTACCCTCTGACTCAGGCACAGCTCTGCCTGCTCCACTACAAGCATGCTGCAGCCACAAAAAAGAAAAGCACTAGGCGGATTTTTAAAAGTGCAATTCCTCACACAACTAACTGTAAGGGGTTTTCCTACAGTCAACAGGCATTTCTGCTATGTAGGATCATGGTGCAAACTCATCTGTTTACAGAACGTACCAGCAATGTGCAATGAAATCCTTACCTATGATTTGAGGGCTGAACCATGTTTCCTTTTGGAACCTCTGTATCTTTACATTGTCTTCCATTTTTTCTTGAGAGCTTTTGTTGAGTTACTTCACCTTTATCAAACATAAGGTGCAGGCGGTAACTGATCACCTTTATTACTGTGAAGAACACTGTCACTGAGCTGCAGTACACAAAAACTGTAACTGCATTTGCTGGAAAAGCCTACAGAAGGAAATAATAAAGACATAATCATAACAGTTTATTTTGAGAAGATACTACTAAAATTTTTGAAGTAATGTTCAAACTCTTTATTCCTTACCATCTATTATTTGTACCTCTACTGAGTTTTACAACCACAAGAAGTAATATTTCATCCTGTATACTTGAGTTCTGCTCACAAAAAAGGTCTAAGTATTCCTTCAAATTTCAAACCATTTTACAAGATTTATTCTTCTTTCGATTAGCTGTGGATATTACTTATTTTTTAACAAAATCAGTAAAATCTCACAGTTGACAAACTTCATAAAACCTCTTCAAATACTGCATTCCCAGGATAATGTAGCTGCAGCCTGTCCTAAAATATGAACTTACAAAAATACAGACACAAAATGAAACATTAGTTATCCACAAACAGGAAACCCCTTTTGAAATACTCTGTCATCTTACCCTGCCTCTCAGTTACAATTTAACAGTAAAATCCTGTAGTTTGATCTCCTTTTTCTAACACTTCACATGTTCCCAAGTATCTTTACTGCTGAAGAATTTTAAATAATTAATCAGGACGAGTCAAAACAGATGAATAAAATGCATTTGGAGAGGCAGCGTCTTTGAATTCTTTTTCTAAAGTTCATAATTGTTAATTTGCAGCTGTCTGTGATGTATTTGCTGATCTGTGACAAGCACCATATTTCTTAGTCATTAAAATTAATTACAGTTCAACTGGAGTCTGTAAAGTTCTTCCACAGACATAACATACTAACAAGATTTTTATATGTAAATACTTCCTTACAGTAAAGGGCAAATCATAGTGATGGACACTTGCAGTTATAATTGAAGGTCCAAAGCTTTTACCATTACAGTCATGGAACACCCTTATGTATTGTCACACAGTTACAGCCTCACAGTGAGTTTAACCTCTTACCAGGTTGTTTTTCTTTTTTAAACAGAGCATTGCTGTATAATTCTCTGCAAAATTTGTAGCAGGGAACAAAAAACAAACAAACAAACAAAAAGAAAAAAAAAGGAAGATTTTCAGTGCTCAGGATTTGCTAAATGCCTACTGAATTTCATTTTTAAGAATGGTCTTTACTTTGACCCTAAAGCTATCATTTTAAGTATCAGCACTGCAGGTCAAGTGTTTTACATTTGGATATAAAAGATCAGGATTCTTTTCAAATTCATAAATAAACCACACTGACCACACAGGTGAAGGGAGGGGAACACGGCATGCTTACTTCATCTCTAAAACAAGTCACCACATTTATCTTGATGTTGAAATGAACATGTTGAATCATTTCTGTGTTATTACAAGCAAGTGGGTTGCTATTCTGCTGCTGCTTTTGGCTTAGTGAGACTTCATACCTTCAAGATGTACACGTGAAAATTTTCAGGCAAATCCTTTTTTATTACTATTCTGATTCATACACAAAGAATCTATTTGCAAAAAAGTGCAGAAGCTATTTATCATGTAGGTACTACTTACTAATGGTCCCTAACAAGAAAGACAGTACTTTCTACAAGTTGAGGCTTAGTCTGGTAAAAGTACTTTGTAATACTATGTATATATTGACACTAAGCATACCCTTCAGGTTTTTAGCAAATCCGGGCCAGAAGCAGGATCAGTTTGCAAGGCCATGCTCTCAGGGTATAAGGTTTGATGGATGAAGCTAAAGAATTTGTGGTTTATGACTAATGTATTCACAAAACACAAGTTAAAAATTGTTTGGTTTCACAAAGAATGACAGCAAATTATCTGTAATGATTTGCTTAAAAAAAGATTTGTCCACTTTGCAGGGAATCTCTTCAACTATACGCTACAAAGCACAGGCTGACCACTTATTATGAAATTACAAGTCAGAATGAGTCACTAGAAAAGAAGTGCTCTAGAGGTGATGTTCATAAAGCTTAATAAATATTACATGAATAATGTCAAGAGGACACAACAAAAATAGACTTCCACTAGTGCAGTCTATGCACACACAGAGCATGCTACAAGGGAGAATCAAAGGGAGCTCCTAGATTTCTAAGTGGAAAAGAGGGCCACTTTTAGCAAGTGCTGAGTGCTGCATGTCCTCATCCCTGCCTTGTGACCAGACCTACCCGAGCTGCACCCGAGCCTGCCTGTCATCTCCCTGCCCATCTGCCCAAGTTATACAGTGCTTCCCCCCATACACGTCATGCATGCTCACAATCCCAAGCCTGCCTATGTATAACAAGGCCAGTGCATCCTTAATATTCTGAATCTTACGGCAAGCCAAGTAGTACAAGCCAGCAGCTTGCTCCCTGCCCACATGAGGAATTACGAGAAAGATGAAGCTGAGAATGGAAAGCCATCGATTTTCTGAATCAGGCTTCTTGCGCAAGGTCTTTATGACTGCAGTTGGTGTTCCCAGGTACGGACAGGTGAAAGCTATCAAATCTGCTTGAGCTAAGCAGGAATTAAGTTACAGACCACTAAAGAATTATATGACAGATTCACTTTTGATGCACTACAGTTATAATTAGCCTGGTTTCCTATGGAAACGAGGTTTTATAATCACGCCATGTGTCTGTGTATTCATCATCTCTCTCCATCACCTCTGCTGAATAACTTTTTAATTCTTTGGCTACTTTCAACTAACTTTGAGAGAATACACCCCAGTGGGACAAGGTCACAGCAGCACACCTCCTGCATTAACGAGAGGAACCCACGCAGCTCTCTGACCTTCTGAATGCCAGTGAAATGAATGACGGTAAAAGCTTCAATTGAGCTGACATCTTATTAGAAGCTAGAAAAAAACCCATCCACAAATACAAATTCATTAGAAAACAGGCTTCATGACATCCCACAGATTTCTATGGAAGCTGTAGCTCTAGCTTTCTTTGCTCTTGCCCAATTAAAAACTCTACCATAACGCACTTTTTGTTTTCCAGTAGCTTCTGTTGTTATACCTCACACCAGAACAGCGTGGGGTCTCAGGCAGAAATGCAGGCTGGTGTGTTGGGGCTTCCACCCACCCAGAGAATGGCCAAATTCTTCTCCACTAATGTCTACTAATGTTATTCGACTAGCACAAAGGCAGAGGTGACTAAAGTATATACCTCCTAATATAAAGGTGTGTAACCTCTGAACAAAATACCACACCTTGTAAATTGGATTGAATGACTAAAGTCGATTAGACCCAGGTGTATCCCACCTGATGCATCTAAAGCAAGATGGTGCTGCACCTGGGCCTCACTGCCTTGGTGTGCTACAGAACACAAATGAGGAAACCACCAAATCAAACATGCAGTCAGCCACTACCTCAGGGTTGCAGCGGTATGAGTGGGAGTTATAATATTAGAGCCAAAGATAAATATTTTTAAGTTAATTTAGGTGAATTAATAAGAAGGAGTTGTTCATCACACAGTATAAAACATGGGAAAATGGGTGGCAAACAAAATTCCAGGGGTATACACTCAGTTGTAAGTGCACATCCTATCACACAGTAAATACAGTAAGTACAGTGTAGCTTACCTCTCTTTTGTGGAGGTATATCCTTACTTTTACAGAGAGGTAAAGTGTGGCCAAATGGGACTGGAAGCAGTTAACACACTGCAAGTTTTATTGCAGTTTACCTCTGAGTAATTTATGCGCCCACACCTTTATACTGCCACGTTGTACTTCTATCACAGCATGATTTGAAGATCTAATATGTAAGAAGTAACAACCCTGTAAGTTAAAGGGCTTCCTATCCAACAGAAGACAGAAGAAACACGAAGCTATTCTGGGGACTCACCAAAACATGGACGCGCATTCCCTTGTGGCTTGTAAAATAAGTTATAGTACAAGCATTCCCAAGGTTGTATCTCTGTGCCACTGGTGTTTCACTGGGGCTGAATTCAGCCCAGTGACTTTGCATAACAATTGCCACTATTTTCATGCACAAAACACCTGGGAACCCTGGACTTTTTGGTGGAATAAAATAACTTTAATTCTTAACCTATTATGAGAGTTGACATGGAAAAGTTAGAAGAGATCTCATGAGAATTTGGAAGTTGATTTTAACAGCAGTGATGCTCCAGATAATATCCAAGGTACATTTTTAATTGTGTATTTACTGTTACACAGGATAAACAAGAAAGAAAAGGAAGAGATGGAAATACAGATCTGCATTTTCAGAGGTGGAGAAGCTAATAAAGGAACCATTAGTACCAAAGTAAGCTATGCTGACAAAGCTAGAGTGAAATCCTCGATCCACACGACAGAAACAACTTGATACTATAAGCTTCCCGACGCTACTGTCAGCACGTCTCTGCTTGAGCTAGTGTGAAAAAATCTAAAAACAGCTGGATGAGTTTTGCCATTTCATTCAAATCAAACCATTTCAGACAGGCTGTCTGACTTCGACAGAAGTGTGATTAAGATCATCCCAAGCAGAGGAAAATTTTAAAAAGTAGTACTCTGACTTGTTTTGACTTTGCCATTTCAAGAAATGTCACTTACTGCTTTAGCTGAATCCAAAACTATTGGTGTCAAGTCTGTAACATAAATATTGCCCCAAACATTACTGAATAAAACTGCCTAAAGAAAACCTTCTGTTAAAAAGCAGGTTCAAGCATCCGAGTGGCAAGAATACACGTCTTGCACAAAGTTTACAAACCACAACTACTTAAAAGCAAGAAAACAAATACTTAAGGACATCATTACTCTCAAGCAGCCAGCATAATAAATGCATTATTCTTATCAAGGATGAAGCATTCCCATAGCAATATATAGCTCAAGAACACAAGTCCTGCATTTAACCAGATGATTCATCAGAAAGTTGGCCGGTCTGCAGAAAAAGCAAGTCCACCTAGATAGGCAAAGATGATGCCGGAGAGAGAGACAGAGTTCAGTAGATAAGTTTTTTTTCCCCTTCCCTTTAAATAATGTCTTTTTTTACCATAGTTCTGGTATACAATCTTTGTATTCAGTGCTATTTTGTGCAGCCCTGCATGCCTTCTTCCATGCTATTAATTCAGACGTTTCCCACAAGGAAATAAATATTCTTTCAGATGCATGCATCAACTGAAAAAAAGTTAATCTTCACTTTTTTTCCTTTTTAATCACACAAACCACTTTGACAGTAAATCCTACAATGTAAGACTCTTGCTGGTTTGCATAGGAAATAGACCCTACCAATCAGTTCATTAACTCCATGAGCCACGCTTATAGGAAACCACTGCAGCCCATACCACAAAATACAGTATACCAATTGATTTTTAAAAATACAAGATTTGCTTTTCACTGGGATTGCAGAGGGATTCATGGATGTGCCTTTGAAAATCAGGCCAATGTCTGACCACAAAGTGTAAACAGACCCATTTAGAAATTTTACCAAAAAAAAAAAATTTCTACAGAACTTAGTTGAGTCACTGCGAAAACCAAAAGGATGGAATCTTTTCCCAGTGGAAGCAATATTAAGCTACAATCACTAAAGAACACACCAATGAATGGACACAATGATCCAGCAAACTACACTTTTAAGCTCTTCTCGCACAGTAGGAAAACACAAAAAAAAACAGCAAAAGTTTCAAGTTTTCAAAGACAATAATTTCAAAGTCTGGCAAATGAACTCCAGATATTAAAATTATTTATTTGCAATGTTTAAATTTCAGCACAAAGAGAGCTGCATGTCACGAAGAGCCATGTGACTCCCCAGTGACATTCAGCAAGCCATATTAATTATGTGCTGTTTGGATTGTTCCATCTATTTACCCTTCTCAGCAGGTAAGGCTGGAGCAGACTTAGGAAAATAAATGTCTCTAAAAGAGCTTTTTTTTGAACTAACGTCCCCACAGCCGTGCAGCACTTGCAGAGGCCGGCGTTGCTCCCCTCCCCAAGGAACCCTACCCGGCTGCTGCAGCAGGGCTGAGGGGTCCGGACCCGGACTAACGCACCCGCCGTTAACCTTTAGGGACAAAATCCTTAGGGAAAGTCCGCCATGCCTATCTTTTAACACCCCCACCCCCTACCGCCAGAAGCCAGTTTCCCCCCCGTGGCGCTCAGGCCCCCGCCGCTGCCGCCCCCAGGCCGGGCCCCGCGGCCCCCCCGGCGGCGGGGGGGGGGCGGACACCGTGACGCCGCGATGGCGTCATCGCTCCGCGACGCGGGGCCCGCCGCTGGGGCCTGCTCCCGGGGCGGCGGGCGCTTCCATTGCGTGTTTATCCCCCTCGGTGGGGGAGTGCGGTGGCTGCCGTCACGTCCCGTAACACTCGCCCTAATCACCGGGGGCCGTCACGTCCTGTAACACTCGCCTTAATCACCGGGGCCAGGGTCCAAGTTCTTCACTTGCGTTAATTCGGTTTATAGCCGCGTGTTTTCCATCCCTGCAGGAGCTGGAGCGCTGGGGTAACGTGAGCCTGAGGTAACGCAGGCCTGAGGTGACGCGGGCCTGAGGTAACGTGGCCCAGAGGTGATGCGGGCCTGAGGTGACGCGGGCCTGAGGTGATGCGGCCCAGAGGTAACGCGGGCCTGAGGTGACGCGGCCCAGAGGTGACACGGGCCTGAGGTGACGCGGCCCAGAGGTAACGCGGCCCAGAGGCGACACAGGCCTGAGGTGACGCGGCCCAGAGGTAACGCAGGCCTGAGGTAACGCGGGCCTGAGGTGACGCGGCCCAGAGGTGACGCAGGCCTGAGCTGCTGCGGCCAGGGACCGTGTCGGTCCCACACATCCTGCCACAAAGCAGGAGGCCTTTCCCCCTGCTGTGCAGATGTGCGCGTGTTCTCTCACCGCCTAGTCAGAAACATCAAACTGTGCTGAAATCCCCATCCTTGCAATAAGCAGCATGCCCCCTGTGTGAGTGAAAGCAGAATATGGACTGGAAACATCACACTTTCTCCCTCCTAACCTCACTGCCACGTTTACCGCCATGTACAGCCTCGCTGCCAGTTCTTCCTTCACGCTGTGCCCTTCCCCAAATCACCTGATCTCTACAGCCCGTTTGCCCTTTCTGTGAAACAAGGACAATATATTCCACTGGAAAACACTCTGGAATTGAAAGATATAGTTTGGAACTGCTAAAGCCGTATTATTGCCGTCAACCAAAATCTTTTCTTTCCCAGCTCAGCGGTTGCCTAATCCTGTTAGTCACACTCAGAAGCCTCCCTCTTCTTTAGCAGCTTTAATCCCCACAGTGTTTTTCGACCAGAGTGATCTTTGGTCCCTGTGTCAGAACACAGCAGAACATACAGCCCTTCACGGTGTGCTCTCAGCACTTCTTTGGGGTCCCAGCAGTGTCTCTTAAGGGTTCCCGTCACCCGTGGGGACAGAGCCGTGCTACATCGACTGAGATCCTGGGCAGAGCGGGCCCCCTCCCCATGAACTGGGAGAAATGGGTGTATTTTACGTCAAGGCTTAGCTGCAAAATCACCACGTTACACAAGCCCCCAGAGCCATACCCACCTCCCGCTCCGGGCAGGGACGGGCAGAGGGGGGTGTCGGCAGGGGACTGGGGGGGAGAGGGGGTCTGCAGCGGGCAAGGGGAGATGGAGCGAGGCCGCGGGGTGCCCCCGGGGCTGGGAGCGGGGGAAAGCCAGCCCGGGGCTCCGGGCGGGGAGGGCGCGGGCGGGGGCGCCGCGCCGTCGCA
>JAVJGI010000062.1:82303655-82377690 GCA_035590275.1 Ibycter americanus
CAGCGAACGGGCAGCCGGGCCTCGGCCGGGCACGGGCCGGGTGTCCGGCTTCACCGGGCGGCGGGTGTCGCAACATGGGCGGCTCGGGCGGCCTGTGCCAGAAGCTGGGGCTGGCGGCGGGGGGGTTGCCGTGGCGGCGAGCCGGCGGTGGAAGGGCAGGGGGAAGCGGGCTTACCTGCCGCACAGGCGGAGCCCGGTCCCGGCCTCTTGGACCGGAGCTCGCTTGAAGCGGGACAGAACCCTGTGCACGACTGGAGCTGCACATCCAGGAGACTCCTCTTACTCCGGTGCGCTGTGTAGCCCTGGCTTTTGAAGATTACAGCAAACCCAGCGCCTTGCAGAGGAAAGGTTTAACAAGGTTTCACTGCCGAGCGATCATACGTATTTCTCTTTTTCATTGCGTGCGTTTAGCGTTGCTGAAGTTCACCCGCTTGGCAAACACCAAGCGAGAAAAGACGGTGGCTTAAAACCAGCAGAAACTCTTGTGCACTTGCCAGATTTGCTTTCAGCCGTTGGCATGGACAAAGGCACCTGAAAGAGTGAGGGAGCTGCTCAGTTCATGCTTAATGGACCCTTGGTCCGTCTGTCAGTACAATAGCATCTAAGATTTTGGCAGTTGTGGTATTGGAAGGCTGACTTACTAGAACAGATGTTTATGACTTGCCGTTATAGTTGTGTTTTGAATTGGTGACCCAAAAGTGGAAATCTGTGTGCTTCCATAAATGTCTAAAGCCATCTTAACTCACTTTCCTTTTTGTTCTGAATGTGCCAAATGTGCAGCAACATGTTACTTCCCCCCACCCCCACCCACCCCCCGTTAGGAGTCCTTAAATAGTCCAGTAGAAATAAAAAAGCTTCATTCAAGTTTGAAGCACTTTGTTTTAAAAGCCCTTTGCAGTGTGTCTTGAAGGTCATCATGCATGGGTTGTTAAGACAAGGCTCAGTCATGGGACTGTTCCTGAGAATACTTTCACTATTCGTTTGATAAAGAAAGGACCTAGCTCAGCTACCTTTGTGGTTCGGTTTGTAGCACAAGACGATAAACTCTTAGAACATACCTTTCAGGTCATAGCCAACATCTTAATTTCTAGCAAGTTGTCTGTAGGCAGCTTGTGCCCTCCTAGTCGGCTGCTGTGTTCAGTGAGTTGCTGTACCTGAAGTATTCAGTGGCTTTCCTTAGACAAAAGTGGGTTGCTGCATGCTAGCCTCCTAAGGTGACAATGGCAAAGTCCATATCTGAAATGGATTCATAACCCTGTGGTTTAGCATAGCACCTAGAGCTGAGTCAGTTACTGCTGTGAACTGATTACCATTATCATCTCTGTGTATGTGGATAATGGCAGAGCGTTTTTAAAAACATGCTTGTGATTATAACCTTGGTATATGTACCTGTTTCGCTGATTTCATTACTACTGTTGCACATGTGCTTAGTTAGCTACTTAGTTTTCTCTCCCAGATTTCATAGTGAAGTTTGAAGACAATATTGAATATGCTAAATAAAATTATGTCTCTTGATCATCCAGCTGAATGACAGCGTTGGGAGACAGCAGTGTGCTAGTGGTGCAATATACTTTTGTACACTATTGTAATTAAGTTCAACATGAATTTAAAATGACTGCCAATCGTGACAGTATCCCCTGTTCTATTAACTCATCCATTCATCAAAGATTTCACTTTATTCTTTTACTGTAGTCTTTTCCAGTCTTACACAGTAGGAGTGCAAACCTGACAGGATTGACTGATGGACTTGCTTGGTGTGGCTAGTAACAGTTCAGCAGTGGCTATAGCTGCAGATAGGGATCCAGCAGCGTGCATTCCTCAGCTGCTCATTGCTGCTTTCCATGGACTGGTGGTGGTGGTGGTGGTGGTTCGATTCTCTCCATTAAGCAGTTCTAGGTAGTATACAAATGTATGAGTTTTGTGCTAGCATAGTTATTTTCATGAAGAAGGAGTTTTTCTTCCTTGTTCAACAAATTAGAAAAATGACTGCCCTTAACATGGTGTAGTAAGGAAAGCTACCCAAATTACTTCCTTAGCAAACAGGCAGGAACTAATTTTTCCAGTCAGGGGAAGGGAGCCCCTTCCGCCAGCGTATTTGATCCAGAAAGAATATATGTCTGGGCATGTGGTTGGCAGGCGATAGGCAAAGCAAGCATCTCAAAGACAAGGGTGTTAATTTCTCTCCAAGTAGTTTTATGGAGTTGGGATCTGTAGGACAGCCTATCTGGTGTCATTTCACTGGTGCCAAATTGACGTGACTGGGGAGAAGGTGCCACAAACAGAAGAGCCGTGAGAGCAGCAGCAGGATTTTAATAACAGCAATGACCATCTAAGTTTGTATGCACAAGTTTCCTTGGGCTCCTTTTGGGAGGTCGGAAAAAGTTTTTGGTTTTGCCACAGCAAAAAAAGGGAAACAGATATGCAAATGTTTCCTATGTTGGGAAGAAAAACTAACAAACTTGTTTGAGGGCTGAACAAGGAAGTAAGGGGCAACTCCTGAGTTTTGTTGGTAGCAGCTTCTTCAATTCTGTAGTTCATATAAAATAAACTTAATATTTAAAGGTTATTCAGAAACAGACAAAACAAAGGTGTAAAGAACACTCTTAGCTTTAGGTATGTGTGATAAAATGAAACATAGTACCCATGTCCTCTAATGTTGATTTGCAAACTGTGGGTGCTTTGTAAAATCTGGTGCAGGTGGCATGGTGAGAAGTTTCTCCGAAAAAGAACATGGTCTATTTTGAGAATAACTTCCTCATAAGCAGTTCTTATGGTCTTAGATATACTTTATAGGTTAAGAAGATAACCTGAAATTAAGGATTAAGAGGTGGACTTCACCTATCTAAAGTCTGGAGAAAAAAAATAGAAGGAGAGTTTGAAGCTTTTCAAACCATCATGGATAGATAGTCAAGGAGTTCTGAATTAAATGATATTTTGACTGAAAAGCAGGTATCTTAAAAATTGCAAAAGTACTTGAACATTCTTAACTGTCTCCTGGGTACAAACTTAAACTTGGTTAAGTGTGCCAGTCGATTGCGATAAAGTTAAGTTTTATTGAAAATAAAAGACAAGAATTCATCTGCAAGACTGGGCACTAATACTTACATGTATCTTTTTAGCACATCTCAGCTGTTTTGCTGACTCTTTGAAAGAGCAACTTTTTTTCCTCTGGTGGAGTCGAAATGCTTTCTTCTGAGCAAGAGCACCCGATTAGTTACGAGACCAGTGGTTGTTTAAGGGCTCGGTGCAGCTTCTCCTGATTCTTTTTTAGTATTCTGAAGAAAGCTAATAATATGTTTGGATAGAGTATGCAAGGTTTTTAATTTTCTGAAGGCTAGTGTAGAGAGAACGCAGAGGTTCACAGTTCTGGGATTGATTTCAGACTGTGCACTTAACAGTCACATTTCAGACTTCTGCCTTAATAAAAAAAATGCAGTTTATCTCTAGTACAGCAGCTTTGTGTACTTGTAGGAGACATTACAAAAAGTTCAGAATATCTTGCTTACGGCATAGGCCCATCCATGAATGCAAAGTAAAGCACAAAGTTGATTCTGTGCAGATTATGTGTACTAATACAATACTGATAAAGTAGTTTGTTGTAGATGGATATGCGAGTAGGGTTCACTTTGCTATGGCTTTCACCAGCTCTTCCAACATCCTGGGATCCTTTGCAGCCCTCAGCTGTCTGAAACGTATTGAGTTTATGTTGCTTTTTGAAATGATCAAGGACAGCTTGAGTTTCAAGGATTGTTGAATAAGGCCATGGACATGACAGTGCTAATGAGAGCAATACTTGAAATCTGAAGGAATCAAACATACAAGAGAACAGTAAAACTGCAAGTGGACCATCCAGTGTAAGGTGACATTCTTCAAACTAGTCTCATGAAAAGCAGTCAGAAAACAGAAATCATTTGGTTTTAAAACCTAAAAAGGAAGTGTGATGTGGTTTGACAGAACTGTTGAATCAGTTGCTTTTGATGAGGGAGGGTGTCCCGGAGTTTGAGAAAAGCAAGAACAAACTGTCTCTGGTTCTTCACTTTTACAGGTTATTTGTAGCAGAGTTGCTCAAGTTATGCTATTAAACACCTTTAAAATTAAATGGAGATATTTTCAAGAACTCATAAAAATTACTTTCTTTCTAACTTCTCCACCTAGCAACTTGAGGCTAGCTGGTTGGGGAGAGGAAGAGAAAGAAACTAGAGTTAAGCCTATCTGCCATCTTCTGAACTTTATTTATTCTGAAATCACTAGGGTGCATAATTTGTCTCTTGACAATGTTTTGAACTTGCTCACATCACAAGTAGGGCTGTAAGGGTTACTTAAATGTTATTAAGTGTTTGACATTCAGGATCTTCTAATGTACAGTTACCAAGAAAATTCAAAATTAAATTCTGTTAGAATGGTCTTTAGTAGCTTTGAGGAAGAAGAGAGATGGCTTTTCAGCATGTTTGAGCTTCAACCTAACTTTCTTTAGAAAGTTCAAGAGGTCTTCTAATGGCAGTAAAACTTGGAGTTTTTTCTGTCAATAGCACTGTGCCAATTACTGCTCACCTGTTATATTGTAGCAAAACTAAAAAACCTGATTTTCTACAGGTATGAATTTTGCGCCTCCCTCTCGTCCTCGTGGCATTCTCATTCATGGAACTTGTGCTCTCCTGTTCCCTTCCACATCCTCAGTATCCCCAATAGGCTAAGCCTGGCTGTCCCAGGGTGCCCACCTCCAGTACTGGGTGGCTCCTGCACCTCCTATAGCAGGCTGCATATGCTGTAATTGGTTTGAAACTGCTTGTATTGCCTAGGTAGCCGCTAAGCTCCTGCTGGCTGGTGTCTCTGAGGTCTGAAGGGGAATGAATGTTTTTTCTGGCTGGACTAACTGGAGTTCCTCTTCCATAAGAAACTGACTTTCGTAAAACCCATAGGAACCACATCTCTGAGAAAGTGGTATCGCTTTGACTAATGTCAGCCAGATAAGATGGTGGGGCCAGAAGTTATTTAGCAGTTTAAAATTCTTATGCTGTAGTTTTCCATGCTGTGTTCCTATAGGAAGTCATGGTCATTAAATGCTTTGCACTGTTCTTAATTATTTGAATTGCGTAAAGCTAGAAACTGTTCCAGGTACACCCGCTTCCTGTCTCATGTCTGAGTGGCAGTAGCCCTGCCTGGTGCTTTGCTATGAAGATAGTATTGCTGCATGACAACATAAGAACTGGTCATACATTCTGAAGCATCTGGAAGTTTAATAGCAGGAAGGAGCTCTAGTTTTAATAACCTTGTCCACTTTGTGTTCTTTAACAAAAACCCAAAACCAACAAAAAAACCAAACCACAAAAAACGCCCACCAAAAAAAGATAATCAAACCACCCTTAGGCAGCCTGCGGTAGGATTGCAGAATGTCATCAATTTGGGAGACAGCATCTCATCTACATAAAAGGCGGCTGTGGTCTATTAAAAGTTAGCGTGTCATTGAATTCTAGTAAGTGTTTCTTTTCAATATAGTTATGTCATATGAAAGTGGTCTACTTTGTTTCATAAAACATTGCTCCCAGTAATTTGTTTCATTAATTGATATGTGCTCAGACTATGTAGACAGGGATTTTATTTTTTAGAGACCCTGAAGGCTAGCTGGATTCTGTGGGAGCAGCAAATGCTTAGCAGCCTTGGGCTATGGTGTATCTTCTTCCAGCTCATCAAAGGAAACGTTTTGTGCTATGTCCATTTTATATTCAGTTGATATATTTACTTGCTGCATATAAATGTTTTATATTTTGTGTTCAGAAAGATACTGGGATTCAAGAAAGAACGATTTTGAGTAACTGCTGCGATTGTCTCAATCTGCAGTAGAAATAACTAGCTCTACAATATCATAGAGGCTAATTTCCAGTTGAAGGCTGTGTTTCAGCATTTAAAATTAATATTCAGGAACTTAATGATTTTTATACAGTATCTGTCAAATAAAATTTTGTGAACTACTGCTCTGTAGCACAATATTTATTTGTAAGGTCTGTAAGCTTCCAGGGGAGGAGTAACATCCAGCAGTTATGTTATTTGTAGTTGAAGACTTAACTGCAATAGCTGTTTATTTCACCTTGATCTGTTATCTTCTAAATTTGCTACCGTTTGGTGTTTTTCTGTATCTCAAGTCTGGACATTAACAGGTGGAAAAAAGTGCTCATTAATTTAGAATAAATTCCCTCAAAGTAAACAAGGTGCAGGTATATTTACATATAGTCCTTAATGCTGGAAATGAGATTCTAGGCTGAAACACTAGCTAAGTGTAATATAATTAAAACACCTATATAAATACCCCTATTTATAACTCATTTTTAATGCAGACTTTCACTTTAATGTTTCTCCAACTATGTCCATCTGACAACTGTAGAGTTGTGCTGTATTTGGTCTTGAGGCTGTTTGCATCTTTAACAGGTAGTATTATTAATTCAAGAGTAATGATACTTTGATCTTTTTCTGGATCTTACTTGGTTCTTCATGTCTTTATCCTCTCCCTGTCTGCCTTCTCTCTCATTGTAAGACACCAAGTGATCGGTTTACAGCTGTTGGAAGGTTTTTTTCTTTTTTCCTGCTCCATGTTGGACTCTTTCCTTTGCAGATTTCAGCAAGAGGCTGCTGATCTCTTGATGCCCAACATGGGGAGTCATGTTCTAGTCTGTATGTCACATTTGCTGACTGTATTTTCTGAAAAAAAGGTCTGTTTTGGGGTAGCATTATATGTTGAAGTGTAGGACTTTGGATTAGAGTGTTTGCCATATTTGTATACTAAAGAAGACTTCAAGCATTACTTGGCTTGGTGGTTTTGTTGGTTTTTTTTAAAGCTGGTACCTAAGGATATGGTCACATACCTGCCTCTGAAAACTGCAATGAGCGAGCAACCTGTTTCCATAGAAGTCAATGGAAAAACAGGCAACTAAACACCTCCCATTAGTTGTAAAAATACTTACACAGTTTTGTTCATTCCCCTACACAGTGAGAAATAAGTTTAGCTGCTGACCGTAACACTTCTGAAATGAGGTATTGTACTTAAATAAACAGATTGCAGAATGGAGTTGGGATTTGGCTTTGATAGTGTAAGCCTAGCATTGGGAAATATTGGAATATAACTGAGTTTTCAGTTACAGATTATTTCCACCTCCCTCCTCCCCTCCTTGGGACTGCAAGCACAGTGCATGCCTTTGGACCCTCTTAACAAAAATTAAAATTCTATTAAAGAGTTGTGTTCTGCAACCTCAAAAGAATAGAGAAGTTATACATCATTGAACTGTATTTGGATGTTGAATGCTGTTTTGTGGTTTCTTTGACCTTAGAAGAGAATGGCTTTTTGTTTGCAATCTGTAAGCTTTCTTATCACTGAGTATAAACTTTCTTCTAAGCATGCTTCAGTGTTTCAAGTTCTGAAACATAATGGCCTTGTACAATGAATGTTTGCAAGGAGGGTTTGCAGCATGGGTGACTTCTGTCCTTGAATTTTATTTCTGATGATTTCTTAAAATGTAAAACATTGAAAGTCATCTCAGTGTCATTCAGTAATAATGCTTCTAAAAAGTGCAGCAATTTTTTTTTGTTATTGGAGCTTTGGGCTTGCTGGTTTTTTTTGTTAGAGGCAAAATTACGGCATTGAAGTCAACAAAAATATACATAATATGTATAGATAAAAATAGATAAAATATATTAAATACCAAATGACTTGGCTGTCTATAGTAGCAGAACCAAAATAACAGCTGGTGTCATAATTGTACATTCCTGGATTGACACTATAAAACTAATTTCACCATTTTTACCTTGCCTGACCATGTTACTGAGAGCTTACCTCAGATCGGTAACTGAAAGAGGATGTTTAAATTTTGACCCACTTATTGTATCTTAAAGTCATGGGTTATATATGGTAAGGTGGAGAAGTTACTTATTTGTATAATGTCACCACAGAAGTATTCTTCCTTCTTGGAGCTTCCTGCCAAGTTTAACCTTTTTTTTGTGTGTGGGGTCATAGCTCCAGTTAAATCAGTCCTAGACATGCCAGTGTTGGCTGTATAATCATGCTTTGTTCTCTTCATAATGACTGAAATCTGTGTTTTGGCAGGTGTGCTATTAACTTGGAGCTGATAAGTTGGCCCTCCCTCTCAAAAATGCAGGAGTAACTGCTTCATTGCTGTGGTTCATTATGGGACAAATTAAACCTTGGAACTGGTTATATTTTAGTTCTAAATGTTGGGGCACTTTTGTGGTTTTCTTTTCCACTAGGATTAAATGCCACTGTTCTTCCTGAAACTAATTGCATTTGTTTCCTCATGTGTTATGCAAAAAGGGAAAAATTGTACTTTTTAACTCATTACTGAATGTTATGCTAATTATTGAGTCAAAAGAGCAGGTTTTTCCCTTCCATTTTCTCCTCTCAAGTGAAAGGTAGCGCTGCCAATTTTGCAGAGTTCCCATTTCAAAGCAAGTGTTTTGCCTTTGCTATTAAAGAAGATGAGAGTTCTTGGAAATGCACGGTCCTAGGTGGGCTGTTCCTCAGCCACTGAAGAAACTGCAAGGATGGAAAGCAGGAATCCTTCTATCCCACAGAATATATTTTGATTATTTATTTTTTTTCTTCCCAGTTTTGTGTTTAAAAAAGTGGGCTCAAAAATTCTGGGGTTTTTTTTGCTTTGTTTTGAAGCAGGTTGTTTGGCAAAAATTGTTTAAAGGAATAAAACTCTTTCAAAAAACTGACAACCTAAGTCAGGATTGTTTATGGACTGCAACCTATTAAAATTCCTCATAGAAATGATATTAAAGGAGCTTCATGTTAACTGATGAAGTCCTAAGGGAACTCAATGACTGAAGTTGACTAAGCATGCACAACCAGAGTTTGTTTGGATTCATAGTGGTAGGCATCTTCAAAGGGACAGAGAAATTTTTTTTGTCTTCAGTTTATTCAAGTGGTTCTTTTCAATAGTAAGTTTCATCAAAGATTATTTTATGATGGAAAAAAGTAGTAAAGCTGGATTCCATCATTACGTGTCTGACTAAAACTAGATGTAAAAGGGGTTTAGATCTATTAAGTCTGAAATGTTGCTTGGCTTCTCACTTAGTACAGCAGGTGATGTGCAGCTTCATTTAGCAGCTAGCTGTGGGAGGAGGCTTCTCCACCCATCTCCAGGCACAGGTTCTGTCCCCTCCCATGGGTCAGCAGAATCTGCTCCTCTCTGCCTGCATGGCCAGTAGGTCTGGGTTAAATCAGCTGAGGGATCCAGCAGAAAACTATTGTAAAGCTATTTGCAGGCTTAATTTTCTGCTGAGCTCTCTCGCTAGTTGAGTCTCCCAAGACTACCCAGTTGCTGGACTCAGTGCAGGGGAAAAAAAAAACCTGTGAGGACAAGGGGCTATAACTGTGGAGGAGATTAAGATAAGTATTTTAGTGACAGCAGGCTCTTACAGTCTTGGCTGTGACACCAGCCTATACCCTTACACTTCAGTTCAGTTAGTAAGTCACCTTTAAAGGTAGAATGTGTTTTTAGTATTTATGTATCTATCTATATATTTATATTCAACTTTTCTAAACTTTAATTTTGAAGTGACTTTTTTTGTGCATTAAATACTCTTAATTTCAACACATCAAATACACCTTGATATAGACCACAAAGTAAAGCAACAAGGAAGTATGTAACTGCTGAGTGTAATATGTTACGATCAGGAAAAGTATGCCAACTATGTAAATACTTGTGCATATTCAGAAGCTGTGTATTCTCCTGATTAGCTTGAAATATCAAACTGCGTCAAGTCATGTTCTATTTACTTCAAAAAAACCCAGCAAACCAAAAAACTATAAATCCAAAACAAATTTGAATGAAATATTCTTGTTTATTTAAATTAAATCTTGAAAAAGTGATTTGAATAATGATAGATAAGTTAACTTGTTAGTTCTGCAGGAGGGTGGTGTCTGTCAGCTCTTGTCCCTGGATGCCATTTTTGAGATTATAAACCTCAGCTGTATTGCCCTGCTGAATTCGCTATGTTACATGGCATGTATGGATTTACTTTGTTTTGGAGTGACCAGGTCTTGAAATGGGATCAGGGAGGTGATTAATGTGTTTTCTGAATGTTTCTGTTGGAGGAAACTGTACCTGATGCATTATATTTTGACTGTGACTCCTTTTGCAGCTTGAATGTAATAGCTTTAGTTTTTTTATGAATAAGAAGTAGTTCCTCAAAAAAATAAATAAATCACTGTTTCATAGCAAATGTGGTGCTCTTTAAGGAATGGATACACAACCACTTTATTCTGTAGAGTTTGAAACCAGAAGAGTATCTTAGGAATGACTGTTTCACCACCTAACTGTTCCTACTTACTCTCAGCATTTCTTTCTAAAATCTACTTGCATTTTGGTCACTGTTTTTATTGCATAGCTGCATTTTAAAAACTAATAGCAAGCAAAGAAGAAAGAGCTTATAAGAAAGTAAGTGCTGTTTCAAATAAGTAGGGAAGTTCCTGGCAGATGCCACATAACTGAGTGTTTTGAGTTTTAAAGCTAAGTTTCAGGGTTGACTGATTTCCATGTAATTGTAATATTATGGAGGAATTGCTGTAATGAGGTGACTTTTCTTAAATGTAGTATTTAAATAGGAGAACTAAACTTATTATTTTATTAAACAGGGAACTTGAGGATGTTTAGTGTACAGTATGCTTTTGATTTTTGGCTGATGCAATATCCAAATCCTACATTTTGCAGAATTTACTGATGATTTACTGTTTAAATGATGATTATTTGAATGCGTAATTATAAACGCTTGTTACCTCTGGTACTTCCTTCTATGGCACAATAGAAATTTCTGTTTTGCATTACGGAACTATCTGAACAGCAAGTGAAGCACAAACGGCAGGCTGTAAAGTAACTCGGGAGTATCTGCAGCCTGTGCCAATAACTTGTTAAAACTGCTTCATTCTCTCAAGTTTCCATTTGCCCAAAGTTACTTTAATAATGGTTATTAAAGAAGTGAAGGGGAAGCAAAAAACGGTGATGCAAGGTGTGTTGAAGCTGTTGAAATCTCTTATCCCACTTTCTCTCCCTTCTTTTCCCTTTGTTTCCTCCAGACAGCCAGCTGACTCCCTGTCATTCTTACACTTCAGAGGTTTTCTTGTGCCACATGTCCCTCTGTGGGATGTGTTTTTCCTACAGGGTTGGTGTGTATTTGTCAATTTTTGCTGTCAAAGACTTTTTATGTCAAGCCTTGTCTTGTTTTGGCTTTCCAATTGGGAACACTTTGTTCAGGATTTTTTTTTATGTATGTTGGCTCCTGTGAAGTAGGACTCTTCTTTTTTTTTTCTCCTTCTTTTTTTTTTTTTTTTAAAGCTAGATGTTTTTAGACATACATTTAAGAATAAACTGTTGCTTTCAGTTTAGTTTGAAAGTTAAGAAATGCTTATATGCCAGCTGTAAAGGCATATAGATGATAGAGGAGCACGGTATCCCCGTAACAAAAGGTAGAGAAGTGCCTCCTGCCTATGTAATGAGTGTTTAAAGGATGAAATTCCTTTGCTGATGGTGAGCTCTAAACTTAATCTAGTGAGATAATCACAGTCCGACAGATACTGGCTACAGAGTTAACAGTTGTTATCCTGAGAACCCACAGGAGAAAACCACAGTATTTAAGCAGCAGTGCTGTATAGGCCAGTGTATCATCTTTTGTATGTGTTGAAGATGTTCTGATTGGTTAATGTTTTCACTGTGATAGTTAATTTATGGTTTAAATGCTTAATGTTTTCACTGTGGTAATCAATTTGCAGCTTAAAAACTGAGCATGGCTTCTATAAGCAGTGTTGAATTTTTAATTTCTAATTACAACCGGCACCAAACAACAGCTCCAAATAATGGAGGTGGGTCTCAATATTGACAAGGTATTGTGTTTCGTTAACTGGATATGCAACATTTAATAAGTTTTTTTTCTGCCTGTTAGTTCACAGGTAAAGATGCAGGGTTGCCCTGCTGGTTTTGTTGCATGTTGATTTAGTGAATTAACAGGAACCAGATTCACTTGCAAACAGTTGGAGAGGGAGCTGGCTGGGTGCGGGGGAGAGGGACGACAGTAGCAGCATTGTCTGGGCAATCTCTGTTTACAAGTAGAGGTGTATAGTAAAACATCTTTCTTTCTGGTATTCTCTAAGAATGATTTTATCAGTGGTGGTAAATGTAGTGGGCATGTAGGCGGTCTTACCTATAATCATAGTAACTTAAATAGCTATGCTATTAAATAGCTTATATTTGCAAAACCCATGATAGCCAGCTATTTAGCAAACTGTAGATAAGGTACCAAGAAGCCGTTGGTGGCAAATAACTAGTGAAAATAAGGTTGCTTAACGTTTTATTTTCAGTAGTAACAAAGAGAATATAAAGAGGGTAGAGAAGAAAGTATGAAGAGGGTAGGAGGGATAGAAAGGACTTGAGTATTTCAGGATGATTTTTTTGAAGTTTCAGCATTAAAAGGTAGTTTGAATTCAGTACATTTAAACCATTAAAAAGGTGTTCAAACCTTTGACTTGGCTTATCTCAGAATACATTGTTTACTCAATTGGTTTAAATGGCTGGTAACTGAAAATGATCAAATGGAAGTGCTGGAATGCATTATGAAATAAAATTATTTTAACTGCATAAAGTCTTTGGATTTCAGAAACTTTTGAAATGCAGTGTTGGATTAAGTGGGGACTTCAAGATAGATAAGGTTGGAGAGATTTAATCTGTATGTATTTAGTAACAAAAAGAAAACTAAGACTGTAGGAAATAACCTGCGTTAAGAGTAGCATTGAAGAGCTTAGTGCGAGGTGGCTGCTTGCTGCGTGTGCTGCAGCTAAAAGGTCTGTCCAGGCTTCCCTCAGGCTTGTGAGTACTGCTTCTTAAGCTACATGAATTTTAAAAATAAAAAGGAGAGAAGCTGAGGCAAGAATGTAAGCCTTTTATTTAAAGTTATGCTTTAAACAAAATGCTTGCAATTTCAATGAATACTTTCAGTTCCTCAAACTTTCAGCTTAGTCCTGAAGGGTAGCACTGGGAGTGTAGTTCTGGACCTGTCTGAATTTGGTGGAGCAGGCATGCACCCCAGGAATCTGATTTGTCTAGATGTGCTTTTTTCTATTATTTCTTGACCGGTTACAGCCTGTCTGCCCGTATCCAGGCTCTCACTTCATTATTATTTTTTTTCTTTTTCCCAATAAAACTTCAATCCAAGCTCACAAGAAAAGTTAATGGAGCAGGGAGGGCAGCTCTTGTCCAAATCTGGCCAGACCTGGACTACCACATTTTGCATCTCTAACCTGAACTGCTGCACTTGATCTCTTACCTTTTGCTCTCAGTAGCTTGAAGGAAGTGTTACTGCCAGAGGTGAGAGTTTGGAGATGGAAAGGTGGGAAGGGAATGGCACAGGAAAAGGAGGGGGGACTGGGAGAATTGACTGGCATTTTACTGGGACTTCTGCCTCCTTTTCTTTTCAAGCCTAAATTCTCTGACTTTCCTGACCAAGAACAGCATATGGGAACAGTAGTGGTTCAGCAGAGATGTTGCTGGTGCTGTTTTAATTAGAGGAACATGGACTTGGGAAGTACTGGCTGGCTCAGCAGGTCCAGTTCTGTTGCAGTCTTGAGCAACTGTGTGATAGATTTTAGTTTTTAACGATATGCGAACATCTTACCTGCATGCTGTTACACCATAAAATACTTGGCGGTGTGCCATATGATTAGTAGAAAGACTCCAGCTGTAACAATGATAATGCAGAAAGCAGGAATGATTAATGGCCTTACTACATAAGGAACCGTTACTTTTTTGACAGGAGTCTATGTTGGGTCTTTTGACTTTTTTGAGGAGTAAACTGTGCTTTACACTGCAGAGGAGGGCCAAAAGGGGGATGGGAGAAAAGAGGCAATATCTTGAAATCTGATAATGACTCCCCACCCTGGTAGCTCCAGATCTAGAAATGAGTTTAATCACAAGCGTGCCTGTAAGATAGATCAGCCAGGGTACCTGGGAGAATATTTTTACTGGTAAGAGCACCAGTGCTCTAGAGTCTGCATCCTGTTTCTAGATATGGCTAACGTCTGTTCTCATAACTTCTCTCAACCTTTGTTTAGCCTAGCAAAAAGCACAAGCTCTTCTGATTTTATATAAATAAAAGACATTACAGGATCCTAACTATTCTACTTCTGTTTTCTGCATCTGCTTCAGTTTAAGTTCCTGTTGTTGAACAGACATGTGCAGTTTTAGTTGTCCAGTATTTCATGTGAGGTCTTATGTTTGGTACAATTCTATTGACACTTCCCTGTTTCTACTAAAAAAAGCATTTTTTTGTGCCTTTTAGAATTGCGTGAGCTACTTGTGCAACTACATGTAACTGGTGGTTTTCCTTCTGTTAGCCAGAAGAGGCCAGCCATTTCTTCTTCCTTCACCTCTGCTTTATACCTGTAGATTTTATGATTGATCCCTTCCAAGTTTGCATGTTTTCTAATATGATGGTCTGGTCTTCCTCAGAGTGGGCAGTATCTGACTGTGTTATCAGTTCTTGAAATGCACCTTGTATTTTTACTCTGATTGCAAATTGGTATGTGAAACAAACTGGCTTCCTAGTAAACGCCTAATTATCCTGATAAATTGTCTCCTAGTATTTTCCTTTATACAACTGCTGTACAGAATTCTTTGATTATTCCTTATTCTGTCTGTATGATTTGACTTCCTGAAAAGTACTCGTATGTGCTCAGGTCTGCTACCTTACAGCTTTCTAAGAACCATGTATCAGGACAAAATGGAATTAGTGTGATGTAAACTACTTGTAATATAACTGCCATAATTTTGCTATTTTTTCTGTGTCTTGATGTCCTTAATTACTGTCCTTAATTTTCTTAAAAATTTATTCTTAGATAGTATTTAAGTTAAATTAAGTCTGTAGTTCAGTGATTATTTCAGTTTTTTTGAATATAGTTTACTTACTTCTATCAGAGTGCCATAACTTTAGTTACATAAAAATGTTTGATAGTAGATTTACACTTTTTACAACATTAGCCCTGCTCCAAGTAGGGTGGTTTGACATCTTGAGGTCTGTTCCAACCTAAATTATTTCATAATCCGATAAGCTACTTCCTTCAGTGAGCTAGGGTGAGCAATACTTGGATTTCCAAGTTCTTGTTAGTTACATTAGACCGCTGAGGAGTGTAAGGTTTTTTTTTCATCTCTGTGGTTAATAGCAGTATCTTTGTTACAGATGTTATTAGAATGCTCATGTATGCTTGCTGCACTGTCGAAAGTGTCTTGAATTATTAGGATTTGTACAATATCATTCTGTCAATTTCCACACTACTTTACTGCATGGCATTTGTATGTTTTCATTTTTCTCTCTGACTTAAGGATTTTTTGGTTTTTTTTTTATCTTCAGCTTGCTGATTTATATTTCATGGAATTATGGAAAATAACATGCCATAACATCTCTTTGCTCCCCCGCTATAAATGGGTCTGGGCATGTGGTGTCTCTTATATTCAAGCAGTGCCTGGTATATGGCACCCTAACCTCTGCTGCTGTGATGTTAATAAATTTACTTTCACCTTCATCACGTTGCAGAAAGGTAGAGTCACAAAGAGAGGTATGCTAAACTCAGAATTGAGTTGAAAATGGTGTTACCAGTGGGAATCGTATGCAGACTTAAAATAGTTGGTCAAATGCTTATTTCTAACTGTAGTACATGCAATGTTTGGGTAACAGTCCAAGGTGAGGTTTTACATTAGTTTGATGCAAAATAGTCTTCTCACATCCAACTTAGTCATCTCCTTTTAGATTTTGAATCATTCAGAAACAGTCTCTGGCTTTGCTTGTGTCAAAATAAATGAGGTGGACATAGGTTGTTCCTGCACTTTTGCATTCCTAATTAATTCAGCTTTTTTGGTAGGGATGACTTTAAATAGGCTTTGTACTTTTTAAATATTTTGGGCTGTGTTTGCCAGAAGTAAAGCGCTAATCTAAGTATGAACTTTACTCTTTGTGGAAAATAAACGGTCTGAAAAATGTTAAAAGTAAACCAAGAACTGCTGAACTGGCTCTTACCCAACTTAACATTGTAGGGGTATTGGAGACCGAAAAGGCAATTTAAAGGATTTGAAAAAGAAACAAGTGGGGGCTGAGTGAACAGGATAAGCACAAGATTGTAAAATGACTGCTTACAGGTTAGCAGCCAGCAAGGGCCAGGAAGCTGTGGAAGAGACAGAAGGATGCTATAGTAAAGGTTGCTAGGCTACTGTGAAGGAAGCACTTACGGAGCACTACTCAGCTATGCTGAGCATTTTTACTACCCAGCCGCTAAGTAATCTGTGTATAGTATTGCTGTTTTCCTGGCTACTGTCCGGAAAGGGAAGTTTGAACTGCTAAGAAACATTGCCCCTTTGTAGGATGAAACTTGGTCCCATGCCAGTTATTACCTTTTGCAAGACCAACTGTTTTTGGTTTCGGTCACATTGACTGACAAGGAATGTCAGGAATTCTGCTGAACGTGTTTGAAATGGAATAGCAAACAATAGGTCTTTGATTCAAGTATAAAAATATAAAAACTCTTGCATGAATTTAACTTGTTCTGGTGGTCCTGACTGGTGAGCTCTTGGTTTGCCTGGACTGTTTTGGCCTTCATTTCTTCTACTCTGTGTTAAGAAGCTTACTGAAAATGCGCTGTGGGTTCTCTTTTTTTCATCTGGATTTGATGTACTTTTTGAAATATTTTTAAGAGTGTAATTAATCTGTACTGGTAAAAAAGATTTCTTGTGATTGCAAATACAAGGTCATCAGTTTTTTCTCTGGGGAAAGGTGGTTCATCTGCTTTTTTTTGTATTAATGGGTTCCCTGTACTGTGTTTTGCCATACATATAGTTGGAAGACACATGCATTTATGATTATTCCTATTTGTAATTTAACCTTTGATCTTTGTCCCAGGAGATCATTTTAACAGAAGGTTAAGCTAAGTTACTCCCACAGACAGTGACAGAGGAACTGAATATGGCATTAGAGTTATGGTGTGTTAATGATTCCTTTGCAGCTGTTGTCTCTCTCCTTGGGAACTGTAACACAATAACCCAAGTTCTCTTTTCTTTTAACACCATTTACACTATTTTCTGAAGGTGTATTACAACTCTGCCAACGCTGTTGTGTTGCAAACAAGTCAGACGCTGAATACACACTGTAGGATGCAGCAGTGAAAAAAGATAATTTACTCTTTAGCATCCATAAAGGTACAGCGGATATAACGTAACATGCATTTGATACAAATCCAGTGCCCTTTTGCCAGCCAAGGACTCCCAAGGCAAGCTAACTCCCCTGGTGTATAGTCTCCCAACTTGTACTGATTTGTGCCCAGGGATTTCTTGAACTTAAACCCACTTTTTTGATGTAAATGCTCTTTGTGAAGTTGTCTTCTGTGAATTTGTGTAGGTGCTTTTTAAATCTGTGTAAAATAATAGTATTCACCTACTATGCCAAGAATGCCAAAGTTCACCTACCTCCGTGTTGTGTGAATGACTGCCACGTGTTTGATTCTTATCTGCTAATTTTGCTCAGGGATGTCCTCTTGTGTTGAGAAACCATGAACAATTGTTACTTATAGCTTACTTCAGTCCATAGGTGTTGTTACAGATTATGTTCTCAGATGTTTCTTTTCCTGGGGGAAGACTCCTTGTGTATTAACCATTCCTTGTAGCTCTGGACATGCTGTTTTGAGCACCCTGCTTGTATCCTTCTCAGTGTCCCTTTCAGTTCTGTTACATACTTTTTGAGATGAATAGGAGCCAGGATTGGGTGCAGTATTAAGGATGGATTTTATACAGTGGGATAATGTGTCCTGCTTTGTTTTCTAAGTCTTTTGTAAGAATTCTTAGCATTTGTTTTTGGTTTACTACTACTGCTATTTTTATTACTTCGGGATCTCATTCCAGAATGAATACCTTTTCCACAGCCTGTCATCATCTGTGGGATGTTAGGATTCTGGGCTTTCTTAAACCTGTGTGCATTACTTTACATTACAGTGGATATCTTGTGCTAGTTCAGTATCTACTCACACAGTTGCATGAAGAACTCATGACACTAGGTATTTCTTGCTTTTATAGCTTAGAATAGTTTAGGATTACCAAAACCCTTTTTCATGTTTATAAAAATTGCAATAATATTTTCACAACATTTAAAGTATACAATTATATGTGCAGTGCAACTTGTATGTGAAATTAATTACAAGACAATATTTTGATTCCCATTACATTAATTTACAAACTCAATCTTTTGCAGTTTTGTTGCTAGAGAAGATGGAACATGATGACATTTGTAATAAAACTCTGAAGATTACAGACTTTGGCCTGGCTAGAGAGTGGCACAGAACAACCAAAATGAGTGCAGCAGGGACTTATGCATGGATGGCTCCAGAAGTTATCAAGTCTTCCATGTTTTCTAAAGGAAGTGATATTTGGAGGTAAGAAGTTTGTCTGATGAAGACTGTGTTCAGTAGAACTATGTTGAGGTTTTTGAATTAATTTTTATTTGAATTTTTTTGGTGGTTTCCTTGGTTATCATCTCAACATGGCAAGTATAGCTGCTCTAAGAAATATACTCTCACTTCTCAACATCCACTTCATTTGATCTACCTTTAGTTGTTCACTTACCAACTGGAGGGAGCAGGAGAGAAAACAACAGGAAAATTTTTCTTTTTTGATAAAGAAAGCAAGATTTATTAAGAGAGGCTTTTAAAATATCTGTTGGTTAAGATACCTAATTATTTTATCTGGAGTCTTAATATTAACAGCCGTATGCTCTTAACACATTAGTATATGATTGATCTCATACTGGTATGTTTACATCAGATGTCTGAAAAGTCTCATTCTATGTAAAGAAATGGGACCAGCCAGTTATTACATGTCTGATAAATAAAAATTAGCTGTAAGCCAGAGCTTTGCCAAATGTGAACTTAAACTAGTGCTGGTTTTAGGAATCTGGAATGTGATCATGTGTAAAAGTGAACATCAGATCTAAGCTTTTACATTTATAGAGGGTTTGCTTCCAGCAGCTGGAGTGAGGAAAGTGTATTCAGCACAAAATTGTTTTAACTTGCTCTCTGATTTTAAAGGTGGGGAACTCCCTATATTAAATTTGTGAATTTCTTGTTAAAGACATTATTGTGGGTCATATAAATAACATGGCTCTCAATACTGATCTTATTTTTGCGCGATGTAGTGTGGGATATGTATATTGTAGAAAGGTAATTTAAACTTTAGTTTTAATTTAATTCTGTTTTGTGAGTGGGGAAAAGCAGAGATTGCACAATAGGCTCTAAAAGCTGCTGTGCCTCATCCTGAAAAGTCTACATTTCCTTTCTGTTTGAAATGTTTTCTCTCTGAAGGATCCAAGATAGGTATTTGGGGAAGGAGGGGAGGACTTGAATCTGTTTTCTCATGCCTTCTTATGCATGTTCTGTGTTGTATAATTCTTTAACTAGGGTCCTATTTTGCTTAGATGCTTGATACTCTACAGCATGAAGTAATACTTCTGGTATTCTCAGGATGATTCTGTATCTGCACTACTGTTTTGTGACACCCATTTGTCTTGTGTCTGGAACCAATTTTCAGCATTTTGTTTACATCAGCCTGAGTTGATGCCCAGTTGAGAAACATCTTTGGCTTCATTCTTTTTTTTTCCATTCTTTTTCTTTTTTCTTTAATTTTTTTTTCTTTTGCGGGGTGGAGGTTGGGTGTAGGCGTTTCCCTAATCAGCTGTATTCCATGCTTAATTACAGGTCCTGTCCAGTCTTGTTGCTGTGATTTTAGGTATCTGAGGGGGTATGCTTTGGTGCAATTATTTTATATTCTGCTGCAACATTAGTTTACATTTTTGGAACCTACAGTATTTCTCTTCTTCGCCTTCTCTCCTGCACGCCTCTCTTGTAAAAATGTAAGTATTTAGCTCAATGATGGACATCTAACAGGAGAGGTTTTTTAAGTAGAAAGGCTGTATTGTACAGTATAGTTTAGACCTTCTTGGCTTCTAAAGATTTTCTGCTTACTGCACCTTGATCTGTTCTGTTGCTTATCTTTACTCTTTCTTTAAAAGAAAAGCAAATGAAGAATACCCTGGTTATAGGAGTGTTTTTTGTTTTAAAAAGCATTCAGGTTACAAATTTAAGTATGGGTCTCTCCAAGACAAGACCACGGTATTTTTCAGGAAAGTTCTAAACTTCAGTTATACGTACGGAGTGCTGAGTCTCCAAAAGAAATCTGCAGACCTCTTACTGGGGTGAGGGAGAGCAATTGGCGCTGCTCAGTTATACTCACACTTGCAGAATCAGCCAGTGCTTGGAAACGTTGTGGGAGTATTTTCCGCAGAGCCTTCCAGGCTGCATGTTTGCAGGTGTCGTCTTAGATAGCAGAACTGATGCTTTCCAGGCCCTGCATGTGTATCCTTTTGCTTCCCAAACCAGAGTTATAACTACTGCATATATTACTCTTCGGTATATGCTTCCAAGTCCCCAAACAAGAATTCCACTCTTTCAGCCCTACCCTTCCATTGATCATCACACGTTTCTTAGTGGTCTGTCAGTCTTGGTTTTGTGTATGGAGTCTGAAAGTGCAAATGTGCCCACAGATTTCCAAGTGCTGATGGTGTGCTTTAGCAGCGGTCTTTACAATAACGTGTGCCTCCATTGTACAAGCTCTTGGCAAAGCTAGGAAGCACGTACTGTACGGCAAAATTAGCAGCTCCTTTTGCTTGGCACATTCTTACAATTTTGAAGTGATTCATGGAGCATGTTTAGTAACCTCTGCTTTAGAAGATGGATTGTAGAGTACAATAAACTTTGAGAACTTTTAATTACTTTCCTTTTTACCAGCTTTTAAAATATGTAAAAACAGCAGGTTATTGCTGGAATGAGATATAGTAAGGCTTAAATCACATTTGACCGCAGGAGAATAATTTTTAATAATGAAAATACTTAAAAGGACATATTTTTGAAAGTGTATTCATTTTGGTGTTTTAATGTATAATTCAAGCATATTATTTTTGTATTTTTGGCCTTGTGCTGGAGATGGAGAAGGACATTAGTTTTTGCTGTTTTAAAAAAAGCTATTTCTTAGAAGCTCTGACTGTATACATAGGACAACTGTTCATGGCCTGGTGAAATTTAGTACACAAAATAGCTACTTCTGTAGTTAAGAAAGTTAATAAGTAGTTGTTGTCCTAGGTAATGATACATTGGTATCTCCCAAAAACTCCAGCATGGCAGGACTAGAATGTCTTTAGGGTTCCTCCCCACAGTTTTGCCCCCACAGCGCTGGCTCTTGGTGCTTGATATTAGGATTGCTTTTATTAAAAGAGGTGCTTTCAGGCTATTATTGTGTTGGTCTGCTTAAAATTTTACAACCACCTTCTTGGCACTGTTGAGAACTATTTAGGATTAAGAGCTTGAATTGCAAGTATAACTAAAGCTAATGGTGTCACACAACTTTTTATAAAAGATGGTTTCTTTTTAGTTTAATTTATTGTTCTGCTTATCTTCAGAGTTTATGCTAAAATATATATAGAATAGTCTAAACAAGGGAATTCCTTGAATTAAGAACAGTCTATGCTTGCTGAGATGGCAGACATTATTTTTATGCTTTCTGTAAGCACGCAGATGTAGTTCAGTAGAATTCCTCCATCATGCATAAAATGTGCATGTACTGCAGGAAACGTTGAACTCATTATTGTCAGAAGTACCACTGATTTAAAACAAAATTGGAATTCATTATTTTATCCTTCTTTAAGTATGCAAGCAACTGCAGAGGTTAGACGGGAAAAAATTGGGAGGAAATTAACAAGAAACCCAAGACTTTCCCTTTTTATTCTATTTTCTTTTTTGGGGGAATAGACCATGTTCCTCAGGTTCTGATTAACTGTTAGCGCTCTAAATTCATTAGTTTGGTAAGATTTTGTGATAGGCAAAGCTTCTTAGATCAGCAGAGTGTAGGTAAACAATACGCTGCTGATGTTCATGCTGGTATTGCGTGGTTTGCTGTATTACTATTTATTAAAGTGATGTTGTAAGGTCTTGTATAACGCTGAATGACATTTTCTCATTAAGGGAGGGAGCGATAGAAAAGCTTAACTAGTGTGTGTTCTTCTCCCTGTCACATCTGCTGTAGTTGAGGGGATATTTCTAGTCCTAAGGGGTACATATTAAGGGAAGGGATACATAGCCCTTACCTCCCCTGTGCTGTATGGATTTCTCCTCATGTAGGAGAGTTCAGTCTGTTCCTGCAAAACCTGCAGGTTGTTTCTTTAACCACTGGAGAGAAGGGGCAAGAGTGATACTTTGTATTCTGACCTTTTTTTCCCCTTTGCCTTGCTCACTTTACTATTCAAAAGCAGCAATAGGTTGTCCTTTGTATCCTTGTTCTACAGCTAGTGGTTCCCTTGCAGGTCGAGAAGCTCACATTTTAAAAGGAGTAATTTCTGCTTCCACAAAAATGGCTGTGAAAGCTATCCATTCCAGTGGTGGTAGGAGCTCTGGAGAACAGCAGCGAGCGTGTTGTCCCAGCCCTTTGTAGTGGCTTGGGTCATTTAAGCATGCAAAGCGTTGGGCATACAAACCCAAAGAAGGTAAAAGCAACACCCAGCTGGTCTTCTAGGGGAGAGCATAGTAGAAATTCTTATGATTAATGTTGCTGCAATAGGAATTCCTATGATTCTTCATTTCTGTACCTGACGCTGCAAAAAGATCTCTTCATGCCACCACCTTTCACTGGAGACAATATTGTTTTGATTAGGTGGTTTTTTTTCTAGTATGGAGAAATTAGGTGGGTGTGTGTGTAATCATTTCTCAATTTTGTTGCATCTTCCGTGGGAAGTGAAAAGTTAAGAAGCCTTTATATAATACACAAGGGATAAGAAATGCAAACTTGCAAACAAAGCTGGGGATTTTCTGATGTTTTTTATTACTGTTATTTTGGTTTTTTAAAAAAAGCATGTACATCTAGAAAAATTGTGTAATATTTGGAAGAGGGAATGGCCTGAATGCTCTGCAGAGGTTTCTTTTTTTGTTTGGTTTTTGGTGGTGAGAAGGTTGCTTGTTTTCCTGTCATTCAGACTTCCAGTTGTGAGTTTTACATGATACTAACATTTCTATAAAATGACCTTAGGCTACATTTTGAATAGGAGTGTGAGCCAGTCCTAGTCACATGCAGTTTGGTTAATCACTGTTAGTGCAGAGGTGCAAGATGACTAAAGTAGAGCTGACTCTTAAAGGCATTCACCACTGACATGGGAAATCCTCAGGAATTTCTGTACATGGTTGGACAGATACTTGTTTGTTCTTGAGCAAACAGTGTGTCAGTATTCAGCAAATAACTGTTAAAAAAATTACCTTTTGTAGTTATGGAGTGTTGCTGTGGGAACTGCTTACAGGAGAGGTTCCTTACCGTGGCATTGATGGCCTTGCTGTGGCTTACGGAGTTGCTGTCAATAAGCTTACTTTACCCATTCCATCCACCTGCCCTGAACCGTTTGCAAAACTAATGAAAGGTATCTATGTTGTTTCTTCCTATGTATTTAAAGAGTTATGTTTTGGGGGTACGGATCCTTGCCTGTAATAGTTATGGGGTTGCAAAATAAACACGTCATTTGATAATGTGCTGTGTACAGAGTATTTTGTTTTTCTTTGCACAGCAGTCTGGTGTTATAGACAGTTGAATGTGTTTCTGAGGAAGTCATACAGTGTTACTGTGTACCACATACGCTCTTCAGTAGTGACGGAGTACTTTTTTTGCTCTAGTTTTACTGATTTCCTTTTGCACTCAAATCAAATTAATTTTCATAAACTAGAGGATATACTACAGATCAATAGAAGGTCAAGATTAAAATCCCAAGGGGAAGAACCGCAAATGCCATTTTTTTCCCTCATTGTTTCTTCCCGTTTTGGAAATACTTTAGAGAGAAATAAGCAGGGCTTGCCAATGGCTATTGCCTTGTATTTAATGAATTTGTTTTATATGTATCCCTTCTGTGCAGTACTGCTAGTTTTGCTATTTCAGATCCTAAAGATAAAGGTTAAAAAAAATTGACTATTAATACAAAAACAGTCCTCTGAGTGCACATGGGAAGATGCCACTTTGGTAAATAGAAAAGGAACTAGGGAAGCCTTGCAGGTAAAAGGAACACATTAGAACTTGAAGTACAGTAGCAAGTAACTTGAAATTCATGTAGTTCTTCAAAAAGTTCTATGTACTATTAAAAACTGATGGGATTTTGATAAATTCTAGAATGCTGGGAGCAGGACCCTCATATCCGACCATCGTTTGCCTTAATTCTTGAACAGCTTACTGCCATTGAAGGGGCAGTTATGACTGAAATGCCTCAAGAGTCTTTTCATTCCATGCAAGATGACTGGAAATTGGAAATTCAGCAGATATTCAATGAATTGAGGACCAAGGAAAAAGTAAGTTGATTTTTCCAATTGCATGGCAGTGAAGGAAGGTTATGTGTGTGCGTGCATTTATGTGATCCAGCAGTTTTGAACTTTTGAATTGTGGCTTACCAATATACTAGAAACCTGATAGTGGAGATACACTTGATGGGGTAAACTACTTGGAAGAGAGGATTTACTCTCTCATTAAAACATTATTAATGTAATTTGGCCATTCTTGGTGGTGGATGTACTATTCTTAAATTCCATTAGTATGTTTTGGGACTGTACTTTAAGATAACCCTGTAACTGTCTGATGGCAAACTTACTTTAGAAAAAAAGGTTCGAATACTGATTTCTCAAATTTTAGACAGTGTTGCTTTCCGCCTTTCTTCCTTAACAAAACCAATAAACAGTTCTGTCTGCTGAAACTACAGCTAGAGGTATTTTGGTTGAAGTGAAATGTTAGGTTTGACAGGAAGCATAATGTTGTTGTAGTGAGGGTTATCATATGAATGGCTCATTCAAGAAGTACAGGCAGTTGAAAAAGAAACGTATCTACACCTGTCTCCCCAAAGAAAACAGGCTGTAGGTCTGTAAATGTGGCAGGTTGGCTCTTTTTTAAAAATGCTATTTTTTTCTTGGATATTTCGATGCATCACTTAACAAACAAGAGTTTATTTACCCCTTAGCTAATCTTATAATCACTGCAAATTTTCAGCTGCTGCTGAACGTCCTCAGCTGTGGGAATGAAAAGCATTTCATCCTGTTATATGACTGTATCACATGGCTTCTTTTCCAAAAATGGAATAGTGCTTTTTTAATCTGCTCTTCCTGGACAGTCTGATAATATTGATCTCTTTCAGTGTTGCAGTTTTGGAAATATTCCTGCCAGATATTAATAAGATTGATTAGGTCAAACGTGTACTCACGAATCAGCAAATGCGATTTCTCTTGTTTGTTATCCAGATCCCTGCCACTGATCTTCTTTCCATATTCTCCCATCATGATATGTTTGTGCTAAATGAACACTCACTGTTAATTCTCTTTGCCATCTCTTTGAATTACTTCAACTAATTTTTAATCACTCTGAGGTTTATATTTTCAGTTGGACAGCTTGCTAACAGGTGGAATAGGCCAGGTATCCTCTTGAGTCCCTGTTAGAAATGCTTCTATTAGAAACAGATTTGTTCCTTGGAGGTCTTTCCTGCAATATAGTTATTGCCCAGTATATATTTGTTTTTTCAAGAAGTGGTAATAGATGAGGAAGAAGGGAATTGAGATGCAGTGACTTGTGAAGATATCTTTATAAAAGACGTAGTCACTTTGACAAAAGCAAAACCTAAACTCATCTTGCAAGTCACTGTCAGTAGCTTTGTTCCTCACTTCTCATCAAGTGCCACAAATGGCTGTTTGTTGACTGTTGGCTGGGGATAGGTGTGACGATACAGATCTACTGTAATATTAGCATATGTGGTATCAGAATTTAATTAAGACCGCAGTATCATCAGTGATAACCTTACATAGTTCCTCTCTGCCTTTTCTTCTACCCTCTGCTTTTCCCTCTTCCATTTCAGTTCACAGAACTGGGCAAGTGTTGTCTGTGTAGCCTCTGCCCTGCCTGCAGTGAGCCTACAGGTTGCTGGAGCTAGGCTGCGTGCCTCTGTAGCTGCCGGATCTCTTCCTTTCTGAATGGGTTAGAGTCCCTCTACAGAAAGTAGAGACTTTCCTTTTTACTTGCTGTGGTGTCACCAGCCACTGTGTTTAATTGCCATAGCTTGCCATAGGGCATAACTCTCCTTTCTGCCTCTTCAGCAGCTGCTGAACCAATCATTTTCCCCTTTTTACTCGGAGAGCAATTGTAACAGGCATTGCCATACAGGTTTTTGTTTATTTTTTAATTTATTTTCTGGTGGTATTAGTCCAGTATGAGATTTCTTATTGCAGAAGAATCTCAATCAAGTTTAGGATAAAGTAAGTCGGCACGTAGCTTTGGGAGAAGAGTCACATTTTTGATGTAAAAGTGAGTTAAGCTTAAACAGGGAGGGGAAAAGGATAAAATGAATCTCCTTCTCATATGCCAGAGTAAATGCATCTCCAAAGGCATCTGCCCTAATTAGGTAAACTTGTTTAAGAATGAAAGCATGTAACTTTGACTTAGACAAGGTTTTCATATGTGTGGGCTTATTTAATTTGGCACGTTATCAATTTTACTGTTCGGTACTTGGGAGAAAGTAATGTCTATGAAGTATTTATACAAATAATAATAAAACAAAAAACCATGCATGGACTCTCATGCCCTGTAAAAGAACTTCTGTAGCTGGAGGAATTTCCTTAAGGGCTTGCTGTAAATGAACGATAGTGACACCGCCCACTCCGAGTGAAGATCACAATCTTCTTTTGACAAACATTCTTGAGCAACTTAAATATAGAATTCTTTCCTAGCTTCCTTACAATGAGTGTTTTAATTGTAGAGTGGTGTAGAAACATTGCATAACTAATTGCAGTAAGTCTGTTTTTAATTAGTTTATTTGGAAAAGAGTAAATACTTAATCTCTCAGTGAGGAAACACTTTTCTAGACTGTCTACCTTTTCAATACGGGCTCTCAATTTTCACCTAGTTACTGAGCTTTATGGACCTGATTTTTAAGGTAATGAGAGATGGATAATCAACAGTGTCTCCTAATACATGTTTATTACTGTATTGATACAGTTACAAAGATCTTCTCTATTTAAACTGTAAAGTACCTTTATTCTAAATTTGAATTCATGTAGCTTCTGCTTCCAACCCTTGTTTTAGGTTGTCCAGTTTTGACTGGATGGGAGGAGGAAAATGAGAATTTACAGCAATCTCTAAATTAGGTGATTAAATATCTTCAAAAAACCAAAACCATAAAAGCGAACAAAACTAAAAAAAGCAAAAGCCAAAACCTTACTTGCTGGTGTGAAGACAGGCTCGTTTGAATTTCCAAGAGGTACAGTTGCCTTTTGTGAAACTGTGTATGTTAAGCAGAGCGGATTTTAAAAAAAAATAAAATATTTTTACATATATTGTGTTGAAACAAACTCACTCAAAATTAGCAAACTTTATTAAATTTGTCAATAATTTCAATTAAATTTGAAAACAGTGATGAGAAGTGTGTGTATGCTATAGCCGTAAAGAGAAAACAAGCATCTTTCTGAAGAACAGATACTTTTCACTGAAGCATTTTGCTTCAGTGCTGATCTGTCTTTTGACATGCATAGTCTTTTTGGAAAGAACAGAGAGGTTGAGTGTGGGTTTTTTTTTCAAGACTTATTTATTTATTTATTTATTCAAGACAAAGTGGGAGTTAATAAGAGCAGAAGATTTGGGGTTTTGTTTTCACAGTATGCGATAAGGAATTACATTGCTGGATACTTACGAACAGAAGTAGGTAGTCTGCTCTGAAAAAAACCCCAACCAACCACCACAATTTTAAGATCGTACAGTGACAGAATGAATGAATTTTAAATATAAAGAAGTTTCTAGTATATCCAGAACTTTAAGCATAGTGTAATTTCAAATGCTGGCTTTCTATTTGAATTGAATTTCAGTTTCTATCCAGGTAGAATTTACACAATCTTACGTAAAAATGAAAAAAATATGTACTGAGAAACATACAGTATCAGTCACATCGTAGCTTCTTTTCCTGTAGTCTCTTTTATTAGCAGTATTGACTATAATACTTCTGGTTAAGTCTGTTTCATGTATAATAAGCCCCATACTATGAAGGGAGATCTACCTAAATTTCAGATATATTTCAACAGATTGTGGAAGCTGAAGTTTAAGATAATTTTAAGATGGTGAGTTTACAGCTGTTTAGCCTTGGGGATTCATTTACCCTGAAAAATTAACTAGGTTCCTTACTGAAGCTTTTCCTTTTCCAAAAAAAAAAAAAAAAAAAAGAATAAAAAGAGAGGAACAACTATTCTATGGGATTGTTGGTTGGAGAGTCTGCATGGTGTAATTCAGTGGTGAGTAGCTGTTTGATGTTATACAGATACCTCCTAGATTTTAATTAAGAAAGAGCTGTCTTCTGTCTTATGACTTGGTTTATCCTGTTACACTAATCCTCATTTGGTGTAATACTGATTGCTTTTCTAGATAGAAAAGTGCTACTTAATACATGGCTGAAAAACAGGAAAGGTTAGAAAATTTAAGATAAAGGCATTTGTCTATTCGTTAGGCCATTGGCTTTATGTTAGTGCACAGGAGCTATGAAAGAGTCTCTGTGGTGAAGCACTTGGAGCACACTTTCTGCTAGGCTCTAAGCTGATAATCTTTGGATGTGTTGTCCCCATTGCCAGTGCTTACGTGCCTTAAGTAAAGCGACTGAGGTTAAATGGTTAAAAGGAAACTGTGTAATGCTGGATTTGTGTCTGGGTAGAGAATCTTGGTTTATGCAGAATGGAGGACTGTCAGAAAGTTGTGTGTGCATGTTATATGTATATAGTGCATCATGAAAATAAATCAGGAAATACAACCTACTGTGCGCTTTGATATGACCTTCACGTTATTACTTAGTTTTACTTGTGTGAATCTTCAGGAGCTTCGATCACGAGAAGAGGAGTTGACAAGAGCAGCTCTTCAGCAAAAATCTCAAGAAGAACTACTTAAGCGCCGTGAACAACAGTTAGCAGAACGTGAGATAGATGTACTGGAGCGTGAGCTGAATATCATGATATTCCAGTTAAATCAAGAGAAACCCAATGTGAAGAAGAGGAAGGGCAAATTTAAAAGAAGCCGGTTAAAACTTAAAGATGGACACAGAATTAGTTTGCCTTCAGGTTTGTGATTTTTTTTTTTTTTTAAATTCACAATATATGTTATGATTAAGTGTGCAGGTTTCAGTTCCATAGTTAATCTTTTCAGAATTGGCTACTATTTTAATTCATCATCCAGTCTTTCTACCCTAATAGTGCAAAAGGGTGTGGTAAGAATTGTATAGCACTCCCCCCCATTTTTTTTTCTCTTTTTGTGTCTGTGTCGCTGTTGTCGTCCCCCACCCCATCCCCCCAACAACAACAACCTTCCTGTATCATATTCTTGTATGTAGTAGTCCTGATTTCAGCTGGAAGATTCTTTCACCCGATTCAGCTAGAAGTCCATTGTATCTGGAGGGAAAGGTCACTAGCATGGGAGCCACATGATTTAAGACTGGTTCAAAGTTCAGATTTCTGCTATCATTCTTATTGTGCAGATAGAACGTTCCACGATGTGATAAAAAGGTATTTTTCTAACATGATCAAATACTAGTGCTGTTTGCCCAAAACTTAAAATACCTAGCAGAAAAACAGCACTTTGTAAAGGCTGGAGGTACGGGTGTAGTAAGTCCAGACTGCATGCTTATTGCAGCCCCAAATACAACACAGCAGTTACAGTCTTTGGTGCCTTACTTCTTGCAAGAAAACACTGTAATAGCAACAGAAGATATTTCAGAATACAAACATGGTATAATTTGAATGTTAGAGCATTTAATTCCACCCATGAATGCATTAAACACCCCCTTTGCAAAGGGGACGTAGTTGTATAGTTGGGGTTTTTTTAGTTTCTGATTTAGTGGTGCCTTTTTAACGTTGCCATGAGATGATGCTACGGAAACTTAAGGTTATGCCAATGGTTGGAAAGCCTTCAGCAGAAGCATTGATGGGCTCCCCTTCAGTGGCTTCCAGGTCAAGTCTGTCAGTTTAGTACTCATACAGTAAGTAATGTTGCACTAACACAGGTCTGACCAAATCCTAGCTGTCTGGTAGCTGGAAAGAGACAGAGGATAGTAATGTTTAGAATACTATTTCAGCACTAGTGAAATAAGTTTATTTTTTCTTACTTTAAAAGTAGTGATAACAGTAAATAAAAATCATACTACAGCCTCCCACATAAGCATGTTAGATTGGTTTATGCTGGATCACAAGCTTAAACTAAATATTTGGTCCCTTGTTACCTGTTCTGCTCATATTTAGCTTGAAAAAGTGATAAAATAAGCAGTGTTATTCAGAATATAGCTTACCACTTAGTTCTTTGTTGTCCAGAATCATTCAGATGAACTTGTCCATGAAAGAGTTCTATTTTAAGAATAACATACAATGTAATTGCATCAGTGATAGGGATTAGAGGGGCATATTGTCAAATTTTATTTCATAAAATTTTTCCTTCTTGCCAATATTTGTTGTTCTTTTTTTACTACATTGCTATAAATACTTGTAATTCTGTAGTTTGGTGTCTTGTTTTTCTGACATGTTGATAGATATGGCTTCTTTGTTAATGCTGATTTTTATGTTGTATATGAATTACATTGTTAAAAAAAGTTAAGGAAATCTGATTTCCATGAATATTGATTGATTTGAGATGAAATACTGGGATTTTTCTTTCCCTCTGTGACAACCAACAAGACTGAATAACAGCTTGTGATGTGGGTGTGTCTCAATTTGAGTCCACTTGGACCTATCTGCTTTTGGTGATGTTACTGCAAACCTGTCATACAGTGTCTGTGAAGGTGTGAAAATCTTGCCTGTTTTGACTCAGTATCTAAATTGTTACATTAAGAGTTAGAGTTTGTCAGTGTTTTTAATAGGAACATCTCTCACACTGGAAAGTCTTAATTCATTATATAGCTTTAATTGTTTTAAGAAGTACAGCAGTATAATTGCCTGAAGAGATTTTTATTTAGAACGTTAAAACTGATCAGTTTTACTCCCTTATAGATTTCCAGCACAAAATAACAGTGCAGGCATCCCCCAACCTGGATAAGAGGAGGAGTTTAAACAGTAACAGCTCTAGTCCATCAAGTAGCCCCACAATAATTCCTCGACTTCGAGCTATACAATGTAAGTCTGCACCATTTCTATTTGTTCATTTGGTCAATAGAGACTGTTTGTTCCATATACTCACTGAAATACTGGGAGTGGTATCAGATTCCAGGGAGATTTCTATCTGATTTCTAGGTCCCCTAACTTGTTCTAACATTTGCAACTTGTTCTTTGATGGGAGGGATAATAACTGCTAAAACGCTAACTAATCTTCAGTAATTCAAAATTACATAATTTAAAGCATCCACAATCTTTCCTTAATCTATTAATCTTCTTAATTAATCACTTTGTAAACTGACAGGGATAAAACAATGAAGAATCAAAATTTATAGTGGCAATGGGCAAAGCATCATGTTTAGAACCCATGTAAGATGGAAAACAAGTTTTTATTAGGTATTGGAGTTTATGAAGAAAACCAGTTATGGACTTTCAAAGAAAAAAAAAAGATTCAGAGAATAAGGGAGTCATGTAAGATAGAAAGGCCAAAAAATCAACCAGCAACCCAGCTTGCTTATGGCAAGAGAAGCAAGCTTTAAGCAAATATAAAACCAGAAGAAAATAAAGAAGAAAGCTTGCTTTAGGTTTTTTGAAAACAAGAGAAAGAAAGAAAAATAAAATTGTTGGTACACATGTAGATCTACATTATTCTATGTATCCAGATGACAGACGGAGAGGTGTGTTCATGCTCATGTAGTGGAGGTACCTTGTATATGGAAGAAGACTGTGCATATTGTTACAGTGAAGTCTGCATTTATGTTTGGGAATTACATATGTAGAGATAAACAGTTCCTACAGGATTCACTGCATATGTACTGTCTGATCTACTGTGCAAAGTAGATTGTCTAATTATCCATATCCAGCATGGAATGCCTTAAGCTTCTCTGTATGAAATCAGTGGAACCTGTTCCAGCTGATTGCTTATGGATGGTGTCTATCTTCTCTTGCAAGGGTAGTCGCCTCTGAGGGAAATTACTTCAGAATCTGACTTTATCAGATGTAAATAAGGAGGAGGGGAAATCAAAATGCAAGGGGAATTTCTTTTCTGCATACTGTTCTGTAGCTAGTTTATAAAGATTTATTTATTTATTGACCGGCCTGAAAAGTTTGGGTAGAAACTGGATCTGTCGTCTCCTTTGGAATACCTCTGCCTTATGAAATCCTTTCTATTATTAATGTCTAAAGGAGAAGTGGTGGCTTTTCTGGCAGTAACTTTATTATTTGTTTGAACTGTAACTGATACAGTTCCCTGGGCGAAGACCATAACTATCCATGTGTTATGAATAAAGGAGAGAGGTGGACAAACCCTTTCTTAATGAAAATTTGAGATGGAAGGGAAAGTACATAAATTCTTTTTCAGAAGTTAGCTGACAAAGTATCTGTGTTGATAATGGTTTCCTGACCTCAAACCATGGGGTGGGTTTTTTTGGTTGTTGAGGTTTTTTTACTGCAGAAAGGTAAGAATTGTTTTTCTTAGTAAAATGTCATAATTACATATAAACAAGACTGTCTCATTTTACCTTTGATTCTCCTTGCTCTGTATGAAAATGCTTGGAAATGAAGCAAATTTCAAAATCATGCCAATACCTGAGAGCTTTAGGGTGGTTTTTTGGTGGTGTGTGGTGTGTTGTTTTTTTCAAAGCATAGCCATATGTAAGCTGTAGCAGTGCCACTCCTTGCATGCTAAGTGCTGCTCGGAGTTTTTCTTTTCTTTTTTTTCATTTTTTCTTTTTTTTTTTTTAATTTGAGCAGGCATTTCTATTTGTAGGACTAGAACATACAAGACAACATAAAGGCTCTCCTTTAAAAGTACACTTCTGTTTCAGAGTTTAGATCCCTAGACTTTACCTAAAAGCTTATCAGATCTCTCAGGAGTATCTACCTGAAACAATTTAGCTTCCACACCCATCTGCACCTGTGCAAAATAAAGTCTCTTTCCCACAATAATGTTTTATCTTGATTTAACTTCAAAGTGTCTTTGTTTCAAGAAGACTTGCTCAAATACAGGTGATTTGAACAGGCATATCTAACAATTGGTTACTTGATTGTTTCACTTTGTCGTGAGTGAGTCTAGCTTCCAATTCTAGAAGCTTTTTTAAATATAAAATAAAAATCTAGTATAATTGTAAATCTTGTTATTAAAACAAATTCAGCTGACTTTGAAAGGTGTTTTAAAGGAAGGAGGAAAACCAGTAAGATACATATTCCATAGGTCCTGGAATGTGGTTGAAAATGGGAGTGTAAAGAAGGTAAGTGGAGTGCCATACTACAGGGAAAGCTGTGCTGGCAAGGTGGTGTACGGCGAGGCAGGAGGAGAGTCCTGTGCAGTGCAGGAGCAGCAGAACCACAGGCATGTATACGAAAATCTACTTGCCTGGGTTTGGTCCTAGAAAGAGGATCCTCTAAACCCTACAGTAAAAACCTGCGATCAAAAGATGCTTAGTGCCTTTATAGGTTTGGGCTTTATGACCTGAAGATAAAAATATATGGGAAACAGTTCCATTTCTGAAATCAACTTGACTAAGATCTCTACTACATTCTCTTAATTTTTCCTCAGTGATTCCCAAAACAGATACACACACAACTAATGGCCGAAGAAACAGTGTATATGTGTACCAGCAGGATGTAGATATCACAAGTGAATATGAACTTCCCAGTGGGGTTATGAAAAAAGGCAAGATTTCATTATGTTTCAAAGGTGCTGGTTCTGTTTAACTTAACAGTTGAGACGGTGACAGACTAAGCATTTAATGACGGTTAGACACTTTAACAGTATAATTCGTTTTGGCTTAGTGAGAAAGAAAACATTCATCATTGTCACAATTGGAATATTCTGTTTCGTTTGATACCAATTGTTCCACAGCGTATATCTTCTTCATTGGAATTTAAGTGCTCAGTCTAACTCACTTGTCTGAATTACCTAAATACAAGGTTCTCAGTTAAAGAGAGCATGGAAATATGATTGGTTTGCTGCTTTATCTCTAATTTGGGTCTCATAAACTATTTTTCTTGCTGGCTCGTCTTTTTGCATCAGTGCAGTTTGTGTGGTGGTTTTCATAAAATAAAATCTCAAATTTTGTCTATGCCTCATTGTGTAACTGTGTCAAAATGGTTTTGCAGTGGAGAAAATACTCTGTTCTGTCAAAATATTTTGATTCTAAAAATACTATTTATGTGTGTGGTTTTTTGTTTGTGCTTTTAAATCCAATCTCTAGTAACTTCAGATGAAAGCAACAGAACTTGGGGAAGGAGCACAACTTATCACCAAGAAGAGTTTGAAGACGTGAAGAGAAGTTTCAAAAAGAGAGGTTGTACATGGGGACCAAGTTCAGTTCAAACAAAGGATCGTGCAGATTGTAAGGACAAGTATGTCTACTACATCTTGTTTGTTTGATAATACTAAGCATTCTTGGTAACTGAATCACTAACATTAGTAAGTAGGAAGAGTTCTGCAGTCTCTAGTTAAAGCTCAAACTCACTCCTAACTTGTGATGAATTTAGGAGTTACATTAATAATGGGTGGCTCCCCCACATAGACTTAAGGATAAAACGCTTACCTTAAAGTTTTAGTGGTGCTTATCTATTATCCTTTATCTCTTGTTTTTGAGATTTGGAACATACTGGGATACTGAGCTACTAATGCACACCAGACATTCATGGCCTGTCTATCTTTCTTGCCCTTCCTCACATTTACTTGAGGAACTGCAGGCATGGCCCCCAGTGGGCGCTTCTAGTACCATTAAATAAGACTGACTCACTTTGCATACGTGAAGCACAATTCACACCAGCAACATCGTTTACGCTGACAAACACAGAGTGAAAGGGTTCTGAAAAGCAGTTGGACACATTCACTTTATTTTTTCTGATTGCTCAAAACTGGAGGTTATCAGTTTTTCTGAAGCAGGAGATCCTTTTCCTTGTCTCTTCTAATATGCTATCACTTATAGTGCCTTTTTTTTTCTAGAGACCTCCACTCATTTACCTGTGGCAGTAGTTGGTTCGAGACCATCTATTAAAACAGGCTTTATGATATCTTCGTTTGTTTAGTCACTATGTTTAATAAATTTCCAATATTTACATAATTTCTTTGACACAGTGAAACTATTTTCAAGGTTTTCACCAACTTTTGTTCTTCAGTAGGTAGTCAAGGCCTATTTTTTCATTGTCTGTCTTTTTTGGCCTGAAATTTTCATATTATAAGGAATAGCTGATGTAACACATGTATCAATTTATAATCATATGACTCTGTGCTATTACATATATATAATTTTTTTTACCTTTGGAAAGCTTTACTGTTTTCAAGTCCTGTACTGCATGTTTATAGTTTAAAAAGAAAGATGGTTTAGTAATTTTCTGTCAAAGTGTATATAAATATAGTATCCTCTGTAATATCAAAATAACTGTTGTTATTTCAGAATAAGACCCCTTTCAGATGGCAGCAACCCTTGGTCAACTGTTTTAATGAAAAATCAGAAGGGTGTTCCCTTAGCTTCACTATTTGTGGACCAAGGTAAGAGCTGTTTTTGAAAAAGTGGAGGTTGCCATGTAATGTCATTAAGTCTACCTCCAGTGTTAAATTGTATTGCTTGAATTCCTCAAGAATTATGTGGACTATTAGAACAGTAGTCATGCTACAAAAAAACTACGATAAAAAAATGCAAGTGTTAACGTCTTTACATTTCCATCATTAGCAGTTAAGAAATATACATGGTGTGTGAGCAGTACCACATAGGGATTTTTTTCCCTGGACATTTTTTAGTTGCTGGCCAATTTGTATATGAGGTCTGCAGTCATCAGTTTTTAGTTTCATTTAAAAAGAAACATCTAAATCAGTAATTGTCTTGTCATTAACGATCATTTAAATGTCTTATTGTTAGTGGGCTCTGCATAGTTGTTTAAAAAAAAAATGCATAGTTGTTTAAAAATCTGCATGGCCTGATGTATTGCCAGATATAGTTCCCAGTTTTTTTAGATGAGACTTACTCTCTGAATTTTCAAGAAAAAGTATGTAGATTTCAAATCTTAGTTGTTTAGGCAACATTTTGGGATTTACAGGTAAATCACAAATAAAAACATACTTAATCCTCTTAGGATCGGGAACATAATAGACTATAATGTGCTGTGCCTATACAGTATTCATAATCATTTTCAAATTTGCACAGTCTCTGTGCTACAGATTCTCTTATCTGAGAAAATTAAGTTACCAGTGTCAGGAGAAAAACTGTGATATAACTTGGTGTCCATACCAGTGGCTAGATTTGTGCCAGCTGGAAGAGGAAATGGTAAGGTGCATGGGCACTGCTCCCTGCCACCCACCTCCCAGCAGCCCCCCAGGAAAAAGGCATTTTCATCTTTGTATATACTGGTAGGGTTATAAATCAAGGCTTTCATTAGCTTGCTCTAAATCCCTGCATACAAACATTCAGAGATTATAATATACTTTTACATATTTGCATTTCAAATACTTCTGTGTTTATTCTGTAGCATTCAGTAGTTTACAGTAGAATAACACATGTAAGTCCAATTACACCTTCCATTTTATTTGTCATTAAGTGTGAGATGTCTAATTTATTTTTACTCCAGACAACCATGGCCTAGTGAATTGGAAACAATTCTAGTAACTCACTGAATTTTGGAACACAGCTTAATTGAAAGTGTTGCAAAGAATGTGTTCCAGATCTTATCTGGCAGTTTGCATATAGTACATTACTTCACTGTAATCCATACACAGGAATATTTTCTGTGTTACTTGAAAAATGCTACCAAAGTGTTGCAAATCCTCAAATATCACAGAAAATGCAAAGGCAATACCTGTTCTTGAACTGTGTTGGGTGCATAAAGATTGGAAGATATATTATGCCTCTCTTAAAATAAACGGAAGTCTTTCAGATGTGGAAAACATAATTTGTTCACAGTTAACTTCTGCTCAGGAAGGCAAGTTGCTTCTAATAGTTTGCTTTTGACTTGCTAAAAAGATGAAATTGTAGCAAAATTGTACTTCTACTTTAAAGGCTATCAAGAGAACATGAAGATGTTTAGGCTTAGGATATGTTTCTGAATCTTACAGTGTGAGTCTCTGAGCTTCTGACTGCTTCTAAAGGGGGCATACAGTATAATTCAAGATTAATACTTCTGCAAGTGAGAAGAAATAACAATGTACATATGCAGACATGCAATAACAAAGTGGCTGAATTGCAATCTTAAGGTATACTGTAATGTTTTATAGGTGTCTGTACTGATAAGAAACTTCTCCCTGAAGGTTTGGACAGTAAAAGACCAAAGCCAATTAAGTTGCCGAATCAGGCCTATATTAATCTACCTCTTTGGAAAGATGATCAGGGAGAGAATACAGTAGAACATGAGAGCTTTGAAGAAGGAACCTCTGCTAGTTCTACAAATAGTACTCCTCAAATGACACCTACGAACAGTCTGAGCAGGACCCCACAGAAAAAGAAAACTGATTCAGTGCTGTATGGGTGTGCTGTCCTCCTCGCATCTGTTGCCTTGGGCTTAGATATCAGAGAGCTGAACAAATCACAGGGTCCAGATGAACTCTTGCCTAAAGATGAGAAGAAGAAGCGTGATGGAATATTTCAGCGTGCTTCAAAATTTCGCAGGAGTGCCAGCCCTACGCGACTGCAGTCCAAGAAAGAGGAAACAAGTATTCCATCCCTAAATCCAGCTGCAAATACTGTGAATCTTCTTTCTATGCCCTCCATTTCCACAAAATGCCTACTTCAGTCTGACAGTGAAGATGCGTTTGTAAGCACTGTACTTGGTGATTGTGGCCCATGTAGTTCCACTGATGACTTTTCATCTGAAACCTCTGAAAGTAAGAGAGAACAGAGGATACACCTGGCTCCTAATACAGTTTCTACACGATTAAAAAAACAGCCTTTTAATCTATGTCTGAAACAAGAATCTCATAATGTGCCAAATGATTCCTTTACAAAGTTAAGTGTGTTGGGTCACAGGCGAACCTTATCAGATGGGAACAATTTTCAGACCACAGGTGGGTAATTAAGAACTTAAAATGTAAGGGATTTTTAAGCATAGAAACAGAAAACGTAGGGAAACTAACGATTTACTAATGAGTTGCTAAGATTTTTGTTACAGTTATGTGTTAGCTAAGCCACCATAACTGTGTGTGGGTAAGCCCTCTGTGTCTGAACCCTGAATAAACTAGTTGCGCTTGGAATGGTATCCTGTTGTTATGGAGGTATGTTATGTGTTGGTATGGAGATTTAAGGGAAAGAGATGGTTCATTTGAAGGCAATATCTATTTTTTTCAGGTGTTGCAAAAATAGATTTCCCTGGTCTTTTCATGTCATTAAGTACCTGCTTTCTGAAAAACGTACAATACTAGCACTGTGGCTGAAATAAACTGAGACTGTCAGGTGCATCTATTGGGTAGTTGTGGACTTTCTGAGACTGAGAATACACTTGTTTAATATAGTTTCACAGTCCACATAGGTGAGTGATTGAGCATCAGTTTAGTACTGCACATTTATTAACTTCAAGAAAAACAAGTCTGGTAAGTTTTGATTTGCCTGCTTGACCTAGAAGCTATGTCACATGTTCCACAAATCCTTAAGATAAGCTGTTGATAAAAATGGTCTTTAAATCTGGTTTCCATGTAAATGGATAAGTTCATGATTAATGAGGTTTTAAAAAGAAGTTCTAAATTTCGATACTGGTGTTCTGTGGTGGCTTAAATGTAATATTCTTCATGCTACTCTATGCATATGTAATTACTCATAATAACTGGACAAATTTATGTAATAACTGGACAAATTTATGGGGCTTTTTTCCAGTATTAATATTCATCCAGTTACTGGGTGATTAATGTTTTCTCTCTCTTGTATCAATAAAAAATAAATTCTTACGGCCTCTAGCAGAGAGTATAGATGCAAAACCATTATTTGAGCACTGCTGGTCCTCTCTTAGGAGATTCCCCACAGATGTACAATTTTTCGGGTGGGGAAAAGAAGCCACTAGTGATTATGGCAACTCAGTTTTACAAATAGCAAAGAAGTCACATGGTTTAATTTGGCTTATTTTGTTTGGCCTTTCCTTTCCCCTAGCTAATGGATTTGCTTCAACCAATGACGTCTCCACATTACCAGTTCTATCAGTTACTGGAACTCTGCACTCTCCGTCTGTTCAACAAAGAAGCAATCACGGTGGTGGTTCAACTGAAAAGCAGAGCGCTGTCAATAGTATAGCAAGGCCTCGACCTTCTTCTCTAAGAAGTAAAATCGATGCATGGCAGATTATTCCACGTATTATTAAACCAAACTCTAAAGACTCCGAATATTTAGAGGGCAATGTAGATCCAGATGTTAACTTCTTGCCAGATACTGAGGAAAGAACTAACTGCCACATGCCCTCATTACTTGATATTGATGTGGAAGGTCAAAACAGAGACTGTACTGTGCCTTTATGTAGAGTGAAGAGCAAAACTTGTCGGCCATCTATATATGAACTGGAGAGAGAATTTCTGTCATGAGTGCCTTTCATTTTAAAAATGTATGCTTTTTAAAGGGGAACAAATGCAAAATTCTTGTCCATCTAATGCTTTGTGCTGCTGTTTTCTGATGTACTGTGACAAATAGTACCAAAATTATTAAATTGGGCAGCTAATTAGGAAAATGTAGTAGATGCCTTTTTCGAATGTTCCTTGGAATCCCAGCTAATAAGTCTAAAAGCATAATGCTGCAAAATAGTATTCTGGATTAACTTTATAAATATATTTTGAATGACTAAAATAACATATCCACCTCCTCCTGCAGTGTCACAGAAGTTTTCTTTAGGTTTGAGGGGTTTTGCTAGATATTTAACTTTTGCACATTGAAAAAATGAATGATGTAACAGTAAGGTTGTGTTCTGTCAAGAAGAGTTTTGCCTAAGAAGTGGCTGTCTGCACCTTGCCTCTGTGGCCTGTAGAATTAGGGAGTGGGGCAGGGGATTTAAGGTGCTGGTGCAGGAGGCTCTGTTCACTCCTCATTAAGTAGCTGGTTCCTTTTCAGCATTTGATACTGAAATTGGCTAAGGACCAGCAGCTGAATTTGCAGTCTTTGCCCTTGGTTTTTGTGAGAGCTTTCAACTGTGTGCATTAGTTTCTCCAGAAAGTTACACCACTTGTATAAACACTTAGGTTTCAGCCACCGTACTGATTTGAGAGGGTAAACTTCAGTATTGCGATTGGATTAAAGGTATTTGACATACTTTTTAATGTGAAACAACATTCCTTGTTAGGTAAGGATACACTGGAACATAAATATTTGTACTCTTAAGCTTTTGAAGACTACGGTGTTTGCACTGAAAACAATATCCTTGGATTGGGATTTTTTGTTTGTGGTGGAGGGGATTGCCCCCATTCTTGTTTTTTAAACTCTGCTGCACCTTGTATTGAGGAAAGATGATGGGTTTTAAGTGAGCCAACAGTGCGTTTTACTGCACTCAAATTTAAAAACTGCAATAATTTAATATTAAATCTTTCAGTATGATCTCTGCAGCTTTTCTTCCTAAAGTTACTACTGAGTGCTCAGTTGTTCGTGTTTAGGAATTAAAGGACAGAAACAGATATGTGTGACTGGTTTTCAGTGATAGAAAGGTTCCAGAAAATTGCAAATAGTTAATTGTTGGGGAGGAACATTTAACCTTGATGACACTGACAGTTTAGGTTTTTTACAGTATCACTCAGTGATTAAATAAAACCAAATGTATAGTATACTTTCCCTGCTGAAAGCATTTCTAGAATTGAAGGAGCATCCCTCGTATTCCAGTATTTGAAGTCTTTAATTTTGCATATCACTTGACATTTAAATAGTCTTCATAAATAAAAACAGATAATGTTAGAATAAAACTACTATGTTCCCATCAGAACACTGTTTCGTTGAGACCTTTGTTTTACATGTTTTCTTCTCCTTTACTCTGGGGTCTGGGAGTTCAGTTGTTAAATAAAATACACAATTGCTTAAAGCTTCGAAACCAAGGGATCAAAAAAGAAAGTTTCTGGTATGCTGTAGTGGCTACCTTGAGGGTGGCAGATAATTATACGTACAAAATCATGAAGTCTTAATAGCACAGAGCAGAACACAGAAAATGCAACTTCCCAGCTCTCAAAGTGAAAATAGAAAAGGATTTCCTTAAAGTATTAGTTTACCAAAAGTAAAGACATAACCACTAGTTGTCCGTAAAACTAAATGCTTGCATAGCAGATTAAGTTATTACGTTTTGTTCAAACCTGTTTCTGTTTCAGTATTCTTTGTCAACATGATTCAAGTTGCATACTGTTCTTTGTCTTTTCTTTAAACTTTAATTTCATCAGAACAGTTTAATAGATGAAGTCTTAATATGAAATGTTTTCATAAAATAAAGTCAGGTAATGCACATGGATCAAATTTTAAGTATAGCTTGGTAGCAGATTTATCTTCAAGGCTTAATTAGAATTTTGGAGCATTATGTGTATTTCAACTCTTTCTTTATCAATTATTCCTGTGTAATACTGAGAGAAAAGGAGTTGATTGTATTACATGTTTCTGAAGAAAGTATCTCTGTTTGGCTTTCTACAGGAAAATCTCAGGTGCTGAAATATTTTTACTTGTAAACTTCTGTTAAGTTCTGTACTTGTAAGGTTTATATAATGTTAAATATTAAATTTTTCACCCTGTGTTTTGTAATCAGTAGTATCAGCATAAAAAGCCCTTTGAGTTGTATTGTTTTCACTTATCAGTGACTTATCTCTCTTTTAATTAAGCAAAGATTTCTATTCCTGTTCAGTGAGTAATTTCCCACAAGAGTGGGACGTATGATATGACCAGACCAGCGCGTTGTAGGTAATTTAGGAGTTTGTTTTCCACCTCTTATTCTGAGACAGTTTAGGTAAGCCATCTCAAATATTGCTCTTATGTGATGCAGGGTTTTTTAAAGCTGTAGCTATAATGCTTTATAATTGTTTTTATAGTTTAAAATTATAGGCCAGTCTTCACTGAAGTTAAAAAGAGAAAAAGAAAAAATTATTCCAATCATGGTTTCACAGTCTGTATTTCACTTGTCACCAGAGAAACTTTCTATAAAGGTATGGGAATCTGGTACGCATTAAGTGATCTGTCTTGGTTAAAAGTATATTTATTTCAATGTAGTTTAATAGCCTGACCAAATAATAATTTATGTTGACTGTTTTAGCATAAAACTGAAGGTGCTTACACTACAAAGATTAAGATAAACACTTGACATGCTGTTTTACAAAACCTGATGATTTAAATGTTTTTATTTAAAAAAATAAATGTTTTGTAGCTACTGTATTGCCAAGTGACCTGAATTTTCTTGAAAAATATATTTTAATGCTTTCTTAACGGGTATAAAGGAGTTCTCTGGTGAATAACCAGGAACTATAGACTATGGGCCACCCAGTTCTTGGAACATTAGAATGTAATTGTTACTTTAATTATCCAGTACAGTAACATGAACATTTCTGTAATTTCTTGCAATTGATGTGGGCAGAAACATAGGGTGTAAGCTTATTCTTTCTTTCATGTGACTATAGTATGTCTTTTGATGCTTTTACAATGTTGGCTGGGTAGAGATAGAGCAGTGGATATAAATACATTCTGCATCTGATTCAGCATCAAGAATACAGGTGAGGAATAACATATTTCTGTTGTGAGGTTTTGGCAGGGAGGATTTGCTTTTTTTGATTTTGAGGGAGTTTGATACTTTGTGTTTTGTTTGGAGTTGGTTTTAGGCAAATGAAACCAGCATTTTCCTTGGAATGTTTTCCAACACCTTCATTTGTGAACTTTCCTCTTCTTTTCCCGCTTGGTGCCATGGGCACGTTAGCCCATCTTTGAGTAAGGAGAAGAGGAAGGATCCATTTGTACAGTAGCAACAGGCAAGGTACAGCAAAGTCTCTAGCAGTGCAGTGAAATTCAAAGCTGTACACCCAGTCTTATAAAGACACGTCTGCCTAGAGCTTTCAGTGAGGCTGACTAGATAACAAGTATTTACATGGCCTGTGAGTGTCAGTATCGAGCCCAAATCATAAGCCAAGCTGCACAGGCAGTTTTATTTTATATATAGTGTTAAAATGGTAATATTGAGATCTGCATACAAGTGTGTGGTAATGGGAAAGAACCCACTCTCCCTAGCCACCTCCCTTTTTAATATAACCAGTCAGATCACTACAGTGCATGCATTACGAGGAGCTAACAAAACACTGTTATCTGGTACTTCTTTTTTTTATAAGTTGAGGGCGTGTGAGATTGCAGTGTTAGGTATTTTAAATTAAGGCCAGAGTCCTTGCAAGTGTGTAATGGTTTTCTCCCTGAACGTAAGTGAAAATGAGCAAACTAAATATGAATTAGTCATCTCAGTACTGTTAGAAATCCAGTGTCTGTGATGATCTAGCTAGTTTGATAAAATAGGGGTTTTTTAACCAAAAGAAAGGCTTTTTGTTGTAATAGGTTGGAGAATGGATTTACTTTTGTTTCACAGAATCACGGGATCGTTTACATGGAAGAGACCTCCGGAGTTCAAACAGTCCAACCCGCTCTGCTAGAGCAGGTTGCCCAAGACCACATCTGCTCAGGTTTTGAGTATCTCCACAGATGGAGACTGCACAGCCGCTCTCGGCAATCTGTTCCAGCGTTTGACCACCCTCACAGTAAAAATATTTTCTCACATTCAGATCAAACCTCCTGTTTTTTTAGTTTGTGGCCATTGTCTCTTGTCCTGTCACTGGACACTGCTGAGTCTGGCTTCCTCTTCATTTCCCCTTATCAGGTTTATAAACAAGATGATCCTCCTGGAACCTTCTCTCCTCCAGGCTAAATAGTCCCAGCTCTCCCAGCCTTTCCACATATGAAGGATGCTCCAGTTCTTTAATTGTCTTTGTGGCCCTGCACTGAGTTTGTTCTAGTAAGTCCATATCTGCCTTGCACAGGGGAGCCCAGAACTGTACCCAGGACTCTAGGTGTGGCCTCACCAGCACCAAGTAGTGGAGAAGGGTAAGCTCCCTCAACCTGCTGGCAACACTCCTAATGCAGAATACCACTGGCCTTCTTTGCTGTAAGGACACATTGCTAACTTATGTCCAGCTTGTTGTCCACCAGGATCCTCGGATCATTTTCTGCAAAGTTGCTTTCCAGATGGTTGGCCCCTGGTGTGTACTGGTGCGTGGGATTGTTCTTCCCCAAATGCATTTCCACTTCACGAGATTCCTCCAAGCCCAATTTTCCAGCCTGTCCAGGTCTCTCTGAATGGCAACGCAGCTATCTGGTGCATCAGCCACTCCTCACAGTTTTATATCATCAGCAAACTTGCTGAGAATACACCCTGTCCCAGAACCCAAGTTGTTAATGGAGATGTTAAACAGCACAGCCCTAGCATCAACCCCTGGGGTACTCCACTGGTGGCTTGCTGACATTTAAGCAAGTTGTAGTTAATACCATCTCATATTTTATTCATGTCATGTAAAATATTTTTCCTAAGTTGTCTAGGTAATTCTCTTCAATTACTTTCAAAGGCTTTTTTTTAATCCATTTCGAAAATAAAGGCGTAAAGACTGTTCTCACAACTAGGCTTTAGTGAATTGCTTCCAACAGTTGAGATCCAGCGTCAGGGTGGCCAAGTTCAGGGCTTCTTAATGTAACAGCTTGTGTCTCTTCAAAATCTTTACAGTTTGCTTTAAAAACAGAGTCATCAATTCAGCCTGGGTGACCAAACTACCCAGACTTCAGTCAAATGTCAAATTTGGTATTACCCCTTTGAGTGATGATACGGAGCTTAACGCTCTGCCCCACTGCTAAATTGCTTAATACACTTATTAAAAACATTTGCGTTATATCTGAGAACATTGCTCTTCCCTCCCACCGCACCAACACATGCAGTTGCAGGGTCTAACAGCTTGAATCTCTTGTGGCTGCTGAAGATGTTCGTGACCGCTGTGGTCTCCAAAGAGGAGAAGGAGAGGGCACAGCAGTGAGCTCCTGGGCAGAAAGCTGTTAACGCTTCTCCAAAGAAAGCTGCCCGATGCAGCCGTGCCTACTGTAACTGCTGAATTCTTCGCGTGCCAGAGAATTTACACAAATGCTACGTCCTGTGTCTCTGCCAAGAGTTCAAATATACCTAGCTAAGATCTTCATTGTGGTAGTCACTATGAATAGTCTAGTCATCTGAGGGCTTGCCAGTCGTTATGGAAGCAGGTGGGAGTCTGCAGATTTGGGGCCCAGGAGAAACCAGAAAGAATAGGACTATTCATTCCCCTCGCTGTTTGGCAAATCACTTGAATAATTCAGAAGTTTTTAAACTCCCTTTAGTGGCAGGCAGGATTAGGCAATAATATTTTACAAAGCCTTTTTACTCTCTGCTGCCTTTCAGACTTTGTTCCTTGTGCCAGATGCCACTTGCTCTGCCTGATAAATGTTATCAACAGTCAGAGGGATCCAAGATTCTTTTCCAAGCCTGATGGAGAGAGGTAGTTGTGCTAGGAAGCAGATGGATCAAACATCAGGTGTGTCTGCCAGCAGTCGAGGTAAGTCCAAGACTTACACTCGAGATACATATATATCGTCCAGTGATTTAAGCTATTTTGAGTGGATGGTTCCTGACAGTGCTGGGTAATCTCTAGCAGGCTGTTTCCAGGGGCAGGGTATTCACCCAAAGGGAATCCACTTCGGCTCCACAAGTGACCTGCGCATGGTCAGATGCCTTCTCACCTGTCATCGTTAGGGAATGGGTACGCATCTCCTCCAGTGCACGCGCCGCCTGAAACGCGTAAGGCAGAGAAGTGGTAACGGCGCTTCTGCCACCCGTTGGAGTGCTCATCAAAACACTTTTCTCGCTGTAGAACCCCAGAAATTATTCACATTGGTGGCTCCACTCTTGATAGCAGTGATTTTCCATCACCAAGGCCCTGATTCCTCCGTGTTTGTGATGCAGCTACTTGATGGCTGGATTTGGGGCTAAGAGAGAAACACCCTGGATTACCCACAAGAAGTATTTGTTAGGCAGATGTTTGTGGGCGAGGGAATAGCCTTGTCTTTTTTTTTTTTTTTTTTTTTTTTGTTGATACCTGAAGAGTTTTTCTGAATACCTGTGGAAGTCAGGATAGGATGAGGCTGGGTTACAGTTGAAAAGAAGCCAAAGTAGGAAAGTTTTGTCTCCGCTTTCTCCTTTTCTATATAGTCCAATTTAAGTTTATCTTGCTGCTAGTGGTGAAAACACCAGGAGATCCTGTAATTCACAAAAGCCTTCCTTGTAAAAGAAAGTACACTAAAACTAGCAGTTTGGGGCAGAGCGTGAGAAGCAATGAGATTAAAGAGATACACATACTGCATATGGAAATCTATCAATATCTAAATCTTGTAATGCAAGCCAATTAGCTTTTCTCTGTGGAAAGGAACTTAAAGAATCAAAACTGGAAATATTGGTTCACCAGGTATACAGAAGACCAATCGTATTATAGTTCAGAGACTGGTTATTTATCACCCTTTTCTATTTGCTGTTACAATACGGTTGAACCTTGATTTTGCATTTGGGCAATACCAAAAGATGCCCTGCAGATTTCTCCTGATGTTGTTCAGGGTGTGTGCACCAGTGCAGTTGCTACAGAGGCAGGAAAATGCGTTCTGTCCCTGGCCCGTGCTGTAGTGAACGCAGGCAAAGCATCGCTCTGCTCAGATCAGTTCTTTCTTGCAAGTACAGCTGTGCTTCCTGGGTCTTTTTTCTTCACCTGCTTCTGTGAAGCCTGTTTCTCTCCATTTCTGGAACTATGCCCAGGGACTTGATTCAGGACTTTTTAGGTTGGATTGGTCCCATAGATCAGTCAGCTTTTATTTAATGGCTCTGTTTCGGTGGTAGGAGGCACCACTGAGATGTTTGCTCATTTCTTCTTTCTAACAGTGACCTCCTAGTGTAAAAATACTCGGCTGTGCAGCGGGTCTGCCCTGTTTACAGGTGTGTGTAAGCATCAGGAGAAAAAAAAATCACTTTTGTAGTCTGCTGCTCTTCACCAGTTCTCCTAACAGCAATTCAGTGGCTGGTGCAATGATGTGTTGTTTTCCAATACTGGATGTGCTGGTGGGCTCAGAGAGGAGGTTTAAGGTCATTGTTCTGAGGAAAGCTAGAGGATGATCTTAACAGAGCTGGCTGTCCTGTTGCCCAGGGGCCTCATTTTGTCGAACCTTCTAGAGTAACCAGTATCATTCCCTTACCCCAGTCCGCTCACAGACAGGTTGCTTGACTTGTTGACGCTTGTCCGTTAAGGAACGAAAAGCTGATCCCGTAGAATACACCACAGAAGAATTTTACAGTTGTCCGTTGCCAAACATGGCTAAGTGGAAGTTTTTCCACTGTGTTGTAAGCTGAATTTTTTACAGCACCAGCTTGGCTGATGCTCCAAGAGCATGGCTCATCCATGAGAAAAGCACTTAAGTGCAGTGAGAAGGGAACAGATTGTTTCTGTCCTTATTGCTGACAGTGTCTAGGTTTATTATGTTCCACCTCATTGTTTTCTTTACTGGGGTAAACCATACAATTCCTTCAATGGTTCCTCCTGAATAACTTCCTAGAAATGGGATCGCTCTCTGGGTGCTCTGTTGCATTCACAATTTGGGAGGGAGGCAAAACAGTGTCCAAAAATCTGAGATTATTTGCATCATCTGTGACAGCGTTAAAAGCCTTGTTGTGGTCAAAATTCACCTGCTGCTTCTCCCATTGCCAGAAGCCTTGTATTCCTGTCTTAAAAAGAAATGGGGTTAATTTGTCAAGTCTTGTTGAACATATAGTAGCTGTTACTTGTCATCTTTGAGGTGCTTTCAAAGGGTCCTGATTGTCTTTTCAAACATTGGAAGGAAAATTGAAGGTGAGCTGGCTAGTTCATAATGTACCACTGCCATATTAAAAAAAAAAACCAAAACACACCACCACCACCTGTTCTTTCCACTCTTTTGCTTTCCTCTGCTTCTTAGAAATGACTACTCAGATCAGCTTCAGAACAAAGTTCATCAAGCCCAGCTAATTAGTAATGTTTTGGGTTTCCGCTTTCTAAGCTTTCTCTAGACTGCTTTTCCTACTTAGGTTGAAGTCTTACCTTTACTTGTTGGTCTTAATTGTGCTAGTAACTGTTTAACATGTGACCTTTTTGCAAAAGATTGATGCAAATTGGATAATACAATTTCTGGGCATCACCTAATGACGTGATGGCTTTGCCTGCCTGCTGGGAATTGTATCGCCACTTGTGGGGTTTTGTTTGTTTACTGGTTTTTATCACTACTGTATTTATAATATGACTTATTTTGGGGTTTTTCTTCCAATTTTACCTCATTTTGTCTCCATGTACTCTTGTCTTTTTAAAAACTTTTTGGTTTTTCTACAGACTTTTGCCTTGCATTTGATAACAATAAATAATCCACAGTTCACCCAGGTCAGTTGTCTTCTGTAATTTCACTTCTCTCACACTGAAATAGTTTGAAGCCATGTCCTTGATCCAAAGTTTCTAACTTATTTTTCCCTTATATTTTTTCCAGCCTATACTCAAGTCCTTCAGGTATCGAAATCTAGTTTTGTCAGTCTGGTGAAGGGAGATTGAGGAGCCTCTCCTTTTGAAATAAGTTCAAAGAGATTTTCTTCAACACCTGTAGTTCTTTCTGTATTTTGGGCTACTGGGCAAGCGTGTGAATCTTCGATAAGTCAAGCAACATTTCCATCTGTACCCCACTTTTTAATAAGCTTTGTCTTTGATGATTTGTGTTCTGGTCATGACAACTTCTCATAAATTATGCTAATTGACTCATTGTTCCATTGTATTAAGACTTTCAGCTCTTCCTGATCCTTCCTGTGGTTTTCTACAACCATCTAAGACTAGTTTAATTCACTCTTCTCTCTCCTTGCTTTAATGTGATCATATTTATAAATTAATGCGTGTCTTCCCATTTTTAGGACGATATCCAGGTTGCCTTATTTTCCTGTGTGCCTTTGTCAACTGCCCCATTCGATCCTTATTTAAAACCTTCCTCACTAGGTTAAGAAATCAATGTGCTAGATGGAGTTTTTGTCTAACAGCTAGTCTAGGTAGGCTTGTCCCCAGAGGTGTCCGATATCAAAGAGTTAAAACCACTGTATCTAAGTGTTATCAGTTCAGTGACCTCTCCCATGCCACTTTCAACAATAATTAACCATGCTGTTTCAAGGAAGATTTAAAAAATGCGCCTGTGTAATTGCCCTGGATCGATGCAGCCAGGTTAGTTTGCATTTGCGGTTATAAAATACAAATCCTTTAGGAGCTCTACAATTTTCTTTAAAAGGTCAATTGGACGTAACCTTCTGAAAACTCACATTTGATTAAAATAAATGCCGTCTTTTTACTTTGTAACATGTTTAATATTTTGTGTTGGAAATGTGACATTGTACAGTGTCTTCTGAAATAGCTTCACTTTTCTGCAGTTTTCAGGGCAATGAATTCAGCCGGGAAGTTGTAGCTACTGGCAGCACAAGCTGGAGATCCGACCCCGGTTCCCGGGCACGCCTGGCATTTGATCTTGGGCGAGTCACTTCTTTGTAGCTTACCCTGTAGCTCTGGTCTGTAAGATGAGCACAACCATTTCATCCTTTTCTGTAAACCGCTTGGAAAGCTGCGATCAAAGGCACCATGTTTCGGTGGTAAACAGCAGCTAGAGAAGAGTTAAGGCATTAACTTCACACACAAAGAGGAGCTCTGACTCTGGGAACCGAGTGCGCTGCAGCTGTGCATACTTTTCTTTCAAAGCACAGGTTCCTTGCAAGTTAAACTTTAACTTTAGTAAGGAATAATTCCAGAAACAACTGGCTGCAATGATTTAGCCACATTAGGGAAATAATTACACAAAGGTTCGTGTTGTTTTTTGGGTTAGCATTGATTTCCTGTTTCATATAACAAATGCTGTTACATTTTCTCCCCCACCCTCAGTTTATCAGGATACTAGGTATTTTATTTTGTCTGAATAAAAGGACTCTATATTTCAACCACTGCTGCTTAATACTAGTCTCGTAAAGCTGCGTTACCCGATTGCTCCCCACGTATCGAGGGGGCAGTGAATAGGCTTTATTTGCATAAAGAATAACGATGTTACAACTTGTTGGCCCAAATGTCAGAAGAAATTCTTCACGTTCTTCTTCACAGTAGTATTCTCTCTTGGAACTGTTACATCTTTACGTTGGAGATAGGATTTAATAAATTAATGTGAAACATCAGGATGAGGGAGAAGAGTTACTCCATCACCTAGATTTAGGCATCTGGCTCTATACAGAAATAAGTACTTGCTGTGAAATGGAGTAAGAGCGAGCTCTGAATGGGTCTCTGGAGGTTCAGTCGATGGTATAGAAAGCCTTGGCTCATAACTGAGCTACAGAAATTGGATGCCTAAAGCTATACTGTAAATCTCATCTCCCTAAAATACAGATTGTGCAGTAGTCCGTTGAAGAGCTAGAGGAATGGTTCATTACTACCAGCATTCACCACCACAGTATCTGCATGCTTTAAGGGTATGGATATAAGACATGAGAAGTAAACAAGGTTGAAAGCATGTGTGGTTTAAAGCCTCTGGCTTCAAATTCCAAGGGAAAGCAGTTGATGGAAGAGCTGCACAGCAGCACCACGTGATGCCAAGAGTCAGTTCTTTAAAGAAGCCAAAACACAGTTCTCTGCTTTTAAAGCTAACCGCCGCAGAGAGCTGAGGAGGTGTTTTCTACAAAGTCTCTACGGATTAATAGTTGCCTTTTTGTTATCTTTACTCTTGAGCAGGCAGCCTTCAGGGTCACTGTGGCTGTGCCTGCCATGTCTGTGCACAAACGGTGGGATGTTCACAGGCAGCCAGGGCCCTCTAGGAAACCGCAGCCAGTCCCTTTTGTTTCAATGATACGTTGCTTTTAGTTACCTTTAGAATTGGAGCAAGTTGGGACTCTTCAATAATACTTCTTTTGACAAAAGAAAAGCAAAACTGTCAAAGTGAAAACTTTTTCAAAAGTGTGTTTCTGATAACCACTGTATTCTCGGTTTATCTCTGGGATCGCAAAGATTTCCCATTGCAGAGAAATTATAAGCCTCTTTATTAATTTAGAGGTGTCTTGAAGGAACACCTTGTACTTACTTGAGCTTCATGTATCACCTTGGATTTCTTACATTACAAATTATTTTCCTATTAATGGAATATTTTGAAGAGAAGTTTATCACACAAAAGCTTGAAATGGATAGAGGCTGAAAGCTCAGAGTCTTTTCACACAAGACAGAATAATTCCTAGGAGGAATCTTCTACTTTGGGAGAATGTATTTTGGATAAGATGCTAAGAACCAATTTCTTAACCTCTTTTTCTGAAGGGGAGAAACATAGCACACATCCTGGCCAGATTTCAGCACACTTTTAGTTCCCTACTTGTCACAAAAACAGACACTACTCTTCTTGCTCTGAACTACTGCAGAGAGTTAATAGCTGAACAACTATAATGCAAGATACAACAGACTGCATTTCAGCATTAACTGTTGTTCCTCTCTGCCCTCAGCCTCATACATTTGTCTTAGGATTTTAAGCAATGTTATAAATGCCTTTTGGAAGGTGTCCTGGAAGCCTAAGATTTTCTGGATTTAATGATGCTTCAGTTGCTCACTCCCTGGTACACCAGGTGTGCTCATTTTGATGGACAAGTTTGCTGGTTTTCATAAGATCTACTATAATCAACTTTCTGATGTAATTTGAATCATGCGATGAGTGGATGAGAAATAATAAATGAAAAGTGGTATCTTATAAACTCATGGACTTAAAACCAGTTACCAGAGATGAAGTTTTCCCAGTGGTACTTTATGGAGTAGATTAACTAAAGAGGAAATCAAGATTAATCTGCTTTCCTTGGTGAACCTTGGAGACTGTCTGAATTATGACAGCTGTAGCTGCTGGGATGTAGAAAGGCTGGGGCTTTGCTGTGGGGTGGGGTGGGGGAAAACCCCAAACCAAACAAACCCAGAAACCCCATCCTTCAGCCTAGTTTGTGTCTTGTAGACCTGTGGCCAAAGGCAAATGGAAGATGCCCATATTTCCATAGAGAATAACCAATAAGGGCAGGCACGCTCTCTCTGTGGCAAGTAACTTGCTGACAAATGAAACATTGACTGCAAAGTGCAGATGAGGAAGATTGCCAACCAACCTCAGTGTGTCTTCAAACTCTCTGGGTGGGAAAAACTGGAAGGTATAGCTTGCCCAGCATCACTGGAACCTCTGGTAGGACAGGGGCCAAAATCAGTCTCAGAAGTCTTGATCACACTTGCTCATCAGCTGTGCCCTTTCAAATAATTGAAAACGACAGGTCTTTTGAACAACTTAAAGATGCAAGAACAGCACGTGCTCTGCTCCTGCAGTTAGTGTCTGCATCTGCTTCTCTTAACTGAGAATTGAAGATCAAAATAAATCCTTTCCATTCAACAGCTTTTTATGATGGCTCTTCAAAATGCTGTCATCTTTTGGTACCCAAAGCAGCAAACAGAGGTAAATGCTGTCTCCTCTTCCCCCTGCCCCATACTGATAGTGAGAACAGCAGTAACAGAGTGGAGCCGTTTTCTATTCAAATATAAATATTCAACACCTGATTGCCCCTGCTGATTAGGGGGGGAAACTGAACTTTAACCCATTCAGTTAGACTCCTTATTTCCTCCGGTAATCATGGGAATACGCACAATGCCAAATTCCTCCTCTGCTGCTCACAGTGACGAAGTTGGAAACAGCAATGAGTCCTGAGGAAAAGGGGTTGCCTTTGCACTTGGAGATGTAAAGATCATCTTGCAGGTTAGCTTCAGTGTAGAACATTGAACTTTATGCTCCAGGTAATTAACTCTTCAAGCATTTAATGGTAAGGTAGGAACACTGACGAGAAGGTAATCTATTAAGAATTGCATACAATGATGTAGCAAAACCAAAAGCAGTTAAAGAAAATCAGAATTTCTTTACCCAGCATGGTTAACAGGCATGATGATGTGTATGCAGCAATGCAACAGGATTATTAAATAACCCACCTTTGCAAGTGGGATAATTAAGCAGGCTAGGATTGCATTAGAGACGTAGTAGAATTAATTGACTCAGGAATGTTTTTTTCATTTGTTGTTCAAAGCTCACAGGGGTGCCTTCCCTCTCCTGCAGTGTGGTATCATGTGATTACCTGGGGGTAATTATATCTGAGCTTCCTTAATGCTTCCTTCACCGCAATCACAGCTGGCTGAACCAGTGCCCTTGTGGTTCCAGGGGAGGCTGTAGGATGACTGTAGAAGAGAAATTCCGCAGCGTTAGTTCAGACTGTCTTCCCTGGGATTGTACAGAGCGGGAGTGCAGGGCAAACAGATTGGCTGGGCAAGAAATGAAGGTTGACTGGATGCAGTTCTCAGATGAGGGGGTGAAGCCCTAACAGTACACACCAGAAGCCGAAAGAGCATCTGCTGACTGTGTAGAACGGGGTGGCTGTGTGGGTGCTGCTGCTGCAGGGGACCCAGGGCCTGGCTCTGGAGTGGTGGGAAACAGGAGCCACACGTGGCGCTGGGTGAAGGCTCCAGCTTCTTTCCCTGGACCACGGCCAAGGCGAACTCTACTGTGTCAGCACGGTGGATGTATAATACCACTGCCCTTGTTTCGAACAGTGTGTCTGAAGCTACAAGAAGGAAGAGAGGCCCAGTTTTTCTGTCTTGGTGCTTTAATTCCCTTTTAAAACTTTTTCAAAATGCCTCTGTAGAAATAATCCTCTGAGAAGTTCACCGAAATGTAAGACACCAGTCCCTAAACGCATGTGGCATAAATGGTTCTAAGGATGAATTAGTGTGGAAATTCTTGTTTCAAAATACTTTTAAGCTTCATCTCAGCGAATTAAAGATCCTTTTTTCTAAAATAAAAAAAGAATGACTAGAAAGAAGCATAAAGCTGCTACAAATGTAGCCTTGCAACTCCAGAAAGTTCCAGAAAGTGCCTTTAAGTGCCTTTTGTAGCTGCATAAAGGTCTTGAGCTTCCTTGAAACTTCAGTCCTGTGCTTGAGCTCTGGGAATTCAAAACTAATAATTAAAAGGTTGGCAGTCTTGGTAGTGCTGCGTAGATGTAAAAGAAGCTGGGACTTGAATCCTGAGAAGTGATATAAACCATTTGCTCTTTCCACGTTTCATCTCTCTTGTCCAAGCTAAGTGAGCTGATTTTCCCTGCAGCATCTGGCTATTCCATTTCAATCTGCCAGTTTGGTTGGAAAGTCCCCTCCTCTGCAAAAGGAAGCAAGAGGGGAGAGGCTGGAAGCCAGTAACCAAAGCTGGGGAGGCAGCCCTCCTGACAGAGAAATTGCCCTGGGTCCTTGCCACCAGGATGGGTCCTCTACAGCTACTTCAATTCATCGCTTGCACAAAAAATAACGGACTAGCAGAGCAAAGAAACCGTGCAGCTTCCTTTGTCAGGCGTTAAGTCAAAATACGTGCAAAAACCTGTCCCCTGGGACAAGCACCCAGTCAAATGATGAGCTTAATTGCTTACAGTTATTATTTCTCATCCGAAGAGGCTTGGACCACTTGACTCCACTTCTACAGGCAGAAGGTGGAAGTACCTGCAAGTAGCGTAACTTCACAGCAAAAAAATTAATGGGTTTTGATGATGTGGCAGACTATTTTTCTTCTCAAAAAGCCTGTGATTTTAAAACCACTTGTGATATGGTAGATTGCTTGTACTTTTAAAAGACCATCAGGAGGACTTGTCAAGCAACGAGTCCTGGTGTGAAAAAGGAGAGAAAACAAGGAATAGATGGCCATCTCTGGAACATTGTTTGGTATCTAGAGGAGCTTGACACTGTAAGGTGTTAGGTTTGGGTTCAGATTTGTGATATTTGATCTCATGCCAATGCCAAAATTAAGCTCAAGGGATTGAAGGCAAAATTTTGTAGATATAGTGTAAGTCAAAGATTATTTTCATGCGCTTTATCATTCAGAAGCCAGCTTGACTGTTGTTAAGTTTCTTGTTCCCACTAGATGTCACCAATGTATGCAGTTACTATTAAAACAACTTCCATCGTTGCTTAAGAGACTTGGGTTAGCTGGAATATCTGTTAAAATTTGTGGTGGCACAAAAATTTATTAATTAATGGGCAAGTAGTAGATGAAATCATGGCAGGCAGAGGGCAGCTGTATGAAATAAAAGGGAATATGTTATGTTTTGAGTAAAGAAGTGACCTTTCTCCTCTCCACATGCTTTGTAAAGTCTTCCATCTCTTCCCTAATTCTTTCCCCGGACATTCACCAATTAACATAATGAAAAGTGTGATGTCCTGCAAACTCCCGGTCATCTAGAACTGGCTGGGGCAGCATATGGACAGGTTCAAAAAGCATTTGCACAGTTCACGGTTAGTGACTTTTACCATTGCTGTATACGGGTTTGGGTAACGATGTTAACTAATTGGAGCGGTGACAGGGAGCAAGCTTCCAAGTTTAATCAGAGAAGCACGCCGTACAGTCTCTCTCCATGCATGGGCCTCCTAAAGAGCAAAGCTCTAGTCCTGGGCAAGTTCCTTTAGCCTTAGCTGTGTCCTCCAGAGATAAAGAATGGCTTCAGGAGATGTGGTGAGATTTAATTATCTCAATTTTTCCAATTAGTTTCCCTTTGATTTAAAGAGAACCAGGATTATGCGTAAGGGTAGTAAAGGGCTTTTAAATATGGATAGGAATATTAAATCCTAAGTATTTTTATTTGAAGAACCGAAAAGAAAGAGGAAAATGGCAGAATTACTCTCTTTCACATAGATTTCTTTTGGTGAAGGCTTTCCCTTACTTTTTTTTAGAGATGAAGGAAGAGGTCATCTTGCTGAAGCCCTGGTCTGCAATACAGGAGATGTGGGTTTACTTCAACTTCTTCTATATGACTTTGGGAGCAAGGTTCAAGGAAGAGACTTTAAATACAGTTTATAGGGGATAAGAACTTAGCAAGGATCTGTTTGAGGAAACCGAGTGCTCAGACCACTTCCTTTCTCTCAGTGCCTTCATCTCCTGGCCTAACGAGTTCACACCAGGTCTGTCCCCTAACCTTTGGCTCCTCTTGAAGCAACCATACCTATTCTTTACTATTTTTCCATTCCACATACAGAAAATCATCTAAAGTCACTGTTGTGTTGCAAAACTCACCCAGCTGTGCAGGCTGCATATTGGTGCTCATTAGGCTTTGCAGGAATCCTGGGTGTCCCAGCTCCTTTCAAAGAGGCATATTTTCCTGACTCTCGGTTAATGTTGCTTTTCACTCCATTGAGGGTTTCTGCAAGGCTTTCAGGTTTGCTTCCTTTTGTGGAGATAGTCAAGAAAATGGATTCTTCTTCCATATCCTTATTTCTAGAAGGAAGAACACGCAGGTACTACTGTTAGACCACAGCCCTACCCTGTCATATTTTTTCCTATGCTGAAGTTTTACATGGGTTGACAGAGAAAACCGAGTACTGGCCAGGACAGTAGATCACATGATTTTGCTTTTGTTTTGTGTACCACTGTGACCTTCATGTGTCCTTAGAAGCGGGTCAGGCTGTAGTGCCTCTGGCAGCACTTTTCTCTTGCCCATAAATAGCAAGGCAGCAATTACAGAAAGCCACGGTAAGTTGAATTGGTAATATGGGCTTGGTATATAATTCCACAGCCACCCAAGAGAATAAGCTTTAATGACTTTCTGCAACTATCTCATGTCGTGTTATCACTTCTGTAAATACATTCTACGTTGTTTCTGTGATTAGTTAATTCTTATGCATGGAAGTTGCATGCCTTGTGTCATTTTTTGTAAGGTTCTCAAGAGTGGATTGATCAGGTGCTCTTAGAGGGACATCTGCCATCAGCAGCTAATGTTGCACTACATACAGTCCTGACGAGCTGTACACTAATGGTTGCCAAAGGCTGGTTTTCTCAAGGTGTAATTCTTCTTTGCGTATGATGTATAGTCATTGCCAGTTTTTGCCAGAACTGCTCTCCACTGCATATGCCTCTGTGCCTGTGTGCAGTAGCACCCCCAGCATTCTGGGGGCACATGTCACTCACACCCAAAGTTCATCATATTCTTGCACATACACTGTGCCTTATGTTGCCTTTTGAAGTGTTTGTAGAAAACTTGCTCTGTCTTTTGGTGTAGAAAGCATACAAAGATGATAGCTTCATTCGAAGCCTTTTAAAGCAGAGAAGTCCCTTCTGAGGAGGACATTTCAGCTTCTTTTCTCTGTACAAGGACATGGAGATGAGCACGGGCTGACAAGACCAGTATGAACGTTCCTTCAAAGTTCACGATGCCTGCATTGCTCTGCACTAGTTGTACCTTATTTTCAGTCTTTCTCCTAGCGACACTGTGTATGTGACCTTCAAGTTATCTCTCAAATTTCAGTTCCGCTCCTTGAGTCCCACCGAACGCTTTCTGCAGCCTTTCATTCTGACCCGTTCTTGTCCTTTCAGGACACTGTCAATAGATACTTTGCCCTGTATTCCTTCAGGAAGCTGTGATACTATCTTCTAGGGAAAAAAAGTACTAGGAACAGATTTTAAACCACAGAGCAGTCTGTAACAGTATTTTCTCCCATATGGCAGATTAGAAGTGCATATTGAACCCTCCCTATCTAGGAGAATGTGCCAGAACTGTAAAAAAATGTTTAAAAATATTGAGCTTCAATCGTAACAATAAGAATATCCTGCTAGCTGGATGCAATTGTGTTTATCAAACATTTCAAGTTCTAAATATTTGCTTCAGTGATTTACTGCTACTCTCTGCTGCAACTGGTAGATTCAGTTAGTTATTAAATGCAGTTAGTAAACTTTTTAAAATAATTGTAAAGTTAACGACAAAGGATATTCATGATAGCATGAATTACTGGGCAGTGGAGCACTAAAAATATGATTTTCCATGCCCAGTCTACCTGTCCCATTAAAGATATCTGAGAATGAATTTTGTGTACATTTTTTTGGTTCCTTTATTGTATGCATTCTCTAAATCAAATACAGAACTAAGCGCCCTTTAAAAAAAATAATAAATCTGATATTAGCTCTTTGTTTCGCAGATGTAACAGACTCTTCCTTTGAGCTGTGATTTTTTAAATTTGTTTCCTCCATTCACAATCACATCATTCCCATAGTAGGAACTGGATCCTTTGTATCCATTCTCAGTTTTTCTGTTTTTTCCTCTAAATTCTATTTTTTTCAGACTCCGGGATCCTCTGGATGTAATTCGCTGCTTGTGAAAGAGTTAATCTGGGTGATCTTGCAGATGGGGTCCCCCCTAGGAGTCTGCCCTGCCCCCTGTGCTGCCTCCTGCTGTACAGTGTACTGGCGGGGTGAGCCTCACTACTCTTGGTTCCAAACATGTGCACAATTATTAATTTTCTTCCAGTGTTTTCCAAATGCTGGAGAAAGTCACCCCCCCCGTGTTTTCCATGCTTTTTTTTCCCTTTGTCAATTCCCAGCAACTGACTATGTCAGGCGTCTTCTGAAGCTGTTTGCTCCGTGGTAACTCTGTTTTCCAGTGTCCTTGCTCACAGGCATGAGCTTCTTATTGAGTGTTTTCATTCTCTGCTGCAGGAGCCAACAGCCTGACAACCTTTCCCGTGGAAAAACCTCTCCCTTTAGCCATCGGGTCTCACCATGAAGCTCTGGTACATGATTAAGGAGTCTGTCACATCTGACTTAATTTAGTCACAAATACCTAGCTGTAAAACATTAAAGGGGCTTTTCTGCTACCAAACTTCCAGCAGTTTCCTTTCTTTTGGAAGAGAGGGTTTCTGAAACCTGTTTCTGCAAGTGTCGCGGTGCTGCTGGCACCGGCTGCCTAAGCCGACTGAGCCTGCCGTGGGGATGCGTCGCTCCATCTCTGGGAATCCCGCTCCTCCTGCAGCTCGGCTGGCAAGCGGCCGCTGCTGCCCACAAGGGCAGCCCACCCTGTGCCCCCTCAGCCCCCCGTGCCCACGGCCCAAGACCTCACACAGCTCACTCTGGAGCTGGAGGTACCATTGTGGGAAGCAATGTGAGGATCACACGTGGGCTCTTCACTCTGGCAGCGTGCAGATGCTGTTAACCTGCCCTGACCGGAGGCTTACTAGATTTGTGAAGTAGCTCACTGATGAGTGTAAAAATAACTCTCGTATTGTTTAGTGAAAGCCAGAAGTGTACGAAATAGTTAGGAGTGCAGCGTGTGTGCGCCAGAGGAAGATGTTTTAATAGGTTTCAGAGCTGTACAATGGGGAGAATGAATTCAGCAGCAACTGATGAACTGCATAAGATGAAGACCATAAAAAGAAACACAGCTTGTCTACAACGCTGCTTTGTAAGTTGGAGCACTTTCGGTATTGTAATAGAGAAGTCTTTTTAAAAAGCTAATTAAAAATTTATCTGTAATGATATTTTTTGAAGGGCTTGGAAATGTTTGAGTGCCAAGATTATTGAAGGTGTGGTGGAAGAAGAAAATCATATTATTTTAAGGAAGAGATTTTTTTGGGGCATTCCTCATGGACTTCTTTTTTACAAATGTTAAAGCTCTGTAGTCTGGTTTTCCTCAGCACATTGTAATAGCTTCACACAGCATCACAGCAGTCTTAATCTGAGATATTAAAATGAGATATTAAAATTTCCACAATTATTAAATGGAAAATATTTGTTATGTAACTCTTGCATGGTTAAGCTGATGTAGCACTTTGTATTTTTACTTAAACTGTGTTGAGAAGTTTCTAATAAGGTTTCAGGGCTGCTGCAAATGAAGTGGTTTGTTTTTCATAAACCTCTTTTTTTTTGCTTCCCTTTGCTGTCCCATGCTACCTCCTCCCATTTTACTTAAAATATGCATATATTCAGCATATGATTTAACTCGTGCAACCTCAGTATGCAGCAAGTTAAGGACTTCTTGACAAAATTTCCTTACAGAAGAATGGATACGGAATACAAGAATCGGTTCAGCTTTAAGCCAGTATTCTCTGAGGACATTTTTCTTCCCAGCGAGAGCAGGAACAGCTGTATGAGGTGGTACAAATGGACGGGCTCAGCCGTGCCTGTGCAGGTTGCTAGGTGGGACGCGATGGAGATGGCTGGGGCTGCCCCTGTGCCCCCGGCCACCCTTGCCCGGTGCTGAATGAGGGGGTGTTATCCCTCACCTCCCTTGTGCCATAAAGCCCCTGGTGGTGTGATACCAATGTCTCGCAAAGGAGACGGTGGCATTTCTAAATGGCAGAATTACCATCTCCACTCCAACTGCTACTGCTATCCTCTGTGAATACAGTGAGATCCACAGAGCTGGTAGGTGTCGGAGACATGCAGAGGAATAGTGGCATATCCATTCCCCTATTTGCAAAGAAATGCACAGCCCCTGATAAGAGCTCGGTGCCGGAGTGAGATAATTAGCTGCAGCAAAGTTGAAGGTTTGATGGAGCAACTGCTGGGGATTCGCAGAGTTGTCTGGCTCTCCCTGTTCCTGATAAACGACAAAACATTTCTCAAGGAGAGCAAACCAAAGGAAAAGGTTAGCAGACTTGTATCTGCCAGGAGCTTGCCAGTCTCTTTTCCAAGCCCAGCTATGCTTTTGGTCCCCACAACATCCTGGGACAGTCAATTTCAAAACTGAATCTTAAGTTACATAAACATATATCCCTTCCTAATAATTTTAAACCTGAAGTCTGGTACCATCACTAGGTTTTCCATAATCTGGTATTCTGATTATAACAAAACAGTCCGTCCTTGTTTTCCCTGGCCATTAAGAAGTTCAGGCAGCCCCACAGTCCACCTCCACTACTCATTTTCCAAAATTAAGAGCTTTCTGTCAGCTACAGCGATGCTGCGGAGACGAGAAGGTGCAGAGTCAAATGCAGCTGGGTAACAGCAAAAGCACAGCTCTTTTTGGTATTTGTCAAGCTATGTGGCTGCAGAAACAGCCGCTGGAAGGTGAAGGCTGGGCTGTATGGCGGGGGCAGCCCCGCAGCAGGAGCCGCAGCGGCGATTGCTGATGCCGTGCAGGGGCTGCCCAGCTGTCTGCTCCTGCATCTGGTGCGGAGAGGCAGAGAACTGGAGAGAAACGTACTGTGAACCACTGGCTGTGAGCAGCGTGAGGGTGGAGTGCCCGTAACGGGGACCTTTGGAGGGCTGCTGGCAGCTAACATGAGAAGGTGTGGAAAAATCAGCTGTCTCCACAGATGTGACAGCAGAAAGAAATGACATGAAGGAGGAATTACCCAAAGTGCTGAAAGCTGAGAAATGCTCTTGGCTTGTCAAATGAACAAAAGCAATGCTGTGAGTTTTCTGTTAAGTTTGTCTTTACCAAGAACTTTTGTTCAGATGAAACTGGTACACCTACTTGCTGCTTTGCAACAGTATTCATGGCCACTTCAAAAGCCTGTATCTTCTGTCAGATGCACAGAATAAATAGAGGCGGTGCATTTTCACAACAGAGAATCATTAGATCTTAATGGAATTAATTTTCTTAAGGACTACTAGGGCTGGCAGCTGTCACTGTGATCGACATTGGGTTGTCATCTCTTTGGGAAAAATGCAGTTTATTCATCCCAGAGGAAGGGAGAAAATTATAGAATTGGATTTTCTTGCGGTGCAAATAAATAAAAAGATCTAGTTAAACTCCACAGCTGACATGAGCATTACAGAGGTCTGTAGCACCTTCCTCTGCCTCCCTTTATCTCTGTGGCTGTCAGCATGATGGGTAACATCTTACTTAGAAGATCTTGAGATTTGGATTCTCTTTCCAGTGATTCTATAATATATTTATTGCTATATTCTACACTGTTCTTCTTTTCCTGTAGAATGATTTCAGACATCGTGCTTTTTGACTGATTACCCGACAGCTTTAAAGAATCACGACTTTTCACTAACAGGCTATAAAGGCAAAGACTCCCAAGCCAGGTTAGGCCACCTGTCCTCAACAGCCCCCTGTTCTGTCCTCGTGATAAAAGACCTTACACTAAACAAACCGAGAACGGTTCTTCCCAAGCCTCCTCTGTCAGAGGCCAGCGGGTGGTCTGCAGGGGGAAGGTGGTTGTTACTGAATGGGAGAGGCTGCCCAGCTGGTGCAAACATTGTGCTTAGTGTATTGATGGTTTAATTTTGTTAAAATGGGCATCTTGCTGTCTAGTGATATAACGTGTGCCTTCTGCTACCCAAAGCTAATTGAAATGAAGTCAAGGAGCAAAATTAGAATCTTCCCTGCTCAGACAAAGACTCTCACCCTAAAAAGGGCACTAAGACAGCAAATATTTCACTGACTTCCATGGTGCTCAACAAAGGCTGATGTAAGAAACCATCTGTGTTTCCTATTGCAAAAAAAAAAAAACCAACCACCCAAATTTGGACAAATCTTACCGTTTTCTAAACCACCTGGTGATATTGTTTCAACATGATGAAGCAGAAGAGCATTAAAGGACACCCCTTTATTTGAAGAAAAGTGATTTTAAGGACTCAGCCAGAGGTGAGGGGTATTACCAGAAATGCTGCAGTCGATGCTGCAGTCAAGGTGGAGGAGGGGAGACAGACTCTTCTTCTCAATCCCTGGGTAAAACAAACCTCTGGACTCATGGGCTTATGCCACATGGAGTGTGCAGGAGCCTGTGCTGGTGACAGGAGGAGGCAGGCGGTGGCCTCACTGCCGACACCAGCCGCCGTGCTGAGCTGGCCATTGACGCACCAATGGATGGGGAAACTGAAAACAGGGCTGACGACAGGGCTGTTGTTTCAGGAGGCGAGGAGGGAGCTGAGCTGCTTCCAGGGCTTCCCCTGGCAGTTTGCGAAGGAGGGAGAGGAGATGTTGGTGCTGGGGTGCCCGGATGCCTGCCCCTGGGTGGGGAGCCCTGGACTCCAGCCTGGCCCCGTTTGCTCCCTGGCACAGCGAAACCTGCGGCGCAGCCCTGGCAGGTGCCAGGGGCAGGCTCAGCGCCACGCTGATGGAGAGCCCTCACCCACCTTGTGCCAAAGACAGCTTGCAAAACTGCTGTTGCTACTGCCACACAGCCCACCCAGGCTAATAAAGGTGAGTTTTCCGAGACTCAGATGTCATCACCAGCTGAAGCTTGAAAGGTCTTGCTGAATATGGTGGGAACTACAATGAGCATTAACTGTGGAGTAAGTTTGTGGTCCCTGAAACAGGCTGGTGGTTTTCTCCTGTGCTTCCAGCTGAGCCAAACCGTGGGAGAACACCCCTGCATAACACTGTGCAATTCTGCAGCTGCTGGAAAGGTAGGTTCTTTGGTTTGCTTTACTATTGCTATTCAGTGTAAACACAAATGCTTTCCAGCAGATTTCTTTGCAGCACAAATTTTCTTTGTAGTCAGTGTGAAGTAATCTAGCAACAGCAGGGTCCAGCTGAGGGGACGGTGCTGCAAAGTAGTAATTAATTAGTCTAATTGAAACAAGGTTGGGATTAATGGCCTGTGGTTCTGGTGCTGGTTGGTAGGGTTGACACAGCTGATGGTGATGTTGCTCAGGGTGTGCTTTGTTCAGCTTGAGAGTCAAGGTACCTGTGCCGGTCTTGCTGGGCTGTGGCTTGGGGTGCTTGTTTCTAGTACCCTGGAAGTCCTTGGGACTGTGGTTATCAAGAGGTTTCTGGGTTTTCTGTGCTCCCCCTGAAGCAGGTGGGATTTACTCAGCTGCAGGAGTTTGAGTCTCCCATGCATCTGGGAGGAAGGTATGAGGGCAGCTGGGCAACTCCCCCAATCTTCCCCTGCTGAGGTTTTTTTTTTTTGTGACTTTGTATTTCTGCTGCTTGTTTTAGGCTCTTGAAGCCTGAATTCAATCCTCTGGGTACAAAGTTCTCAGAGGGGTGTGTATGTTTGTGTGCACACACATAGTCATGCGTTTATACATGGACATGAAGCTGTGTGTCAGTGTGTGTAAATGCTCATCATGTCCACAGCTTTTGTGATCACTCAAAGTTCCGAAAGATCTGCTACGACAATGTAATGCATGAAATCTACTGTGTTTGCCTGTGAAGTATCAAGCAAAATCCTGTTTTCCCAAGCTGGACATCTTCTCAAAGGATAAGGTAATTCATCTATTATTATTATTCTTTTCTAAAAGTAAATTATAACCTCTGATAGGAAATGACAGAATTGTTTGGTGTTTTGCCTCTTTAAAAATGCTATAAACTCAAAAGTTAAGAAGGTGAAATTTCGAGAGAGGAAGGTAGGACAGGGGACAGAAGAGTGAAAGAAGCATTAGCAATTGCTGGCTCACTTAAGAGTGCAGGGGGAGATGGTTTGCTCCAGCCGAAATGGCAGTGCTCGTACCCTCTTGAGTGGGCTTCGGGCTGGTGCCTGGATCCGCACATGCTTTGTACTGAATGTGCTGGCTTCAGCTGGGCGCTGCAGAGACCCAGTTGCAGAGTCTGTGCATGAGCACAACAGAAAAACACACGTTAAAGCTCTTGCTTCTGTTCGTTTCACCTTTCCTAGTTCAGGACCTTGTGCTAGTGGCAGATGTGCAAGTCCTGACAAAAATGTTGTCGTAGACTAAATCATGTGCGCTTTAAATCACGAGGTGGGACTGGCAACCATCCAGCCTTTTTGGAGGCCATGTCAACACGTTTGTACACTGCGTAGGAGAGTGAATCTCAGTGGGATTGCTTAGGCATTATTGCAATGCAAATATTGAATTATAATTATGCTAACAAGCACAAAAATGCAATAGATGCTCTTTCACTTGAAATTAGGGCTCAACAGAGCTACTGTCTTCAGCATGCGCGTCACGCAGCCGCTATAGCAGCACCAATCTTTCTGTGGAGAGAAGAGGGAGGATGAATATTCAACAATTGTTTTCGTTAAGCTGATGCTACAGTGGTCTCTGTTCTTTCTCTTTGGCTTACTCTTTGAAATGCAAATTTTCTAAAAGCGGAGAAATCGAGAGATGACAATCAAACTTTTTCTCCAGGGTATGAGGAACTTAAAAAAAAAAATTAATTTTTAAACCTCTATTCTCTTTAAGATTTTTTTTTTTTCTATGGAAACACTGATAATATTTGTGGGGGAAGGGTGTACAGAAGCCTGCATGTATCTGGAAACAAATCGATTGAACTAGGATCAGGGTCATGCGTATTAGCACTAGGAAGATCTCTAGTCTTCTCTATCGCCTCAGGGATTGCTCAGAGTTACTTTTCCTCTGAGAAACTCCAGCCAGCTGCCCAAATGCTGTTATCAGCCTAAGTAAGTGCACTTACAGTCTTGAGTTTCATCCTTCCACTATTCTCTCCCTCTGTGCTGCTGACCCTCGTAGGGGGACAAATACATAGTGAAAACTGGTGATTTCTGCTTGGCGCCGTGCTTTGCCGTCGGCAGCGGAGGGAAGCCCAAGCCAAGGGCAGGGAGCCCCACCGGCACGCGTGGCCGGGGCAGCTTCAGGCAGCTGGGCTGTGCGTGGGGCAGCGTGTGTGGGCACTGCCACACGCCCTGCCCAGCGTGGGCTCACGCAGCAAAGCCGGCGTGGGCAAGCGCTTGGGTGTTTGCTGCTGGAGTGGCCGCACGTGTCCTCTCTGCTTCTGGTGTTGTGCTTGCCCCCTCTGTGCTGCTTGCCTGTGGATGGCGTGGGTAGCTAATGATGAGCATGGGCTAGCGTTTTTCCAAAGTTTTTTTTTCTCAGCCCTCTAAATGCGTATTTTGGTGATCTTAAACTAGATTCATGCATACTGCCTCTTCTGTTCCTGGCTGTGTTGTGTTCGTGTGGTTCCCCTGGCCTTGCTCTCTGGTACCCCACAGCGAAGGACCTTGCTCCATCAGAGGAGATGCTCAGTTGTGAGCAGCTTCTCTCAGCTCGTTGGTTTCAAAATGACTTGTGGTCACCTCTAGGAAGGCATTTAAGAAAATTGCATGAATGACGTCTTTGGTTCTTTCTCTGGTGAATACAAATCTTTATTGTAGCTAAAAGGGGAAGCAGTAGATGTCTGAAAAGGGACATTTGCTGAACTCTTTGTTTGACTTGTCTTTCATAATCCTGGGCTGCTTTACTAAGAAGAAATAGGTATGAAAACTCGGTCCTTTGTCTCTTTCTGTCTGATTAGTTTACCCTTATCAGTGAATGCTGTTTAAAACTGCATGACATTTGTTCTTGCCTATAAACTCACGCTAAAGAGGATGTAATCTATTTTCTTGTCATCCCAGAGGTGCCAGGAGGTGTCCATAGATTATATAAAACATAATAATTGCCCTTATTAGTATGGAGCTAATCAGTATTGAACTAATCAATCAGCTGACAGTAATATATTGCACAAAGGGACCCCTATCTGTCTTCCTGAAAGACAAAAAATATGCAAGAGTTTTCTTTTACAATATATAGAAAATAAGACCCCAAACGGTGGTTAAAAGGTTCTGTTTTGTCATTATGTGGCATTTGTCATCGATCTAGCATTGCCTAGAGTATTTTGATAGAGAATAGAGCTTCATTAGTCACTAATAATGCCTTGAGAGCCTCTGTCTCAAAAAGACATTCTTGGTTTATGGGGAGAAAATGGCCACGTTGGATGTGTGCGCGTGGAGGCTGCATTGGTAAGAGTCGCTACTGGTTCTAGGCGTTGAGGAACCAGTTACCTTTCTACCCATGGCCAGCCTGATGTAAAGCAAAATGTTTCTTGAAAAGAAGCATTTCACAGCAGTTTCTGAGCGTGATAACATTGGTACTGGAAAACAGCTATATAGGCTGTTGCGTAGTCTGCTGTCAGTGAAAAGGAGAGAGCAGGAGCCTGAGGGGGGATGGGTGTCTTCAGGTATCCTGGCCGGCACTACAGTGATGTTCTCTGAAGTGCTGTAGATCCAAGGGAATGTTATAAGCAGTGTTGGCGACTCGGGAGAATAAGCTTCTTCAAACAAGACAGCCAAATTTAATTGCAGGACAATACAAACCCAATGGGCCTTCAATCTTTTCCCATAAATGTATTGGTAAAGGGGAGGAAAGGAATGTAGGGAATTAGGCTATTTTCTGATATGCATATAGCTCACAAGTCTCATCTATCCAATGTGAGCTGAACCATGCTGTTCTGCTAGAACATAAAGCAGAGACATAAAATTGGGGTTCCAGTGTGGCCCTGTGACCTTGGTCAGGTTATATGCTACTGTTGCTCTAAAGCACAGCTGTAGGGAAAGGAAAGGATTTGGAAAGGCAAATGGAGACTTTGCACTTGTGAAGAAGTTTCTCTTTCCAAAACGTCCCTTTCTCCAGATGGCTGGAGTGTCCATGCATCTGCTGGGTATGCGGACACAGTGAGTTGGGGCAAAGTGTAGCTGCTGGTACCATGTTGGGCTCAACTGCAATCATCCGTCCACTCAGCCACCAAAAGGATGTTTCTGCTGCTGGATTTGGCAGAGCCTGTATCTGTCTCCTGCTCTCCAGAAGCAGGAGAATGAAGGCTTTGTCCCTGCCTGTCCTGTGGCTTCCCTCCCACCACTTCCACTGGACAGAAGGATCTTCTGAACCATCACAAAAGCATTGTGGAATTTTCCTCTCCTCTGTTTGTGTGGTTTCTGTTGTGTTTCTAACTTCTCTGCCTTTCCTTCTCTAATTGGAAGGTTCATTTAGACATAGGCATGACCTAGATATTGCACCACAGAAATCAAACCAAGAGCCATCTCCAATACTTGTAGGCAAAAGCCAGCACAGAACTGGTGAACTGATAATGATAGCAAGTAGAATTTTTGTTCTGTCACTAAAACTGTGATTAAGGATTTCAGTCCAAATCTCTTTGGGCAATTACGCAGAAATGTGCTTCATTCAGTCTATCACCCACGACCTCCAGGAACACACGAGCAGCTAATTTGCACCCTGTGCCAATTAGCATGCTGAAATTTATCCTGCCAGAGATGCAGCCCACCACCAGAGCAACGCTATGCCTCTCCAAATCTACTTAACAGTAATACAAAAGGAACACAGGGTACTGGGTTCATCAGCCATCCATCACTTGTCCTAAATTGTTTGAGACTTTACTGTATGTTTTATTGCCCGTGCTGGGGGCCCTACAGTGATCTAAGCTTCTTAAACATACTTTAAAAAAAAATAAATAACAGAAACTGCTGTTGAGAAATAGATGCGAAGACAACTATCTCTGCATAAAAGCAAATAGGTGTAGGATGGAAGTTTAAGCTAGGAGCGTGTGGTTGCAGTCACTTTTCCATAGATTACAGGTTGTCACAGCTACAGCTGCTGTGTTGCTGCTGGGAGGACTGCCTGTGCTAAATCTGGGGTCTGCAGCAGTGGGGAGCATCTCCTGGGCTCCAGAGCTAATTATTGTAAGCATCAATTTTGTATCTAGGCACAGTGAAATCTAAGAGATGGCTGAACCTTTAAGTAACCTGCTCATCTAGGTTAGTGGAGTTTTGAGATGAGGTCTTTCTTTTATGTATTATTTTGTTACACTGGGGGAGTGGGTGCCTTGCCCTACAGCCAGTATCTTCCTAACAGTGCTTGGGGCTTGGGGGGGCTCCCTTACGTAAGAAAACTCTGTCATTCTTTGCATGATAGCAACCTAGGATAAAGAGGCTTTCCCTAAAAATTAATTTCTGCCTTGACATACACAGAGCAAGTGGACACATTTTTCCTCAGGGAGCTGAGAGTGTTAAGTCTCGAGCGCAGCAGGGCTGCATTCCGGCAAGATTTAAAAGCGTTGGTAGTCCTGTGCCACTCTGACTGTACTAAAGTAGCTGCTACAGAGCTGCATTTAATGCCCAATTATGTAAGGTGTAACTAAATGTCTCAAGCCGTTAGGAAGTTCCTGCAGGACTTCTAAACTCTCCAAAATATGCAACTGCACTTAAAATCATCAAGAACTAATATTCTGAGACTTGTGTGGTTTGTGGCTTGGTGGTTTTTGGTTGATGGTTTTTATTGTTTGTTTTATTTCACTTTTTATATATATATACTTGCTACAGAATGGCTGCAACTAGTTTAATGGGAGATAGTCTTCTGTGAATCTCCACTCATATTACAGAAGAGAGGGAATCCAAATTTCTCATTAGTACTTTACAATGCCATTAGTTTTTCTTTCAGACTTCAGGAGCCATTTAAAAGCCTACGGGCATTCTAGCAGCAGTTGTACAATGCTGGTAGTAAAAGTCACATAAACCTTAATTTGAGTATATGGTGAGCAGCATCTAGAAAGGTATTCTTCCTGCTTGGGTTGGTAAGCCTGTAATCATGTCCCAAACTATTTTGTACTTGCTACTTATCATCCGTTTGCCATGATTGTCTCCTTGGTGCAAGTTGGAGGGGCTTCTCCTGAGCCTTTCAAATTCAGCTGCGCAGAGAACCAAAGACTTGCCCAGGGTTTGACCCAGAACTCAGGTTCAGCTCAGTGCCTGCCCATGCTTTCAAGGTCTGTCTGGCACTTGGGCCACAAAACCATGACTCAAGAAAAAAAAAACAACTTCACTAGGTGGCTTCTCATGTAAAATTTTTTTCATTTCCCTGGATGTTTGAACAATGTTCCAATTTCTAAAATTCTGTAGCAAAACCAAAATTATGCAAATGCTCAAGTAGTCTTTTTAATAATGCTGGAACAAAAGTGTTCCCTCTCTTTGTGAAAGTTTCAAAGATATTTGCTTTTCAGTCTGGTTTTGGAATGAAACCACACTTTGAAGTCCAGGATTTTCCTCGGGGAGAGAGGAACTCTTTTTTCGTGTTGGCTCTACACACTATGATCATCTTGGAGCCCTGGAACCAATTCCCTCTTGTCACAGATGCAGACATAAAAGGAAAATTGGTAGACATAAATTCATTGTTTCATGGTCCTCTAATTCTTAAGGAAATCTCTTCCATCCCCTTCTAGCTGCTTTCCCAAAGTTAGTAAAATTAAGGGTCTTTGTAGCTAGGGTCTTAGACATGAAGTCTTCAGCTTGCTGACCTTTTCTCTGTGCCGTGGCTGGAGCAACGGGGCTGGAGGAGGTGAAGGTACACAATGTATTGAACCATTTTCAGGCTGCAGCTCCAGACTCTGCTCCCTGTTTACTTTCTGGAAAGCTTTTTGCAGGTTTGTAAATGACAGCTTGTGAGCCAAAAGCACAGAGAGAGAGTCTTGAAAGCAGTGTTCTTGAAAAATGATTCATTGTACTTCTAAGACCCATCATATCCTAAGCTGTAGTGTGCCATCATGACTTTCCCTTCTCAGCACCTATTAAAGAGAATCCCTGGGCTAATCCTTCAGAGATAATGAGCAGAATGATGGTAGTCATAGAAACTGCTGCTTAAATATCTGTTTTGCACAAACTCCAGCGTATGGCTAATTACGCAAGTGATGGAAATCTGTTCCAGCCCCGTATGAAGCACTGCCATTTTACTAGCTCTAAGCAAGCTTGCTGTTCAAAAAGGGTATAACTACATCTGTTCTTTAGCTGGGCTTGTTGGTAGTGAAATGAAGGGGAATTTCTAAACACAGTGCTTGCTATCTATTGGTAAAGGGCGTCTTGAATAGATGTTAATCAAGGACAAAATAATAATTGAGGTGCCCATAGAAATAGGTGCCTCATACATGTACCCATTGTATCATAAACAGGCTTTGTTAAACAAGTCCTGAATTCAACGTATCATGTTTAAAATCGCTTTTTCCAGCGAGGCTTCAGATCTTTTGCTCTGAGAGCTGTAGACCTGCTGGTCATGTGTCCTTGTAGCTTCAGGCTGTGAGAGCTGATCGATTTTCACCACAGCTGCTAAACAATGTGAATGTTAGAGGATGCTGCTTGGGGCAAACAAATGTGGTGATGGGGCACGTTTAACGAACCCTTTGCCTACAAGGACTTCAGACTTCTTGGGGTCTTGCTAAGTCTGTCCAGTTCAAATCCTCTTGCATAGCCAGTACAGTTGGCAGACTACCAAGCGCGGTTTTATACCAGCCCCCACTGTGCCAGCTCAAAGGAGGGATCAACAAACTGGAAAGAGCCTGAGCACAGTGTGGCTGAAGCGGCCACAGGGCCACAGCATGGGATGTACTGCGAAAGGGTCTACTTCAGCCTGGAGAAGAGAAGTTAAGGAAGGGCTAATTGCCGTCCTCCACTGCCTGATAGGGTATGGCAGAGGAGGTGCAGCCAGGCTCTCCTCAAGAGTGCAGAGCAAAAGGATGAGAAGCCATCGTCACAAAGTGCAGAAGGGAGAACTTTGTTTGGAGGTAACTACTTCTGCTGTAACTAACTTCTTAAGCACTAGAACAAGTGCTCAGAGGGCTCTCCATCCCGGGATCTCTGAAAACTTGGCTAAACCAAGCCTTGCACAACCTGGTCTCACTGAAGCTAGCCTTGCTTTGGATAGGAGATTGAAATACAGGATCTCCAAAGGACCAGCTGCGATTCTGTATGAGACAAGGAGCAGGGAGGTTACTTCAGGTCACACAACAAACTTGTGTCCAAGTCAGGAAAAGAGAATGTGCACCCCTAACTTGAAACCATCATTGCACCGAGTAGCCTGTATTGTTTTTCTGACACAACATTTCCCTGCTTAGGAGCGTTCATGATCCAATTTAACAAGCAGCTTTTTGTCCCTTTTTAAAAATGAATAATGAGAGAGGCAGGGGGGGAAATATTTGAACTCCGCTGCTCCAAGAGTATCTTGAAGTGGTGCTTTCCAGTCCTGTGCTTTTCCCTATGGCTTTTGTGGTAGAACTGTGCCTGTGTTGAGTAGGAGCCATCCTATGCTCTACGAGGCTCTTCCTTTTCTCCAAAGACATTTTTCTTCAGAAACAGTAATGGTTAAGGTGCATCTGAATTGCTGGAAATTGTATTCCTAAACAGGAATAGTGAGTATATTCAAATGCTAATATTTACTGGCATGATACATATCATGGTAACCTCTAATAATGCCTTTGAAGTTTTTATTAGCAGATAGGAAATCTTTTTCCTGTGGTTCATGAGGTGTGTCTGGTGTTATCTCAACTGTTGTTGCTGAATTTCAGTCTGAATGTGATCTTTAGCTGTCAGTATAAACTGCAACAAAGTGTTAGGTATGTCTCTGAGGTTATTTTTTGCTGTGTTAAAATATTTCATGAAGTACAGCCCCATGAATGTGAGTTAGTAGTTATGAATATTATTAAAATTTATGAAGACATCTGGTAATAAAGCTGCAACATCTCTAAGTCATGGGGGATGGGAAGAACCCAACAAAATCCCACCTGTATTGACTTTATTAATAATTTCTATTATCAGGTTCCTACAGATGTTTCTCATAAACTACATTTTCTGAATTCCCCCTTCACCTATAACACAAAATGTGTGTTTACCACTGTCCAACCCCTTTTAGCTGGCATAATAATTCTTACCCAACCATCTGTGTGGTGCTGATCAGCCTCAGGAAATATAACACAGGTTTGCTTTCTCCACCTTGGCAGAGCCTTTGGCTGCACTACTGTGTACCCTAAAATAAGTCATAAATTCTACAGATTAAAAGAAACTAAAGGAACAAAAAAGTAACTTGCTTATTTGCTATGGCAAATTTTAAAAGCTAGACACAGCTGCAAAGTACCTAAAGAAAGCTTTGTCCTGGTGTCAAGACGGAGGGCAAGGCTTGACTTATATATATATTTTTAAAAAAAAAACCCCTACAGATGGCTTCAATAAAATTGAATCCTGAAGGTGAAAGTGGTTTCTTTGTTCAATTTTTTTTTTTAATTTTTGTTTTATTTTTCATAGGGTGTGTGTTGGGGGGTGTTTTCAGTTATCCCAATTTCCTATGACAGCTGAACTTCACCCATGGCACCTATGAAATCCTAATATTGAGTTGTTTTAATGACATGCATAATCACTTTGACACTTGGACAAATATGAATTAGGGGGTATAGATGTAAGCCATTTTTCATGGGGAATAACACTTCATTATGGAGGAAACTCTTTCAGGATCAACGCAGTCAAACCTAGGTAAGTTACATAGGGGCAGCCATACTGAAAAACAACTTTCTAATGGACCTTTTCAGCTGCTGAGAAGTTCTCATTAACTACAGCCAATTTCATCTGAGAGGGCAGGGAATGGGGGAATAAACAGCCACACTGCTCTGCTGAGCATGGGGGATCTCAGCTCGGTATGGGTACTGACTCTTGCCTCTTCTGGAGGGCTGTGGGCTAAAAGAGCTGTTAAGATTTGGCCTGAAGTTGTCTGTAAAATAAACTTGTCTTCTTGGTTGATGACAGTTTTCCATATACCATAACCTGACTCTGCTGGTGAAAATGCTCAGGTGATCCCTCTCTAATCACTTCAGTCTAAGACAGCTGAAGAGTGAGCAGGTCTGAGATGAAGACCCAGGAAACTACAGGCTAGTCAGCCTCACCACCATCCCTGGAAAGGTGATGGAGCAGCTCATCCTGGAGGTCATCTCAAGACATGTGGAGGAAATGACAATCATGTTGAACAGTCAAATCATGCCTGACCATCCTGACAGCCTTCTATGATGGAATGACTGGCTGGGTAGATGAGGGGGAAGCAGTGGGTGGTGTCTACCTTGACCTCAGTAAGGCTTTTGACATTGTCTCCCATAACATCCTCATAGGTAAGCTCAGGCAGCGTGGGCTGGGTGAGCGGACAGCGAGGTGGATTGAGAACTGGCTGCAGGGCAGAGCTCAGAGGGTTGTGACCAGCGGCGCAGGGTCCAGCTGGAGGCCTGTGGCTCACAGTGTTCCCCAGGGGTCAGTGCTGGGTCCGGTCCTGTTCAACCTACCCATCAGTGACCGGGATGCGGGGACAGAGTGTGCCCTCAGCACGTTTGCAGGTGACACAAAGCCAGGAGGAGTGGCCGATACACCCGAAGGCTGCGCTGCCCTTCAGCGAGGCTGGGGCAGGCTGGAGGGTTGGCGGAGAGGAACCTCAT
>JAVJGI010000062.1:82378790-82402545 GCA_035590275.1 Ibycter americanus
ATCATTTGGTACGGGATACCCCTGGGGTCAGTTGGGGTCAGCTGTCCCGGCTGTGTCCCCTCCCAGCTCCTTGTGCCGCCCCAGCCCACTCGCTGGTGGGGTGGGGTGAGGAGCAGAGAAGCCCTTGGCTCTGGGTAAGTCCCGCTCAGCGGCAACTGAAACATCCCTGTGCTATCCACGCTGTTTTCAGCATAAATCCAAATCACAGCCTATACCAGCTATCACAAAGGAAAATTAACTCTACCCCAGCCAAAACCAGCACAGTACCTTACTCCAAATGCTGACCACTGTGCATATCTCTGCCTCTCCCCTATGGCTAGAGGTTACCATCCTCTTTGTTCCCCTGGACTGGCTGATAATGTGAACTTTCATCAGGCAAAATCAGCTGGGTTAGGCTAAACTTAAGCTCAGCTCCTCTGAAGTGCTTAATTGCCTTGGATGTTTAACTGGCTCTGTAGGTGTTTGTGCTCCATCAACCAGCTACCCAGCTGCCACCTAATCTGCTGCTGCTGAGCACTGATAGAGCCACCTAAGCTGTGGGTTATCAACAGTTTTAGCACCAGCGCAATCTCTGAAGACCTCAGCTGGGGTTTTAAAACCACCCTTCTACCACCCACCAAACCATCATGCTGGTGTCCCCAGAGAAATTGAAAAGGTGGTCAGCCAGACCCCCAGCTTCTCTTGGGAGGCTTATATGAAGGGTTGTGTCCAAACTACCATGCTGACTAGGATGAGATACTTCTACTATCTTCCCCCCCCATGCAAGTGAATGCCCCTACCCATACCCAGCAGTGACCTGCCTTTCCTCTGACTGCACAAAACAACTTCTGACTAGCCCACAAATGCCTCTCTCTGATGATTAGAGCAATCAAAGTTATGTTTAGGCTGTTGACTCTCCACTGATATCCCCACTGAAGGAAAAAATAAAAATAATGTTGCCGCATTATCTGTAAAGTCTACCTGGAAGTGCAATGTGGGACCCACATCCATTGAAAGCCAAACATTTATTTGTGGTCCAGCTCAATTGGTGAAGGACAAGAGAGGAATTCTGGTACAGAACTTAATGCCTTGAATCCTCATTCTTTCTTCTTAAATGTTTTGATAAGGATGTGGAAAGGAACAAAACAAAGCCAAAATTTCTGAAGTCAGCTCTCTGGTAACTTGTCTATTAGTTGATGTACAACTGACAAGTAGGGTAACTTTTGAACTGCAAACTGCACTTTATTAGTTTTAGGAAATAACCTGAAACATAGTAATTTATACCTTGCCCCTTTAGGATAACATTTCCCAATGCTGGAAGGAAAAGCACTTTTTTTTCTCCAGACTTTTTATTATAAGCCTTTCATTGTCTCATGTGTGACAACCTACCTATGGAATAATCCCCAATTACAACACACGGGAGTGTTTTGGAACTAAACTCACTGGCTGGTAGTTTTTTGTTGGCGTTTTGTTTCTTTTTAGCCAGTTCTAGAGGTACAACAGCAAACCCTGGTTTTTACTTTCCTCATGCAAAAAAAAAAGCAGGATATTGGAGCAGAGGAATCCACGTTAATAGTGGTCTTTTCCCTTCAGAACGTTAATACTGCATAGTATATATAGTATTTAGCATTTGCTGTTAATATCAACCTGTCTGATAATGCAGCAGTAGCCTTGCAACTTCCTAGACAGTTGCGGAGAGGCCAGTGACATGTGTCAGACAGTCTGTACTGGGGATTAATCTGAACAATAGGCACAGCTTAGAGGAAATTGGGAAACCCAAATCTTGAGCCTTGAGCTAACTTTTGCTGAAGATTGTCTCCCTGTGTAGCTAGGGAGTACTTATGATTTTGGTATGTTTGTAAAATATTGCCCAGTTGTAAGTAGCACTGTCTGTATTATTTTAAAAAACAATAAATCCTTTTCTCACAGCTGAACAATGAGGCCAGACCTTTGCAGCAAGGGGTCGGGGGTGCACAGAGTCTGAGGTGGTTCAAACATCTCAGTGTTCCCTTTGCAGCTTGGCCCGATTGCAAGATTTACACAGGACTGTAGGTCTTTGCTGTACTTAATGAGTTTTGGAAAAGCAGACTGTGTGTAAGAGCAGCCTGGAAAGGTTAGGCAGCTGACATTTCAGGAGGCAGCAAATAACACAAGTTGATAATGTCAAGGAGCTGGCACAGTCTTTTGAGAGCTACAGGTTGGTCCCAGATAAATGCTGCAATAACTGGCAACTTCGATTTAAAAATTATGTTTTGGGTAGCAGTATTATTTCCTGTTTGCCTGTGAGACTCACCAGAAATGTCAGACAGGGATGGTGGTATTTTACATATGACATTTTTCTTCCTAGCTCTTTTTAGGGGTTGCAAAATTCTTCCTCGAGGACAGCCTGTATTCCCTTCCTTCCTGTGCTTGCGAGCAGAAGTTGCATGCAGAATCCCAGGGGGGTCTTTAGGCTCCTAACCTGCCCTCCAATACTTGTGCTGACTCCACACAGGTACCTGCTCTCACTGTGAAACGAAGAAGGCGCAATGCTATCCAAAATACACCATCTCATGGAATGCTTGTGCTACAGGGTAGAGCAGAGCAGCCAGCACATATGATTAAACGCCATCAACACCAGTGCATAAAGCTTGAGAAGACAGCCCTGATAAGGATCTGGTGCTATGGAAGTTTGACAGGCACCGCTTTCTTAAGCTATACCATAGGTTTATGTGTTCAGCATGCGTTTTTGGTCTTGAAAAGTGGTAACTGAAAATTTGCAGCCTTTGATGTAACTGAACTCAAATATTGGGGATAATCCTGTCAGCAAGCAGTGAATTCCTGTCTGCCTACCCATCACATCCAAATGTATTTCCTAGAAGCTGCTAGAGACAAGGTGGGGCAGAAGGCTTGGTCAAGCAACGTAAGTGGTGGATGGAAGGTGTGCATTCATAAAAGATGCTTTCACCATAGTGGATCAGAGTTAGGCCCCCTCAGAGCCAGATATGCGTACCTTCTGAATGCCTGCAGCAAGAAGGTGATGCTGCCGCACCTTCCCAGGGTACCCATCGTGGTCTGTGTTTGGTTGCAGACATCCAAAGATCTGTAGCCACGTGGTTCTGATGGCAAATGTCCCATGAGTTTCCATCAGAAAAGGCCTCCTGACTTTCAGATCCCAGGGATGCTGTTGGTCTCAAAGATGCAACGTATCCTAGGCTTTCTGGCTAATACTTCGCTTTTGTCCTGTGTTAAAAGTTGCTATCAAGTTTTGAAGGTTATGACTCTGTAATTGGAGCCACCAGTTTTTGTAATTGACTTCAAGTGCAGGAGATGGTAGATATCACTTTTTATTACGTATGTCAGTACTTGTAATTGCAAAGCTTGACAGTTACTGTATTCAAATCGCTATGGCCAAATGCACTTCCATGACAAGGCCAAGCTGCTGTGCTTGCTTTGTAAACCACCTTGTCAATTAAGCTCTGTCTCCAATGGATTGTGTGCACGTGTGGATGCCAGAAATGTGGACACGGCATCTTTTTGTCTTAAAGAAACAATATGCAAATTTCTTCTCAGTATACTTATAAGCAACATCCTCTCTGATAGGTTCATTCCTATATAGCTACCATGTAAATGCTGTTATGTGTTGCTGGGATGTCAATAGTATTAACAAATCCGAGTGCCTCCTGGCACTTTGTGGGACAGCATCCTGGATTTGTAAAAAAGCTGGGTTTTGAGTATGAACTTATAAAAGGAAGAGTTAGATTTCTGCTAGTGCCACAGCATTGCCAGAAAGTTAGTTTTTATTTTAGATTGCTGCAATTATTTTGTTTATCGGGTATTACAGATAAATGTGACTTTTTGAGTATCACTTAAAAATACAATGGAGAGACATAAAGCTCTCCAAGTGTTGTTTTAAGCAGATTCATTACTTCCCTTCTCTTATAAAGAACAGAAATCACTTTCATATGGCATTTGGTTTCCATGGTATTTGCTTTAGCTGGTGCAGGGGAAGAAAGATGAGCAGCAGAACCCCAGAGATACAGGACAGGGCATCAGGTAAGAGGCAGTGTCATTTCATGATCGAACAATAACACACATCAACAAGTGGGTAAAATGCAAGTTCTGCTCCTGACGCTTGCAGATCCATGTATTGGTGTAGGATCTTTGTGTGTTTCATATGTTTGTTAGCTCCTTTGGAAAGCATTTCCTTGGCTCTCGGTGGAGTGATGTCTGAAACCCTAATGTGATGTCTTCACAACAAGCAGGCGGACTAAGCAGGAAGCTCCAGATCAGAAGGAGTTCCTTGGCTTGTGCTAGTGGACTTGTATGTCATTAAACAACATGCCAAGAGGGTCTTTTTCCGGACTTGGCCTTTTTCCTTTCTTGGTATGTGGTCAGTCCCTTCCTTCTAGACATATGTTGACAAAAACTCATGTTCTGCAATTAGTGCTTCATTTAAAGTCTTACAGCATTGGCTCTTTGAGAGCTGTTAATGTTGCTCTGACAAAAACCTACAACACTTAAACCAGTACTGGCATGTTTTTGTGTTTTGTTGGATTGCCTCTTGTTTTGACCAGTGTGTGCAAGTGTGCTGGGTTCAGCTGGGATAGAGTTAATTTACTTCAGAGTACCTAGTACAGGATTATGTTTTGGGCTTGCGACACAGCCGGGACAGCTGACCCCAACTGACCCCAGGGGTATCCCGTACCAAATGATGTCACCCTCAGCATATAAAGCTGGGGGAAGAAGAAGGAAGAGGGGGATGTTCAGAGCGATGGCGTTTGTCTTCCCAAGTCATCGTTACACATGACGGAGCCCTGCTGTCCTGGAGATGGCTGAACCTGCCTGCCGATGGGAAGGGGTGAATGAATTCCTTGTTTGCTTTGCTCGCGTATGTGGTTTTGCTTTATCTGTCTTTATCTCAGCCCATGAGTTTTTCTCACTTTTATGCCTCTGATTCTGTCCCCTACCCTGCTGCGGGGGGAGTGAGCGAGCAGCTGTGTGGGGCTTAGTTGCTGGCTGGATTTAAACCACGACACTGTTTAGGAGTATACAGAAGAAAACAACTAAAGCAAATGCCAAATAGCTTTCTCGGTAGGTGTTGTGCACTGCACAGACTGTGCCTCAAGTTCTGCTGGCTTGCAGTGTCATCTGAAGCAGATTTGCCCCCTTGGCCAACCTTTGGTGTTATTGCTCCAGTCTAGTGAGCTCCTCACGACTTTTTCCCATTCTTGCCCACTAGTGGATATCTTGGGATTTACTGTATGTTCTGGGGGAGGTCCTTAGCCCAGATATTCTTCCCCATCTGGGCCAAGCAATTGAAGAACCGAGTTTCTCTACTTCCATGGTGTGTTTTCCTGTTCTGTGGCCTTCCTTTAGCTGAGGGGTTAGGGTAGGCACTTGAAGTTTTTAATTGCAGAACTTCATTGTTGGATGATTATTTAAACCATGGATACTGGCCTAATTTAGCCTTGCTGATGATTTTGAAAATTCTTTCTGTTTTGGCATTACAAGGTTTTAGGTACATAGGCAAGGTATATTAAGTGTATGTATATATCTTAGTTTCCATTGCTGAAGTTCAAGAACTTTTTCCCAGTAAAAGGATAGTCTGACATGGAAGAATTATGTTACTGCTTTTGAAGGAAAAAAACCTCATGCTTCTGCTTGTACAACCAGATACTTTGCTGCTCTTGAAAACAACCTTTTTTCTTATTATAGGCATTGATGGCAAGCCATGGTGGTGACTCAGCAAGCACATCATTTGACATATGGAATAGTAATGAGTTAAATAGATTGTCAAACAAAATAATTTAATTTCTGTGACAGGGCAAAGGGGTTTTTTTGTTTGCTTGTTTGTTTTTGCTGTCCTAAGTGCCTAGGATACACAGAAATTATGTCTTTCCATCATCTTTTTCTGCTCTGGGGTTGAAGACAGGTTGTTGGCTAGCTCTCTAAATATGATGCTCTGCAATTCCTGATCAAAGCTAACTGCAATAGCTTCTCTTGAAGGTCAGCTGGTCTGGCCTCTCTAGATCCAAGGGTCTCTGAGTCCCTTGGTGCTGTGTCACTTTTTGCAGGAGACTTAGAGTGCTCTGATGGCTGAAGTTGCGTAGCAGCCAGAAACAGGAGAATTTTGAGCCACAGAGGTGGTAAGGAAGATGATGACCATGTACAGCCTGGATGTTTATGTATATATTACAGGCTGATATGGGTAAAGCTATTCAGCTTGTTGTTACTAAACAGTACTGAGCCTGTGGGGAGAAACTTCTTCTGTTACCCTTGACATCTGTATTTTTATCAGCAGTTACCTGAGTATGTTGCATCCCAGCACAAACTTTAATACTCTTCTGGAAGCACAGGTCTGTGCTCGGAAGGATAAGAATATCTATTGTACTTCCAGTCCTTGCTTCCTGCACAGCCAACATCTAAGAGTAGAAGAACCTCCTTCATCCTTGTCTGGACACAGCCGGCTGCGCTCTATTGCTCTGAGCTTGGCAGGGCACACAGCTAAACATCCAGGAGTTAGATTTCTCCTTTGTAGACCGCTGGTGGTATGCTTTGTTGTCTTGTCTTAGACTATGGGCCGGCTTGAAGCCCGTGTCCATCCCGGGAAGCACCTGACACACCGATGAGATTGCCTTTCGGCAGTAAGACAGGAGGGCACAGGGAAAGAGCACGTGTCTCATCAGGCAGGAGGATCAGAGGCAGCAGGAGTTAGGGGTGGAGCAGCCCATGGCAGCTCATGCAGGACGCTTTCTCCTGTTGCCAGCACTGGGATAAAGTGGGTGATGCAGTGCAATGCCGGCTTCTGTGTAGCAAAATACTTGAGTTGTACCAAGCTAGCAGAAATGGTACATATTTGATGCACACTTGGTTATGGCACCTCAGGATGTCCTGCTGAGCAATAGCTGAGCTTGCGCTCTGGCATGCTCCTTCCCATGTTCTTCTGAGACCCTCTCCACTCCTGGTCCTGGCAAGGAAAACTGGCCTCCCTTTCTCCCAGAAGGAGGTAACGTCGTGCAGAGGTTCCCTGCTGATGTGGCCACCTCCTGCCACTCCTCCAGGTCTTCCCTTATCTAGCTGCAGTGGCTGGTATCTGAGCTTTCCATTTAATGTCCCCTCCAGTCCTCCTTATTTTAAGTTTCTGATCTGCAGTTTGGTACCTTCATTCTTATGGGGTGGTGGTGGTGGTGGGGTTGTTCCTTTTCTTTTTCTTTTTTTGTTGGAGGTAATGTTTCAAGAACCAGATTTGACTTCTCAACTTATAACCCATTTGAGAAGGCAGGAACCTAGATGTGCCTGTCGCTAACTTTTTTTCCAGATAACAAATATACTTTTTTTTTTTCCTCCCATATTTGTTTGTAGAGATTCTGCTGTTATATCTTGAAACTGTTTTCAGTCTTAATATCTGAATAGTTCTGCACGAATGACATGATGAGAACATGGGAAATGCTGCCTCCCCCTGAAATAGGAGATTGAATCAGAATTTAAAGTTTGCAGGAACGCAACCAGATGACATTTCAGTGCTTTGCCACATGGTATAATTTCATCATTAGAAATGACACAAGTGGAACTGACCAACTTTTAGCAGGAGATAATTGCACAGATAGGACACCCTACCCAACTCCTCTTTGTATTTACTGTAACCAGGTTGCATTAAATATTTACGTTTGGTTTAAAGTTCACCAGTTCTGGAACTATTTGTACTTCTGAGTCCTTCTTGAGCATCACGTAGGAAACCTTCAAGGTCCCTTAACATGCCCCTGTTCAGAAAGAACTGTTGCTTGGTGATAGTTTTGTTGTGGAACATAATTATGTCCATTGATGTTGTATCTGAAATGATGCTGAAATCCCCTGTGGGCTGGGAACTGCTGGCTGCCCATACGCAGGTGGTGTGGGAGCTGGGCTGCCCTGGGACATGGCAAGTCATGGACAGGGAGCAGCTGGGCTGCACTGCTTTGCATGGGAAGGTTTGGCAGGATGAATGCCAGGGCCAGAGACCATTTTAGTTCCACTGGATCAGCAGTTCCCAAAAGAAAAATACTCCCTTCTAGTCAGCTTTAGTGAATATTACTTCTGCTCTATCAAGTAATGTTTTGAATCAGGATGAGGGAATACTAGATGTGCTCAGACTTCTCTTTTTACTTAATAAAATCTGACGGTAGGATTTTTTTTCTTTAATATGAGGAAATGAAAAAATAGCGCGCTCTTACAATTTCCCTTTATACAAAGTTCATGATCTTCCCCCTCTCCCCGCCTTTTCCCTGTCCCATGCGTGAAGTTTTGAAGACTTCTATGACAAAATAATTGCAAGAGGTAAAAAACCCCAACAAATATTTCAAAAGTTCTAAAGTAAATGCAGGAGCCAAAATTTTAAATGGTCCATTGCTGGATTTGGCATGGGTGACTTGGGACATTTGACATCCAACTTTTCAGAGCAGCTCTTGGTAGTTTCCCCCACTCCAGTCCACCCTTACCTGCCTTGCAGAAGAGCCATGTGACACAAACATGAAATGAAGCGTTTTGGTTCAATTCATCACATTGTCTCTTTCAGCATCAAGCTGAAAAAGCAACCTATTAATTCCACAGTCCTGGGATTTGGTAACCTGCCAAATCCACGCTATGCAATGTAAGCCACCGTTGTGCATTGTAATCACTCAGGAGAGTCCTGGAAGAAGATGTAACCTCAGCTAAGAAATGACACTGCTCTTTTTCATGCTTGGAGAAGTCACGTCTGCCTCTGAAGTCAAGGGTATTAAAATGCTCCTGGTAGTGGATCAGTGTCAGCAGCCATTGCAGGGCTGATCAGGAACTCTTCTGAGAACAGCATCACAAGGTATTTGTTAAGCAGTGATTTCTGGCCACTGACAGATGCCTCTCTATTCTGACCTTCAGCTCACAAATAACTGTGCCTCTTGACTTTAATCATCTGGGTCAGATTAGGGATGGCAGTGGGATGGGACTAAAGGTCAGTGCTCATTTCTCTATAGCATAGTTGACAGCACAAAATTGGACTCTCTGTCCATGCAGGCTTTGTCGTAAATCCACTGTTATGTACTCTTAATGTGAGGTGCCTGGGGAGGTCAGTGAGGTACCAAGCCAGCTCTCTTTCCTACCCCGACATCCTCACCCCGTCCATCAGGAAAAATATGATGCTTGTAGGGGGATGAACTGAGACAGCCTACTACCCATCTGTAATGCCCTCACTATCTGGTACCAGTATACATGGCAGGGAGTCACTCAGTCCTGCTGACCTACTCTGTTCTCATTTGGCTCAGCATCCTCCTAGTAGCTCCCTTCCTCCTTCCAATCCAGCTTTCCCTCTTCAGGAGCTCCTTAACTGAATCCTCTCAGACCTTTTCCATACCTTGTCCGACTCACTTTGTGTTCGACAATATCTTGAACTTTTTTTGGTTCAGTATCAAAGTATCACTGAGCTTGTTCCTTCCCAGAGCAGAACAGACCTAGGTTTTGCAGTTCCCTACTTCATTCCCACACACGTGAGAAATGTCCCCTTTGGGTTCTTCTCTGCCTGTCTTTCCTTGTACAAAAGATGTTTATCACTAGAGTGTCACTGTGGAAGGTGACATGCACGGCAGACCAAAGTCTGATTCTCTGATCATAGAAAATCAGACTGTGATCATGCAATGTTCTTGAGGGTCAATGAGCTTGTGCTTTATGCAAAAACCCAAGCTAGATCTAGCTGAATGGCTTCGATCAATCAATGAGTGTTGGTTTAAACACATTTGGATCACCATTGGGGTCTATTTGGTTGTGTGGCCTCCTCCCAGAAGACATTCCCTCCCATTTCAACACTTAGAATGCAGATAGTACTGGTTTAGATACAGATCGTACTTTATATAGTTTGTGCTCGCTCTTGTTCTTCAAGTACTGAGACAAACTAGTCTTTCAGTTGGAAGCATTACAAGGGCTGACAGCCTTGGAAGAAAGGGACAGATTGGGTGTGAAAGGCTGAGAAGGGACAGAGAGGCTGAGATGAGGAGGCATGTGTACTCCTTGGGGACAGGGTGTTGGAGCCGTAGGGAAGGATAGGGTGGAAGCTAACCCAGTCAATATTGTTCTCAGCTCTTGAGTAATGAGTGAGCCCAGGTAAAACTTTGTGCAAGGGCAAACTGTGATGGAATATTTTCTTAGAGAAGCAGAAAATTTTTGCTGACAGTGTTTGGATGGGATGTACTACTTGCAGAGAATAGAAGTGGCTGGCCTACATGCCTCTCCCCTGACTTTTCCTAACCTCTTGCCTTATGGGCATTGGGAAGAGATTTACCCTGGGAAAAAAGAGTCTTGCGCAGTTCTGCCTTCACTGAACAAGGGCAGAGCACTGCTCTACGTGTTCCTTTAAGGGTAAGAAGCTGAGATAACAGGGGCTTTGTTCCTTTCTTCATTCCTGAAGCTCAGCAATTGTTGGTTCTGCTGCCTCTTGGAAATATATGGCATGCCTCTTAAATAAATAGCTAGTACTTCACTATCCAACGGGGAATGTGAGTGGATTTGGCTGAGAAAGGAGATCTGCCTCTTGGTTGTTCCACAGCTCTCTTGAAAGAGCAGAACTGGAGCCTCTCATGGATTGCTTTGCAGCCTTTTGTTCTCAGCAGGGGCTGGCTGGAACACAGCATCCCCCTTCTCCCTGGGCAGATAACCCTTCTCTTCTCACACCTTACCTAACTGCTTGGTGTCTGCCAAGTGGTGAGAAGAAGGATGGGTCTGTACTAGTTTTGGTGAAATGGTCATGTTTTGAGGAGAAAAATTGTTCAAACAGTCCTCCAGAGCCGAATACCTCCCATCCAGCTAGGGGTCCTGGCACATGTCTGATGTCTGAGTGGATAAATCATCATGAGATACCAGCCCTGATTTTCATCTTGAAATGAGAGGTTCTTCTATTCAATGGAGAAAACTCACAAATTTTCGGAGAGGAGGGAGAGATGTCATGTTTAGACTTGCTGAGAGAGGGTAGAGGAAGTGAAGTCAGGTATGGAGTGGGACTGCAAAAATTGTACAAGAAAGCCAACCAAATCCTGGGCTGCATCAGAAAAAGTGTGACCAGCAGGTCAAGGGAGGTGATTCTCCCCCTCTGCTCTGCTCTCATGAGACCCCACCTGGAGCACTGCGTTCAGCTCTGGGGACCCCGACGTAAGAAGGACATGGACCTGTTGGAGCAGGTCCAGAGGAGGGCCACGAAGATCATCAGAGGGCTGAAATGCCTCTCCTATGAAGACAGGCTGAGAGAGTTGGCGTTCTTCAGCCTGGAGAAGGCTCTGGGGAGACCTTATAGTGGCCTTTCAATAAAGGGGGCTTATAAGAAAGATGGGGACAGACTTTTTAGTGATGCGTGGACATCACTAAAAGTGGATATCACTGGAGTGATAGGACAAGGGCCAATGGTTTTAAACTAAGAGAGGGTAAATTTAGATTAGATATTAGGAAGAAATTCTTTACTGTGAGGGTGGTGAGGCACTGGAACAGGGTTCCCAGAGGAGCTGTGGATGCCCCATCCCTGGGAATGTTCAAGGCCAGGCTGGACAGGGCTTTGAACAACCTGGTCTAGTGGAAGGTGCCCCTGCCCGTGGCAAAGGGGTTAGAACTAGATAATCTTCAGGGTCCCTTCCAACCCAAATCGTTCTATGATTCTGTGATTCTCTGTGCTGGAAATGATGATGGACTGTTCTGTGTTACATTCACCATAACTTCTTCATCAGGTTAAATGGTTTTGAATATTTTATCATGGGTCCACAAACACCTCAATTAATAGAGGAATCAAGAGAATAAGAGTGTGCATTTAAAGTGAAGAAGCTAAAATACTATTAAGCCTGGACAGACAGTGTCATGAATTGCAGTGGAACAGAAACATCTGTCCTGGTGAGCTGCTGTATGTCTCTGCAGCCGTTGTCACTCTGGGTTGCTAAGAAACTTTGGTTACCTACATTTCTGCCTTTAACATTTGCTTTTATCCTCACACTTCATATGGAGCATTTTCCCTCTGTATAGATGCTGACCTTTTTCTTCCCCCTCGTTAGCAGAAGCAACAACCGTGCTACATTTATCAACTATAAGTCTGTTGCTTCGATGCTGGGGAACAGAAGTACAGAAAACCTTTAGTCCTTCTGACACTTAATGATACTGTCATTATGCACAGCAATACAGTGGAGAAAAGCGGTTTCAAAGGGAAGGGAGCTCTGCTTTTGTTATTAGCAGTTGCAGTGTGGGCATTTAGAAGAAATAACGTGCGGAGGACCGATAAAATAATGTAATCAAAATTACTGAAATCACAGCAATTAGTCTTCAAAAGGGATGTCGAGAGGCCTGCTGCCCTTATTTGAGATGCCATTAGCTTTATCTGTATAATCGCTGACAGGTGTCTATCATTTTTACAGCTGTAGCGGTGGCTTTTAAGAAGAAATTCAACTAAAATGCCTTCCTTTCCCAGGAGGACAGGGAGTATAGTTTATTGATTGCTGTCTCTCTTGATAAAATCCCTTTTTATGTTTGGAGGCTGTTGTTCTGTTCCCCTCTTGCTTTTCCTCTGGACATTAATCCAGCTCTTTCATGCTTTCCCTACAAATCGCATTTCTGAACCTTTGATCATATTTCTGTTACTCCACTCCAGACTCTTCTAATTCTCCCCACATTTCATTAAGTGCGATTTCTCCAAGACTGGACACGTCGTCTGTGCCCATCCAGTGCTGAGTAGAGCAATAATCACCTCCTGTATCTTGCAAATTACTTTTTCTTCTGATGTACCTAAAATGAGTTGACTTTTTTCTTCCAACAACATGATTTTTGTTGATGCCTTCTCAGCTGGTATATACATGCCAGGTATAGCTCCTGTGCCCATTCTCTGTAACACTGCAGCCCAGGGGAGCCCTCCCCTTCCATCTGAGTACAGTTCATCTCCTCTCCTTCCCTTCCCACTCTGATGTGGTATTCTGCACTTCTCGAAATCAGTTCCAGTTTGTTGACCTGAGATTGAGCTTGATAAATAGGAGAAGCACTCTGAATTTTAATCCTGCCCTTTAGCAGGATTAAGCTTTGGTCTGCACTCTTTAGAAGCTTATTTGCTAGTCCATCACTCAAGTCAGTCGCATACAGTAGTTCTAATAGATCTGCACTTGGCCTTTCTCCTGTCACAGTTAAGGTGACTAATGCAGAATTTTACAAGACCTTCTTTTTTTGCAGTTATTCACTGTAACTTGACGGGAAGAGCAAGCATCATTGCTGTGGAACTTGCTCATTCTCCAGAGTTCTTCAGGACTGTTCCCAGAGCTTGTTAGCTGCCTTCATAGTAACTCCTGGGTGGATGCCATGAGGCACCTCAGGGAATCAGATGAAGGAACTCAGACCAGATGGGGAAAGAAGATGTTAAATGAGGTGAAGGTACCTGACCACTATTCTGCTTTCTTGTGAAGACTCGAGCAAAGAGAATATGATAAATTCAGCCTTTCTGGACATAATTACTCCTTTTCTCAAGCTCACAATGCTATTGATTTTTGTTTCAGCTCTCTTTCGCTCCATAATACTGTCAGCTTCTCTTGTGACTTTTAATGATTCATCCCTAGGTACTGTGTGAATATTTTAGAGCTGTCATTAATATGTCCTGTGTTTTATATTTTCTGCTTAATTCTGTTTGACTTTTAAAATCTCATTTAAAGGGTTTCTCGTGCATCGTTCCTAGATGGAGTGTGTGGTTCTACTTTCCTCTTTATTGGTTAAGTTGTTGTTAGGCTGACCCTCAGCTTTCCTGAAGGTCAGTGAAAAGAGCAGAACCACCAGCCTTGCTCCCTGTTTTTTGTGAAGCTTGCCAGTTTGGCACGCAATTTCACTTAAGCAGCTTTTCCAAACCAGTTCACCACAGACCTTTCTTATTAGTCACAGTCAAATCCAGAACGGTTGCCATTCAGGGAATTTGCTGACACTTGCACCAGACAGCTTCTGATTTTTGGAAAGGACTTGGCAGTCTGTGAACTGTCGAACAATCTCTCTCTGCTTCCTCCTTCCACTCACTAGCCATAGCAGTAGCCCTTTACAGAAAACCTCGCCATGGGAAAAGATGCCAAAACCTTCCCTACTTTAGCAAAAAGCAGTGATGTTGCACTCCCTAAATTTTCTTTTCTGAGTTAGTATAAACAAAACAGAAAGTGGTAAAATCTGGAAGAAGCAATATTCGGGTCTAAAGCTGTCTGGAGAAAAACTTATTCTGATACGCCCCAAGTAAAAAAAAAAAAAAAAGAATTAATTCATGCAAGGTGCTTCTTCCTTGAACAGTTGCAGACAACTGCCCTTTGGAATGGACCAATACAGCAGCACAAGAAAACGTTCATTGAGCAGTAAGCTGTATGTCTTCTGTCTCACATCAGCCACACAGGGATGCTCGAAAGCCCTCAGAAGAGACTTCAGATCATCTGTGCTTCACCAGGCTGGAGCTGGACACAGTGCCTGCAGGCCCTGTGGCAGTTGTGAGAGCTGAACTTGTTGCCCATCTTATGACTTTTCTTGGTCCCAACTCTACCTTAAGAAGCCTGGGAGCTTTGGTATAGATTTTTTGCTCCTGAATCACTCACAAATCTAACTTTCCCATGCCAGGACCCAGACACCTTAAATCCCTGCTGGTGAGTCTATCCCAGCTCTGAAGAACGGGAGCCTGCAGGGTTCACAGCCTTTGAGGAGCACTGAAGCACCAGCTGTATGAGCAGACGTCAAAGTACTTTTTAAAGCTGCTGCTTTGCCACAAAAAATAGATCAAGCCATTCAAGCTGTCAAAATGTATTTTGGAAATATGTTATCAGTGCTAACCTGCATCCTTCTGGTATTAGGTCTACTCACTGAAGAGTATTTTTCAGAAAACATGTTCCTGTGGCTTGCAGTGTCTGATACTGTTTAAAGGGCTCCTGAGAAACCTCTTTCATCAGAGACAGCAAGGAAAACCTGAAAGAGTATATCAAAGTGGGACAGTAGCACCTATTTCAAGGAATGTGGCTGGAACAGAGCTCAGGTGTATAGCATCTTGATCCTTTTAAACCGCTATGTCTTTCTTGCTCAACAGAAATCATAATTCATCCTGTGTCTTCAAGCTCAAACCATTCATTCTGAGTTGAATGGAGGAGAGATGGATTTACGGCTTGAAATCTAAATCCCGTTGAAATCTGTGGGAATTTTCATTGACTTCAAAAGGGGCAAGGTTTGGTATGCAGCTGAAAGTAGAGATCCACCTAAACATTTGCAAGTAATGTGCTCTGAATATGCCTGTGTCCATCTGAGATGCACAGCAGCAGTCAGATGCCCACTGAGAATTTATGGAGCATGAAGCAACCTCCAGGGTGGAGGTAAGCCACAGTTCTGCTGCAGGCTCCATCTGATCCTGGGTTTTTCTGTAGCGCTGGGCTCTGGGGAGAGAAGCAGCCTCTCCTTGGCACGATTTCTTGTTCTGAGTCAGTCTAAGGGACACTTGGCTCTGTCACTTCGGTGTCAGTCTTCACACCCTCTTCTCCCAGCTGTTTGGTCACCGTCACCGAGTTGGTCAGGGTTGCAACTGCTGTGCATCTCTGCTACCTCTGGCACTTGCACTGTAGCCATATCTCTGTCCTTTGCTAACTCTGGGTTACAGCTGTCTGCTCGGTCAGGCAGACCCTGTCTGTAACTGGCTACCAGCCATAGATTAGCTGAATTTTTGAAAAAGGACATTTTCAAGATATTTTTCATGGAAAGTGTTTTCATGGTAGGTTAGAACAATTCCTTCAATGACATAAGAGCTTTTTCTAAACAAGCCAAGTAGTTCTTACAGATTTTAACCATACAGCGTCAGTTGTAATTAAATCTTACAGATTTTAACCACACCACACACCCCAGTCTCCTTGTACTTTACACTTAAGCTTCTCCAAATGTATCTGCAATAAACAAACAAACATCCAGACTTGCTTTCTTGCCTCAGAAAGTGGAAGTTTCTGGGAAGCTGGATAAACCAATGAAAAACTGAAATCACAGCAGGATGGAAACAGATTTAGTTTAAACTCCAGGAGCTGCTGTATCTGATGGAAGCTGAATGCTAAGTGAATCATCGTGACTCAGTAAATAGGATAATGGTCTCCCCCTCTGGGATTTCTATTCCTGCCTGAGAAAATTGAAGCCTTGCTAAGCCTGCAGACAAGTGAAACCCAGCCTGCTCAAGCCTGCCCTGCATGAGGGCTGTACCCAAACCTTTTCACCTGCTGCCGTGTACAGTAAGTCTGACCTGATCTAATACCGTCTCAGTTTGACCTGGGTGGGTCAAACCCATACTGCGCATCTACCCCACAGACAGCATTTTGCGTCTCGTATGTAGATGGAGTCTGAAATCTCTGCTCCTGTAGTAGCAGGAACACCATGTGGTATGTGCACGATGGTAGGGATCCCGCAGTCTTGAGGCTCCCTTAGCACAAACAAGTTTAGTTACTCCTGGTGGAAACTGCAGAAAACAGCAACCCGCTTCCATACAACTTGGAGCTGTATGTTTTTAAAGCACGTGGAGTCACAGATTCAGAAGAGAGGGAGAGAGGAGTTGGCTAGGCAGGGGGATTAGCTTAAGACATGGGAAGAGAGCGAGCACTCATGCAATGGGGAGAAACTAAAAAGCCATTTCAGAGAGCCAAAGCTGCAGAAAACGCTCACAACATGCACAGCGCTGCAGACAGAAGAGCAGGGGATGTTCACCTGGAGCAGTGGCGGCAGGTCTGCACGGACTGATAGTGCTGCTCCAGCTCTCTTGAGTCACCTCAGAGGGCTAAGCCTACCCCAGGAACAACCTGACTTGTGTAGCGCTGTGTCTTGTGTGCACTCCTGCTCTGTTCGTTGTAGATGCAACTCCGTCTGCCCTACAAGACGAGGGCTGTGTTAGTCCTTTACATCTAAGAAGTGTCCCCTATCCCTTGCTTTCCCTGGGCGCTCAGATAGATAAAGCAGCACCTGGTGGGGGGTGAGAAGCCTACCGCCAGGTGGGCTTGAAACCCACCTCAAGTGTTTTATTTTGTTTCATTTTCTGATTGCTATTTGGCAAAGTCCTGCTGGCTGATCTCTGCCCTCTGGATGTCACTGTTGTGCTCATTTAGATTCCTGTTCTTCACAGGTCTGGCTTATCTTGCCCTAAGTATGTGATTAAAAAAGCTTGTGAGAAGTTAGTTTCCCTTCTTCATTGGCCTCGCAGGGCCTTTTGGCTGGAAAATGGGAGAAAGTATCTGTCCAGACCATATTGTGCAAATCATTTTAAAGGGCGATTGCCCTCTAAGGATCAGCTAAAACATACCAAAGGCAAGCACAGCACCATCTGCTCCACTCAGAGCATCCTTGGGTTGTCAGAGCCAGAGTCATCTGGTGAATGCTTCTCCAAGGCTTCCTGCTCTGGATCCTCTCTGCACAACTCCTTGCTCCTCCCAGGCAAAGAGGGGATATTATGAGATAGAACAGTGGTTGCGATGTCTCCATGTGGCTTTAATTTTTTTTTTTTTTTTCCTCCCCTCCTCAGAAGCGCCTGAGTTGCACAGATCCTGTGCAGTCCAGGTGTTTGGCACTGCAGCTGCGGGCAGTAGCAAGCTCACCTTGATGCAAGTCTCTAAAGAGTGGGTAGGAAAAGAGATCAAAATCCTGCTCCTCCAAGAGACTTAAGCTCACTACAGCAGAGCCTTTCACATTTTGCTTTTGTGCTGAAGAAACAAAGCCACAAGGACAGGTATGATATTGCAGATGGGGAGCCCAACTAGAGATCAGACAGAGTGGAAGACAGTGCTGGTTGACACACCTGTGGGGACAGCAGTGAAAAATAAAGGGAGATTTAGTGTCTAGAAAATTGTGAGCAGTAGGGGAGCAGAACATACAGTTCAGCTCTATGATTCAAAGGCAAGACCTGTCTGGGATTTGATTCATTTGATTCCTTTTTTCTTTCTCTCTTCATAATGCACTTAACTGAAATACTTTCCTAGGCCAGATTTTCTGCACTGAAGGAGGATGCTGTGTTTGGAGGAGCCTTTAGTCTGATTACTTCTTTTCTACTTGTGATTTGCTATTTTATCCCCAGACTGCTAGTTTCTTTAACGTTTTTCTTACTGATCCACATTGGAAGACCTCTTCTCTCTCTCCCTGCTGAACACTATGGGACTTACACTCACGAGAAGAAGCATCCAGCCCTGCCTCTGGTCTTTGTATGTGCAAATGGGCAAGCCATTTTGCGGTGGGGAAGCGGGACAGTGAGAAGTTTTGGGAAAGTAGAAGGTTGTCCCAGGACATGCATGTTCTCACCGCTTCTTTTTGTTGTTGCTTTGAAGTGTATGAAGTGCAATGATGTGAATGGAACCTACAGTCGAGCGCTCTTGAAGTTCATCTTATGGGAAAGCTGGCTCTTCGCCTAGGCAGATGCTTTGGGTGGCAGCCTGCAAGGGGTGTCAGCCTGCATCTTGGAGCTGAGAGGAAAGATGTCAAAGGGCTTTCCCAAGCTCTGTAGGCTCCTGCCAGGGCAGATGTGCATGGTCTGGTGGCTCCACAGGGGTTATAAGGGACAGTGATCACAATGCCATAAATAACAGGAATCACTAACAGTTTTTTCTAGGGTTCCTCGCTGGCCTTGTCCTGGCTCTGGGTCTCCTTTCCCCGCAGGATCAAGCCATGGCTTTGGTTCTGGTGGCAGGAGCAGTCTGGGAGACAGGTAGGGGCAGCTGCTTATAGCAGCTGGATAAATATTGCCTTGCAGGGAGAAGAAATAAGGAGGCTCAGTCAACCTCAGACCCAAAGGTCATTCTTACAGCTGCAAACATGCACTATCAGGCCCTGTAGAACACAATTTCTTATTTTTTTACTCTTGAGTGCCTGGTAGAAGTACTCTGTGAAAGGTGTGTTACTTAGCTTCCCAGTGTCGTGCCCGCAGGCACAGCCTCAGCAGTGGCAGCGTGGAAGTGATGCTGTGTCCCCAGGTAGACCCTGCTGGTCTTTCCTGGTGTGGTCTTTCCAGCTGATTCTCAAAATACCTTACTGAAATCCAAGTTACCATGCTAACATGGAAAAAAATTAGTTGGGAAAGTATCAGAGGTAATAAACCAAGGCTATGCAAGGGTGACTATAATTTAAAGCAGACGCCTATAAATAAATCCATTGTGCTCTTACATTGTCCCATGTGCAGAGGTGATGACTTTTGTAAGTAGTCTGTGTGAGGTGGTATTTGTTTGTTCTTTCTTGATTATTTAACATGCCTGCAATTATCTTGGATTTACAGTATTTCTGCTGCTTGCGTGAAGTAACATTTCCATTGCTCTCTAGTGTATTGTGCCACCTTTTTGCTTTACTGGGCTTTAAACATCTGTATTCCTCAGAGCTTATATCTCAAGTTCCTTCTACTTTGCTGCATTGTCCTTGACATGTTACCTTGTTTTTCTAAACATATACGAAATGTTTTCATTTTACATTCTCCAAATCTTCCCTGTTATGCTCAAAGGAAGTATCAGCCCATTAGCTCTTATCACCAGCTAACTATGAGCCATGTTTGTTCCAGTAAGGTTCTTTTACATTGAGACCAACAGGTCTCTTTTTTCTTTTTTTTTTTTTTTTTTTTTTTTTTTTAAATTGGCGTCCTCCTCGTCTCCTGGTTTTGCTCTCTTGCTTGGCTCAATGTCAGTGTGACATATACTTATTCTTTTGTGCTTTCAGGGCGATATGCAAACAGATTATTTAAAGGCTCCAGATAAGACAGGCAACAGAACAAGAACGTGTTTCAGATAAAGGCCATACAGGAAATCCTCCCCTTTTGCAAATCCGTGTTCATTGAATGCAGGGGGTGGGATCTCCCAGTTTCACTGACTGCAGTTGCGAACAGAAATAATAATGGATTAATGATGGATCTGTGATGATTTTTCACTTTGTATCCAAACGGGTTTTCATTAAAAGTTTTCTGAGCCCTTGGAACTTGGCTGTCTTCGCCCAGCTTCTAACGTAGGTAGTTTCTAAATGGATTAGAAAACCTTTAAAGGTCAGGGAAGTTGTCTTTGTCAGATGGCTAGCTGGTGCTGATACAATTATTAATTAAACTGTATCATATCCTGGTCATTAGCCACAATGATCAATGATTTCCTCAGAGACAGTTGTTCTATTAAAAATACATCAGTAATAGATGACCTTCACTGAGGTTCCTGTTCTAACATGTACCTAGCAGCTCTGAAAAGTAATGTTTTAATAACAAATGTGAGTTGTTGCAGTACAAGCTTGAGACCAGGACTTTACCCTCACATGAATATCAAGGCTGGTGATGGGCTGTTGTCACTGAGTTTGAGAGTGGTTGATACACCCGAAGGCTGCGCTGCCCTTCAGTGAGGCCTGGCCAGGCTGGAGAGTTGGTGTAGAAGAACCTCATGAAGTTCAACAAAGGCAAGTGCAGGGTCCTGTGGAGTCTCCTTCTCTGGAGATGTTCGAAACCCACCTGGATGCGACTGTGCAACCTGCTCTGGGTGAACCTGCTTTAGCAGGGGGTTGGACTAGATGATCTCCAGAGGTCCCTTCCAACCCTGACCATTCTCTGTGTGATTCTGTGCGCATACTTTGAGTCCTGTGCTCTGCTCCACCCTTTCACCAGCAAAAAGGACCACCACCCTTTCGCAAGCAAATCCTTCCATGACAAAGACCAATTGCCATTCTCCATCCCTGTGAATGTCCTCCCTGGAGTCCAAATATAATCCAAGCAGGATACACAGATCCTACAATCAGGTGGCCAATGTGCAAGATGGGTGAGGAAAACCATCCATCCTATACCCAAAAAGTCTGTACTTTTCATCTGCCTCTCCAGAAATAATAATGTGATACTGGGGTTTTGACTAGCGTGAAATGCCACTGTCTGCAGCATCATTCAGCACTTTCCTTCCCTCCTCTCTGAGTAATAACTTATTCTTGGCAGGCTTTGCCCACCAAGGAAAAAAGGAAGATATGTGGCTGGATGATACATAGGTTTTAGAAGTGTTGACAGCTTTTTTTCTTCAGTTTCTTTGCCATTCTTCAATCACTCTGATAGGTGTCCGATTGTACAAATATTTCCAAACTCATTAGCTTAAAAAAAAAAGAAGGTCTGGGAGATTTTTTTGCTGGACTTTTTTTCAAATATTTGGTCGTTGCTTAAAAGGCCTCAGTAGGGAGAGGAGTGAAAAAGTTGGGGTAAATGAACCTCCAGTGCATGATATTTTCGGAATAAGGCTATCCTCTACCGAGCAGTATAAGATTCTGTCATCCTCTCATACCCGGGACTTCAATACAATGGAAAAAGGACTTTTAAAAAGTATTTCTTGTGTAAGAGAAATCACAGGCAAAAAAATTATAAATATTTTCATCTGTTGGTACATATACAGAGAGAAGGACAGCGAAGAGGATAATCGTACTTTAAGATACTTCAGGTTTTTTTAATTCTAATTTAGCAGCAGGACATGTAGTTCTGTATGATTAATCAGCTCTTAGAACTAAAAATTACTGAATAGCACACAGAAAACAGAAAGCTAGTGGTCAAAGATGATGCTTTCATAAACATAGCAAAGCTGGGAGAGATGCGTCAAGGTCGTCATATGGTTGAAGTGCTTTGTTCAGCAGGAAAATGCCTACATGATGAGGTGACTGGCTTAAGAATGCAAGGGAGATCTTGTACATAACTTTCACAATATTGCAATCATTACATTTCATTGCTTTCCCTTGGTGCACTAAAAGCTTAATACCAATCCATACCTGTAGAAAACACCTTGAACGTGTAGTTTTTTCCAGCAGTCTGTAGCAAGACTGTGCCAGACACTTCAGAAAAGTACTTTTCTAGAGGCATGGCTGGCAGAAAGATGCCGTCTTGATCTGTTTGTGCCTGTACCCATTTAATTCCTGTTCTAGTTATTTGGAAAAGTGAAGCATATTCTATAAGACTCCCAGTCTAATTTTCTAACTAATAGTTGATTCGTCCCAGCTGGGTGAATGTGGCAAAGAAATGCAGATTTTCTTGGCAGAACACTCACCTGTGTTGCATTACAATGCCCATGATGGGTGGGAAAAGAGAAGATTTTGCATTGAAATCCTGAGTTATATTTTTTACTGGGAAAAAAAGGAAGAGTTTGAACTAAAATAATGATATTTGGGGAGCAAGGGACAAGAGCTCTTAGATATATAGTAGGCTTCTTATTCGTATATTCACCCACTAAAATGCCATCAGCCATCGAAGCTGTTTCTCAAAAAGGCACTCCAGTACAGTTGTTGCAACATCAACTTTTGTTCATTTATTCCAACAGTTATTGAAGAAGCAATCGGTTATGGTTAAACCTGAATAAAGCAAATCTTCAAGATGAGAGTTTATTTATTTATTGCTGACTCTTTCATAATTAATGGAGTTTCATTTAGTTGAGCCAGTGACTCAGTCACCCAGGAGAGTGAGAGCCATTGTTCCTGCTGTGTTCTCAGCCTCTGGAAAGCATAAAGCTGCGAGGAGAAAACTCATGCTGGCTAATGCTGAGGCCAGTCCAGCACCATAGATGAGAATGTTTAAATATATGAATATTTGTGAGCGGAGCAACCTCTGTGAGGAGGAAGGAAAATCTATTTAAAATCTGAAATGGAAAAACCCAGTGGCAATCAATCAGAATAGGTAATCAGAAGCAGAGACTTTGTGTCCATGTCCAAATGAGGAAAAAGGAGGTGTAATTCCCTCACCCAATTAAACCTCAGGACATACTCGTTCGGAAAGCAAGTGCCACTGCACTAGGTTTTGTGAAGTGTCACACCTTTCCCTTGAAATGAGATAATGATTCATCTGTCATGGGGACAGGAAAAGGTTATTACATGTAATCCATTGCTTGGCAATTAGTGCGGAGCAGCTGATACTTTTGTAAAGGCTAATCTGGACATTCATCCTAAATGTTCCAAGCTACAAATATTAATCATGGAATAATGTAGTCTGAAAGGGACATCTGGAGGTCATCTGGTCTGATCACCTGCTCAAAGCAGGGCTTTGTCATTACAGCAGGTTGCTCAGGGTTTTGTCCAGTCAAATTCTTATTTTTTCCAGGGATGGAGATCCCACTGTCCCTATAATGATATAGCTCAGTGAACACAAAGCTCAGGAGGGTGAGGGAAGAAACAGACAAACAAAAGGGAGCAAGATCATTGTATGCACTAAGGTAAAGACAGGATTAAATTATGATTGACGTGCTAAAGAGAGGGAGAAGAGAGGGAGAGGGGATAGAAAGCTCTTTCTCTATCCCATAACAGCACAGCAGTCAGAATGTGTCTTGGACCCGTAAGAGGTACGTGAGGTGCATGGAAATGGTTGTCAAACACTTAGAAGATAGCTGGAAAGAAGAGAGGAACAGACTTTTCTCTGTGTCCACTATGGATGTAGCAGGTGAGCATGAGAGGATTGTGTTGATCATTAGGGAAAAGCTTTCTAACAGTAAAGACCATGAAGCTGGAGTTCTATCTCAGTGTGTGTCGCATGCTGGTCTGAGACCAGAGCATGATTCTCTTTCTGTTCTCGGGAACAGAATTAAGACTCAAAATGGAGTCAAGAGCCAAGGCACTTTATCTGCCCAACAACAAATCTGCGAATGCAAAGGGAGAGAGAGCGAGAGATAAAGAGAGAAAGGAAGGAAAGAAAGAAGGAAAAAAGAGGAAAGAGTGCACAGCAATAGCTACCACCCTGGAGCTGCGGCATCCTGACAGTCCGATTCGTTTCCAAGTCCGGTGGGGGAACGTTCCATCCGATGTTAGTTGGTTCCGTTCTTTTATAGAGTTTTTTACAAGCTGTTCTGCTTAACCACAC
>JAVJGI010000062.1:82402645-82449649 GCA_035590275.1 Ibycter americanus
GCGGTGCCAGTGGTGTTATCTTCCTGCCTTAAATCTCGTCTGTGGCAGTGGTGTTCTCTTCCTGCCTTAACAATGTACAGATAGATCATTTGCTGTGGCAATGGCATGAGTTTCCTGCCATAGCAATGCTGAGACAACACATCTGCTGTGGCGATGGTGGATGTCACCGGCGCAGTCTCTTACAGTGTGGGCTCTCCATCACCGCAAATTTCAAATAAAATGCCAGTCTGTCAGGAATGTCTTACACGCAGCTAATCTGACCTTGCAGTAAGGTGATAGACAAAGTGATTTCTCCTTTCAGCTCCGTTTCCCCTCAATCTGTGATGGAAGAATGAGAACACTGAAACTCTTACAAGGCCATGACTCAAGGATTAGGAAGCAGCATGGCAGTCCAGCGCTATAGCTGCCGGTCTGGCACTATAGATATAAATGCATATACTGAGTACTTGTGAACCATACCCTACAGGCCTGATCTACATTTGTCAAATTGACTATTGTAAGAGTAGAGAAAGCTCCATTTACATATTTAGCAATGGCTGACATACCAAAAAAGACAATGTTTTGAAATGAAGTTCCCTTAAAGAAGGGTCTACTCAATGATAAAACATATTTTTTTGAGGGTTAGAAAGCTTTGACCATTATCCTTCCTTTGAAAATCTTTGTCTTTGATCTATTTATAAAGCGAATATTCTTCACTGAGTGATGAAACATCCTGTCTCTGCATAGTAGCGACTGGGTGAAAGGACTGATAAAGCAATATGGAACATCATTACTCAAATCACTGCACCAAACCCTGCCTTTCTAGTGAGTTACAGTCTGTTTTTTTTTTTTTTGTCTCTGAATACAGGCAATGATGGTATTTGCACTCCTAGTGAACAAGTGCACAGATTACAAAATAACCCTGGCAGCGATGAGTGCCTTTGGCAGTCCTAAGAGGGAGACCAAGGACTGAATGGGCACGTAGACTGAAATATGTGCTGCAATTTCCGTACGGTTGCATCTGGTGCAGCTGCAGTCTCTTGTTACCAGAGGATCCAGTGTACTATTCTGCAGAAAGAGGATTGAGAGAGTTCATAAATGTGCTGTGGGTTCCCTCGAGATCTACCTGAATGCTCAGGTCTTAACAATTCTTTTTCTTAAACTAACATTGTGATTAAAACAAAGCTACTGCAATGGTAATATTATGCATGTGTCAGCAATGACTCTGGAGAAGAGAAGAACTGCAAATTGTAGTCCAAAGTCTTAATCCTGTAATTAATGAAGCAGGTTCTTGAAAACTGTGATATTCACCGCAGGTGCAAAAGTTCACTTGAGTATGTTTGCTGGCTGAATAAAGATTAAAAAGTGCTTTGATATATGTGAGAGTGAATATGTGTGAAAATCAAATTTGCACCCTGCACTCAAGAAAAAGATGGCATTTTGGTAGAGACAGACCCATACCAAAACCTGCATATTATTCAGCAATGTTTCTGTCCTACATCTTCACTTATAAATAAATGTCATCCATAGGTCCAAGTATTCACAGAGCAGCATAACTCAGACTTCTCTATATTGCCATATTTCTAGGAAATAATATGTGGCTTTGGGAGATCACTATTTTGAGCTGCAGTTACAAAAAGAACAAGGGCAAGCATTTACTTTTCAATTAGAAAGCAATGTAAATGGTGCATTCTGTTTCACCAGAGTTCAAATGTGCGTAAGCGATGTTTGTAAAGATTAGAAGGGTGTTGATGAATATATGAGTAAATGAAATGGGCTAGTTTTGAAATAAAACTTATGTATTCAGAGGTAGGATTGTCTTAATGATTTTTTGTATTGGCTAGGTTTGCACTAAACCTTATGTTGTGATGATGTGTGGAACAGGGAGAAGGTGTTGTGAAGGTAGGTCAGAACTGTACGAACTGTTTGCTTGATAGGTTGTGTGTTGTTTGGTTTTGTTTGTTTTTTTTTTATTGAAGTGCTTACAACAAAATGTTCTAGAACATCACTAAATGTTAGGAAATTCATTGCAACTAGCCAGACTGGATACTGCCGAATCACACTTGTGTTTCTACCATATTTTTGTCCCATGAACAAAATCTCTGGAAAGTGCTATAAATATACAAGACGTACTGTATTTCTTATATTTGAAAAATCAGAGGCAGGGAACTGCTAGTTCTAACAATATTTACGGTATTTATAACTAGTAACAACAGAGGGTGTTTTATGATGGAAGTGGAATTTGCAGTGGCACCCTGCAAGAGAGAATGCACTAAATGTGTTTCTGTTGGTTTTCCTGGTCTTTGCCACTTCTCTTACCACCCAGGATAAAACCTTTCTCCTGAGTAGAGGGTTCTTTATTTTCTTAGGTTTGACAAATTTCACTCATTTATGGAAAGAGGAGAATGGGGGAGGTGAGAGAGGGGTATAAATGTTTCTTTTGGGAGAAATCTTGAATAAAAACATTCTTTATAATGGAATGCATATTGGAACTAAAATTACAGGCTGACATTGTTGCCCCATCAGCAGATAAAGCACAAAAGGGGTTTGTGCTCCCACTGAGTCTCCCATCTCAAAGGGAAAGGGTGGATGGAAGTTTTCCTGCTTTTCTATTTTTGCCTAATCTTTGCTCCTGGAAATGTTTTAACTGTTGTTGTTGTGCTGTGGCATGGTGGCAGCTCAGTCACACTTTGCAGCACAGTCTATAAAGCAGAAAGACAGAAAAAGTGATTTCTCTCCCAAAGAGCAGAAACATAAAGGCAGACAACAAATAGCAGATGGATGCGAGTCAGATGAGGGGCTAAAACGAAACAGTAAGACAATGTTGGCTGCTGTGACAGCCAGCAATTCCCAGCAGACCTGCATCTTAATCGCTGTTAAACTTCTTAGTTTTTGCTGTTAAACTGGAAAAATAGCAAAGGAACGATTTAAAGGTGGCACAATCAATTGGCTTTGACTATGCCTGGGATGTGTTCCCTCCAAGCACGGGGGGCATGCGTGGGGCTGTGGAGCGTGAGTCCTTCAAAATGTTACAAGGGGATGGATGTGTTATGGGTTGAGCTGGGGTGGAAATCAGCATTTTCTAGCACTGTTTATCAACAAGTCTGCATGTACCTGAGCTAGAAATGGTGCTCCCTTTTAGCTTTTTCTTTCATTTTCCTGGTTCATGCTACCCAGCACCTCTGCTCCTGTGCCTGGGAAAAGATTTGGAACCAGTTGTAGGATATTTTGTCAGCTCTAAGCCGCATGTTACCCCAGCTGTTTTTAAAAAAGTAAATCATGCTGTTATGTATGTTTGGAGACTACTATAGTTTTCTTCTGAGAGTTAGAGAAGCTTGTTTTAAGTGATTAACCTCAAAGTCTTTCTTCATAAATTCACGTAGATCTGCAAATTCTTTCCCATTGGCATTTGTAGAGAATGTGGAAGGTTTCTACCACACAATTCTTCAACCATTTCTGCAACTTTACTGCTAACAGTTTCCTGGGGGGATTTGATTGGTTTGTTTATTTTGAATGAATCCTATTTTTCTAGCATCCCTTATACCTCCAGCAACCTTCAGAATTTCTTATCTACCTTTGCAGTTTTCCCTCTGCTGGTGACAGTAATCTTATTATAATCTATTCTAGCCTGTTGAGAATTCTAATGAAATCTTTTTAATGTGCCTCAGCACACTTGTTAGAAAGGCAGGGTGACTCACACGCTGAAGTTTTTAAGCAGTGTTTGAGGAAGGAGAGAACTGGGTAGTTCAGAGAATCGGCAAGGTTATAATGACAACTGCGTCAGTTTGGAATCTGCAGAGAAGGAACCGAGCTGCTGCGGGCTGCTGGCTGTTTCGCTGGGCGATGTGAGATACAATATCTGCCTTTGCTGTTTATTTTTCATCCAAGACTTTAAAAGCGTTGCACGGGTATTCAGCCACAGGGAACAGAAGGAAACATGCAGAACTAAGAAGAAAACATACAGAGAAGACCTCTATAATAGACTGAAATCAAGGATCATGATGCAGTACTGCTGGAAAATACTGCAACAAATTTGCTTGCATTTTTTGATCTTACACTGCTGACTAATTAGGCTTAATGTGTTCAGTGCGCTCTGAATGAGGTATTAAATGCATGGAAAAATATGTTTTGGCACTTAAAACCAATGGAAATAATCCTGTTAAGGTGATTTGGCCAAGTCCCTGGGTGGCATGCATAACGCTGGCAGAAAGTCCAGTGAGCTGAATTACGTTTCCTGCACAGACAGGCATGGCAGTATTTTTTTGTAAACCTAACATATAACAAATTGAGCAAGGCATCACCTAGAAAAGGATCCTACTTCCTTGCTTCATAGTATTGCTGTTTTTTCATAATTGAAATCCCACCTACTAAACTATATTAATAAATTGAATTAAGCTTAGCAACATTCCTAAGGGGAAAAACATTTAGATAATATTCACCAGACATTTATTTAGTGAAGTGTCTCCATTTTATTGGCTTCTATCCATATGTCTTTTAACATTCAGAGTGTTAGTAATTTCTCTTGCTGTTTAAATTTGATTAGATCACACTATTTAAAATGTCTATAATCAAATAAAATACCTGTAGCTCAAAACTCTCAGGCTTATTACTTCCTCAAGGCTCTTCGATGCTGAACGAGGAACATTTGTCCTAATCAATTCAGTGGTCAGGAATTTAAAGATAGTGATTATATTTTCTAAGAGAGAAATAAAATCAGATCTATCTGTCTTCTCTTATTTAACATAACTCTACATTCACAAATCTGTAGAGGTCTTCTATATAGAAGGTCCTTCTAAACAGAAGCAACCGCACTCCCCACTACCCCACCCAGTTAGGCCAGTGCAGTATACAAAGCAGAAAGGAGATCTTCCAATAGACATGACACCGAGCAGGTTCTTACTAAGCTAATGAAAATAGCTCCATGAAATGTTGGAGAGGAATGAGCCTATTTATCTTCAATAACACATCCAGCTTAACATTATTTTCCTGTTTTCCAGCCCCATTACTGCTTCGATACTTATTCCATGCCAACACCTTCCTGGCCATCTTCTGGTCTCAATCACGCTCCTTGCACTGGCATACAGGTAACGTTAAAATCACTGTTGTGACTGTTCTTTCAAATCACCCAGTGACCTGGGATTCTCTCTAAGTCATTTTACATTCTTTCAGAAACAACAAGGTTGCATAAATCAAGATATGGACAATAGAAGATGATTTTTTTTTTTGCTGTGCTAGTGGAAACAAGAGGTAGCCTTTCCTTTTTCTAAAGGGAAGAATCAGCTTGGATGAGCCTGAAAGCAAGTACAGTCTCAATGTCTCAGGATGCTTCTAATGGCTAATCCACACTCAGAGAACTTATAAAAGTATAAATGAAGTGGTAGACATTTCTTCCTCCAGGACTCCACTTCCTCTGTTTAAATCTGTGTGGCATAAGCTTTACATTTAAAAAGACTCTTAATCCTATTGCCCAATGGCAATCTGTTAAAAACTTCAGGAGTGACTGGGGCACGTTCTTGCCCCAAGTTGCCATCAAATATTGTTAAACCAGAGAGTTTTTCAAGCCAGCTCTTCTGTCCTCCCACCATGTCCAATGTCATCCCAGGACGAGCAAGTTAGCAAATCAATGTCTCTAGTAGAGACTTCTGGCACTTTTCTCATTTTCTCTTCATTTACGTTTGTTTCTTTCTGCCAAGGGTCATTTCTAGTTTTAGTCATTACTCCTGTATAAAAAATGTCTCACCTTTCTCCTCATCTGATTTCACACTTGCGAAATGAAGACTGCTTCATCACCATAAGAGTGGAACAACCTTAGCTGGAGATACTAAGATCAGTCTTAGGGGACTAATTTCAAGCTTGCTTAGATCTAGAACTAGTGTAAATTGCTTCAGTGCTGCAAAACATTTTTTTGTCCTAACATACACATTGTGCTGATGGAGCTTATGCATGCATAAAATCCTCGACTTCGGTCTTTTGCCAGTGACATGTGGGCAAGAGTTGATCCATTTCCAGATGCAAATCTCCGTAATTTGTAAACCAAACATCATAATACTTTCACCTCTTAAGAGCTTGAGGTCTCACCCTCAAACTACAAACAATTCAGAGTATGGGGCAGCTATTCCCAGTTTAAGAAAATACTAAGAGCTGCCATGTACAAATAATTCAGGCCGAACTAGATGTTTGGCATGAAAAATATGAACAGGAATCTAGATGGAGGGACGAGGCAATCCTTCCTGGTGTCACAACTTGGCTCTGTAGTAAACAGCAGTTATAATAGAGTTACAATATAGAGAGATAACACTGGACTCACATTTTCCGTGCAGAGAAGGGGCTCCAAAACATTGTTGGAGGCTCAGTGAGAGACCTTGGTTTGCTTGCAGTTGTGCTCTACATTCAACCATCCTTGCAGATAACTACATTTTGCCCTTTAAATCTGGATTGTGATGTGGTTAAGATTTATTATCCTGTATAAAGCAGGGACTTTATTGAACCTGGCAGTATTTTTCATTCCAGTCAATTTACTAGAGGACCTTATGTTCCCTCAAGAAAGGCTCCCGCTGCTGGTGACCAGCATTTGAAATTCAGTAGCTAACTTTGCTGTGTTTTTTCACTGGTTTTTTACAATGGTTTAATCTCATTATGAAGTCAGTGGTGAAGTTCTCTGGTCAGCACTGAGCACCAAACCCTGCAGTTCAGTTGAGAGAAACAGTCTATGTTCCCCATTTTTGCAAGTGGAAGGGATGGAATTTTGATAAACCTCACAGCTTTTTCTCTTCTGTTCTGTTCATGCTATCATAAATCTCCTTAGAAGTGTTCCACCGTTTCACTACTTACTGTGACAGCTGTGCTTTTGGAAATGTTTTCTGTTGTCTTTGCAACCATTCTTAAAGGCAAGCTGCAAATAAATTGTTCCCCTTAGCTTTTGTTACACCTTTTCTTCTACCTCCTCAAGAAATTATAAATGTTTTCTTGCTGTTGTTCATTTGGAGATCTCCTTGGTTATTGACTTATTTAATAAATCCTTTCTTGTTCCCTGCCCTATTTTTAGTTTAGTTTAGTTAGTTCTGTTTTTAACTGGCCTTTATAAAACAAGGATCAGCCTTTTTATTTTTACTATTATTTTGAGACTTAACTTGTCTGGTTATATTTAAAAATTAAATAGCTCTTCTTTTGACCATTCAGATTTTACTTCTGCTGCCATCATCATCTGTTATTTTTATTACATTTTTTTACATTGTAGAAGGCTGCCTTTCAGGATCCAAATCTGGTTCTGAACCATCTTTCCCCTTCAGAGCGATGCACTTTTTGAAGCTAATGGCACCACACAGGAGTGTCTGAGGTTTAATGTAGCGCAACCATGTTTCCTTCCTTTCCTTCTTCATTAATGTTTCAAATGTGGTAATTTTAATTTAACTCTATGCCAAGATTCTGATGGGAGGAGGAATGGAGGATAAGTACTTTCTACACTGATCTGTTCCTTGAAATCTTTTAAATGCAACATACTTAAGCCTTGAATAGCAAAAGTGGCATCATCATGCATCAGGATTTTAGTCTCACTGATCATGCGAGGTTGCTTAATGAAAAAAAGGTAACATTTCTACATCATATGTTTCCTTTAAGTGGTATCTCTGGCAGTGTCTGCATCACGAATACTCCAATTCATATGCATAGTATGTTTTCCCACCTGTTGTATTAGAAGTAACGTTGCAGCCATACAAACATACCAGCTGTTCAGTGTGAATTTTTTCACCATATCGTTCTGCTCACCTGTTTTAAATTTTTTTTTAATGAATCCCTGGCAGGAGATGGTAATTGCAGCATTTTCATAGCCTTTCAAGCCTAAAGTTCATAACAAAGTTAGGTGTAGTTATACATTATTTTACATTTACAGACTGAATTCTGGCTGATGTTCTTTGAAACAAGAAGGGGTACGGATAACACATTTTCTCAAGCTCTGTGAAATATCTAAATTGTTTTTATTCTCAGTGGATTTCATTATTTCCTTATAAAAAAAAAAAAGCAGAATAGGTTCTTGAGGTCTTAGTTGCTGTAGGCTCTTCTGAATAGAACATGTCAGATCTACATTTGGTGTAATCTTAAAGAAAAAGATGGGGAAAATATAAAGTGGTAGCTACAAATGGTAGAAAATATTTGATTATAATACATAGCATTAACTGAGAAGATGTCTGTGAATATCACTGGTAATCATCTTCCATTAATGGTGTTTCTCAAACTGTATCATATATTTTCTACCAACTCAAGTGCACATGAATGACATTTTGTGTTATTTCTTCCTCCATACTTGTGCTATTTAATCATTCACCCAACAACCAAGCATTATCAGTCATTTCAACCATTTAGCTCTACTAACCTTTCTGTGATAGCTTTCAAAGATTGAAGAAGTCACAGTCACAGACTTCTTCAAGTGCACTTTAACTAATGTGCTGCAGGTACCGACAAAACTATCCTCATAAATGTAAATATGATGTTGCTGTGCCAGCAGACAGACTATTATTTTAGCCGGTGTAAGCACCACTGGGCTTCATGCTTTGCCCACGAGTGCCAGAAGTTTCTATATGTTTATCTAAAGTTGTAAAGGAAAGGTATTGGAGGTGTGCTCACGTAAAGTCTATTCTAAAACATGAGCACTGAGAATTAGTTACAATTCAAAATGCACCCATGGCCCCAGTAAAAACTTTTTGCTTATGGAAAGTCTTCTTTTTCTTTGTTTCCTTCCTTTCTTTTTATGTCTCCTTGCTTTTCAAGGTCTTGATATGCTTACTGGTTAGCAATAAAAACTGGCCTTAGCTGGAGTAGATTTTCTTTCAAAGTGTTTGGCCAGAAAGCACTAGACTGTGCTGCCCATGAACTTTTGGTCCCCTCTGCTGCACCAACAGTAGACAGATGCTACCAGGGCTGAATGAGGGCATTGATCAAGTTTTCAGTGTTTGAGATGAAGGCTGAGAAGAATGGGCATCCTCCCAAATATCAAATCGTTGCTGCATTCCACGGCACTATTTTGTGCCATTGAGTAAGATCGTGTTGTTCAAGACCGTTGTCTCCTAGCGTGTCTCTGGTAACCGTACCACCGAGGTGCTGCTCAGCGGTGCTACAGTTCTGACTGAAACCAAAAGATGAGAGGAAGAAGCTTTAGGAGCATGAGGGCCAGAGGTTTCAGGGATACTCAGAGATAAGAAGAGCTCACGACAGTAATCTGAGGGTCTTAATTTATTCAGCTCACAAAGAGAAGTAAAAGCCCAGCAATTTTAATTCCCTTGAAACTAGCCTGCAGTGGAGGAAATAAGTAAGAAAAGTATAACCGTATGTGATTTATACCCACACTCTCACACTCCTGTTTGGTTTACAGCACCGTAAGTACGCAGCTATCAACCTGACCCTTCTGATAAATGCTGTAAGGTTTGTTTTCTACTCAGCTGCAAGGTGAAGCTCTGAAGTGCAGCCTTGTGTGGGGTGAGCCAGGCTGGCAGTGACAGCACGGTATAGGACCTCAGTTTGAGCAAGGGTGAGGTGTTAGAGACACGGGGGGGTTGCACTACTGCACCTTTCCAGAGCACCCCCAGAAAGCCAAGCTGTGCCAGGCTGTGTGAGGCTGTTTTCCATCATCAGCATCATGTCTGGGATTGACTTGTTTGCTAGGGCTGGGAAAGGGTGGACATGACAATTTCAGACCTTCTGGTTGGGGTTTCAGAAGGAAGTGCAAGAAAATTTGTTCTCTCCTGTGTCACCTACTCTTGTCATGGGACAAACCCACTGAGCTGGTCGTGGGCTGACTCACTGTTCTTCACTTCATCAAGGAACTGATTAAAGAAAACTAAGTGTTTCCTTGGCTCATAAAGGTTTGATCTTAAATGCACTGAACCCTGTGATACGAAATGGCACCGTTTCGTTCACTGATTAACTCGGTAGGGAGTGTGCAGGGAGGCATGAACCAGCCTCTGCAACATCTGCCTGAGTGACACTGCTCTGAGGCAACACCGGCTTGCTTTCTTCAAGCTGATTCTTCCAATGCTCCAAGTTTTCCCAAGGAAAGGGACTTCAGACCCTCCACTAGAGTCAGATACAAGTCCCATTTCTTCCATAGACCTTAAACCTGCCCCTTGACTGACTGTGAAGGAGCCAAGAGAGCCTTCTGCTGAGATTTCACTGTCAGCTCTGGGCTCCATGCAGAGTGGTGATACGTGTTGTCTTTTGGGAGAGACCAGTTCGTGATGGCTGCCACCCCCTTACCCCCGGCTTGCTCTCTGACAAGCTGGTAAGTGGGAGGCAGTGGTGTATGCACTACCCTGAGCTCCTCCAGCAGCTTCTCATGAGAGCTGAGATGTGGTAGGGTCATCCATCCCACCTGATTTCAGCACCAGCAAAGAGTCAGGGCTTCTCCTGATCACAGGGGAGGGTTTGATGAGTCTGTGTTTTGTGACTCCTGCTACAGTCCCCTCAGCAGGAATCCCCTCGCCTCACACAAAAAGGAACTTTTTCCTTGGTGAAGCATCAGCTCCAGGCCTCCATTTCCTTCTGAGCTTGCTGTTCAAGTGACTCTTCAGTGCTCCTCCTCTGGAGTTCAATATTATATTGAGAACTGCACAAGAAAATGCCTTTTTATGAGAAAAAGCGATTTTTCTTTGTTCAAGATCCAATCCATGTTGAAAGTATTCAACTTATTTCTTAGGCGATTTATTTAACTGCAACAAAAAGATTTAATATAGGATGACTCATTGCAGGTCTTAGAGCTATATCCAGAGCTCATTCAGCCTTCACTCTTGAATGTCCTTCAGTGTAAGGTGTATCAATCATTTTAATCCTGGAGCTGCCTGTGCTTCTCAGAACTTATTTTTCTGTTCATCTCTGCTCTTCAAAATTACTTAGATGGGAATAAAGATGAAAACTGAGTGGATAGCAACAGGCATGTACTGTAGTCCATGGATTCCCTTTGATGCAGGAAGCTTTCTCCCTGCAAGATCTTTTCTGGCAAAAGATCTGTTGATTGTGACCTTGATGTCTGACCTGTACTAGAGGAATGAACTTCTTCCTATATCATGTGCTCTGCATCCTTTGGGGCTTTTTTTTTGTATACTGTGTACCATACCATGCACTTTGGATTCCCTCTCAAAAGAGGGATGTCTCAAAAAAAGATGTCAAAACCTTTTTGACATCTTCAGAAATTTCATTTCAGTTTGAAAATACACCATAATTTGCATTTTAAAATGGAAATATGAAGCATTTCTAGGGCTTCAAATGAAATCTCAGGGGAACTCCCTCCTTTGATGCTGAGATTCAAAAAGAGGTTATTGCCATGTGGTCCCACAAGCATATCAGTTCATGAAAGCTGATTTCTGATTTCGAAAGGGCTTGAGTTCCCAAGTGTATGTATGTGTATACTAAAAACAGGATTTCAGACTAGCAGATGCAAAAAGGCAAGCAGGGATTATTACAGCTTCAAGACATGAGAAAGAAGGTGCAGGAGTAAAGAAGGACAGGGATGCTTTCAGTTAAAATGAATGCAAATAATATGTGCTGATTTTCCAGTGGGAGATGAACACATAGTGCCAGGTGCTGCCAGGAACTCAAGAGGGCATGAGGTGGAACCAGCCTCTTCTCCTCATCACTGTGTCCCTGGTCCATACTTGCATGCAGACAGGAGAGAGCAGTAAAGGATGCTACTGTGGGACAGCATGGGGCTGGGAGAGTGACAGGTGTGTAACAAAAACTGTAGTATTGCTGTGTCTGTCCTTGAAGCCTCCTAGGTGCCACCGTAGGAACATCTGAGTGACCCAGACTCCTACAGCCACCACTCAACTTTTTGTGTTCTGAGAAACCTGAACAAAGGCTTCAGAAGTCTCGTCACCAGGGGTAGGACACAAGACACAGCATGCCTGCCCCCCCATTTTGGAGCAAGAAAGACAAGAATTTAATTCCAAAAGTAGAGCTGAAGTTGTATCTCCCCAAGTCAGAGTTTATTCTTCTGACCTTGTTTGCCCTGGATCTCTATTCCCCAACAGGTACATGGAAATAAAGGGAAAAATATGCCAACAATGTGCCCATTGAAATTTTTCCATTAAAGCACTGTTTCATTAGAAATGTATCAGTTCATTGAGCTGCCCAGCGTTTGTTCAAAACCTCTCAGGCTCTTGATGACTCATGACCAAGGTTGTTTACATTTGCACTTCAAAGGCATGAAGGAGAAGCAGATCCAGTGTATGGAGCAACCTTCACCCCATGCCGTGACGCTAGGACATCGCTTTGCTAACTTGCAGCAATTCTTAATGAATACAAGTGGGCAGATGTCAGACAACTAAGATATGATTTTTTATGGGCTAATAGCTAGGAAGGGACGTAGATGAAAAGAAAAAGGAAGGGTGAAGAGGGCAGGTGATCAAGAAAGACTCTAATTTCTCCTTCCCCCCATCCATTTCCCACCACCTGTGCCACCATGTGGCTCAGGGGAGATGACCTGTGTTTGCATCCTGATGATACGGGGACAATTAGACACACGCTTCTGCAACTGGAAACGTATCACCAAAAAAAAATCTTGGCCAAGCATGAACATAAATTTAAAATGGCAATGTCCCACTGTCCCGCTGCCTGCCTCTAATGTAGTGGAGGCTTAAACAGACCTGCTCTCTCACTACTTGCTCTTTGCAGATGCCCTCATGCAGGAAAACTCTGGATTTCAGCTCCCAGCTGGTTCCTGGCCAGGGCACGTGCAGCTTGTATGGCAGAGAGGTTCCAAAGGTCACCAGCTGTCTTTAATGCATGAACACATTAATTCAGTAAATCCCCATCAAAGCCACACAGGAGATGTCTCTTGACTTTACATTATTTGATTGTATTTAATATTCTGTTAATTTGCCAGATGCTTTCTTCAGAGTTTTAACGGTGCTTCTGCTGCAGTAAAAATCAACACTGCTCCTGGATCTGATTGCCTGTTTCAGTGCTGTCTGTGGAAAACTCTCACATCATCTAACAGTTTAATTTGCTGAAGACCTTCAAAGCAATTCATTTAACAAGCACTTACTGGCAATGAATATATATATATCTTAAAAAGATTTCCAATAAAAATGCCTGAGAGATAGGCCAGGCAAATTGATGCGCTAAGACCTAGGAGTGAACGAGCAGTAAGGGACAATATTTAGGGTCTGGGAGTTGGAAAGATGAGTGAGATCTTAGTAGAGAAGAACAGGAAGGTCGGGGAAAGAGAGAGAGAAGGAGGTTCAGCTGGGAAGCTGTAGCTTTCTCTCTCCTGATCCTGCGCTGGTGTGATTTAGGTCCCAGCTGAGTTACGTGGCTCCAGACCACATGGTTTCTTTCTCACTTGCTCAGGGCCCCAGCCAAGGGCTGGTTTGCCCAATATGTAATTCACAGGGCCACCTGGATACCCTGCGGCCTTTTAATCTTATCTCCCTTTAGTTTTTCATATCCGTTTTGACATCTGATACTTTTGTAAAATTGCAACTGCACTGAAGCAGGAACTCTTTGGACTACTGTGGAAATCCACAAAATCCATCAAAAAAATCTTACTCAAACATAAAAAGAACCAATTTATGTTCAGTGAGATCTGACACTGGAATTCAGTAATACTGTAATAAAGTCTGCATCCGCAGCTTCTGTTCTCACTTCTTCTTTCTATTCTTTTTCTATTGCCCTTCCTCCATTCTTTAAGTACATTTTCTCTCTGATTGATTTCTCAGTCTCTTTATTTCTGTTCCTCCCTTTTCCACATGTAAGAACCTTTCCTTTTGCTGTTTCTCTTATGCCTTACACTGTCTTTCCTTTTTCCCCTACCCTTTCTCTAAGTTTTATCATTTTTGCTGACACCTTTTCCTTTCCTTCCCTCCCTCCTTCCTTCTCTCACCGCTCCTGAGGCTCAGCTGTAGCCGTTTCTGACTCTACAAGCGGATCCACAAGTGGCTTACAGCCTCGCAGCGAGTGGATCTGTCCCCGTGCTTGCCCCAGCTCAGCCTAAGGGCAGAAACCCCTCCTCATGTTCCCATCTCTCCCTGTGGCTTCTCCTCCAGGAAAGATGAGCAGATGCCTGCTGGGCTAGGTGCCCCTGGGGCCACTCTCCAGCCTGAGCAACACTCATGTTGAAGAAACCCTCCTTGCTTTGTCCTTGGCTGTAGGGCACTGCAGTAGCTTGCTGGATGTGAAGGCACAACGAGGGCACGTGGGTGGCCTGAGCCCCGCTGATGCTTAGCTCTCTGGTGAACTGATTCCAGTGCTGTGGGGTGCTGTGGGGTGCTGTGGGGTGCTGCAGCTGTTCACAGGTGCTGTTGTGTCTCTGGGGAGAGGATCTGTACTGGGAGGGCTGATTTAAAACTTTTCTTCTCCTGCAGTCAAGATCAAATATCTCGTAACAGGGAACATCTCTTGCCTAAGGGGCTTGACTGCGTCCTGTTAATAACAATATTCCCTGAATAGATTTTAACATATTTTTCTTCTTGTTCATTTAAAATTGGTATTTGAAAGTTTCCTTTAAATGCATTTAGACATTTCCCTGGATGATCAATTATCTCAATTCATGTAACATTCTCATGCGTAAGCATTCCCTATGATGGCAATAAATGAAATTCAGTAATAAACTCTCATAAATTTATTAAGGTCCCACAGCCACAGATCACCATTGTCAGTTCATATAATGCTTCCCTAGTTACTTAAAAGCTATATTACATGCCATTATATTTATAATCCCACTTAATATTAGTCCACTTAACAACCTCTCAAACATTTGGAACTGAATTTACAGTCTCTCATCAGTGCCTCTCCGAGGTTTATTGCAACATTTCCTCTCTAAATGTTTTTGTGGTCTGAGAAAGGATTATTCTCATTGAAGTGTCATAAGCTTCACTCAGCAACTCACTTATTTCTCCCCTCTTTACATCTCTTTTTTTCCCTCTCAGCTCAGACCCTCCTCATTTCTCCTGTATTCCACTCTAAGCTAACCCCTCTCTATGCAGACAACAGCCTCAGGTGCCGGTTGTAAATCTTCAATGCGAATAGCCCTAGATACTGCACGCTGCTTGCGGCAGCAGGAAAAAATAACCTGGGAATGACATTGCCTTGGTAGCATTAGCTGCCGTTATCTTGTAAAATAAACTTTACATCCTTGCTTTCCACTAACTATTCCTAAAAATACACAGCAGTCTGGATCTGTGCCATCAAGTCCCTCCTCTTTCATGAGACCATTTCCCCCCGTTTATTCTCAACATCTCTTTCTAACGACCCCATGTTCAGGTGGGTCAGGTGTGTTGGCAGACCAGGGCACGAGTTTCCAGACTGAAATATATGACCAGTTCTCATCTAGTGTTGCTGGCTAAGTAAAGTTCAGATAGACTTTGCTATTAGAAAAACCTCTGGAGCATGCAAACCACAGTGAACTGGAACTACTGGTTTGTGCTGTCACCCTCAGACATAGATCAGAGGGCTTCTGAGTTTGCCAGGTGAGGCGTGACGTGGGTTTTACCCTTTTGTCATGCTTTCTGCAGCCAGCTTCTGCAGGAGATGTCTGACAAAGTTCCCCCTGTCTGAACAGTTTCCTGGGCAAGTACATAACATTTCACGTTTATGATGATTTTTCTCTCTTTAATGCAGTATATCAGTATTATATTGTAACAGTTGCAATCCATTAGCCTTACAACATGGTGCTTTTGCAAGGACTTTTGTAGAAAATCCTAATGAACCTTGCGTTTGCTGGGAGCCTGAATGCAGATTGAGGATTGCTTGCCGGGGGCCAAGAAAGATGGATCGAGGTAACTGCTGGAGCATCTGGTCCATGTTCTTCCCCCCATCCTGCCCCCAGCTTTTCCCCTGGTGACCCCACACGGGGCTGCAGGGTTAACAGTTCCCTTCCCACCTTCCACGGACCTCGCTGCTGGGTCAGCCCCGCGGCCAGGTAGGGCTCAGCCCCTCCTGGGCTGCTGCCGTCCGAGACCTGACTTCTCTTACCGTGTAGCTGACTTCGTCGTGAAATAAGGCTTTACTGACGAAACGCTCCAGCTTTCGTGGAAATGCAGGAGCACATTGTACGTGATGTACGGATTGGAAAACAACTCCTGCCCGGCAGGCTGGCGGAGAACACGAGCACTGCTGTGTGATTGATACCGGCCTGAGCTTTCTGCAGCTCTGCTCAGCAAGGGGCAGCCAGAAAGCTTCAAAAATCACCAGGATAAAGCCTTTTCCGCTAACACTATAAAGATCAAAACACAGCTTTCTATTCCTATAGCTGTGTAGGGTTTTAATTAGGGCTTTGTGGCCAGGGGGTGATTTTTCCTCCCTCACTTCATGCCATAGGCGCCAAGATAGTTTTTTCATATGCCTTGACAAAATGAAATGGTGCCTTGACAAGACAAAACAAAAGGGAAAGAACATCTTTTCCAGCAGGAGAAAACCAGCCCGGTGATTAATCTCTGCCACCAGCACGGTTGCTCAGGTGCAGGCACAGACAGGCGCCGCGGGCGCTGGGACGTGGCCACCCCGCAGGCAATGCCGTGCTTCCAGCCGGTGCTGCCCTTCCACCCCCGGCAGCCGGCAACCGTCCTGCTGCAGGGGAGTAGGCCAAGGGGAATTAAATGTATTTGCCTCTCAGTTGCTACCATAAAAAAAATCTGCCTGTTTAGCTAAAAATCATGATAAAGGAGCGTTCACTTAAGACTTCAAGGAGGTTGGGGGACGTGCCTCAGCCTCCCAGCCCCGCTGCGCAGGCAGTACCCTCTGGCAGAGGGGCCAAACACGCAGCTGAGGCTGGGATCACAGCAAGCGCTCCACAGCCTGCTCCAGAGAGTCATCCTGCGGCCTCACCTGCCGTGTTTGCCCCTGTGGATATGCTCCCGTTTCCATCTAGCTTGGCAGCAAGCTGGGCTGGAGCTTCTCCTGGGAAGCAAATGGCAGAAGGTGTGCACAGTCAGCTCAGCCTGGCTCTCGGATCTCCTTTTTTTTGGAGGAAGGGAGGGGGGTAATCTGGATTGCCACACAGAAGGTTGTATCACCTGCAATCTATCTATTGACAGAATTACACTGGCTCAAAAGTTAAACCTTTTCTGTATAGATAAGCCGTAACATTAGTAATTTTACCATTTCCTGAAACCCCCTTGCACATTTTCCTCACATAATTTAAGTGGATGATGATATAATTGTGATCTCTTTGTTTAGTCTTTGTGGATGCTACAGAAGGGATTTTTTTTTTTTTTTTTTTGGCCTTGGTGTTATGATGCTGAGCCTTCAAACAGCTGAGTTGCCTGGAAATTCATATTTCCCCAGAAGAACCATTTGGCTTGTCTGCCGATGGCAGGGAGCGAAAGCTGGCTCACTTACAAAAGAGAAAGCTTATTTTACCAGCAGCAACTGTGTCTTTCATTCAACCTGGAACAGCAGTCAGGAAATCAAGGGACTGTTCAAGAAGCAATTTCAGACAAATTACAATCTGAAATCAGCTTCGAAAGAACTGTGAAGGAAAGCAACTATATTATTTCTTTGAGTTTTTCTGTTGCCATTCCTCCCTTTTTATAAAAAAAAAAAGCAATACTAGAATGAAACCAGCCTTCATTCGGGAGGAAAGTATATTAATTCCATTTCATTCATGTCTTTTGGCTTTTTCTCCTCCCTGATTTATGAGTTCCCAAAAGAGCACTTTCCATCACCTTGGTGAGGTGGTATGTTCCATATTTGAAGTTTGCACCATTTTGGTTCCTCAGTGATTTCCACAACTTGGAAGAAATTGTTTTTTCTTAAAGTATTATATCTGAAATAGGCTTTTGTTTTGTCTAGAGAGTCTTTCATTCCTTTAATGTAACAAATCTTATTTTAATGTGAGATCTTCTTATTGATTCTCTAACAATTTTATTTCTACTGAACGCAGGACTGTGCCCTGTGGGTACAATTCTGGGGAGGGAAAGTCACAGGCAGCAGAAGATACAAAGCAGTAACACTGGTTAAACTGTCCCCGTTTCCTCCCAGCTGGTGATATTTGAGAAAGCAAATGTATTGCATGTGACGAATGTTGTGCCTTTGTGTGTATATGTGCCTCTTCCAGTTTATGATATGCCAAAATTTGGAGGAGCAGAAAACTCTACATGAGTTTGAAAAGTAAGGACTGAGACAATAACTGCAGTGCACCCAATATCTAGGTGGTATTATTCTCCACCAAGAGATCAATTCTATAGTTTGCCTTTGCCTTTATGGCCTTTTATTATAATAAAAGTCCTGAGGAGGTTGAGCAGGGATGTGGTTCTCAACATGACAGTGCTGGCTGAGGCCACAGAGCCCGTACTGCTCGTGGCAGGAGGATGCTGTTGTGGTGACCCTCCTGTCATTGTGGATGCTCGAATGCGTGTCCTGGTGCAGTGACTTTATTGTGCAGAAGTACCAGGCCCCAGATGGACTGTTCCAGGACCATGGATTGGGCACCCTGCTACCCAGTTCAGGGTAGCCACACTGCTGGGGGCATGATGGACTCATCTGGTTGCTCCTCAGCATCTCTCACAGCTTGTCTATTACTGTATTGCTCATGATATCGATGCCTAAAATCATCCTGTGGCAGCATAGTGAAGACTGTAATTAAAATATAAAAGCAGCTATATTGGGTGAGCCCAAAGGTCCACTCAGCATCCTGCTTCCAGCTGTGGCCAGCAGCAGGTCCTTAGGAATAAGCCTAAAAAGCAGGGCAAATGCCAAGTGGTACCTTCCCAGCTAATGATTTTTTAGGGGCTTTCTGAGTCAGAGGTTCCATCCAGACAGTCACGTTCCCTCACCACTGGTGGACATTCATGGTTACATGAATTTGTCTGATCCTTTTTTAATTCATTTGTATGTTTAGCCTCTGCAACTTCTATGAGCAGTTAGTTTCACAGTTTAATTATGTGTTATGAGAAAAGGTATTTCTTTCTCTTTGTTTTAAACCTGCTGTCTGATAATTGGGGTGCCTTCTAATTCTCATAGTGGGTGGAAGATTGAGTAATTGTTCCCTGTTCACTTCAGTTATGATTACAAACCTCTATTATCTCCCCTCTCAGCTGTCTCTTCTTTTCAGCTGAAGAGTCCAAGCCTAATTAGTCTGTCCTCATTTCAGCAAGGCTGAAATCCAGCTCAAAATAATTGGCAAGTGCAATCTTAGCACACTGGTCCAAATCATACCTACAAATCTTTGGAGGTTATATCTTTATAAGGCCTGCCATATATGCAAAGGGCATGTATGGGCTACTCAGAGCAGAAGGATAAAACAATAAATATGTAACACTTTTTCACGTAATGTGACTTTTGATCAGCTATAATGTGAAAATGAATGTTCTGGTAAAGATCGGGTGCTTTTGTGTATCCAGGAAACTTATATCTGGCACAGAAATGCCTGAGAAGGTGCCAAATAAAATATGCTTCAATTCTGATTTCTGCAGAAGAGGAAAAATTAGGAGAGACAGACTTTTAATTGGTAAAGTTCAACAGTGGGAGTCCTGTGGTGGTCTGGTTTTTTCTGGCATGGTTGAGTCCAGCTGCCAAGGAACGGATTGGGTCATCTTACATCAAGAGCTAAGGTGCTTGAAAGGCATTTGTAAGTACCTGAACATAATTTAAAGCTGCCAAGATTGTATAAAATCATATTAGTAAATGAACCACAGATAACAGAATGAATGGCTTAGATACGCTTCATTTGAACTAGATGAAAATCAAAATCCAACCTGGCTTTGGCTAAATCATAAGGGAGAGTGTTCTGTCCTTTCATTATATTCTTCTCCATGTTACAGTATGTGTTCTTGGCAAACTAATCTTTTAATGTTCACATCCATTACGGTATGTAAAAAAGAGGCAGGCATATCTTGCAGCATATATGTATATGCATTTTAAAATCAATTTATGGTTTCATAAACCAAATTAAGAATGAGACTGTGCCGAGTACAAATGGGCACTGCAGTCATGAAGCTGCAAATCTGCTGAAATATTCTGTATAGATTTCAAGTGAAGTGGACTTTTTTAGATTTCACATGTAACCACGGCACTGCAAAGTACTATATATTCAAAACAATCTCAGCAGCCACACCACCACAAAATTCCACACGAAACCTGATCAGTGTCTCAACTTCTGTTCAGAAGGCACTTTTCCATCTGACAGTAGTTGTCTCCCACTTCCCATAGGCACAAACTGTGTTTTCCCTTCTCGGGTGGCTGTTGGGGAGCCAGGGGTCTGGGTTGCTCCGGGCACTCACAGGGCAGCAGCTCTTTGGCCTCCCGGGCTCCTGGTCCACCTCAGTGTAGGCTGTTCCCTTCCAGTTGGTAGAAGCTTTGGAAATACTAGGGGACTGTTTGGAACTAGAGGAAAACCAGATTTTGAAACATCTAAATCTTCTGTGAAATAAAACTGTTTTAATGTTTTAACAGCTCTAATTATGAGGCAGATTTCAACTGAGCATTTTATGACATGCAGGAATTTAATAACCTTTATAAACCAGAGATTCAAGTTCTGTGATGAGTCCCAAAGTTTCAGAAGACTTTTTGACTTAGAATGTGAGTGTATTCTGGGCTGCGTAAAGGAGGATGAAAGGAAGTTCCTGGATGGACATGTGGTATCTTTAAAGAAAATACAAGCTGAACACTCAGCTGTGTAAAGAAAAAAAACAGGCACAGATAGTCAAAATAAGCAAAAATTGAAGGTGTGCTGTTTATAAACCCTGACAACTAATGAATGTTCAGATCTTGCAACTTTACACGTGGAAATATAGGATGTGAAAATGCAAACAAGCAGCCGAAGAGTGATGCTCTCCTGGCTTTGTACTTGCTCCCCATGGGCCTCCCGTGCACAGGCAGAAAGTGGGCAGCGAGGAGTGGGGTGGCCCCTGTGTGAGTGCCCTGGCTTTGTTCCCAGAAGTGGATAGTCCTGGCCACCTGGGGCAGGTGGGTGTCTTTCAGGCAGTTTCTCCACTCTGAAGACAGTGCTTGATGAACTAACCTTGGTGCTTCTGGTTTAAAAAACAAAACAAAACAGGTCCTACCGCTTTGCCTGATTTCCCCCTCATTGCCTTGCAGAAATCAAGCGCAGCTTCATCCAACCAAGTGTGAATTATCTCCTACCTAGTCAGCAGCACTTGAAAAAATCTTGCTACAGCAGCATCTTTTAAACTGCTTAGTATTTTCTACATTATGAAGGTTATTTGTCCAGTCCCTGCCACCTGCCTCCTCCTTATCCTTCCTCTAAACTAATAAAAAATGTGGCTATCAATACCTTCAAGGAACCTGGTATAGTCCTTCCTAGATCTTTAAGAGATATCATGCTACTTGGTTATGGAAAATCGATTCTCAAACTCCTGAAACTGAAAGAAAACTCCCTAGCGCAGCAGAACCAATCATCCAAATGTTCATCCAGAAACAAATTAAAAATTAATTCAGACTTTGGAATAGAGTCCCACATCACTCTTTTCTTCTTTGCTTTTCTAAAAGCAATGTAATGTCTTCATTTATCTTAAAGTATTTACTTTACTTTACTTTACTTTACTTTACTTCCTGTTCTGGAATTGGGATATATTTCAAAGCACATATTTGAGGAAATCTAAACCCTGATAGATGATTGCTGGTGGGCTTTTCGGTCACCTTTGGGATTCAGAAGGCTGGCACAAGGGGCACCAGTTCTCCATGAGGCTAATCTCTTGGGTAACGTACAGCTGAACACAAAAGCTACCTCTTGCAGGTAGCTTAAAATAACAATCCTGAGGTTTCTGAAGTGTGATGACACATGAAGGCAGACAGAAATCCACTGATCTTGAGCTTTCATCTGCCTGTTCCTTATGAGTGCAGAATGCATTTGCAGTGCGGCTCAGGACAAACAAGTTTTACAAGCACTGAGCACGGGTGAAGTGATGACTCGGGCTGGGCGTTAACAGGAACAAATACTGACATGGCAGCAATTTCTTAACTCCTCCCTTCCTTTCTGCTCACCTGGATATCCAAGGATATACTCCAAGGAAAAAAATGAGATATATCTGTGGCTCACCCCAAAGCCCATGGAGACATCTTCCACCTTGTACACGTGATGCTGCATTATGGAGCTGGTGACTGGCTCTCTCAATCTCTATTTTTATTTTTTTTTTCACGTTTGGAGCATTGTTGCACGGTATAACTACTGAATAAAGCAATAAGGGAGGAAAGAATCAAAGCCAACATGTAGAAGTAGGAAATGCATCTGTCGGGAAGTACGGCCTTAATCTCCAGCGGGTTGTGGCCGCATTGATGTTTGTCACCACAAAGTGTATGTTCTTCCATGCACCTGCATGATTTCTGGTTGTTTTTATTTTATGTGTCTGTACAAAGACTGTTTTCCTTTCAGCAGTGTGCCCTGGGTAGGTCTGATCCTCTGACAAGGAGCAGAATTAGGGACGGTGGGGCTGCGTCAATACAGCAGCGGACGTGCTGAGGTGGTAGGATTGTTATCAGCAGCTGCTCGTAATGCAGCAGGGCAGCTCTCAGAAACACCTGCCGGGTGCCAGGCCCTGAGAAAGCTGCTTCTAATATAACCTGAAGCAAGCAACAACATTTATTTTGGTCAGTCTGTGGTTCTTGTAGTGATAACGTAACAGATGATTTTTAATTTTGGAAATCAGACATCCTCTTTATTAAAAAAAACCCTGCAACTGTTCACCAAATACACACAAAGGTGTAGAAACAGTGATGTGGAACACAAAGTGCTGGAACATACAGCATTTATACAGCAACCATTCCATCTGTTAATGATCACAAACTTCTGTGTACTGAGAGGTTTTCCTTGCTGTGCTTATTGCAGATCCAGCACAAGGAGCAAAATAACATCTAGTGATTCACTGGTGTGGTAAAAGTAATAGATTTTTTTTGGGCAATATCCCCAAAGAGAAAAAGGAGAAAAGAATGCCATTTATTGCATGCTAGAGATGCAATGCAGAGACAGTAGATCCCGCACACATTATTCTGTCTCTCTGTTTCTCATTTCTAATAGCTACACACGTATTAATAGTTTAAAATTTGAGCTTTAATGAAGTGCATTTGCAGTATCTCACCTTTAACTCAATTACCCACTAATTAGACCTTCCATTAAATTATGATCAAAATCTCAGGAACTCGTATAAAACAAAAAAAAAAGTAAAACAGATTTCACTTTCTGTTTACATTATTTTAATCAAGTGTCACAGGATAACTCAGTCACTGGATAGAGTCCGTTGCATCTCAATATGAAATGCCAAAAACCTGCTGTGACTTACCCACAGATGTAACAGGGGAAACTGGGAAATCAGCCTTTTAAAGGCCCTGTGTAAAGATTCCCCGGTCTGGTGCATGTCCCAGTCACTGTACACCAGCGTTCCTCTACAGAGCTGCTCCCACAGCATGGGCTTTTCTGGCTTGTGCAGATTACACTAACGAGTGGGTCAGTCCTATTGACCCATCACTTAAGTGAACTAAGGCATCCCTTCCACTGCAGCTGAACTGATGCCTCCCTTCCTCATGGTATGCTGGGAGGCTAAAGATCCTCCATGGGTAGGTGGGACACCTCTACAGGCAGAGAGCATCTATACGCAGCCCTAAACCAGGCAGGGCAGAAGCTTTGAGGACTGCAGCCTTTCTTGCTGCCAGTGTTTGCAACTGCCTGGCCTCTCCTCCCCTGCCTTCCCACCCCAGTTCACCTCTCCCTGCGTCCAGCTCAGCAAAGACCCCTCTTCAGGGGAGGTCACTGGGGCTGGTCCACTCAAGTAAGTGAAAGCAGAATTGAACCACCAGTTTTTCAAGGGACTTCCCTACAAAAATGGCTTTCTTTACATCCAGCTGCAGCTTATGTTCAAAATGTATGAGCTGAAGAAGAGCCTTTCTCTGCAGCAAACTCTGGCTGAGAATTTACTTTCTTCCTTTGCAGATCCCCCTGGATCTACTCCATTTCCTCCTGCTCATTGTGCAATTAAGAACTGAAATGGGAATGTGATCGTTCACCCCAACACCGAGGCCTCTGTGGACTGGCACTTCATTTCTCTCATATCTTTGTAATGGCAAGTCCCCACATCTATTCCCCCAGTGCACCACCATACCGCACTGGTGAGACAGTCATTACCCTGCTCAGGGAATAGCTACGTGGCATGCAGTTGTCAAAGGCCTGAAAAGACAAAGAGCTGCTACTTTTGAAACAAGAAAAAAAAAAAAAAGGGAAAGCAATTTTTGGAAGCTGCAGCCGTTTTCTCAAGGACGACTGTAAATGGCACTTACTGCATACAAATAGAAGCTGGCGATGATGACAAGAAAGCAACAAATAAACAAGTCAACAACAATGCCAACGAAAAAGTATTCTGCTGCCAAGAAAATACTTTATTTCTCATTAGCATAATTATTGCTTAGAGTTTCAACTCCAAATGCCACAAACAATTAAAAAGTTATGCTATGCTTAAATATTTTGTCATTTTTTGGCAAGCAGGCAGGTTTAGGGAGAGCAAAGCACAAATGCCATTGCTGCCTTGTTCTATAGTTATCTCCCTCATTTGAGGAATTACCCTCTTGCATTGACAGGCTGATGGCAGCTCCAACCCTGATGAAAACCAACACGACCCCCCTGAAGCAGAGGGAGTTGTGCCAAGTTGCAGAAGCAGCAGAAGCTTTCAGATTTTTAAGGTGCTGAAAACAGAACCAAGGATTTTCACCAAAGAGAATTTCATACTAAACTTTTCACTCCCGGGGAAAGGTTGAGAGAGGCACAGACCTAAGATCTGTCAAGGAAAATTCCTTAGACTGTGTTTCATTGATATTGCCTCATTTACTTCTTTCCTCCTTTCCACCTTACAGTGTACATATACACAACCTCGGGACCCGGATGGATTGTGAGCTGACGTTTGGCATCAGCTTGGAAGGCAGCAAAAGGGCAAGGAGTTGGAATCCCTCAAGCCAGAGAAAAGAGAAAGGATGGCATTTCCCAGTCTTTCCAGTCCTCCTCGAGGCACTGCTTAGAAGTGTGTATAAAAATATCACATATCCCTTGAGATGTAACCTCAGATTTAGGCAGTGAAAAATCTACATGAAGGCAGTAATTTTAACCGAGCCTGATCCATTCCCTTTAGCTAGGAAAATAGGTGCTGGTGTTTTGAGAAGCAACGACATTCTTGAGTCTTTTACTGAACAGCATGTTTCTGCCTAAATACTGCACTTGCTGCTCTTAAGGATGGTCCACATAATTTCTAACATAAATTTCATAGAGCTTTGCTGGTAGCTTCCCTGGGATTAAAGCCCTGAAGTTGAGTGAGTCATGTATAATGGGTCCACCTTCTGAGAAGTCCCATCAGTTAAAAACAAGGTACGCTGGAGGAAAGTGCTCTGGCAGCGGCTCATCATCTGAAGGACCTTTCAGAGTCAAGTCCACCCTTGTTTTACTGCAGGGGGCTGCTGGGACATTACCTTTGAAAATCAATTCTTAGGCATGACCAATGCTTTCAGCTCGAAGAGCGGTGGACTATGGCAGGCACTGAATTGCTGCAATGCTGCTGTGGCTTTTGTTGAGTCTGTTGATCGCTGGTGGCTATAATTAGCAGAGCCCTTTTTGCAGCTACCATGTCCCTGAGAGAAATCAATGCTGCAGCATTGTTTTAGTTTCCTTCCCTTCCCTAGTCTTCTGTAAATTGGAATGCAAACGCAGCCACTAACAGCAGGCTTTGAATCATATTTTATAGAGCTTCACTAATGTATTACAATGTTTCAGCTGTAGTACAAGATGGTGAGGAATAAAGATGTACGCTCATATAATTGCCCGGGGAGACTTCAGGATTGGAAATCTTTAATGTATTAGATGCTTATCAGGTATGAGACAGTATCATTTACCCAGTTTCTTGGTCTAGAAGCCCTCCAGAGGTCCCTGTTTTCCTTATTTTGCAATGATTCTGACCATGTGGGATGATCACGTTACCTACGAATAGTTCGGTAAACCGGAGGACCAATAAAGCTTAATTGGGCTCTTGAGTGGATTCCCTTACATCTAATAAAGTGGATGGTGCTTACAATTCTTTCAGAAGAAGCATGTACAGAAAATTCTCCCTCCACATAGTTTTTTGTTGTCGTAAATCTTATAGGACCAGAATACTGCAGAGACCTCCGAAGATTTGATTGAAATTGGCTGTTCAGTACAACAGTTAGTTATAGTACAATAAAGCTGACACACCTACATGCAGGCAAGCACAGGGAGTGCTTGTGCAAGCCTTATTACACTATGAAATGAGGTTGAAATGCAAAGCTGATGCAGCAACCTTATCTGGCAATTTAACAAATGACCACTCTGCAGGGGAAACAGGAAGGTGTACATAAGGTTTTAATTATAGTAATTATGGAGTGGATTTTTTAGTGCATTGCAGCCATGATTTTGTGATAATCAGGCAACGCAAAGCCATCAGAAACTCTTCTTAACATTTTTTCATTTATTTTGTGCCACTGGATTAGGGTAAAGGAACCTGAGGGTACCAGTGTACCTGGTTCCTTTATAGTAGGCTTCACTGGTGAAACAACTAAGGATTGTAATATGCACTAAGCAGGATTAAAATAAGGCATGGATTAGTAGCATGAATTTTATGTGGAATTTTATTTTCATATGCATTAACACCACCTACACCTGAAGGCAGGATGAGCACTGCAGGTGATAAACTCATGCATGTGTTCAGTGTTGATGTTTTCTACTTACAGATGGTAAAAGTCTTGGGCTTGTATTTTTCCTTCTGTGTAACAGTGCAAGAGTGTATTGACTCTAGCATCTCCTGTCAGAAAATCACAGGAGAATGTACCAAGGAACGTTAGTTACCTGTGGTTTTTCGTAAAATTCTTCTCAGTAGCACAAGTAAACGGGGGAATTTGAGTGGGGAAGTTCTCTGAATCTCAGAGGTTGTTGCAGATGGTCATTAAAAAGTGGGTCTGATCCCTGAGAACATGGAAGAGGGACCACATCAGTGAACAGCATCCTCGCTAGGGCAGTGATGCATTCCACATCCTGTGGAGGAAGAAGCTGTGCCTCTTTTCCCCTATCTTCTGCTGAAACAAGAGGAAAAGCCAGTGAAGTCACAGGAATTACACTGAGACCAAGTTAGAGGAGCTAACGGAACACTGTGTGTACCTGTCTAAGTATAAGGTATTAAACCAAAACTGACCAAGAGGTTCCAGTTTGTCTTTCTGCTGTGGTCCTTGCTTTTCCCAGCTGGTGCACTGCTTGCTTTCTCAGTGCACATTTGTACAGTTCGTGCAAATTTATCCCAAGGTTTCTGAACAAGAAACATGTAGATGACCAGCTGGTGTTCATGGCAGAATTAGATGGAAGTATTTTGCTCCACTATCTTTCATTTGCCTGCTGTAGGTCTTCCCTTCAGACCAAATGCCAAAATACTGCCTGTAAAATCACAAGTGGGATGTACATGGCAGTTCAAGTCTGCAAACAGGCTAAGGAAAAAATTTGCTACTGATGGCTGCCATGGATTTTTTCAGAGGGGCTAAAGCTGTTAAAACTGCCGCTCAAGCTTCTCCTGCCTTCCTCTGCATGTATGCATTAGGAGGAACCAGCCAGGGGAAGCCACTGGGATTTGATGTTCCTAGCCTGATTCCAGCTGATTTAATGGGTGGGGTGGAGGCCAGTTGGGAGCAGGTCCCAGAAGCAGACGTTAAGAAAGATTATTTTCCCATTCAGTGGCCTGGGGTCTTCTGTTGTCCCATCTTGCCCACTGACAGCTTTCGCTGATCTCTGAGAAGGAAGGCGATGAGGCTCTATGCCTGTTGCTAGACTGAACGGGGAACTTGAGATCTCTACCCCTACTCCAGTTCTAAATGGTGAAGGGAACGCGCTGCCAGCGTGCTGCCCACTCCTCAGCCCTTCTCTGGGATGTTTCTGGGGAGCTGGAAGGGTGGACACAGTGCGCCACTGGGAACAGCAGCACACGGCCAGCTCTGTCCCAGCTAGCCTGCTTAGGAGGGGCAGGGCAGTGAAGAAAAGACTTTCTTCTGTTGTTTTGGTATACTTGTTTTTAACTAGCAGTCTGTAGGAAAAAAACCTGTATGCAAAATACTTTCCCCCTTGCTTTCTTAAACTCCCTGGTGCCACCCGTTGATAGTGCATGGTGTACTTATGCTGGATACAGGCCCACAGTAGCCAGGGTAGGTAGTGTTTTAATATTTCACACAGGGTCTGCCTGTCAGAGCTGTTTTCTCTCTTTTCACACCCGTACATGAGGGCTTTCCTTATGCGATGACTGGAACGCTGGAACGCTCCCTCCAGGCTACCCTGTGTACAGTCACTCTGCACTGCTTTCAGAGCCCAGGCAGCAGATGCAAATGATAAAGGATGCATAAATCTTCAGCAGTGAGTGAAGGCAAGGCTGGTATGCAATGGAAGGGTGAACCACTGATCTCTGGATATCTTATTGTCTCATCTTCCCACAGGCTGTTTTAGCAGATTAATTCTGTTTCAGGAGCTTTTCGAAGTATACCAACTCTAGAGTTCTCTGCTGGTTCCTGTTAACTGAACAGATTCTTGCCAGGGACCATTTCTGATTAAAAGATTAAGGCACAACGATGAAACTGAGATGGAATCACTTTTGATTTCCTAGTCTTTAGATGCGTGACAGATGTTTTCTGAGCTCTGGAGTCAAGAAAACCATATCTGTGCTGATATGTGTTATGTTTGCTTCATCCAGCTGCTGAAGAAAAGAGGCTTCAGTCTCTTTGAAGTTTACTCATCTGAGCTTAGTGCTGGTACAAGCAACTGAAGTGGCAGCTTTGCCCTTTGAAGATGCCTCATTTCTGTCTCAGAGTTTCCTTCATTTTTTCCTTTGGAAGCTGATGGAGTCAAGGGAATACAGAGCCAGTGTGAACTCAATATCAGTAAGGCTCTAATGTCCTGGTAATAACAACACTGTAATAACCTGAGTCAAGCAGTAGCATCAGCAGCGGCAGGTTTCATCACATCCATCTCTGATGGAAAACACTTTATTTCCCCTGGTCTCTCCACAGAGTGTTGTAGTGTGAAACAGAGGGAATTTCACATCACCTGAATTGAGGCACCAGTTCAGATGCCCAGGTGAATGGGTTGGCTCCCCTTAGAGACTCCTGGATCTTCATTTATACTGTTGTCTGCTGGAGGTGACTTCCTCACCATGACTACAGAGGGATGAGTCTTGTAACTTAACACTGCCATTAAGCACATAAAGCCAGATGTTGCAAACACCCTACAGCACCCCGTCAAATCCATTCAGACTCCACAACTCCTCTAGATCCTTTGAGATATATATTGCTGGAGCCATTACATCACATATTCCACATTTTCCAATTACTCTTTCTGTGTTCCTAATCAGCAATTAATTTTACAGCATCATTCTGACTTCCTGATTATTCAAAGTTCTTTTCTTTATTTAATACGTTATAGACAGATTAAAAAAAAAAAAAAAATTAAAAAACAGCCTCTCCCAGCCACTTTGAATCATCATTAATTTCATAGATTTCTTATTTTTAATTGCCCTGTTATCTCTCTAGCTCCATTCTCACTCCAATATATTAGGGGGGAAAAGAAACAAACCAACATTCTGGTTTCTCCTAGCCCCTTTGGCTAATGGTAACTCATTCTGGGGTTTTAATTGCACTTTTAATTAAGGCTGCTACAACCCTATTGGCTCCGAGCCTTTCATCATGCACAGTATTTTTTAGCATGCAATGGAGTGCACACTGGTCAGCAGGGACAGCCTCTCACAGAGGCTGTAGGGACAGAGTGGAGCACGTAACACCATCTGCTTTAAGAACCTGGGCAGGGAATAAGGAGATGTTAGTTAATTTCTTAGCTGTCTCACACGTTTAGGTTTAATTTAGTCACTTCATCACTGTCTCAGTTCTCTGCCTGTAAAATAGCCTCTCTTTCTTCTCGGCTAGTTGCATGATTTACCAAAAATACTCAGCCTCCTTGTGCCCCGGGTTGATCAGCCTACCGTTTATCAGCAGGTTTGCTGGCATGTGCTCTCGCACAGGCACCAAATAGCCTTCCCCTGCCCCAGCACTAGAACTGGCATTTGCTGGATGCTGGGATGGCTCGCTTCTCTCGCATGCATGCCACCAACCCACATCAGCTGCCTGCCCGCACCTGAAGCCCTTATCTGCCGCACGGAGCCTGAGAGCGGCTGCAGTGATGCAGATGCCCATCTGCACCCAAACCTTCCCCTTCCTCTACACGTGTTTGCACATCCTTTGTGTGAGCCAGGAGAGGAGTGCATGCTCTGTGCTGTGAACAGAGAGAAACCCCATCCTGTCCTTGCTGAGCAGTGCACTTGCACCACCTTAAGCAGAGCAGTCGTACCCCATTAATGCCTAGCTAGTCTAGAGGCCACCTATTATGGGTGGGTTCAGTGATTCACTATTACTTCACTGTATATGACTCATCTCTCTGACCCTGTGTTAACATGAAGTTCAGACATATGTTAACAGGAGTTGTGCTTAAACAGTTGTAAGCGATCACCCTTGACACTGCAGTCATTAAAAATGGCATAATTTAATTTCCAAGAGAGCGCAATTTTAGCTTTCATATCCTAGCCAAATTCTAACTTCAGTATTTATTTTTTGCATCTCAGAATGGTTTCTGTCATTTTCACTGGCAGCTACAGTTTCACTTCCTACCCTAAAGCCTACTGGGTTGCTGTATATAGTGCCACATAGAATGGAGCTTGCAGTGTATTTGTATATTTGGAAAACATTTTGAGAAGAAAAGACAGTGTATAATGGTCACTTAGGTCTTATTAGTAATTTATACACTCATCCAACTCTTCTGAGAGGTACTGGTGTTTATAAAATGCTCTTTCTCTGATGAAATAAATGTGAGCTGTAAGAACAGTCCCTGCTTTTAAACACAAATGAACCTGAGGTGTCATAATTACCCTGATTCCCAATTCAACAGATTTCACAATGCATTAGAAAAGCATAACCAGCTATATGACTGCAGGGTAATTAGTTCAGTAAAAGCAAGATGGACTTCTTGTAAAACAAGCTAATATACTTCATTTATTTCAGCTTGTTCAGGAAAGTCTCTTCAGGAGGAAATTCATTACTTAAGCTTCTCGCTGGCAGCCAGGAGCTTCTGACAACCACTGAGCCAGGAGCTGGCAAGCACAGAGTTCAGGGCACTGGTACCAGATCAGCCCTTCCCATAGAGAACCCCCTGGCCAGGCTCTCAGGAAGAACTGGTCAATAGCTGGAGCCCACAGGTTCCCTCTGCCCGATGGAGACAAACTCAATGATAAGAAATGGAGCAGCTGCGCAGAATGACTCTAGGAATAATTCATAAATAACTTTCAAAAATTAGCATTACAAAGTTGTTTTCCAGAGAAGACCTACCCACTCTGATATGGCACCCAGCAAGGTTTATTCCCGTGAGTCTAACTCTCAGAAGATGTTTAACCAACAAAAGTGTCAGGAATTCAACAAGCCCAAATACCAACTTTTCAGTGGCTGTTGTTATTCCCTGGAGCCATTCATATTCACAGGCATTCCCATGAATAAACGGAAATTTTTCTCCAAGCAAAAAATAATCACAGGCTAATGTTATATAAATAACTGTAATATCAGTTCTTTCTCTTTCCCTTCAGTGTATACAGGATCAGATAGAGTTTCAAAGCCCAAACAGCCTTTCTTCCAGGCAGCAAAATACCAGCACACAAAATGTGAGGCTTATCCATTCATCACAGCTAGTTTTTCTCAGACTGTGTAGACAGCAGGCATTTTATCACACCTTAAACAATCACGGTTTGTAAGAACTTACTGAAGTTACCACCAAGCTCCCCAGGTTCCTCACTGGGAATCACTACCGAAGTACAACCCTTAAACTTTCCTTACCAAGAAAAAACCCAAAAAGACGCTCTGGGAAAGGATGAGGAAGATATAATTATAGGCAAGCTGCTGTCTTACCAGAAACTAAGCTTAGCTCTACACTGAACCATGAGTAAGGCTCAGTGACTATAAAGCAACAGATGTTCATAGTGTTTTGGCTCATCAGACTTGGTGCTGCAGAGCAGAAACACATGTATTGAGCTGATTTCACAGGGAGACTTAACATTTAACAGTGCACTTGCAGGTCTTACCAGCTCAGGCACAAAGCCGTCTCAAAATCACGACGTGGCTTCTACACTCAAGCTTAACATTTGCATACATGCTGTTCAGTGGGAATCACAAATCAGCAGGAATCACAAAACAATCCTTGTGATATTGTCCAAGACGTCAAATCCAGATGACATACAAAGAGCTTTAGTTCTGGTTGTAAAGAATATTTCTGCCTTCTGAGCTGCTGGGCCTGATAGGCGACAGCAGTATTTGTAAATACAATTTTTGTCTTCCGTAGTTTTGGGAGGTAATTGAGACAGCCAGGTTTAGTGATATTTCTTAGAACTTCACCAAGCCACTTTTAGAAGCTTTTAATGTGTAACTATTTGTAGACCCCTGTTAGTGATTCATTAATGTTATTTATTAGTTTCTTTGTCAATCCTTGAGTTTCACAATATTCACGCTTACGGATACATGTATACTAAATTTTTCATCTGTCTCCTTTCTACTTCTTCTTGATAGTGAAAACTTTGCTTTCTAAATGTTTTTTTCTTTTCTTATTTTCATGATTTTTTTCTTTGAAAGAGCATTTTAAAAGAACTGCTCGATAATACAGTATTTATTAGAAAAGGATAACCCTTGCAGGCTTTTGAAGCACCCTGTGGAGTTTAAAGGAGAGTTGCATCTTCTGTAGAACTTTGCAGGAAGTCTCAAGACTCTCACCACAGGATATCCGTAACAGTTCAGAGGTTTCAATAGTGATTTTCAGTAGAACCTTTTGCATGCGTCTATAATTCTATCATAGCTTTAATAAGGCCTCTTGGGAAAATCTTAGCTCACCCTATTTGTTGATAGATTTGTTGTGCTCCATTTCCTTGAGAGTTTATGGTCTGAAGGCTAAATTGTTACATGCCCCAGACCCTTCCCTTTACCTTCTTTGGGCAATATTAATGGGTCTTGGCATGAGCACATAGGTAAAAAGGAAAATTTGGTACTATCTGTCTGTGTTTGCAAAGACGCACAGATGAGACTCAAAGTCAAGGGAAGGAACCACTTCTTTGGTTTCAGTGAGTGTTGAGCCAGGCTGTTTCTGGAAGGAGAAGTATGTTTTCAATTTTTCCACCTTTGAGCCATCTCTGTAAACCTCTCCTGGCTGCTTCCTGTCCTTTGCATTTTCTGTGTTCATCTATTTTTAAATAACCAGACAGACACACTATTATAGTTCAATTTGTTCTTCAATATTGATTTTTTAGGCTGACACATGATTTGCTCCCATGGCTCTTTGCAGTGACAGATCTTTGGAGCCAGGAGTTCTCAATAAAAGGAATTGCATTGTTTCATCCAGCCACATTGTCTGGAAGCCAGGAGGGCCAGGCAGGCTGGGTCACCTGAGCTGCTCACGCTGGAAATGATGGTTTTACTTACATGAAAATTTAGTGAAGGTCCGCTCTATATGTCGTAATTAGATTCAAAATATCCGAACTCACCATTGCATGGTATAAAATGTGCTAAAATGGGAGATGCTGCCTTACCTATCTAATGTAAAACATGTTCTTTTTTTCTTTCTATGCCACAGTTTGAAATTAACAGTTTAATTAGGTTAAAGTTTCATGGACAGTCAGAATTCATTTGGGCTGAGGTATGATTTTTAGAGTTCATTCCTAGATAACAAGGGCAACTGTTTCTTCTGAAAATCAGAGGTCCTGAAGGGAAAATATGTCCACTGCATTACATTGCAATTGCTTTAAACACAAATCCAGCAGTGGCTGAACACCTGAGAATGAGCAGTATGTGGTGTGGGGGGTGGGTGGGTGCGCAGCTCTGCTCTTCTCAGATATGGAGGCACCCACATCTAACATGCAGGTGGGATAAGCCATCTATGTTGGTCTTGTTTACTTTGATCAATGCTGGCTCATGATCTGATCTTACACATCTGTACTCCCCATTCACTCCACTCCCTGTCACTGCTCAGAGGCTGATTTGGGGACCATAGCTGAGCTGGTCAAATGTTAAAAGTGGACTGGAAGATGAGGAGGAAAGGATCACGGAGGCTTCCCAGCACTGCAGCTGCTACTACAGGAGTGCACATCACCAGGACACATGGCAGAGAGCCGAGGTGGCCAGGGGACACAACAGCTCCCTCCTGTCCCTCCCCTCACCCCAGCTATCCACCCTGTTCACAGACTATGTGCTGTAGGTGTACCCAGAAGGCATTAAAGCACAGCAATGTCTTGATAACTAGATGAAATCTCAATATCATGTCAACTGTTTCTTTAGAAGTCAGTTTTTACTCTTCAGTTTCTTTTCCAAAAAGCAAGCTTCAATTCGGAAAGAGCCATCACAAGTGGACAAGTAAAAAACCTAACTTTCTAAGTGATGGCATTATTGTGGTATTCAGGCAATGAAAAAACCCAATAACATCTGGTCCATTAGCATCTTTTCTACAACAGCACAGCCATATAAATCTCTCTTACACTAATAACCTTTTTTCTTTATTTATACAGTAAGACCACAGATTGAAAGAAAATAGTACAATTGCTGAAATTCCATTATTGTTTGTATGGAGTAAATAGCACTTCATATATGCAAGCATCACTTGTAAAATATGAAATAGAGACATTTATAGTAAAATCATGTACTATCCTTAGCTACAGATGAAACATTTTCCTCCCAAACATACAGCACTCAATAATACATAAAGAAAATGGTAACAAATTATGCTACAGGAATGAGAGGAAACTAGTCAACAACGGCATCAACTATTAGATTATCTTTTATAGCTAATATAAAGACATACTCTCCTGAAAGCATGCCACAGGGTCATAATTTTCATAAAAGGAAGGCTATACTCTGAAACTATATACTTCATAAGGACTACAGTCTGCAGAAATGCTAAAATGCACTGAAAGGAGTGACATTTAAGTCTAATTATAGACAGATTTTCAAACTCAAACGACAATCTAATTTCCTCTGTAGTTTAGTGAAGCTATATTTAAAATAGTTTTCTTGATTATTCTACTTTCATAACCAAAACCACTTCAATACAAAATGATGAGGTGAAAACTCAGTTTTCTGCTTTAACATGAAACAGAAGAAATATGTCTTAGGGAGTTCATTTGGGGGGCTGGAGGGGAGATCTTTTCCTCTGCCAAGCATCGTGCCATTTGTCAACAACTTAAACATATAAAAGAAGTGCCTTGGGAGCAAAGTCACAAAAGTATATTGCACAACTGTACGTAAAATGCTGTGATAAATATTTTTCATAAATATTTAATGCTTTAGTATAGTTACATCCAGCTTTTCTTTCAATCTGAACTTCCCAGAAGACAAGCAGGATTTATATGATCCTCTGGTAATAGTACATTTTGTTCTCCCAAAATAATGTCTGTCTATCTGTCACAGAATATGAATGGGAATGTCTAAGCAGACAGAAGCCTGTGGCTAAAAACTCTGGAGTGCCTACCTTCAAGTTTCTAAATTGGTGTTTAGGCAACTAACCACAAGCCACTTGGCTTTCCTAAGCTGTTACAGGTCCTTTTGTGTCATGCGCCTTTGGGTCTGTCGTCCCCTTGCCTGTGGAAAGCGATACACGGGCCACATATTGCCGTATGGGAGGAGGCAGCATGCCAGCAGCTGGGGTGTCCCCAGTGTATATCACACATTTCCACCACAGCCTGGACACCATGGTAAGCCACTAAGGCCAGCTCTGCCAGAGGTGTCATGCTGGAAGGTAAGAACTGCACGCCAAAAAGATTTTTCGTCCATTGATATTTAAACTGAAAACAACTGTTGTTTCTTAGCGGGGGATAATGGTGGGAAACACTGCAGCATTAACAGGGCAGGGTGTCGCGTAGAAAGGGCCAGCGGTGACTGGCAATAGAGCAGCTGGGACATGGATGAGTTTTGGACATGCCTGCATGCATACGAACATCCAGAAAAGTCTGCAAGTAGTACTGACAGATAAAGAGTGTGGCCCAGAAAAGGAGCAAGGTAAGACCCCACTAGGGGACAAAACTTGCTGGCAGAGTCCAGCTTGGGAATTGGACAGCCCATCCACATGCTGTAGAAAAATACAGTTTGCCTGTGCTTTGTACACAGACTTATTTGCTAGCAGCAAACATCTGATTCCATCATCGTTTTCTCCTCCAAGCATTGATTTCTGATGCTGGGGATTAGAGGTTTAGGAGGCAGGCAAGTCCTTAATGAGATTGCCAAAAAGTACGACTATGAACTGTATGTGTCAACTTCCTAATGATTTCATTAGGGTTTTTCTGGCAATCTTGACTATGTTATTAAATGCCTGTCCACACCTCATAGTGACCGGGGTTCAAAAAGTGATCTTTCATTTCTATCACTCAATTTTGCAGATATAAATGAGGAAAACACAACTTCCTCACTCAAAGACTGTTGGCAGATTAAAGGTGCTGAAACTTTCTCTTTCTTCAGTGCTCAAAATCATTAAGCTGCTCAGTAATTATGGCATGATACCATACAACAACTTAGATAAATTTGGTGGCTGAATAGGTTTGATAATAGCACGAGGATATAATTACACATAACATACTGAGCAGAAAGTTCTTTGCGATCCTGGACCTAATTGCTACGGTTTGCCGTGGTAAGAACAACCATCATCATTTTCATCATCACAATCCCTTCCAGCCTCACCTATTCTGCAATTCTCATCATTATTATCAGCTGACAAGTAGTACTGCTCTTCTAGGCGCCTTAAACAGTTCAAGGCAACTCCACAAGATCCCTTCACTGGTTTTGGCTAGGGGAGGCTTGTCTTTACTGGTATTCTGATGGGAGAGCATTCAGCCTCTAGCTGCTGGATGTATATATTTCCTGTCTTCTCGTGCTTGTTTCCTTTGTGCAAGTCGACTGAGAATCCTTTGAGGACTGAGGACTCAGCACTAACCGAAATGCTTAGTATCGGTGAAGCTTAATGTTTAACATATGTCACCATGCATCATTCTTCTAAAAATCTTGCTGAAACTTTCTTTTATTGCAGTCTGATTCTTCTCTATTTTGGCTCACTGAAAGATACTGTGCCTTGTTTCATTATTGAAATCAAACCTCAAATTAACTGAAGAAGAGTATACAGCCCATGAGCTACTTCTAGATGCAATACTTTCCCTTTCAATTCAGTAATGGATTTTGGATGTACTGAATTTCATCAGCAGATTCACTTTTGCTCACTGATGCTGGTTTGCACTGTTGCAGGTAAATTGTACTCTACTCGTAAAGCTTTTTCAAAAAGAAACATTTCATGTGGTGTAGTGGCACCACAGCCTATGAAAGCCTTTGTATTTCACAGTTAAACTAGGCATAGTGAGAATTTAACTATAGTGAAATAGAAGACATCAATACAATGTGCAAACAATTTATTTGTCCCTATTGATGAGTAATATTACAAGTTATTCTAATACCCAATAATACTGGGGAGTTGTCCCTCCTCTTTCCTTCTCTGCACCACCTAGAAAAATATCGCCCTTTACTTAGTAAACACAAAATAAGAGTAATTGTCATTGTGGCAATATATCTTACTACTAATAATTATAACTTTAATATTATTAATATTTTGATTGTTTTATGTTGATGAGGGATCTGATGTTGACTTGAGGAGAAAACAGAGGTCCATCTAAAGCATAAAGCCTCTCAGGAAGATTGCTCCCAACACTAAGATGTATATGTACTTTTCCAAAATTAATTCTGCATCAATTCCATTTCATTGGAAAATCTATGCTAATGGTCAGTTCTGCCACCTGGTTTAAGATTTTATCATTACTTATTTGCACTGAGGTAATGCTTAAGGCTTCATTAATGAAAGGACAGCTTGAAAAATATACATAGTGTAAATTTTATTTGATTTCATTTCCCTGTTTATGAAAACTTAGTCCTAAATTCATTTTATGGTGTGTGTAGGAGAAGAGGACTTTTGCTAGGAGCAAGAACAGGCACAGGTATCATTAGTTTAAACAAAGAAGTGGGGGAGGTAGAGAAAATAATAATGCAGCATAAAATCAGAATCCATATTTGGCAATGTTCAAAAGGGTTGCAAATGTTAGTTTCCAACTTCATCTTCTCAAAGCATCTGTCTTAAAATTGGGTGTGAGAGATCAGGGGAGAAATGGTCACACTGCGAGAAATGTTTTTTCCCTGGAATGTGGGTTTTTCAGTCTTTATTCTTTATTCCTGGCAAGGTTAAAGACTTGTTTGAAGAATGGCAGGCTGGATTCTGGGAAAGAGATTTCAAGAAGAAGGAAGAAATTATGTTCTACTAGCCTATGTTGTAATTGTTTCCCATATACGTCTCATGAGCCAGACAGAATAGGATCAGGTCACTGATACTTGTTTTACCATAACAGCAAGAAAAACAGATTTTGGTGGTGGGTGTGGTGAGGGTTGTTGTTGTTCTTTAATTGCTTCATGCATTACTTAAAGTACAGCGGAAAAAACCTGTCATGTTTTTAACTGAGGTTTTTCTGGATAGACGTACATTTTAAGCCATTTCTTTAACAGACTGCAGGCCAGACAGTTCTTCTATTTCTTTCTCAGCACGCATGCCCTCATGAACATCTGGTAAGTGTTACAAGAGTGTACAGTGCACTCTGACACGAGTGGATAAAACAATCATACTATTGTATTATATTAAAAGTTAATCAACCCAATAGCATAAAATATCATATTAAAGTTGTCTTACTTCACAGAACTTTTTACCTTGCCCCGTGATGTTCTTTCTAGCTGAGTGTATATTTTCAGGGGAAAGTATAGAATTTAGCCTTATTGAAACTGTAGTTTTCTTATACCTTAAAATATCTCACGTGACTCAAGATTTGCAAAGGTATCTTGGGCTGAGTGACAGAATTGTCCTTTTGTACTTCTGATAGGTTTGTTAGGTTGATTGAAAGTCAGTGGGTGATAATAGGATTCATATTCAATTTTGATTGATGAGTCAGATGACACAGTTGAGAAAAAGTAGGACACTGCAGCTTGTGTTCCCTCTAAGTGGATAAAAATAAAGGACTAAATTTTCAAAAGATTCAGGTCACTGAAGTAGGCTTTGGTATTCATTATAGCAGGTGCATGTGGCAATGGTACCCATGGGCTGTTCCAGACGTTGGTTCAGCGAGGCAATGAATTGCACTTATTAAAATTTAACTCTGCTGAGGCAGGAGGGTTGCCTGGAAAATGAACCTGTCCAAATAGCATGGCTAGGTGGGACTATCACAAATCAGTTGGTTTTGCTTGTATTTCCACGTCTGTGAATAGGAACTCCTGCTTGCTTCATTGTGGCAATGTGGGCCTTGGATGATGAGGAATAAACGCCACAGCTGAGGGTTTCTGGTACAGCGGGTTGGTTTGTGCTGCACTCCCAGTGAAGAGGTATTAGGCCTCGGAGCTGTCAGGGCCGGCCACAGAAAGAGATGGATTTGTTCTGCGGGAATGACGAAGGAAGGGTGCCTGCTTCAACGCTCACCCCCACCCTGTGCTGGCTGTATAACGTGTGCCCAAGGACGAGGGTTTCCTGGGTTATCCATCCCGTTAGGACAGTTTTAGGAAAGTATTGGAGCTTGTGCCAGCCTACAGATAAACACTAAGCTCCTTCAAACTCTAGGATCCATTCAGCACAGGAAATATCCAAGGTCAGACACAAGAGTTGTTTTCAGGTATGGCTGGGGATCTGGGTTAGTGTGTTTTACATATTAGGGACTGGCAATGATCTGTAAGATGGATCTCTCTTTAGAATTTCAATTCTCTAGGAGTCTAGAGTCCTGAAAAGCCAAGTCACTGCACATCCTAGCTATCAGCTATGACTGCAGGAGGAAAGAGAGATCCTTCTCCAGAGCTGCAACCCTACCTTCTCCCAGGGTACCTTACTCCTTGGGCTGCATCTGGCAGCATCTGGAAGTCTTCCTAAGCACCTGCCTTGTGGACCTTGTATGATTCACACACAGGCAGCCACATCCAGCACTGGACTTCCCTACTTCAGCAATGTAACTTGGCCTGGAGGTGATATGTAGTTACCGCAAGGTCTCCTATGGCCAGCATGGCTTCAGGCATCCAGAGGTTCACTGTTACAAATGACGACACCTTCAAAAACATCTCCAGCCACCTGAGCCCAACTGCCCAAGGCAGATTCACGAAGCAGTCGGTGGCAGGACCAGAAGTCATCGCACCAACTCGAGCGCATGAAGTGCAAGTGTGCACGCTGTTCAGTCTGAACTAATTACCCAGGTCAGGGAGGCTTTGGAGAGCAGCGCTGTGCTGTGTACACACACCGGGGCCCAGGGAAACAGAGTCAGATGGAGCTGAAGCTGAAAGCTATTTTGACAAGTTAATGTGACCTTTCCACAAATGGGCGAGAGGGTGTGTTAGCTGCCAGTAAAAACGTCACCGCTGCTGGGTCCAGGTTTACTTCTACGTATCCTGCTGTGTAACACGAGTGCAACTCAGCCTGTTCCATAAAATTGGTTATAGGACTACACAGATTCTAAGGCAATGCAGACTGAATTAAAACAGCCACGCTCCCCAATGGCAGCACTAAACTAAGAGACTGGGACTGGGCGTCAGTTAACCAACACCAGAAATAATGGAAATATGGCCTATCTACTGAAAAAAGTACTTACAGACAGGCCGTTTAGTGCGTGTCCCTTTCTGGGGTTGTGTGTTTTGGAAGTGACCCAGAGAAAGCGGGTAGGCTTCACTGGCACCATCATCTCCTGGGTGCCCAAGAACCAGCACAACATCTGTGAGACAAAACCAAGATTGGTCCGAGAGGTGGTAAGATCAGGAGGGAGGCTTGGACACCCACAGCTGTTCCGAGCCCACCTCAGCTACTGCATTCTTTTATTTCCCTCCATAACCATCTTTAAGGCCAGGCTGCCAAGAAGGGGGAAGAAATACTAAAAATTCTACAGAGTAGAGGGAAGAGCTATAAAGTATTTTGTGAACTCTTATTTTCAGTACAAAGTATTAAGTATCTTAACTGGTTTTCCTCTTTTCAGCATCTTGAACAAGAGGTTAAAAAGACTGATTCTGCTGGCTGACTGCCACAGGACTTACGAGGGCAAGGTCATTTCATTTAAAACACTGAATTTTATTTAATGTAATGCTGTAATAAGGTCATGTTGACATCCTGAATTCTCTGAGCTATTACATTCCTTCAGTGTTAACACAATCCTACAAATCATGGGTAATTACCTTTCTACCAAGATCTGGCACAACTTAAGAATATAACAGTGAAAAGTTTGAGGAAACATCTATATATGTAATTATATAAAATATATAGGTATATATATCAATGCATGTATTTATGTATGTTTATGTAGCCCTCATCCTCACTGGACCTATACCCTCTTGGAGTGACCAAGTTCCTTTTTGGATATGCCATTGGGTAAACCTAACAGCAAGTATACATGAAATTACTTTTTCCATGACATAAAATGCTTATCTTATTAAACCAGTTATCTATCAGCTATTCCACTCAGACACGGAGATCGTTGGTTAAATACGAATACTTATTGCAACTCTAAAGAAAATTACATTTACGCTGAACAAGGCATGACTCACTCGAGAAAGAAATTGTGCCTGACCATGCATATAAACTTTCCTGATTCTAAATACTACTACTCCGTGACGTAAACCTTCCCCTAAATATAGCCCCCAAACCAGGCGCATTCATTCTTTTGCTACCACAGATCAGTGGTCTTAACCTTTGTGGATGGTGTTGCACCATTAAGTTAACGGCATAAAATGGTCTTTTTTGAGGAAGCCACTAAATCTCAACCCTTCTCTTCTCACTCGCAAGTAGAAGGCAGCCAGGCAGGCTATTGGAAATGGCATGGACATAGACTTCACTGACTCTTGTTCTTCCACAGCAATATTTCTACTGTCACCAGTTTGCTTGGTGATAAATTTTAGAGACCTAAATATGTCTGTACTCTCCTACCACACCTCCATCCTCCTGTCACATTAAGATGGGAATGAATCCCCTCTTCAAAGATTACTTATTTTCTATAAAGTCAGGCTGTGTTGTTTCAATTTTTGTAAGATTCACATTATTTGACCCAAATCTAGATGATTCCCTTTAGCCAAAATAGAACACCTTACCCATTCGAAACAGAACACATGGCAACCCATCTGACTGCTTCTCAACTTAACTATGTTTCTGTTGGTGCCTGTGAGGATGATTCTTTTAACTCCACATCCCGCCTGCCCACGGGGGCATGACATTCAGTCAGAGCCACTAGACAACCTTGTATTAACTTTTGCAAAAGCCCACAAACTGAGTGTTCAGAAACAATCGTTCAGATATATTTTCTTCTACAACAGGAAATATATTATGTTCCAGCCTTCATTTAACAGATATAGCAAACTATGAAGGATTCTACTTCTTAGTTTCATTAAAAAAAAATACTCATGGGAATGGTTAAATGTGGCAGAACCCTTAACGCAAGTGAATTCAGAGAACCTCACATTTATGACTATCTTTCCTCATGTACACATAATTTAGGACAGATCAGTCAGACTTTGGACTTGCTATAACCACTGAATTTATACTCATGCCAAATCTGAAGAAAAATCCTGAAGGACAAATCAGTTCCCTATTGCTATTCAATATTCAGCTGCCAGGGTGACACAGCTGTGAGACTATTTCATGTTCTCCACATGTAACTGTTTACTGGCTCCCACACTGTCCTGGTTCATCCCACTCCCACCACCTCCTCTGTTCACAGTACTGTGAGCTCATGCTATAGGTATGCCAGGGCAGAACAGGTTTGTCAGGACAAGTATTGCCTAGTAACTGGTTTTATTTACCCTGCTTCTCAGGACTTAAAGTTCTTCTCCATAACTATTTATACTTTTTTTGAGAGGATCTAAGACTGATGTCAAAATGTTTGTGATTTTGCCATGAGACCACTCTTTTGGAAAAAAAAAAAGTCCTTTCAGTCAGCTTGAAACTTTCGGTGTAGTTGAGTCACTTTCAGTTATTTCTTCTTGGTGATGAAAATACTTTATAGTCTTCATATTAGTAACAGTGCCACATGTGGGTGTTTCCCTTTGCCCAGACTCATCCCCCGCTCAGGGTCTGGAGCTCAGCAATTAGAGCAGCAGAGCCCCAGCCTCAAATCTCCTCTTTGCCATATGCTGTTCAGCACAGGCCAGTCTCTGGGCACTGGAGCACTGCTGTGAGCTATTCTTGCATTTCACTGAAGCTACTATTTTTGTCTAATGTAATTTACATTCACCGGACAGAAGACTAGAGTACAGTGGTCCCCCTCTCTGGTCACGGTCTGCCACCAGGCTGTCATCTTCCTCCAGCCTGCCACCATCTCCTTGTCTTCCAGCATTTGGAGCACTTCGCATTTCATTGGAAATGTGTCAGTAATAAAAGATTTCAGTTAACCAAAGAGCTCAGAGAAAAATGGGCTGCCATTAACACAAAACCTCTTTATTTCAATTTAACCTCTCCTAACAGAAAATATCACCAATTCACACAGCTCTGAGAGGGCTTTCCGTTTCTTATGTACAAGAGAGGATTTTCTCAGCCTCTGGACTACACGAGAGAAGTTGCCAGCCCAGTGATGCGATAGGGGAGTTGTCCTGTACCCCCAGACAGCAGAGTTAGAGACTACCAACTTTCTCTATGGTTTTCTAGCACCCCAGGACACAAACATATTTCTGTCTCAGTTCTATGGGTGAATTAGTGTCTGTCTTCTCTTTGACCCTTGCAGACAGGCAGCTTGTACTTGCATTTTCTGTATGTAAAACTCAGAGGGGAGTTCGGTGCAATAGAGCACCAGTATCTACCAACAGTGGGTTTCTTCACTTTGCTAGCAGCTGGGCTTCTCCAGCAGTAGGGAACCCAGTCATCAATGAGCGTAGCTAGTGGGTGAGTGATGTGACGATGTGGTATGCTTTATTAACTGGATTCATGATTTATTAAGAGGGATGATCACAGCAGAACGAAACTTCTGCTGGAAAAAAGACTGTTCTGTAACAGCCTGCTCCAGAATTAGCCACTCCTTGCTGAAGCATGTTGTGACTTTCTGTTATACACTACAAAATACTGAATTCAGTACACAGAATCCTTGACCAGCTGATCCTTGACAAGCAAAACAATGTGAAAATGGACATAGCATACTCTGGAATGAAACTGGAATAACATAATTGCATTCACATATAATATTATCATGGCAAATACGACCACTTGAAGTCAGAAAATTGAACATCATGACACCTTTCAGCACATCTATCCCAATGGAATATGTAACTAAATTGTCAGGTATGTTAAGTGCTTTGAGTTAAAACATGAACATAAACAGTGGTGGCTAAAACTCAACTGTCCAGACGTTTGCATTGGAAGCAAGAACGTGAAAGCTTCAGTGACACACCTGTGCTGCTCTGCCATAGTTTCTCCCCAGCCCATGCTTCCAAAAACCTGTGTGTGTGGGGGGGAAATCGAGTTATAAGAGCAGTGCAGGTTCTGTTCAGCAGACAGCCCTCCTTTTCTTTCTAGCCCAGCAAGCCTCCAAGTGTGAGAGAGAGACTGCTAAAAACAGAGAATGAGTGATTCATAAAAATGGAAAACTGAAGGAGGCCAGTAAATAAAACTGTTCAGCTACCCAGCCACAGTTTCCTATCACCACTGGAAGAGAGGTGTGTTCTTAGGCAAATATTTTCTAACCTTTAAATAAATATTTGGCTTGAAAGTTGGGAAAATATTGTTTTATAGTGAAGACATTTCCTATCACGAATGGAACTGTACCTGCCAGATGTTGCCATAAATTACATCATGTTATGAAACCTGCTGTATCTGGCAAACCGAGGATGTTTGATCAAAATGGAGCCCAGTATGTCACATATACTGTTTTAAATGGCTTTTCTATTACAGATGGAGGTAGTCCGTCATCTGGAATTTGAGGGGACAAGTGATTAAGTAATTGGATGGAGTTAGCCAAGCATACCAAATTGGTCAATGAGATTACTTGACCTCTTGTTCTGTCATGATGCCTAAATGCATGCTTAGTGCAATGCAATAAAACATTTGTTTTGAATATTCCCTTCAAAAGCCTGTCTGCACTACATTCTTGTAGACAGTATCCATTATTAATTGTCATTGCTAATGATTTAGACTGCCTTTTTCCTACATATCACTGGTTTACGGCAAAAAAATACATTTTAAAGATACACTGATACTGGTGAAAGGTGTTGAAGTGGTGGTGTAGGGACATGACATCTCTGCCTTCATCTGTCCTTCTGTCAATTAACTTCTGGATATACAACATAGTTGCTCATTTCAAGCCCCTCCCCTCATTTAATCGTACCGCACCTCGGTTAGGTGCTACAACTTACACATATGAATACTTTGAAACTATGTACCTTGCAACACTGCAGGAGTTCAGCCACAGGGGAAAGTTTATCTTCCTACCAAAACACCCAAGTGCCCACAGTGACCCCTCCCTGGTTGTATGACCAAATGTGCATGCAAAAGCTGCACATGCACACACATGACAGATGCACATTTGTAGGCCAGAACACGTATGCGCTCCTGGCACGGCATCGAGAGTCTACTTGCTCGGCCTGTCTCACATGCACCTACCGCAGCCCCCAAGTGCGCTGCTTGACCAAGCATTCAAGCAGCTGCTTTTTGCATGCATGAACACATTTACATTTTGATCTTGAAACAAGACGGAGGGTTTAAGCCCCTGGAACAGTTCAGCTGTAGCTAGCAGTGGGGAATGGGCCAGGAACTGAGTGAGCTGTTCTGCCAGGCCAGATTCATCCCACAGCTTAGTGTAGCTATCATATAAAAGGAAACATTGACATGTTGTTTTAAGTTTCTAGCATATAAAATTGTTTTGCACCTTTCATTTTTCTATTCTTTTCCCATTTTAGTCCTTACAGCTTAAAGGGGTACCTCACAGCTTAAGATAGGTTGCTGGATTTGATTTCCTCTGTCCAAGCTCACTGGCTTAGCCCCAGTAAGTTTCTAATTTAGAGGTTGCTACTTCCCCTCTCTGTGACTGTACAAGTTGCCGTCAGCTGAGACATGGAAGTGGCAGAGCCCTGCAGAATGCGACCAGGGAATTGCCTCTCTCTCTCCTTTACCTGAAGCTGCCTTTAGTCACCTTACGGGATACTTTGGGAAGCTACAATTTTCACTGCTCCTCTTCATGTGGTGGGGAACTCCTTTGCAGATTAACTGTCGGATTGCTGGCCAGAGTTTGAGATGGGTGAAGAAAGAAGTGTTTGAATTTAAACCTAAGTTCGCTGGTTTGGACCACACAGAGGGCTGGCTGGACAGTGCATTTGTATTCATCATGGATGCTGCTCTGAGCACTAGCCGGGTACATCTTGGCATTAAAATGTAAGTCTCTCCAGGAGCTCAGCACAGTATCAGACTCCCTTTAGCTCGGATGGGGTTTCTGGAGGTCACTTGGTTCAAACGCACCCCCAGACAGGCCCCATTTTGAAGCTGTGTCCTAGTGGACCTGAGGGAGGACAGCTCGGGTGGGCTTTCTGGAGGTCACTTGGTTCAAACGTGCCCCCAGACAGGCCCCATTTTGAAGCTGTGTCCTAGTGGACCTGAGGGAGGACAGCTCGGATGGGCTTTCTGGAGATCACTTGGTTCAAACAGGCCCCATTTTGAAGCTGTGTCCTAGTGGACCTGAGGGAGGACAGCTCGGATGGGCTTTCTGGAGATCACCTAGTTCAAACGTGACCCCCAGACAGGCCCCATTTTGAAGCTGTGTCCTAGTGGACCTGAGGGAGGACAGCTCGGATGGGGTTTCTGGAGATCACCTGGTTCAAACGTGCTCCCAGACAGCCCCCATTTTGAAGCTGTGTCCTAGCGGACCTGAGGGAGGACAGCTCGGATGGGCTTTCTGGAGATCACCTAGTTCAAACGTGACCGCCAGACAGGCCCCATTTTGAAGCTGTGTCCTAGTGGACCTGAGGGAGGACAGCTCGGATGGGGTTTCTGGAGATCAC
>JAVJGI010000062.1:82449863-82474393 GCA_035590275.1 Ibycter americanus
CCCGCCCCTCGTCGGCCCTTCCTTCCCCCTCAGCGGCCCGGGGTGCTGCCGACCCCGGCTCGGGAAGATGCTGCAGTCGTTGGCGGGTAGTTCCTGCGTGCGGCTGGTGGAGCAGCACCGCTCGGCTTGGTGCTTCGCCTTGCTGGTGCTGGGTTACCTGCTGTACCTGGTGTTCGGCGCTGTGGTTTTCTCCTCGGTAGAGCTGCCCTACGAGGACCTGCTGCGCCAGGAGCTGGGCAAGCTGAAGCAGCGCTTCCTGGAGGAGCACGCCTGCCTCTCGGAGCAGCAGCTGGAGCAGTTCTTGATGCGGGTGCTGGAGGCCAGCAACTACGGCGTCTCGGTGCTCAGCAACGCCTCGGGGAACTGGAACTGGGACTTCACCTCTTCCCTCTTCTTCGCCAGCACCGTTCTCTCCACCACGGGTAAGGGGAACCGAGGATCGACCCGGTCCCGGAGGCCTTCCGGGGAGGCCTGGAGCCCCTCAGGCACGCTGAGGGGCTGGCCGGGGGGCAGCCGGGCCTGCGAGCGGGGGGCCGGGCCCTGGTGGTGAGGGGGGCGGCTGTGACTGGGCTCCGGAGGAATCATTACTTCCCAAACTCTGTCGTGTGAGAGGCATACTTAATGTAAGGTGCATCGCCCAGGTTTTAAACCCACCCGATTCAGCATTAGAGAGCCAGAGACCCAACTACCCGCCCCCCCTCCCCCCCCAAGTCCCGCCTTGAAAACGTTGGTGCTGTTGAGAATCCAGCGAGGTGCCCGTCTCTTTGAACTTTTAAATGCTTTTTAGGGGTGTCTCTTTAAGCTCCCCGTCTCCTTTGCGTTTCTTCCAGTCTGATTTGGGAGGAGGGGGGGGGAGCTGCTAATCTGGGTGCAAGAATGAAGTTAAATTTCGGTTTCGTGTTTTACCGCCAATTTCGGTTTAACATTTGCATGTCAAAGACTAAAAGGTTACGCTTACTCGCTTCCAAATAGCAGTTTTCCATTGGTATTTCGAAAAGCTCGAGGAAACGTTCCTTTGGCCAAAGTTTTTATAAGCACTTATTTTTACAGCAGCCGCGTTTCACACAGGGTTGTAGCAGGCAGCCTTCTGGTAAAGGAGGAGTGCAGGCATTTGTGCTGGGCTGTGGGGATTTGAATGTGGCTCACTGAAATAAATAACAAAGGCTTGTCGAATAAGAAAAGCTTTAAAAGAATCACCCTAAAATTAGGCCAACCAGAGGGCTTTGAGTCTTGGCAGTTACATTGATACTGCTATAAAAGGTGCAGTGCTTTCCCCGCCCCCCCCCCCCCCGCCCCCCCGGCCCTTGCCCCCAGGTGAGCACTCTTTCCATTATGGGAAATATAGTCAGCTGATATCAATAATGACTTTTAATAATTTACTTACTTGATCTTATTTTGGTGCTTCCTGACTGATTTCAAACAGGCAATGCTTGTCCTAAAAATAGTTGTCATTGAGTATACAGATCAGGTTGTCTGCTTGTTATAAGGAGGTTGTCTTTTTTTTTTTTTTTTTCTAAGAAGTAAAATAAGGTTATGGGTGTCCTCTTAACACCTTCTCCCCCATCGTAATAACTAGAGTTAGTTTGTAGAAGAGAGAAAGTGACATGCTTGTGACAAGTAAATGCTTTCAGTGAATAAATTTCTAAGCATTAATAATGTATAGTAATACTATTGGTGAGAAAAAGCGTGGAATTGTGATAGTACTGAACCACTTAATATTTTTTTTTCAGTTAAACTATCAAGGACTTTAAACTTAAGGTGCCAAATTGACCTTATGATGCCTGTTCCCATTCCTAATCAACTACACTGCCTACTACTATAAAATGTAAATTATTTTGTCCAAGAGCTATTTTGTATTCAAATTATTTTTTCTATAAAATAATAATGTTTAAAAAGAAAAAAGGTATTTTTAAAAATGCATTTTTTCTGTTTGTTCTTACGCTCTGTAGTATATGTAGCTTCTTTTTTTTTTGATGAGACAAAAATCTAATCCACAGTCCCTGAAATCTATTATTTTTAAATCTGGCATTATTTATTTCAGAGATTAATCAATCAAAAAATGTCCACAACCAGGACAGTGGGGATGGGACTGGTTTGGTAACACATTAGTACTGCCTGCTAAGGCATGGCTACAGGATGTTTGGATTCAGTAGTACAGTTCAGGCAGAGATCTCTCTTTCGCACTGCACATCTGACATCTGCTTAAGGGCAAGGCACAACCTGGCCCGGCATGTTTAGCTGATTTCATCATAGAGAACCAACAAGGAACTCATTGAAAACACTAGGTACCATTGTCCAAACTGAAAACCTTTTAGAAAACTCTACTTAAATGTCATACGTTTAGAAAGCACAGAGGTCTGAAATGCATGTGTTATCATTGTTTCTGTGAATTTCCAAAAGTGAAGTTCATCTAGTCATAATTTATGTAATAGTCCAGGCATCAAATGGTGGTAATTCTTTCTATGTCCAATAATCCTTTGGGTTGGGCCCCTTTTAACAAAATCCATCTGTTTCTTGTTTTATGGAGTGGCTTTACTTGTTTCCTATTTAATATAAATAAGAACTTTTGCAAGTAGACAAGTATAATCCACACCAATATAGTATGTCCAACACTTGCTCAAATTCTTCCCAGAGCATATGGATTTCTGGTGAGGTGCATACCCCCACAACAAACACACCCCACCCCCCTACAATTTACTCTGCAACTGTGCAAGAAATCTTTCAAGTCTTTTGAAATGGTCATTAAAATGAAAGACAAGTAAGAAGCAGAACCTGCCTGGTCATTTCGAACAGCTGTTCTTCTGGAAGTGTTTGAACATTCAAAAAATGATGTATTACAAACTGTGCACCTGAAATGCCCTCGCTTTGCCCAGTACAGTAAGGACAAATGCAGGAAAAGAGAACCCTGGTACTGATGGTACCAACTGAGGGTTGCTCCTGTGCATAAGTGAAATTGCAGGGAGTGCCGGGATGTTCCTTATGTTCAGCTGACTGAATTTGTCAATTCATCTTGTAAATAAATGCATACCTGCCCCTTGTAGGGAGGACAAGGCTTATTTCATAGCCTTTTGGTTTTCTGTTCTACAGAACAGAATTTCTACAAAGCATGTAGGGAAAGCGTTTAATTTTAGCAGCCCCAACTCCGCTTCTTGTTCCCTCCCATCCTTATTACATTCTTTGACTTCTTACTCACTAGAGAAAATCTTTGAAGAAAATGATAAAGGCAGTTAAGAATTTGGGGAAAATTCTTAAATGGAGGGAGTTTGCAGAATAAATACAGTAAGGTAAATTGTTATTTGAAAGCAATTTATATTGCTGCACACATGGACTGTCACAGGACTGTCACAAGCTGCCTGAAGGACGGGCAAACAAAGGGCAGTGAAATGGACTGGGGGTGAGTCTCCAGCAGATTATAGCAGTGACTGGCAGCAGGTTTCTCTTCTAACAACTTTATTCCTCCCTGTGCAATTTAAGCAGTCGTGCAGAATGCCATATGAGCAGTGTGCAAGAGGAAGTAATTTGGTCATTAATCATTGACAACATAGCACTAAGAATATACGATCATGTGCATTTAAATAGCATCTGTCTTGGAAACTCTGTAATTATGACCTTATGCACATCTATGGTCATCGCTTGTCTCAGTGCTAGATGTCATGAATGATCTTGCTGAAGCAGTTGTTTCTGGCCGGCTTTGTTGTAGGACCATCTGTACGAATACATGTTTTATTTCTCACAATAAAAGTGAAATAATTCTTTGCGCTCACCGTCCCGGGTAGTGTGTTTTCACTGTGCTTGGCAGTCTGTTAAGCTCTAAGATCTTATCCCATATTGGTGCAATATGGGAATACTGCGCTGCATGAGTTGTAGGCAGAATGGAGTAAAAAAAGAAACTGGTATTGGTTGTGTTGGAAGATACAGAGAGTAAAGTGGCTTCTGTTTGTTGATGGAAAACAGATAGGGAAGGGAAGGAAATTTAGGAACTTAAGGCCTGTATTTTTACGTTTGTTTTTGGAAAGCATCTTCTCAGTGTAAGGATATCCCACAGCATTTTATGCAAAAGGACCATAAACCTTATTCTGGGGGTCCAGCTCTGACTAATTCTACCTTTGTCACAAACGTGACTGTAGATTTCATTTAACATTTGGATACCAGAGGGATGCTGAGAAAGAGCTGCTTTGGATCCTTCTCTGCTGTGATAGGGTTGGTGAGATACACATTACAAGGAAGCTAGGATAGCCTTGTCCTCATTTAGGGATTTGCAGAGGAAGGGTGAGGAGAAGTTGCATCTTCTATGATGGCAATGCACGTATTTCATTTTTTGGTTAAGATCGGGCTGGACTCTCATCTGAGCCACGGGAGTCGAGACAGCGACAGAAGGGAGGAGAGGGCTGTTGGTATTCAACTGCATCTGAAGCCTGTAATATGGTTGTCTGCAAGGTTGTTGGTGCATATCAGCATCTTCTCCAGAATTTATCCTGTGCCAGTTTCAGTGCTGGCGCTGAGGATGGCTGTCTTATGCTGCATTGCAAGGAATGGCACCCAAGGTCCATGATGTACTGAATTCAAGTTTCTGCTTGCGTATAAGCATATAATGTTTGATTCGTAAGGGTGTTCTCTGTTAGGTCTGATTCTCATAAGCATTGCTACTGATGGCTGGCAAGAGAAATGGAACTATACCTTTATTTAGGAAAGGTAACGGGCTGGGAGATTGTGCTGGGGTCAGTGGATGTACTGCAAAAGAAGGTACAGTATATATGAAGAGACCAGGGAGAGAGAAACCTCTCAGCCTCCATTTTCTCCAGGTTATTCTGTCAAAAAGTGGTCTTCCTTGCTTTTCTTCTCCCTCGGGGGAACAGATGCCACATCCAGTGCATATTTAGTGTGCAGTACAGTTCTTAACAAATCCATGGAAGATTAGGGAATGCCATGAAAACACCATGATGTCTTTGTAATGCTCCATGGTAAGATTCCTATGCTGTTACAGTAGAGCCCTCAGGTGGGAGAGGCTACTTGGGTCTTTCATACCTTGTGGAAGAATGTGACTTTAACTTGGTTAGAAAGAGGGTAGTTCACAGAGGCTTTAGGGAAAGCAGAATTTTTTTGTCCCGTCCTTGAATTTAATGTAAAATGCATATTTTATCTTGCTGGCATCAGAACATGTGGCCTGTGTCCCTGAGGATGCCTGTATTAGCACATTAGTGCACGCCAAATAAATACATTTCATAATTCATACCAAATGTATGTCTAGAGACCTGTCATAAGATTCCCTGTTGCCTCTGGTATGAAAATGTACAAACTTTGTGATGGTTTTACATTCGGATCTGTCTCACTCGTAGTCACCTCTGACTCCAGCAGAAATCAGAAGCTTCATTGTACTACTGCTCTGACTGTAGCACTCATAGACCATTTAAATACGTGTGATGAATTGCAGCTATTCACCAGGGTGGGGATGCCAAATGAGAAGGAGCTTGTTTCTCTTTTAAGAGTTGTTTGTTACTTAGCAACGACATCTACAGGAAAAGGTAATTTGCTGGGGATGATCTAGGAGACAAAGCAAGATTGTGCTGCGCTCTGCAACAGAGTGGTTTTTATGCTGGAGTGCTTCTAAGAGAAGCAAAGGAACTGAAGAGGTAGGTTGAGAGAGACGCCAGAGGAGAAGGATTGCTTTCAATAGGCCAGCTGTTTGGGTGCAGATTTAGGATGTGACAAACCACATTCTTTCCCCTCCTTTGCCTGGAGGGATTTGAAGCCTCACCCCGGCAGAGTGGTTGAATGCTGCAGGGTGTTCTGGTAGTCATAGTCCCCGAGGTTGTCCCTTTACAGATAGATCAGTAGACTCTCCTGGAACCAGGTGTCTCACCTCTCAGATTAAGTAGTACAGACACAAAGCGAAAGAGTCATTCTGTCTGCTTTTGTGTCTGCTTTCCTCTCAGGGAAAGTTCCTGTATTTTATACACCGTTGAGCAGCTCCGGACTTGCTGCTGTCATATTCTAGTCTGGTCCCAGGGTTAAGATGCTGTCTCCTGGGACGTGGGAGGTTTCAGTTGAGTTCTGCTTAATGCCATTCTCAGGACAAGGATTTGAACTAAGATTTTTCTAGCAGTCTTTAGGAAGAAGAGACAAAAAGAATACCACCTAGGGAAGATGTTAGAGGAGGTGAGATCAATGTATAGACTAATACTGAGAAAGTAGATTGGGTGCTTCTGGTCTCTGTGTCTCGCAACACAAAAACATGGGAACATTCAACAAAAATTTAAAAAAAATTTCAAATTTAAAAGAATTTGCAAGAAAAGAAGGGACTTCACAAGTTAAAAAAGCAAACAAACCAACCCCCCCCACCCCCCACCCCAAACAAACAATAAAAGACAAAACCAAAACCCAAGCAAACCGACCCAAAAACCCACAGGCCAAAAATCTCTTGTATGAATATCTCTAAAGTACCTGTATTTGTCAAAATTATTGATGATAAACTTTTTGCAAAGGGTGTTAGACTCTGGGCTTCAGGACGCAAGCCACTCTTCCATTACCAGAGATGACAGTCACAGCCAACAGACGGTCACATTATCTTTTTTGTGTCCAGGACAAAAGGACAAAGTAATTGTTTTCTCTACTGAAGTAGGCAGTAGTGGAGGGGAAATACGGGTCTGTCCTCTCTTGTGTTCCAGGCAGGGTGACAGTTCCTGGTTTCTCATGGGAGTACAGCAATCAGCTGTGCCAAACTCCTGCTTGTGCTTGCTGAAATACAGGGTGGCAAGAGTAGCTCTAATCCAATGTTTATGCTTTACAGGCCAATGAGTACTAAAAACCATCTCCTGGCAGAAATCAGAGAAGCCATGGAGTAGCATGACTGTATTATTGTTTGGAGCAGTGCTGGCTGCTGATGGATAGAATATCTCACTTACAAGCTCTGTCCTCTCTTCTGTGTCCTGCTATTCCACGTGCCTTGCTAAATTCCCAGTGATGAGGAGCCAGCCCAGCACTCTCCACAGGTGAAGTACTGCAACTGCTGCGTCTGTAGTCCTTCCATGTCAGGTCTAGGGTCATTCTTCCTCTGCTGAAATAATAATAAAAAAACCAAACTATAAAACAAGTCCATTGAACTTAGTGTGATACACAGAGTGTAACGGGTCAGGACTGGGTTGCTGGTGTTCTTCCCCAGGCTTATTAATTGACTCATTTTTTGTAAATGTTTCCTTTGCTATTTCTCTGGTTTTACCTAATTTAGCTATGTTAAAATTATTTGCTGTTTGTCATAGACAGATTACATGGCCTCCTGTTGCTCTATTATTATTTCTAATTATTACTCTGGCTTTATTTTGTTCTGTGATATTTACATCTTTATTGAAAGGAAGAGCATAATCTCCCCCAAAATTGCCTTCCATTAAAAAGTTTCTATTTGTAATCCTTTCGCAAAACTGGATTTTTTTATTACCATTCTGCTGACATCTCCAAATCAAATCCTAAGCTAAAAGTTATGTATACTTTCAGAGCAGGACTTCTAAAATTTAACAATAAAATCCTGCAGTTCTTGACCATTGCAGAGTAAGACATTCACACAGAAGTGAAAATAATTTAAAATAAGTCTTTTCAATTCTGTAGTTTCTTCTGGTTTTATTTGTTGGCTGGTTTTTGTACTTTGTTTCACTTTGGCCCACTGCATCATCATTTTAATAATCATGGGGGTTTTGGATAGAAGAACATCATAATCTATGGAGAAATGTCTACTTTAGCCACTGCTCCAGGTTAATTATAAAGTACGCCACAGCTGCTAAACCATATGAAGACCAGGATATTTCCTGGCATGTGCAGAAGTGAAATTTTAGCAATTTGAGAAAAATTAGGATACCTATGAGTTTTGATGCCTTCAGGAATAAAGAATAGCAATAAGATATTCTCAGGAAGTGGCTACTTAAATTCTTACTGTCTTTCTGTATCTGACCTCAGCTGCTTAAAAGTTACGACATTTGCATAAAATTCAGCGGAAGTCCTAGAGTAGTTATTGTTGGTGACCCAGAAGACCCTAGGAGAAATGTGTCAATTTGCTTTTTCAGTTAAGAACTTAGCTGAAACCTTGAACAGATTGTGTTTCTTATGAGGACAAGAGAGTGCTGTGGTCCTGGTTAAGACCAGGACTGGCAGGAATGAATGGAGCAAAGCTTTTCAAGATGCTGTACTTCAGAAAAGTATCAGAGTGGGTTTTTCAAGAACATATGGATTTTCTCTCCCCTGGAAAGAAAAAGGTACACATTCATCTCTGAAAACAGAGTATGAAAACTTCCTTGCAGGAAAAGCATACATGAATCTAAGTGGTACACCAGCTGTCACCAGACCCAAACTTTTACTAACTGATGCTTCCTAGGTGTTACCATAGTCTGTACTCTACACTGATTCTGTGCCAGTAGCTTAAGCAGCTTCAGAAGGTATCACAGCATCTTTGAGGAACTGGGGGAATGCAGATGTGATATCAAGGAGATCACTTAGGCAGTCTTCCCTGGTGACAGCTGAGGGAGAAGGTGGGGCTGGGAAACAGGTTTTGCCAGCAGAACAAGCCAGCCAAGTAGTCTTCTGAGTACTGCTCTGCTTGTGTGAGAGAAAGTGAGGCTGTGCCCTCTGAAAAAATTGCATACTGTTTAGCAGTAGGAACTTTAACAGCGGTTTTCCATCTTTCTCCTGAAAACCTTGAGTCCAGACTGTTATGCTAACAGGGGTAGAGGCTTTCTGCATTTTTTTACTGCCCTCTACTACAAAGAAAAAATTTCTGGAGTAACCAGAACTTCTATACAGAATGTTTTCAAGCATAATTTAATACCGTTGCAAATGCAGCTTTTGAGAGAACTGGTACCATGAGAACAGGGTTTTGTCATCTCTTTTACTCCCTCATGCATTTCATGTCCCACACACTGTGAATGTATTTTCTGAAGACTTTAAAAATAACTCCAGAAGCTAAAATGGAAAGGTTAAAATGTAACTCTGAAGTTCATCCTACATGTGATATCTGAGTACCTCCTGTGTCTTTCAATTATTTAAAGAATGTTTAAATCGAATCTGCTAAATAACCTTAAATTCTTTAACAGTAGCTACTTCACAAATGGTTTCTAAGAGTAGATACACAAGTTGGTTTGAGAAGGGGGGAGGGGGACCAACCAGGATTAGATATTGAATTGGTAGGATTAACACATACATTGTACCATTATTACATGTTTATATATATATATATATATATATAAAAGTAGAAGCTGAATTCTGATGATAAGTGAATTTAGCTTCAGAATTCCGGCTTTCGCAAAAGAAAAAGCAGACAGCACTTAGATTTTTCGGGACTTGGTTTCTTTGTACTGACTGTATGATATTGCTAGTAGTACTATGCCGAAGTGACCATAAAAGGAATCGTTTTCCCAACTTCACTGAAAGTATTTTATTTAGAGGTTAAATATTCTTCATTCAGTGTTTACAGTAAAGACACTGCATTTAGTTGATACAACTATATGCCGTTAAAATAGTAAATAAGTTACACATTTGCTTCAATGTGTTCCCTGCAATGTTGGTAAAAGCTGTGTACCAGGCTTTTCATATAGAAGTACACAGTGAGACGAAAAGTATGAATACGTGGTCTGTTGGGTGAAAGAAAAATAGTCTGCCCTACAGAAAATTATACAACTACCAAACCTGCTGGGAATTCTGTCATGAGTGCACATCTGCTTTTGCATCTTCTTTTCTGTAGTTAAGTGCCTAAAGGTAACACATGAGTGTCCTGAAGCTAAGCTGAACACAGAATTGCAGGCAAAAGGTCTCCTGCATCAAGGAAAAAAGAGACAGCCAGCTCAACAAGGATTGTAAAATTGACTATCGTTTCGGAAAGTTTTTCTCCCTTTTTGTTACACGGAATGGTTAAACACATACTAAAACTACATTATTTCAAAATGTGAGATTTCTCAGCATTAAGAGGCAAAAGTAAATGCTTCAGAAGACCTCAAATGATGGCAGCACTGGTTGCAGTGGACCTTAAGCGTGTTTTTATTTTAAAGCTTGCACTGAAATGTCTCTAGTGTGACACTTGGCCTTTGACTTTGTTATCTTAAACCTAGGTGGCACACTGAACACATATTTTGCTTGGTTGAGCTTTTAAAATGTGATTGGCAGGCTTAGACATTGCAACATGCGGTAGTAGTGCCAGTGTCCAGAGACAAGCTAGAATAGGTATCCTCCTTTGTTTACAATACAGTTTGAAAAGGGGTGAGTTACTTCGGTCACTAGATGCAAACGCAGGGCAAAGATTCTGATTTCACCTCCTCCGCAATAGGTTGGGATCATACTATACATGGCTTTAAATAAAGCTGTAGTGAAAAAAATCCCAAAACCCTTGTGTTCAGAAAGTAGCAAGGTGTTCAGAGATCTGCTAAACAATTAAGTAGCTTAAATGTTTAACTCTTAGGGAGTTCATTGTACAATCCTATACATCTCACTTAATGAAAAGGGAAAGAGAGCCCTAAAAATTGCTTGTTGTATTTAAGATCAATGTGAGAAGGCTATGAAATCTCTACTTTGTATATTATTTAAGCAGCTATTTACTCAACTGTGTGCTATACAAGAATGGCATAGACCTTTCCCTTTGAAGCCTACAGCCTAAAGGAAATAAGAAAACTCTAAAGCAAACCAGAGAACTTCCATCTCTTGCAGAGTTTTGGAAGCTGTAGGCATTATGATTTACTAATGGGCAATTAAATTTTAAACACTTCACAGCATGACTTGTGACTTATTTTCATGACCGTATTTTTATTTAGTATTGGAATGCTGATGCAGCAGTACAGCAAAAATTAATAAGGCTCAAAGACATATTGTGGTGTTACTATCTGAAAGTCCTAGCTACTATAAACTGTAAGTGATGCACAGAAATTAATGTAAAACACCGTAAATAATTTGAATGGTTAATAGTTAGCAATGAAGCTCTCTTATGTGAGGGCAGGAGATTGTTTAATTTACCTATGTGCATTTGCACATCTGTTGAGAAATCCTGGCCCCCAACCTAGCTTCTGGTGCACTGCTGCAACTCCAGTTGGGCAAGCAAAGAACCGTGAACGCTACGTGATGTTGCATTGCATGAATCAACGATTCATATTGATAAGTAACGAGTAAATCTTTTCTAAGGGCAAATTCCTGCCTTGGTTAATTATTGGAGTTGTTATGCATTTACATTCTGCCTACCTATAGTGCAAAGAAAAATATTTTATCTTTCAGTCGTATCTTCTAGTGCAGCTATTTGTATGAAGTGAAGCCAGCTGAATGTTCAGCTTATGCTGTCTGGGGGTAATTGCCACCTGACAGAATTTTGTATGCTGCTTCGAGGAAAATGTCATTTACACTTGAAGTTATTGTTAGCCATGAATCTCAACCAAACAAAAGATAGGAACTCTCTCGACATCTCAAACAGAAGTTTGGGTTCCAGATTTTAGCTTGGCATTATATCATGTCCTTAGATGCCATGAGGGAGATGGCAATAATCTTTCACGTTTGTGAACCACCTTTTATCAGTAGATCTTGAAACACGCACATAGCAGGAACTGCTTTACTGATTAGAGCACTTTTATTATATTCTGTATCTTGTGAAATTAGAGTGATATTTCTGTATGTATTTTGCAAAAGGATTAACTAAGAAAAGGGGGGAAAACAGCTGTGAAAGATCATGTAAGAGCCATTAGTATGATCGAGAATAGGAGCCTGTGAATTTTGTCTGGCAGTTCTCTGTTCCTGCTGCTAGGCTGTGTTCCCATACAGTATGTTGATTTCCCATCCTGTCAATGCACTTCACCATTTTCTTGCATTGGATATTTTTTTTTCTATAATAATATTTTTTCTGCTCAGTAATCTTAGAGGAAATTGCAGTACTTGAATAGGGGCTTACAGAAGCCTTATCAAAGTGTGCAATACATATTTCTGTATCTTTCCTTCAGTGGAGGCTCGAGAAATATTGCCACTCCCTTCTAGGAAATTGTTCGGTTGTTGACTGTGTGTAGAAAACAAACTAAAGGTCAGTTAATATAGCCCACAACTTGCCAAATGTGTGAATAGCCTTTGTGGGAAGGCAGCAGTGTTAGCACTGCTTTAGCATGCTGGTTGTCTGTCCTTACGCCTAGTAAAATGTTTGCTTATGGTGGTTTAAAACAAAATGGGCTGAGCCCATAGAGAAAAGGATCTTCTTTCTCAGCAGTAACTCTGGGATTAGGTTAGACGTTTCATGTAACAACTTGGTGAAAGCATGGGAAGAATCAAAAATGCATGGCCAAATTAACAACAGATGTAAGAAGGGAGCTGGCAACCTAAGAACATGTTTCTTGTAATGATAATGTATCTGACAATTGCTGGCTGGCCCTTGTAAAGTAGCATTATTTCAAGCAGGATTAAAATGACAGCAAAGCTGAATGAACTTAACAGGATTCCTCGCTGTTAATACAGATGCCACCACTGAAATATTTCTGTCTGGTATACCTCAGGTACATGCATCTCAAGGGGGACTTTATCTTTTCCCCCTGGGTAACTAGTGTTATGTCATAAATTGCATCATCTTAGAAACTGGTAAGGAAGTAATGCAGTCATACCATTGTGTTTAGTTACTGTAACTAGTTTACAGATTCTGATCACTGATAATTACAAGAAACTGGATGTGTTCATAGGGCCAGACACTTGCAAAGAAACTCCTCCCTTGAAAAGATGAGTTAACTATTAGTTTACACACTGCTGCCCAGGCTCTTCAATACTAGGCCTTAATTTTGGAATTACCAACAATTTTGCATTCCCCCTCCCTTTATACTGAGGTCTGAGAGATGCCACTTGCAGCGTCCCACTTTCCTTAGAAGCACAGGTTGCATCAATCCAGCCTTTCTCGTGCCGGCCACAGTTTGCAAATGCAAGCACTGGCAGGAGGGTACTTACCACGCAAAGCCTTACTATGATTCAGTCTTCAGCCTGGATAGTTGCTAAGTGTTTCTGATGTGTGTGCTGCCTTAATGTAATGGGAATTAAGGAAATGGGACTCAGAATCATTGGTCAGTGTTGACTGATGTGGTGGGTCCAGAATTGTGATTGGGCAGATAGAGCATTTTTGGTGAATTGTCATACTGATTTAATGTTGCCTGCTTTCATTATATGTAGGGCTATCTTATTCTGTCCCTGTGAGGTTAGAATGATCTGTTTTCACTAGGAAAATCATCCTATGGTGTAAGAATTTCCAGAAACATCAAACATCCCACCAAGAGACATTTCTTTAACAAACTGAAGAGAGGTTCGCTGGTTTAAAATAAATTGCCATTAATCTAAGCAGACAATAAAGCATTTGAAAACCACACAGCATTTAAGTGGCTCTGTGTGTATCTTTACACTGCTGGCTAAATGTCTTGTATCTGTAGCTTGCCTTTCTAAATATTACATCACTATTTATTTCTGAATAACTTATTCTAGGTAAGCAAAACCATCTACATTTCATCCTCTTATGAACATCAACAGTATGTGCAACTACAACGCTGTTCTTTTCCCTGTATTTATTGGTAGGACATACAGTTGTGACTATCCTGATTCCAGCGTAACTACTCAAATTTATGGTTCCCATAATTAATGTTTGCTATGCAGAATGTCCTAAACATGTGAATGATTTGATAGGACTAGTGTATCTATAAAATTTGCTTATGGTTCAGTAAGCTAGTTCTCACAATAGTTGAAGTATTTCCCCGTTGGGCCTTGCAAATTAATGTTCTATTTTGAGCATGAAACTGAGTATATTCAACTAGGTTATATTCAGATGGCAAAGTACCACCAAGCGTCATATTTAGGATTGTGATTTAGAGTTTAGAATAAGCCATCTAAAGTGAAAAAGTATCTCACTTTGGCCCTTACATAAATATTGTTTCTTAATTTCTCTTAATTATTATTTACAAATAAACTTAAAAGTTAGAAATTAATATTCCAGATGGAATATGTTGCGTGTAAGAGTGGAGACTGAAGCACTCTGATCTGTGAGGTTTTCTTAGATGCTTTAGTGATTTTTTTTTTTTTTTTTTTTTGCTATTTGTGTTATCTCTGCCTTACTGTGCATACAGAGACTACATATTCTTTGCTATTTTATAGAGGAGCTCTTTGAAAATAAGCAAAGGCATAAGTCAATTTATGAGATACAGAAGTGTATTAGCCCCTGAAATTGTAGCTTCCCGTATTACTGTAGGTCCACATTTCTTTGCAACATTTTCATTTTTATCAGTGTTTCATCAGAGTACAATGATAAACGGATGTTGCATACCCCCAGGCTCACAAGCAGTTGAGGAAAGATCTGCCATTATAGGAATATATAAATGCTAGATTTTTTATAAATACGCTGTGTCATGCAGCTGTGTATCACAGACATATATAACCTATTAGTAGTAGAGGCACATGCATATTATATAACTTCATTCTAATAATGCATTTATACCCTGATTTATTCAGATTCTATGTGATGAGCTTAATTATAAAGAGAGACAAATTAAGAAGTGCATAATAATCTTCAGCTCAGAAGCCAGCACCTACCATGGTGGCCTTCTGCATAGGAATGAATTTTCTACTTAAAAACCACTGTGCACCATAATTTGGAAGGAAATAACCTCCTTTGTCATGTTTGCATCCATCCAGCAAACGGAACCTAGTGATTAACGCTTCAGATATTTTCCACAATGAAAGAATCCACTTCCTCCATACACTTTGATTTACTCTCTCTTTATTTTGTGTTGTATTTTGATAAAGGACATTGTACCCATCTATCAGGCCTGGTCTTAATCTTCATAACTAATCCAGCCTCTGAAATACTCAGGCTTCATGCAAACCATTAGTATTTGTATACAACCATATTACCAGCTGCTGCAGAAATAAAGGAGCTCCTTGCAGCCAGGCTACCCTTTCTAAAAGCCTCAATATTTTCTCTTACAGGACAAAATATAATCAAGACAAGGCACCAGAATTCATCCCATAAAGCGATATTCATTGTGTAACTTTATAGCAGCAGCTTTATTTCCTGCTAGTTGCCAATATATTGGATTACAAGTTGCTTTCCTTCCGAATCAGTACAAGTGATTTTTTCCACACGAGGTTTTCCAGTACACCCAGTAACGGGGAGAGCCCCCCACCCAGCGCTGCACCGCAGGATGCTCTGCCAAGGAGGGGTATGAGGGGCAGTGGCGGAGGCACCGGGGCTGGCCCTGCCGCTGCCACCACCGAACTCGGTCCCACCTCACGCAGGTGACCTGGCAGGAACCCAGCCCATCCTGACTACCAGTCCACACCTTCCTAAAGACCCTGAGCATGCAAAGTGCTCCCTTCCCCATCCCAGGGGCTCACCACACAGCAGCCGAACTCCTAACTTCCACAGTCCCCTCGGTGTGCTTCCCATCTTCCCTTCCCCTTCTCGGCTATTTCTACCTCCACCCATGTCAGCAGACAGCAGAGACACCTTGCGTCTCCCACACCCCACAGTCCAGCTGGAGGACAAAAGCCGCACCAGCAGCCACGGTCGGGGGGCTCCTGCCTGCGAGACAGGGAGCAGCCTGCGCAGAGACCCTGGCCAAGGCTTGGCTAAGGCACTTGCCTATATAAAAATCAAATACCAAAAGAACCCACCCGATTTTAACTCTAATTTGAATATTTTTACAAACACTTGTTGAATGAAGACAACAACTCCCCAGGAGCACTTAATGCTCCAGGAGTCACTGCGTCATCCTTCAGTGTGACTAGCAGCATTTATTCCCTGCATACTCAAAATGGGTTAAATGCTGGAAAATGTCTCAACTCCCAGCACTTAGGAGCCACATTACAAAGCAATGTTTGTTTTGGAAATAAGATTACAACATATACAGTGATTCATAAATATTTGCATTTTAGAATTGTTTCTGCAAATGAATTGGCAAGTCAATCCACGAAGGGATGGGATTCTCCCCCTATAAAGGCAACAAGCTGCAGAATTTTAATTAGCTTCCTCCTTAGTGCCTGTGAACCCTGGCCACTCTTCCTCTCCTAGAGCTCTTCCTTCATGATGTGCAAGCGGAAAACTACTGACTTTTCCCTTTGTGTGTCTTCTTGGAGCTGTGTGGTAAAGGTAGCCATTCCCAAAAAGCAACGAGGATGGCAGGAATAAGGCGACAGTCCGTTTCAAAATAGAGATGGTATTTAATGCAGTCCCTTCCTTGTATCGTACAAGAGAGTATATATACTGGCTGCCACGAAGCGACAGCGTGCTCCAGCTCTTGCAGCACACAAATCCACCCATCGGGTTCCAGACAGAAGAACAACCAGTCTTACAAATGCTATTTACAGTGACATTAAAGAAATCCCTAGTAACACTGGGGAAACCAGAAGAAGCTTAATTAGCCTGCGACACCAGGATAATGCACACCCTCAAGGGTGCTCTTCCTGAAGTCCAGGTATCTGGAGTGCCAGTCCCACGTGTTGTTTTCACCCTGCCTGACCTAAGGACAGGCGGAGGCTGGAGATCCCTCCCCAGGCTGCTGAACAGCAAATCAAGAGCACCTGGGGAGGAATTCATGAGTCACTTCTCTCTCCTTCCTCAAACACCATGGAAAGAAAGGGAGGGAACTTCAATAGGTTGGCAGGGGGGATCCAGGTCACAAAACAACGATCACACAGCAGCCCAAAAGCGAGGCGGTCAACCTCAGCAGCGCACAAAGCAGTGACAGCATTACATGGAGACAAAAAGACACCTAAGGCTGTAGCTTACGGCCGGAACACCATGAGACAGCCCTCCACTGCCTGGTAGACATCCTACCCTGCAAAGGCTGCTCTCCCAGGCCTCCAGCACAACAGTTGCCTCTCCTAGGAGAAAATGGCATGTGCAGGATTTCACTTGGGAATAATCACTCTCAAGTCCTCTTCTCCCCCACTCCTTTCCACATACTCCTCCAGACAGACGGACAGGTACACACACTCCACGGTTTTGCTCTTTCTCGGCACTGAGTTGGAGTCTCAAAGGGTAATTCGGGCAAGAAAACACAAGGCAGAAGTTGGTGCTGCCAACACATCACCCAGCGGGCCCTCCTGCCCTGCCGAAGGGACAGTGCTGTCTTCAGGACTAGCTTGCTTGTCAACTACCCAGGCTGAAGAGAGGGAAGATAAGCATGTCTAAAAATGAAGGAAAATAAACATGTTTACAAACACCACAAAGGAACTATCCACATTTACCTGCCACAAAACAGGTCCCTGTTACTGAAACGATAATGAAGGGCATACGAGGGTGCCCCGATGTGCTTAACCTAGGCAACCAGAGGTGTATTTCAAACCAAGCTGAATCAATTGCACATGCTTAAACTGCAGGAGAGGTTTCTTTCTCCATTTTGGACATCAGCTCCTTTCTCTCCTTAGCCCGCGTACCTGGCAAGCTCCCTGAGATGCCTCCCAAATTCCAGCAAGTATACCAATTTCGGATCATTTGAATGAGGCTGTTGCTAAGCAACACCTTTTCTCTCTCTCTTTCGTTTGGGTGTTGGAGGGGGTTTTTTGGTTCAATTACACTTTAAAAATCCAGGGTGTGCTGGATGTGAGCAGAGAGAGAAGATGTTGCTTAAAAGTTTTACTAATGCTATCACAGATTCTCTAACAAAAAAAAGTTAGGATTCAAAATCTTCAAGTTTTTTTGCCAAAACAACAGCTCAGAAGATGCTCACTTTTGTGGGAGACTAACTGTATTTCCTATACTCTTCTCCGTCTTCAAACGAAAAATAAGTGTGTTTGTTAACAAATTCTTACCTATAGCCCATCTTACACTTCTGGGGACTCCAGTGTTAATCAGCCTCCTTACATCCATCCTTTCCTTCCCACCCATGCTTCTGCTCATGTGGACAGACGTCGAAGGACCCTTTTCCCTTACTTGGTTATTGTAAACATGTGAAATAAAAAATCCACATAAGAGATGACCCAAAGCATGCAATACTAGGGGGAGATTTTCTTTTAATTCCAACAGATTTTGGATCAGACCCTAAGAAAAAAGTCAGGCCATTTATAAATTTCCTTGCAGACACTGCACATAGAATTATGAAGCCGTTTCTGTAAAGCGGCTCATTAATTTAAAAGGGTGGCTGATCCCTGAAGGGAAGACCCACTTCAACAGGAAGGTTCTGATGTCACACCGGGATTTCATTAGTGCACCGGTTAGAAAAGATGCTAAAATAAAATGTAAATAACTAACTAATTATGCATGCACTACAAAATGGAGCGCCTCCAAAGTAATTAAAAATGTCCATACATGGCAGTCGGAACTGTAAGCTGAGCACAGAGGGTTCGTGCTCTCCAGCTACAACAACTGAGTGATCACGGAGAGCTTCTAGGCTGCGATGGGGCAAAAAGAGATGGCATTTCCTAAGCGTGCCGCCTGTGACTAAATTTAAATTAATAAAATTACAAGGGATTGAACCATTGTCAAAACAAGACATTCTGGGTTATCCTTGTCTATCAGAGACCCGTGTTAAGGAAGGCTGAAATCTTACATTAGCAGAGAAATAGAACTGGATTGTTTTTAACAGAGCTGAACCTCAGTAAAGACAAATACAGTTTTGTATATTGCCAGTGAAAATGGTGGGAGCTACGAGAGAGGATGAACATGGTGACAAGTCAGGAACTAAAACATTTCCCCTTCCCTTCACCGATTAATTTTTTTTAATTATTTTTGTGTCATTATTCTACCTGTAAAACCAAAGGATTCAATGTAAATGCTTCATTATTTTTTTAGTACTCCTTGTTAGACCTTTTTAGTCCTTGGCACAAAAAGATGTCATTCTGAAATTATTTTCCTTCTAATGAAAGTACCATCTTTGCTAGGAGATGTCGGAAACTTTCTTTGTAGAGAATACAATTATGCAGAATGGCACAAATTTTGCTGTCATTTGTAATCCTAAAACTCCTGTGGAGCTATTGAAGCTACATGGGCATTTCAGAGAAGAATCTATTTTAACTCTTAGACACTCTCCACTTTTTTTACAGCAAGAGCTGTCACTTCCCACTCAATTCTTCTGCTAAAACATCACTTCTCCTCTGCTGCAATCTGAACTGAGCCCCATTCTGTCACAGTGCTGTGATGCTCGGTACCTGGGCCAGAGGTTTTGTACCTTAAGTCAGGTCACACCTGTAGGAGCATCATTAGCAGCCAGCATAAACACCGGGTAAGGCTCCTCAGGCTCAATGTTTCCCTTCTCAAGCCTCCCTTCTGTTTTGATTTAGAAATTGGTACACTGGGGAAGAGCCTCTTGTGTCTCTTGTTCTTGGCTGGCTCTTGCGGGTGCTACTGCTACACACTTTTTTCTTTTTTTTTTCTTTTTTTTTTTTTTGGTCTTATCGTAGTAAAACAAGAAACACCCCTCAGTTTTAAGGTTCTTTATGGTTCACACTATTGGCACCCGAGTCACGGTGTTTCCTCCTATAGATCAACTTGCTGTGCTTCATGCAAATGTCTATCTTGTTGCCTTTGTCATATCTATTCATAACTTCTTCTACTCCTCCCAGCGTATATCTGAAAATGCTCCTATCTAGGAAAGCCAGATTCCTCCTCCTCCCTTCTTTCCAGAGCTATTTAAAGCCTTGCATGTTACAAGAGGCATTCCAGCTCAACCAGCAACAATTTTACATATGTTTGTATAACTCCTTATATGCCACAGGTTTCTTCTATTTAAATCACAGCAGATTACAAACCCTTGGCCACCGTCTCCCCCAGGCTGGTCTCTGTTTTACCTCTCTTGTGCCTTTAGGCAGAAAGCAGAGCTCAGCGACACCCTGGGCCAAAGTCCTGCTCCGAAACAGCATGGGGTCTAGTTACCAGGTATCCCCCTGCAAAACGATAGCAGTCAACATCACAATTGTCATAGTAACCTAAATTTTGGAACAGATGCTAGATAAAGCGTAAGCTGCTTTAACTGTGTGGTTTCGGTGTATTTCTCAAGTCAGGTTTCTGATGTATGCTCCTGGAGAAAGCACCACTGTTCCCCCGCTCTCCCCTCAGGCCAGCGAAGTCTGCTTCATTAATAACTAAGGCTAAAAGACAAATAAATCTGAGGCAAATAAATATACTTTCCCAAATGCAGAAAGAGCTGACAGTCTGGAAGAACAGTGCCTTATGGTAAGAAGATCCTAAGATTATCATGGGCTCGGTGGCAATTTCTGTGCAGTGTTTTTTTTAAACCGTGATGTTTGTTTACCTTGGGTGCTTGGGGTTTCTCACCCAGGGCTCATTTCGGCATGTTTTAAGCGAGGGAGCATGCTCTTCGGGAGGAGCAGCGCAGGAGTGAGGCAGGGGTGGAGATGCACACCAGCCTGCCCATGCAGCGGCGGAAAGCACGGACCCCGAGACACGGGGGCCAAGGAGGGTTTGCCTCGCATGAAGTCCATGCCTCACCAGCAACGTATGTTACATACATAGCATGTGGTGGTTGCCACGGCAACCACCTTTATTTTCCCAGGCAGAGTACACAGATGCGTGCAACCCACCAGCTCGCTCGTTGTAAATTACTGCTTCCTCAAGGGTTCACTAACTTACGAAGGCTCCTCTCCAGAAGTTGCTTGAAGCATTATTAAATAAACTTTTCTGGGGTATTGTAACTACCCCTGTGCCAAGAAAGGCAGGTGCCTGCCCAGAGAGAAAAGGGGAGCAAAGGAGCAGGAGGTGGGGTGTGCTGGGGGGCAACGGCCATTAGGCACCCCATCCTTCGGAGCTCCCCACGGCCATGGAAATAAAGGGAAACAGCTAAAGGAGGGATGTCCTATGTAGAAAAAATGTATCACAGAAATACAATTTCAGCTAAACACATCAAATTAAATATTGTGAATTGATTGAGCAATTATAGCAGGTTTTGCTGGAGCCACTATTTTAAGTCCTTAAAACCCATAGGGGTTTTTTTTAATAGCATGTGATTTTAAAAACTACCTGCAAGTTTAAAAATCATATGTTAGATTGAAGCTGAAAATTGAGAAGAGGGCATGAACAAGGTGAGTTTACTTTGGTACAACTATTAAATAAAAATAAATTTTCTTTCCTAAGTTTTAGAGGTGAAAAATAAACGGTTTAATAATGCAGGCATATGCTGTATACCCTTTCAGAATCACACCCAAAAGAAGTTAGAAATCCTTTGTGCGTAGAATTTAGTTACCCAAATAAAATAAAATTCAAAAAAATCAGTGCATTCACGGTCAATTACTTCTTCGCCTTCGTAAACTCTTCAGAAATAAACATACAATTATTAAACTAGAAATCTTCTGCTCTGTTGAAGTCAAGGGGTAAACACTGGATACTGAAAAGACAACAGATCCAAAGGGCAAAACACACTCAAATTTCTCTGGAAAGCGTTTGCTGTGTGAGCAGAGCATTTGCAACTCTCTGTGCAGTCTTCGGCATTTTCTTTTTTTAGAAAATAAAGCAGGGGGGAGAGCTGCTTCTGGTTTACAGGCTACAAGACAGGATTTGCAACATGCCATATTTTGTGTGGTCTAGCAAGCTACTACTGGTTCAGGGAGCATACTATTTGCAACTTTTTTCCTGGATAATAAAACCACGTGCAAGTGTTTTCTAACCGAGTCATATAGAAGCTTTATAATCCAAATGTATAAATACTCAAATAACCTTGTGCTAAAGCAGGTAAGAAATGCTAGAGGGAAAACAAATAACAAGAAATCATGTTTGGGGAAGGAAAAGAAAAAAAACCAAAAAACCTGAGAAGAGCGAGGGAAGGTACTGCTGCTATTTTTCTAATGCAGTGAGGTGGTTTGTGAGGACCTTTACATTCCTGTAAGATAATGTTAAATTATAACCATGCTTATATCCATTCAAATTATTAACAAGATTATTTAAGCCATCTCCTACCGAGGACTTGATCTGGAGGTAGGAATACACAGGAAAGAAGAAGATGCTTCACTGCTTGCTATATTCTGGAAGTATTACTTAAATTACATTCAAGTCATCAGATAATTATGAACTTTCTTTTCCTTTATATTTATATGGAATATTTATTGAATTGCACAGTATGCTTTTACAATAAAGTGCTTTTTACGTTGGTTTCTTTGTTCATCCAAAATAAAACTGACAGTTATCCTTTTATAAGCTATTCTGAGAACATTTTCTCTTCTTTGAAACTGATTGATGCACTACTTTAAATGTTCCTGCAAATATCGTTTCAATTCAAGTTTCTGCATAATGTAATAAGAAGATAAAAGAATTCTATACTTCAACAAGAGACATTACAAAGCAACTAGAGACATTATCAAGGGCATTAACAAGCTCCTAATAGCAATAAAACCTTTTAACTGTCTGATGTAGAACATGCTCCCACCAAACCACCACATATTATGGTAATTGGCTTCAATTTCTGAATCTTTCATTGTAAAGTTATGGAGAGTTAGGTAGAACTGAAAAGTGAACCTGGAATCCACAGTTTAGTTGCTTATCCTTTTTTTTTATTATTGTTATTACGGTGTTTTCTTTACAATACACAGAATCAGCATGAGTCCCAGCTGCTGCAGCAGCATTTTATATTCCACTCTAAGCTTTCTGATTCTCATCTTACTCTTGTTTCTCAACACCTAAACATATATGAGTTTAGTCCTTCTAACAGCTTATCATTTAAAGAGTATTACAATGTGTGAACTGGTCATATTTCAGCCACTTTGTATGTTCATTCACTGGAACACTGGAAGTTTAGACAATGAAATATAATTTAACTTCAAGGCTCTAATTTGCCTTAGGAAATAACGTGGGGTATGTTTCCTGCCTTTCTTTTTCGGGTTCCCCTCTCAAGACTGTAAAACTCAGGCTTCAGCCAGGGTCCCATGAAAATAAATACAAAATTCAGAAAACTATAAAAATGAAACCTGAACCTGCAGCGGAAAAGTGGAGAAGTGACATGAGGCTCTCTGGTGATTAACCTGCAGCGTAAAGCCATATGTCCTGCTGACATGTCTATCATACCACACCATTCTTCACAGGCTGGCAACCTGTTTACTTGAGAAGGGCAATCCTATTGGTATCTAGAATTGTGCTCCAAAAAAGAAGCTGTCATTTCATGTCTCTGGAACAATCCCAGCTTAATGGACAAGATGGCAAGAAACAAAGTACAGCAAAAGAAATTACAAGGGGAAAAAACCAACCAACCAACCAACAAAACCTATAATGTTTACAGGCCAAAGCTTGGTGTTCAGATGCCACAAAACCTGTCAGGCTTGATCTGTGTTTAAAATGATGGGCTTTTGGAGCATACGTGCAAGGTTTGCAGAAGAAACACAGGCTGGAAACACCAAACAGGACAACTGGACGACACATGTCTTTCTCCCAGAAGAGGGAGGACCTGCCTCATTTCTGAAGTTCTTGCTGATGGTGTGAAAGAGGATCACTTGGACTTCACCTAGATCATAAAAGCACAGCATGCAATTTCTATCTACTCTGGAAAAGTAGTTCCCCTATTTCCTGTAATGTTTAATGGCACAATCCTTGCATTACAGTGACAATTAAAGTAATCCTTTATTATTGCCTTTATCAAAGGTTGCTTTAATTAGACTCACTTAAAGGTTTGTTAAGGTTTTTGACAACAGAGCACACAATTATTGCACAGTTACAAACACGCTTTCAACACTGTTACTAACAAACCTCCTGAAGCCTACTCAGAACTCAAACAAGACCAGGACAAACTCCTTTTCCCCAAAACCCTGTGAGTGTGCTCTTCCTGCTGCAGCTATGGTAAAAGTTTGGGGGATAAAAAAAGGAGACCTGCGGAACAACAGGAACAGAATAAACCTGCAATGACACCAATCACATAGGTGAAACATTTTAGCCAAACATTGTAACTACCGTGACTTCACTTTCACCGAACATGGAGTTGCTGCTTGACCCCACATTTTCTTTGTAAATTCCACCGAAATCTGTGTAGCCTCGCCTTTTGCTTATTGCAATCTACTATACCTCTGGTGTTAACTCATTGACTATTACATGCGGGTTATTAGCCTTGTGAAAACAAAAATGGCATCACTCAATGCCATATTATCTCACACGCTTCCACCGTGGATCAAAGCCTGCTGGTAACTCTGGTCTCTGTCATGGATCGACCTTTTGAACCGTGGCATTGTCAAAGGCATTTTTAGGGCATTTTAGAAGAATTTTATTGTTAAAGCAGTGCATTTTCAAGGCATTATTTTACAGGAAACAAGCAGAAAGGAGCCAACAATCCTAGCACATGGCAAGGGAAATAATCAAGCACCACAACACTGTCTTTAGTATATAGTCAAGATAAAAATCTCACTGATACCGCCTTAAGAAAGGCAGACGCGTTAGTTATCCCCTGTAAACACGTTACCGCCAGATTATCGCTAAAGCTGAATGACAGCCCGGCCTCCCCAGCACACCGGCGGGTTCGGACCGAAAGTTTAAATCACCGTATTAATGTCTTAGGGAGAGGGGAAAAAAAAAAAAAATCATCCCGAGCGGCATGAGGAATTAATTACAACCCGCATTACACTGGCTGGCGGGGCAGACGAGG
>JAVJGI010000062.1:82474493-82514845 GCA_035590275.1 Ibycter americanus
TATGTTGCGTGTAAGAGTGGAGACTGAAGCACTCTGATCTGTGAGGTTTTCTTAGTTGCTTTAGTGATTTTTTTTTTTTGCTATTTGTGTTAAATTGATTTGCTTCTCTTCTGCTTTACGTGCTGTTGAATTCTTCACATTTCTGAGAAATAGCTATTAAAACAGAAGACAGAAATAGGATTTATTTTTATGCAAATGCATTATGATGTCTGATTGATTTATGTATAAAATATTGAAATATCTTGCAAAGATAGGTAAGGACTATGTGTCTTCCTCTGCCAAACAAGGGAGCTGATGACAGTAATTTCTCTGAGTTCCACATGTTAAATCAATAACAAGATTAGAAGTATAAATTCCTATTCCCCAGCTGTATCTAGTAGATAACACTTTCTTCCATGTGAGGTTGCATTTTAATGCAAAGATGCTGCTTACAGATTTGATTTTTAACTCCACAGCATGAAATGGCCTAATTTTTTAATGTTGTGTGATAATTCCTTACTGCCCACAATACCAGTTTCATTCAGTGTTTTCATGCTCTGTTCTTTCTGATGGTGCAATAAAGCAATTTTTGTTTCAGAAGTGGAGGTGGGAAGCATACTAATTTGCAGCTGGTGTTTCTTTTTATTCCTGGATGGTAGAAAGAACAACTGTGGCTCGTTTCAGTGAAAGAAATGATAACTTAGCAAGACTAGATAGGTATTCTTCACTAATTGGATATGTGATTAAAACACTGCAGTTAATGCCACTGCAACGCATTCAAAGCTCCTGACACATCCCAAGGTGCATTTGGGATGGTAACAGGTGCCAAATTATCAATTTTTAGAAACCTCTTCCCAGTGAACCGCACCAGGCTTCAAGTGGAGTACCATACTGCACAGGTGCTGGGCTCAGCAGCTGCAGCTGGCACATCCCTGTGGTACACCGTGCATAAACAAGGTCTTTCAAGTGGTGGAAGGTTGAAGTAATTGATAGAACTTTAAAACCTGTTACAGGAAAACTAGAGGGGATGGGGAAAGAGAAAGTTGCAGTATGAAATGAAACCATGGTTCCAGACCTTTTCCGGAAAGAAGCAGCTGCATTTTCTGCCAGTCTCTTCAGAAAGTGTGTATCCTCTCAGCTTCACTGCCGGTTAGATGCTAAATGTGTCTTAGCTGCTAAAATGAGGTTTTCCGTAGGTGCAGACTGCCATATCTAAAGACAAAATCTGGAAGTATTACTGTTGCGTAAGACATCACCTTTATGCTGTAGTCAAGGTGAGAGTCTCATCATGCTTTTCACAAAATTACTGTGAGAAATGAGAAGATAGCTATCATGGACAAGCTGCTGGCTAAATCTAGTTGATAATGTTGTTTTCTCTTCCCTGGTCTGTCTGCCAAAACATCGTCCATTTTAAGATATATTTTTTTTCCTACTTTGAATATTTCTCCTATGAAGAACCGCAGAAAGGCTTGTACCCCTTTCAGTACCTTGAAGTTGGTGTTGAAGTTCTTATAGAAAATTTTTAATGCACTTGTTTCTTTGATTGCATGTTAATCTTGGTGATTTAAAATATCATTATTGTGGGAATGCTGCTGCACGCATGTTGCCAAATGTAACAGGGCAAAAACACTTAACAAAAGATCAGCACAAAACTTTGTTTTCTAACATTTCTGCAGACTACAAGTAAAGCTTTCCTAATAAAGCTCATTCGTATTTCTCTTTCATCAAATTTAAGTTTCTCAGATTTAGAGTTCGTTCTATCAGGAAACATTCATAATAAAGTAGTTTGTTGGTGGCGCCCCTACTTCGATACAGATTTTTGACCATCTGTTGCCTAGCGGGCAAGTAAACCAATAAAGGAATAATTGGAATTTTCCTGGCTGAATTCTCAGAGGAGCCCTCAGGAAGTCTCACCTTGCTCTTGACCTGTTGGTTGGGTTCTATTCAGCAGACTTTTTGTTATTTTTCTTTTTTTTTTTCCCCTCCATTGAGAAATGAATCTGAGATAACAGGGAAAGTAACTGTTGAAACAAGATACAGGTTTCTTTACTTATGCTAAATCTTTGCTAGAGGCAGATCTAAAGATGCGATGCTCGTGTTTTGGATAAATATTTCTAGAAATGTGCTGTTATTGAGAGGTCTATGGGGGGAAAAATGTCCCAACACCAGATGGATCCTGGTTTTATTGCAGTTTAACCCTTAGAGGGTCTTAAATCCAGGGTAACACTAACAGGAACCAATTTCTAGTACAAAGACTAAGGGTTTAAAAAAAAGTGCTGTTAACTTTAAGAAAACAACAAAACAAACCCAAACAGCAAACCCAGAAATGCTTGCATATCTCTTGACTATCATCTGTGATAGAAGTAAAGCCTGAATGCTTTGCCACAGAGGTTTAGCAGACCTCTGTCTGCTGAAGGCACTCATACTTAGTCTTTGCTACTGCCTTCAACACTGTGTGAAGCACATGGAGGGCACAAGGCCTTTAATGACATGTCATTTCAAAAAAAAACACGACTGAAGTTGCCAGGGCTCTGTAGGAGCAGAGGTCCAGCCCACACAAACCTCATGTCAGGCTGAACATTTAGCGTGTAAGGAATTTGTCAATGGACAGTTTGATGGGAGCTGTGTGGCTTACAGCTAGGGTATGAAAACCCAGCTCTTGCAGGGTAAGTGAGAAAGCTTTGCCAGCTGAGTGTCTGGAGAACCCATGTTCTTCCCGCAGAGAGCATGTCCTTTCTAAAGGCATGTATACTAGCCCTGGCATGGAGAACGTTCCTCACCTGGAGTCCTGCCACCCTTGTCTCACATATAGTAGATCCCTCTTTGGTGGTGAGCAATGTGTGCTTTGATGTAGACTTGTTGCTGGAAGGATCTAACAGTTCCCTTGGGTTGATAATGTCTGCTTTACTCATCCATAATGGATCCAGGCAGGATTAGCAATATCCAGTGTCAGGCAGTAGCATGAAAGAATGCTATCATTTTCCACTTAAAGTTATTATCTTTTGAGTTGTATTTCTATACGATACTTTTGTTGAGAAGAGATAGTATTGCACCAAACACTCGCTAATAATTATCTCAGATGTGGGAGGGACATACTAATTTCTGTACTTACTCTTTGGTTCCTGTGCAGTAGATTCCATCTACTGTAGTGCTGCTGTAGTACAACACATCCTTCTACTCTGCAGTATCTATACTGAGCACTTCCTTATAACCTCCACCATATGGATTTTAACTGCTGGTATGGAAATGACTTCATCATTAGCATCCCTGCTAAACAGTTGTAATGTTTTTCACTTCATTAAACCGTAACTATGGGCAAATACTGTCTAAAATGGCAGTCCCTGTAAATGGTCAAAATGTTAGTGCTTGCTAGCCATCCAGTATGTCCCATTAGACTGTAGTCTTTGCCTCTGGTGTTCATTGCCTTGCGTGGTGGTGTGAGCAAGACATGGATGAACTTTCTGATGAAAGGAAGCATAGAATACCTGGGTCAGAATTAGAAAATATTAGCATTTGTTTGGTTTGGCCCAGAGTTATACCATTTCCCTTCAGTTCGTGGAGCATCCTGGTATGTTCTCAAGTGACCTGTGGTTCAGGTAGACTCATAGACTATTAATGCTGTCATCATTCATCTTATGAAGTCGAGGTATTTAAAAGACATGTAGATGTGGCACTTAGGGACACGGTTTATTGGTGGACTTGGCAGTGCTAGGATAATGGTTGGGCTTGATCCTAAAGGTCTTTTCCAACCTGTCTGATTCTATGATGGCAATTCAGAAACTATAAGTGAAAGTCTCTCCTACAGAAAATCCAGAGCCTGCTGGAGAAGTGGAAACACTTCAGGTATGGGGAACTGTACTTTTTAGGCACTCTGGCATAGCCCTGCTGAACGTGAGTGCAGGAGTTGATGCTAGAGAAGAACTGTTATCTTCAATTTGAAACTGAAGACAGCTGAAGTCTGCGAGATTTCTTGGCCCTGCAGTAGTGTTTTGGTTCAGATCGAGTGCACTGTTGAAACAAATCTCCAGATCATTCCCACTTCCCACTTTTGGTTGACACTTGTGGAGCAGTTCTGGAGTGTGCAGACTGGAGTTCTTTTCAACTCAACAACCTGAAACAAGCACTCTTGGAGAGCAGTGAAACACACCTCAGCTATTATTAGGCATCCAGTCTTTACAAATGGAGCAAGGAAATCTGAAGTAAACCGTGGCTTCCCTAAATATAATGATGAATTTAGGTCCATGCTACAAAATATTCCACTCTATGGATCCTCATTTACTGTGCTGTAATACTAATGGAAACAAGGTAGCTATGCAATTCTTTTTTTTTTTTTTCCTCCCCATTATTTTTTCTGTTGCTATACCTGACGTTCCAATAGTCACAATAATTGTTCTGTGCAGGAATTTGCAGATACTTGAGCCTTTAAGTAGTATGAGCAAATGTTGGGGTTTTTTTTCTTTTTTCATTACATTCAGATGAGATTTGTAGAATAAGGTCTCAGCTCCTGTTTGCAACCAAACTATTTTCATGTTTTAAAGGACTAGTTTTGCTGACAAGCCTAACACAAAAATATTTTCTGCATTGTGACATCTTGTAATTTCTCCTACTGTCTCTGTGGGATGTGAAGAGTGTAAAAAATGATCATGTTTTTTTATATGGAAAATTACCATCTCTAAATATATAATTTCCAGGGGTCCCCTTGCACCAACTGCATCTTTTCTCTTGCTGATTGAAATGACAGCAGGGTACTTGTTCTGCGTTATGTTTTGTCACTTGAATTTGGTTGAAAAATATTTTTCACATGTGTTTTTGTATTGGTGTTTGTGGATCGTGAGAGCAGCTAACTCACAGGTGGAGCAGAGGAAAGCTACATTTCATCAGTCTTCAAGAATGTGGGTTTTTTCCTAGTTTGAAAAGGCATGTATATATTTTAATCTCTGCATGAGAGAAAATATTTAAAATAATTCCTATGAAAGTATGTCAGAATTTTAAGAAAGAAATAAAAGGTTGTTTGTGCTTTACTGTCACTTGTCCTGAATATTTAAGGTGACAACAGTTCCTCCTGCTGCATAATTGGTGCAGAAGGAACATGAAATTGGAAAGATGTGCCCAGTCCACAACATCAATATTCCCACCTTCTATATCTCACGTGAACAGCAACCTTAATATACTACAGCATACAGAAATTTCTCCTTGAAGAGACAGTTCTCCAGCATTGGCAGTGAGGTTGGAACAAAGACAACAATCATCTTAACACATTTCCTAGCTGGAAAGGGAAAGAATATTCCTTGGAGATCATAGAAATGGGTGAATGGTAAACTTGAATGATGTAAGGATTTCCGTGCCATAATTTTGGATTTATAAAATGTTTTTTGGAACTTGGGAGTTCCCAGGGCTGCTAAGGTGCAGAAGGGGACAGCATGTGTTGCTGAAGGAAATCATAAGTGGACTTGTAATAGCAAAAAAGATACAGGAGTTCTTGTTATAAACAAATGGTACTGTAATTTTTCAATAGTTAAGAAAATAAATAGGTGCACAACATATGATTTTATTCTGGTTCTGATTGTTAAACTCATCTGAAAAGACCTAATGCACTTTCAATTTTCCTTGCATGATTAATGGCTGAAGGAGAGCCAACAACATGCCCAGGTGACAAAAAGGGCTAATGGTATCCTGGGCTGCAATTGAAAGTGTAGCTAGCAGGTCAAGGGAGGTGATCCTTCCTGTCTACTTAGCACTGATGAGGCCACACCTGGAGTGCTGGGTCCAGTTCTGGGCTCCCCAGTACAAAAAAAGATACAGAGTTACTGGAGAGAGTCTAGCAAAGGGCCACTGCGCTGAGGAAGGGACTGGAGCATCTCCTATGAGGAGTGGGACTGTTCAGCCTGGAGAGGACAAGGCTCAGTGGGGAGCTCATCAGTGTGTATAAGTACTGGAAAGGGTAGGTTAAGTACTGATGATGCAGATGGCATATGGATGCTGTTGTGCTGCACACTGCCCAGTATCATCTCATTCTTTTCCACCTTTCCGATTGTGTTCACTGGGTGCCTTATATTTTATACCAAAGCTGTACATTTTGAAGACAAGGAAATATTTTTATTCTGTTTTGGTAGCACAATAAGTATGCAGTAACTGAAAAGAATATAAGCAGGAGTAATATTTATTGTGGGATATATGAAATACTTTCATACGAGTTTTAGTTTAGTTTTAAATAGTTGCATAGTAAGTTCTAAATGCTTATTACATTGATTTAAAAAGAATATATACACAAATTATTTGTTAAATATTGAATTTTTAATGTATTTTTATGTGAGTAATTATTTATTTTATATCTGTAGAAGTGACTTTACTGCCAGAGTGCCACCCTGTGCATAGGTCCAGGTCAGTAAGAGCTTTTGCTGTCTCTTCATGTGGGACTCCCAGAGAAGGCATGGAGTTTGGTTTTGGCTTATTGCAGGAAAGGGGATAACTTTTCAGAGGGCCAAGAGCATACTCAGTAGGAAATTGGAATCATTATGTCCTCTGCTCCTGGTATGAGGTGTTTGGTTTGTTTATTTATTATTTTTATTTATTTTTAATTAACAGTTGCCATGCTTTCTGAATGCAGATGTCTTGCATGTCAATATGTAGCTATATCCACTGGCACACCAGTTATTTAGGCTGACCCAGATCATGTTAGTCTGAACAAGAACTGAGCATCTGTGTTTTGCCAGCACTGGTAAAAATCCTTGAGCAGTTTAAACAATACCAAATAGAAGACCATAAAACAAGCTGTTTGTATCAATGTATGCACAGAAATAGCATGGAAGTATCCCTTGTCCTCATACACTTCCCCCTGTTTCATTCATCAGTGTCCCCTTTTTCCAGCATCTGTGGATGCCACTTCTAGGTTGGTTTCTTTGGGCAGGTGAAATATTGCTTCCTGTGCAGGGACGGATGTGGCAGACCTTTTATGCTTTGCAATATAAAAATGTTCTGGCATAAAGCTGTTCTGGTAGAAACTGGTTTTGAAACTGGCTTTGAGCATAGAAGCCAATATATCCATGCCATTGGCTTGTTTCTTGGGTTCAGATGTTGGTGTCAGCTAGCTAAATTGTTTCTGCAACCTTATTACCTAACTATGTTCAAAGTCATTTCAGCCTTTCTTGGTGCAGCAGGTGACATTTGTGAGCTGATTATATGAACCTGATCCTTTCCAAGGTAACTCCAAACCTAGCTAGCAGGACATTGATGCTGAGGAAGTGGCAGTCTTCAGCTTTGATAACTAATGGCAGCAAAGGACAATCTCAGAAGGAATTGAAGCAATAATGTACCATAGTAGGTATGTAGTGAACCAGCTTGCAGATATATGATCAATAGAAGGTCAGTCTGTTATTTACCTTGAAATTTAGACAAAATATGTGAATATCTATAGTGAAGAACAGGAGAGAGTCTGAAAGACAGAGGATGTTACAGTTGGTGGAACATGGCCTTGGGAGAAGGGACAGTCAAGCTGGGGCATAGCAGATAAGCTCAAGGAGAACGAAATGGGTAGCGAGACCAAACAGAAAATTAACTATGTGTGAGCTACTCTAATTAGCATACTAAAAGATCCATCCTTGAGCAAAGAGAGCCCCTTACTCACAAAGCCCCCTCCCAACAGAACATGGGTGGTAAAAAGAAAGAACACTACCTTTAAATGGAGTCGAGGCTCATAAGGACCAGTGAGAATTAAGTATGACTAAATGTAATTGTAAACAATTGCTCAAGGTGTATAAAGGGTTTTACCTTGTGTTAAGAGGAGTGCTAGCTTTGTGGATAACTACCTAGCACCCATCTCTGCACAAACATGCAATAAATGATATTGCAGCTCTGTGTGTGAGATTGGCTTTTTACACAGCAGGTGAAGAACTCCATTTGTGAGACAACAGGTGCACGTAAATCAGTGTGTGGGAATCTTGGTTGGTGTTTTGTTTGTTGTGGTTTTGTTTTGGGGAGGGTTGTTTGGTTTTGGGGTTTTTGTTTTTGGTTTTTGATTGTTTTTTTAAGAGGTCCCTTGACTCTAGAAATTGGCAAAAGAAAACAATCTGAGAAGTGATTAGGCGAGAAATCATTTTGGAGAAGATCTAATGCTCATGCTTAATTTGATTGTTTAAATATATTTTTACTACTTTTATTTTAGTGAGGTATTACTATTGAAGGGAGCTGGAATAGCACTGTACTAAATCATCTCGGCTAGAAGCTGAAGTCACCCTTACTGGTGCTGTGTGAGGATGAACCTGATGAATATTTTCTTTAGTGGCAAAACTGGTTTAAGAGGTTTCTGCCACACCCTTTATCACCTCCCTAATTATGCCAGTGCAACTTTGATGGCTGCTCCATAAGCTTTTATTAGTTAAATGAACTAGTTTTCAAACAAATCTTCTCCTCCTGCTCCCTTTCTCTGGCTCTTTTTTTTTTTTTTTTTTTTTTTTTAAACCCAGGTAATTTCATCAATTCAGTTTACAGCACCTTTTCCTCCTCCATTGCACACAAAATCAGTTCCATTAGCTCAACAGAGGAGGTAACAAAATGTAACATCCAAAAGGATTGCCTCTGTTCAAAAAATGCCTATCATAGTGGAATTTTTCCTTTTCCTTTCTTCCATATAGGGTGGCTTATCTCAGCCTGGCGGGAAATCAAAGCGCTCAGGTTTATTTAACAAAACTGCGTTGGCAAACTCTTAACTTGTGTCCCCTTTTAACATATAACTGCTTTAATAGTATTGCTGTGTCTCAAACCCCTGACTAAGAGTTCTGTAAAGTCTTTTCTAGCAGTTTTGCTACTGTTTCACACATTTTTAGCTATGGACCAGTTTTCGCGTTGTTCAGTCCTTTACATTCTTTTTTCTATCTGTTTTGCAGGGGAGGAAGGCTTATGTGTGATGGTGTGCTAAAAGGCTGGTTAACTACCTGCCTATCAGCCCCCTTTAAAGCTGGTCCCTCCCAGTGCACATCCTATAGAAGTAGAAAAAGCAAAATACCTTTTCTGAAAGAATTTCATTCTGAGCAGATGCTTTAGCATGTGTAGATAAGCTGCATAATATAGCATATCTTTTTCTAATTTCTTTCATTCTGTATGGTAGGTGACCTTTTGCCTGCAAATTCATGGCCCAGTCAGTTGCTGTACTGCATGTGAACTTCCTAATCAACTATTTCAACCATAATATTGTGGGTTTGAACTCTGTGCAAGTTTCTGATCACTTTGGTGGCTGCTATGCTCTTCCTTGCAATAGGAAAAAATACTGGTGAATTACTTGTGATCTCTCTTATCACATGGATCTACCATCACCTGACACTTCCTTTTTATCTTAGAAGATAAAAGACCAGTTATGAAGAATAATGTGGAAACACAGTGGAAAATGTCAAAGGCTTACAAAAATAAGTGTAGAATTGATGTAAATATTATTGACCACCATCATCATCATATTCCAGTGAGTCGTGTTGTGCTTGGAATGAATAGAATTTTAATACATAGCACAAGATTCACTTTATTTATTAGGGCATTTTGAGATTATGAGCAGATGTTAAGAGCTGACATCTCTTCAGGGACAGTGACTCAAACCAGCAAAGGGATAAGCACACTTGTTGTGTTGTGCTGCCACATTGGGTTTGCACATTATGACTCTGCCATCTGAATGGGTGTGTTGGGGGGGACACCGAATGTGCAGAAGATAACCCCTTCCCCACCCTGAGAAGCTCGGTGGTGCCACACAGGGCTGGTGATGTTGCAACAGGTCACCTGAGGCTAGGAGCTGGGGCTAGGTCCTGGGCCTAGGGGGACCTGAGGGAGCAGTGGCTTAACAAAACCTGTGGTAGGAAAGAGGGAGAGGAGCACCTGGCAGGAGAAAACAGACAACACAAAAGCATTGACTGTTTAATTTGTGAAGGGAGAGGAGTGAGCTTTAATGCTGTGGATGGTGGTCCCCACTCGTAAGACCAGCCCATGAAAGCAATCGTGGACAGCTGGTGCCTTAGGAGTGTAACAGAGGGGCAAGAGAGAGAGCCAGTGCTGCAGCCTGCATACACACCTTCCAGGCTTTGTCACCATAGCCTGGGAGAGGCTGTCTGGGGGAAACTTTCCAAGGGCTGTGGCACCTCTGTTTGCCTATTTCTTGCCTCACCTGATACCAGATCAATTTACAACATGCAAACATCCAACCTTCTGGGCAGCCTCTGGGGACTTCTGTCCAGGCTGAGTTACCACAACACAATTGCAGCACCTCTGCACTCTGGCACTAAATGCTCGATTCAGCATCCTGAAAGACCTGTAAGGTGGCCACGGTTTCTGAACAGAGAGAAGACCAGTTAATGGACAGGAAGGACTGAACTATGAAGAGACAAAGCAGTGATGATATAGAACTGCTTAGATTAGTTAAAGCAGTACCTGAGAAGGAGAAAAGGAGAAAACACCCAGTGTCAACAAGTGCCAAGCTAACACAGGATGGAAGAGCATTATGAAATGCTCATATGCAGTGCTGGGTTTGACATAGGCTGTGATGAGTTGGACGTTGTTCTAAGCTATCTAGAGACTCTGGAAAACCGAGTGTGATGGTATACAAAAGTGGAGGGAGAAAATATCTTGCCTGGAATACAATGATTAGTTCTGTGTATTTCTCTACAAAGTGATCTAACAGGAACAATTAGACACAGATAAGACAGAAGAGTAAATAACTAAAAGAAGAAATTACACAAGAGGGATACAAACTACCAAAAAGTATAGAAAAGTGATGATCAAGCCTTTTTAGAAAGGTATGAGAGCAAAAGACTAACTTGAAAGCAAATCGAAGAGTAAGTGTTTTATTGAACACATAATTGACCTATATAACTCACAGCACCGAGATCAATGTAAAAAGATTTGAGCATTTAAAATGATTTTTAAAAATAAGCATTTTTGTAGACTACGATGACATTCGAAATTACATCAGAACAGATAAAGTCATTTTGTATATTTATGTAAGCTTATAACAGTAGAAGTCCTCCAAGTCATAACAGTAAATGACATTTAAAGAAAAAAGAAACCCTTACCTGAACAGAAATGAAATGCAACTGTCTAAATCTTGTGGGGTTTTTTGCTCTTTGTATGATCAGTCAAATATGCTCTGTCTCAAAACGCTGAGCTAGATGGAGCATTGATCTTGTATAACTTGGCAAATCCTGATGGCCTTGCACACATATTTTTTTGTGTGAGCTTTTTTTGAGGAATGGTACCTCCAAGCTATGAATAGACAATGGAAGGGATTATATGTGAGTAATATCCTTTTCTCTCTTGTGTTATTTCATTTCTGAGTTTGGACGGGTTATCTGGGGGTTTGGTTTTTCAAAGGTCAGTGCTTTTAAATGAGTGATTGTTATCTGGTATTTGCATTATACATATGAAAATACGGCATTCAGGAAATCTTGTCTGTCTTCGTGATCAGTAAGATTATCAGATATGCTACATGGACAATTTAATTCTAGTCACCCATAGCAATTCTCCTTGATAGAATAAAGAAATGCCTTCATAAGTAGCACCCTTTTTGTGAGCATCCTTTTCTCATAACAAAAAGAATATCTTAGGATTGAAATTGTAACTTCTACATGGCAGTTTCCACTGAAGAAGGCAAATCAACATGCATTTTATTATCCATTATTTATGTAGAACTAGCATGTGCTAGGCACTTTATGAAGGGATTATAGGAGGGAATTTCCCTGAAGAGGTTACAGTACAAAGAAGCTACAAACAGGTGCAAGTGCAGAGACGGGAGGCAATAGAGCATAAGTGGCTGAAAGCAGACATGGAGTATCTTCTACCTCGGATCTGTAATTTCCTGTCTCTTAATGTATGGCTGTTGGATTTTTTTTTAATGACTTTTGTACAGTGATAACTAAGATTATATGCATTGTTAGAAAAAGTCACATAAAAGCAATTTCATACTGGGGAAAAATACGGATCATTTTCTTTCCCACTTGCCATAGCCTCATAAATTGTGACTGGTTTAGCTCAAGTTTTTCAATATAATGATTCCCAAGCAGTGACTGTATCCTGAGTAGCAAGCAAACACTGATCACCCATCCATTGCTTTTGGAAGATGTCATCCTCTTACTGCTGCTGGTTGAGTGGAATTGTATATTCTAACCTCAGTCTGAAACTGCTCTTTAGTATTACAGTTCCTGTAATTGTTAGCAGCTGAGGAGCAGATACACAAATCCCCTCAGCTGTACCTTAAAGGATGTGACAACCTCACCAGAATGGCAGAGCAGACCTTAGAAGGTAGCATCTGCTTCAGGCACCTCAACTAATTTGTGAATTGGGGAAAGAACTTTCCTGTAGTAAAGTCTTTCTCATTCTACACTTTACTTTGAGTCTGGGTGCGTGCTGTGTAGCACCTGGAAGGATAATGTCTGTCCTTCAGAAGGAATTATGAAAGAAGTATTGGAGAGGTAACAGAACCCTTCCTCACCAAGAAATGAGATGATTGCTGCCTGGGTCAGCACAGAGACTGGAATTAAATCACCATCAACCTGCTCTGTGCATGATGAACTGACAAATGTGTCAGAGATTTGGGGGTTTTTTGTGTGCAAGATACAGATGTTTGGGATTCAAATTAACGAAAGCTTGGATTAATTGTACAGTGCAAACATATAGTAGTTTAGGAACCTGGATCTTGCAAGGGGCTTTCTATGTTTGCAAGCTCAATTTCTACTTGTAATGTATAGCCTCATGATATTGCACCATCCATAAAGTTACCAAGCTTCACTAGGCTCCATTTTAAACATAACTGGGTTCTTTCCCCAGTGCTAAAAGTGGATGGCTGCTCCAAAAATATTCTCTAAAGATTAAAAACCTTTTTCTAATTTCTAGACTAAATTTATTCATGTTACATCAAAGCTATTTGTTTGTGTGGCAATATTATTCTTCATCTAAAGCATTTCTTTTCCCTTGGTAGTACTTGTATGCTGATGCATTAAGAGGGAGATACTATATCACATTTCAGCCTCCATTGAGCAGTGCTGAGGAAGCCAACCACTTTTATCTTCCTCTCATAAAATAGTCTCCATTCCCCTGATGGTTTCAGAAATGTTTCTCTGCTCTTCTTCTAGTGTGAATTCATTTTTTTAAGTGTGGATATACAGAATGAGGTCATTAGTCCAGATGAGGTCCAATCTGCGTCTTGCTCAAGTAACACACCTCTAATTCTGCTTTACTGGAGGCACCTTGATGTGATGGAACGTTGCAATTGCCTTTTTTGTGTTTGTGTCATGTCGTTCAGTTCTGGATGGCCTATGATCTACTCAAAACACACATCTTTCTTCTCTTCCAAACTTTGAGTTGATTGTCTGTCACAAAATGCTTTCAGAAAAACTAAGCGGCTGGGGCTGGTCATCATATGGGTGTGAGATAGGGAAAGATAGAAAACAGAGTAGAAGAAAATGGGTAGTTCTTGAAGTAGGGGAATATCACAAGGGTTGTTCCTTGGAGGCCCCTGTTGGAGCTTGTGCTGTTCAACATACTCATAAATGACCTGGAAGAGGGAGGTAACAAAGTTTAGCAAAGACACAAAATTATTTAAGGCAGTAAGGATGATGGAAGAGCCACAGGGCAGCTGCACAATAAAATGGCATGTTGAAATGAGTATGGATAAAATGTTAAGTCATGCTCACTGCAAAACCAGTCATAGCTTTACATATGAAGTGATGGGATCTGCATTGGTGGCTCCCTGGATACCTCTGAGGGGCAAGATCCTGGGGTTTTGATAGACAGGGCCAAGAAAGTGTCAGCTCAGTGGTAGTCAGAAATGCCAGTCAAATGTCCAGCTTTTTTAGGAATGAAGTAGTACACAAGGTGAGAAACCTTCTCTGCAGCTTCATAAATCTGATTCAGCTGTGTCTGGTGTGCTCTGTGCAGTTACGGTTCTGTTATCTCAGAGCAGATAAAGCAAACAGAAGGTGAGCAGGAAAAAAAGCCATTAATTAATACCATTTTCTGGAGTTCAAAAGACTGAGCTTCGGTAAATTATTCATAGTGTCATTAAAATTCAAATACAACTGAAGTTTCCTATCGGGTTAGCTAACAGAGAAACTACACCTCATGTGTTTCTTCTCTAAGACATTGTATGTTGTAATGATAAGACATTTTGCCTGCCTTTCATTGTCTGGAGGTGTCTCTATGCATCTTAAATAAAAGGAACATTTCCTTTTCTTACTCTGCTGGAAAACTTAAAAGAGCAATGCTTTTACTGTTAAATTCATTATGGCAGAGGGGAAATCTCTGGTGTTCGTATAAAACCTGAAGGGGCTGGTAGAGCAGCCAGTTTCACAGAGGAGCAGGCAGGGGGTTCCCAGGAACCCTCAGGAAATGTCTGCCCAGTCCAGTGCTGCACTGGGCAGGCTGGGCAAGTGCAGAGTGAGCCCAGTTCAGAGATCAGAAGCAGCATAACCCTGTATGCACTGGGCTCTGCCTGGGCTCCTCAAGATAGCTAGCTGCAGCAGCTCTGGAAAATGCCTTGTTGTACAACACTAATGTAACCTGAATGAGCTGGCAGATTTGGGGCTGCAGAATTACTACGGCCTGTCTGCACTTGCTTGGTTTGATATCACTGTAGATTGCCCAAACTAAATATCAAGAGATTTCCTCTTCCTTGCGGCAGTGAAAACAAAATGCTCATTTTTTGGTTGGCAAACAGAAGAAAGCATTCCTGGTTTATGCTGGATTTACTGTTCTGTGCCTATGATTTACTTTTGGAACCAGGCTGTCTGGCAGAGTGTGCTTTGACAACATAGCTGCTTGCGCTGGGTACAAGTGTAATTGCACACATTTGTGGAATTGAGATTGCTGGCCATGATCAGCCTGTACACCAGTGGATACGTTCCTGCACTCTGCACATCATTATTGGTAACTTCTAGTGTTATCTGACTAGGCAAAAATCCAGCCACAGGGGTTAGATTCCAGGACTTTTGCTGTGAAAATGTTTGTTCCGCTTTTAGATATCCTCTGATGGATTATCATCTAAACACCTTACGGAAGCATGGAAGTATATAGCATGGAATGCTGATTATAATTACAATACTTCTATGTAATTTAAATGATTTTCAGAAAAGGTCTTGGAGTGTGTTACTACGAAGTAGATGTAGGAGTGTTTTTCTGAAGTATGGATTATTGCACTTGACAAGGTAGTTAAAGGAAGTTACATCACTTTTTAAATCTAAACAAATAGTGCAGCAGGTAAACCCAGCATAAAACACAGATTTCCAGGCATAGGTTCCCACTCCTGACTAGGCATTACTTCCTTCTCCAAAATAATCATTTATACAATTACAGTCACAGTTTTGAAATATAAAATATTTTGTAAAAAATTTTTACTTGCTTATTGCTAGTACTTAGGCTTTGTTTGCCTGCTTAAAACAGACCTTTGAACAGTATTTGTCAAGAATAGCAGAATTCAGAATTAGCAATAGTGAAGCATTTAATTTTTTTTTCTTCATACAACATAGCCAATATCAAATTGGTACATGAGTTCTCAGCTTTAGCTCAACCTATGCCTCCTCTGCTTTATTCCAGGTTATGGACACACAGTGCCTTTATCTGATGGAGGAAAGGCCTTCTGCATCATCTACTCAGTCATCGGGATCCCATTTACACTGCTTTTCCTGACAGCAGTGGTACAGCGCATCATTGTATATGTCACCAGGCGACCTGTGCTGTATTTTCACATCCGCTGGGGCTTCTCCAAGCAGGTTGTTGCAATCATCCATGCTATAGTCCTTGGGTTCATCACTGTCTCATGCTTCTTCTTAATCCCAGCAGCAATATTCTCTGTTCTGGAAGATGACTGGAATTTTTTGGAATCTTTTTACTTTTGTTTCATTTCGCTGAGCACCATTGGCCTCGGAGACTATGTGCCAGGAGAAGGCTACAATCAAAAGTTCAGAGAGCTGTATAAAATTGGGATTACATGTAAGTGTCAAACTAACCAGCTAAATAAAAGACATTTTATAAAAAACAAAAACAAACAAACAAAAACCACGCCAAAAAACCCAAAAAACCCCCAGACTTTCCCTCTCCATTTTGTGGATGGTGATTGTTCTGTGAGCTGTCAGCTAGCAAACTGAGCATTGTAGGTAGCTGTGCAAAGAGGAAACCTTTAAATAAAGTCAGTTTTCTTACTTAAGAAAGAAAAAGCTAAAACCAAAATTCCATTGTGCTAGTACATAGCTATTTACTCTCATCAATAGTAGAAAAAAATGCTCACATTACTGTTCTGGAAATGGTTATGAGCATCTTGGGCTAAGATTTCAGTGCATCAAAGAGCCAGGAGGATGGTCCTTGTAACCTAAGGTCATCTCATAAGGGGAGATGACTGCTGGACAGAGGCGAATCAAGGAGCAATGCGAAATGAGACAGAACAGTGCAGTTTGACTTCATCGTTGTAACAGATGGTAGCTGAAGTTGGCAGTGGTACATACCGGCTGTCAAAGAGACAAGGAGACTGAGATGATAGCAAAGCAAGACCATGAATGTTTAAATTTAATTGTTTCATTGTATTTGACACAGAAGAGGTGCTCAGTGATTTGATCAAAGTAGAGCTAAGAAAATTATCTTTGTGTTGGCATTCTGAATGAATGTATGCTGAGGGCAATATTCTCCAGTGACAGTGTTTTGAAGCATCCTAGTTTCTGATATGGCTTTAGTCTGTGCAGTCCTAGGTCATCAGACACACCAGTTAAACGATCTAAATGGCCAAAACAAACCTTTCCTGTCAGGTCCATTTTTTAGGCTGTTATGTGTTTATCTGTACTCCTGTGCATGATCCAGCAATCTTAATGTAGGCAAAGGGTCCACTAACTTGCTTTTGTTTTTTACCTGAAGAAAGATTGGGCCTTAAATTTTCATTCCTTGAAGCAGGGCCTTGAACTAGCCGGCAGAATGCTTTACTATATTCTCCTGCCAGGCCGGTTGTCATTGCAGACTTTACCCCTCTACCTATCGTGTTTATCTTACTAGCAGTAGCTTTTAATTATTATTCTGCTGGTCTGCAGAGCTGATTTGGGGATGCTAGATGGTGAAGTGAATGGAGAAAGTGATGCATAGTAAAGGCCTTGTAAAAATTCTAGCCGTTCTGAAAACTCAAAATCAGAAGAAAACGTTATGGCTCAGATTATCCTTTTTCAAACTTTAGAACACTTAGGAAATTGCTGAAAATACTAAAAGGAAAAAGTAGCTTTTAGGCAAAATTATGACTTTAGAATGTTCTAATTTCAACAGTTTTTAAGGTCATAACTTTTAAAATATTCTTTTTTTCCTTCATGTGAACAATTCAAGGAACCAAACAGGATGTATAAAATGTTTTCTCTTGCTGAACCTAAATTTTCTTCAAGAAAAGTTTTGGAGTTCTACATCAGAAAATGCATGAGTGCTACAGGCTTTTCAAGGATTTCTAGGAGAACACAAGTCATTTTCTAAATCAAGTGGTGATCAGCTGACTGAGTTTGAGATGATTACAAAATTTGCAGTGCAGATTTATAGATGCCTTTTAGTTGGCATAGCTTTGTCATTTCTTCCTTGTGTTAATGCATAGCTCCCATTTGATGTCATGAGGTGAAGCTTAAAAACAATTCATAAATTTTAGCTGTAGTGCTGATTTAGATCAGTACACGATATTGCAATATTGATTTAATGGTGCTCCTGGAAGGAGGAGGAGTGTGTTACTGCCAGTGAATGATCTGTAACTACAGGTGAAATATTTATGCCTTTAGGTAACAGAACAGTGACCATATGTAGATGATGATAATTAATCTGTGTTGATCTTTCAGCACATTTAATGTTCAGCCTTTGGATAAGCGTGTTGTACTAATAATTATACACTTAGCTTCTGCTTGATTTACTCGTTGAAATGACAAAATATTCAAGTAGTCACGTTCTTCATTAAATTGTAATGATCAGTAGCAGGGATCTGATGAAACATTGAGATTAAGAAATGCTCACTTTTAACACCTTCCCTCATTCTAGATGCATATGTTTGGAGAGGGGGAATTAAAAAAAAAAGAGCACAGTGGGCTGTTAACCGTGCAAAACTCCCTTGCCAAAAGTCTCAGTCTATCAGAGCTGACTATTACCTTTAAAAAAGTCAGCACACCACCAAAGTCATCAGTAATATCATTTAAGTAACGTTTCCAAGTTTGGATAGTTTATGTATGGTAGTAAAGCATTGTAAATTATCTTCAGGGTGTCATCAGACAACTTTGTCAGGTTTTTAAAATACCAGCAGTAATTTTACAGTAATTTTTTATTTTTATTTTGTTGGTTTTGTACATATTTCTAGCTGCTTTGTTTTCCACTCATTGCAGGGTGTCAGATATCTTGTCATAATTTTAAAGGAAAATAATTCAAAAGTTTTCATGAAATCTAAGTGATGTATCCTGCTGAAGTGGTACAAACAACAAATAACCATAATTAGCAGCCATATTTTTACTCTATTTGTAACATGTAGGAATATTAAAGGGGAAAAAAAAATCTTTTGAAGAGCACTTGATCATGAAGGTTGTAAGTAAGTGGGGTAGCAGGGATACGGTAAATTTAGTATTCTGTTTCATTTAAGACCTTTACATATTTTTCTCTTGTACATTTGTAACAATTAAAGCCACTTGCATTACTTTTTCTGATTAGGTAGGGTCTTGTTGATTGTAGAATGTAAAAGGAAAAAAAGGATTTGACAGTCCAAAGTGGGTTACAGAGCTCTGAAACTGTGTCATAAAGAAAATAAACATAGAGTTCAGAGGTGTTGGGTGGGAAAAGCTACAGGGTTAAAATTGTTCCAACCCCATTTAATTTGCTAATAATTAAAACACTTTGGTTTTGGTGTTTTGTTTTGGTTTTTTGTACCCAGGTTATCTGTTGCTGGGCCTTATCGCAATGTTGGTGGTTCTCGAGACTTTCTGTGAACTCCATGAGCTCAAAAAGTTTAGGAAGTTGTTTTATGTGAAGAAGGACAAGGAAGAGGACCAAGTGCATATAATGGAACATGACCAGCTCTCCTTCTCTTCCATCTCAGACCAAGCAGCCTCCATGAAGGACGATCAGAAGGCAAACGAGCCTTTTGTGACTTCCCAGTCCCCAACTTCTAATGACAGCTCTCTAAACAATTAATACAGGTGTATCCATACCATTGTTTTGGTGCATTTATGCTACTTACCATAAGAAGTAGAAGCCCCCCCCCCCCCCCTCCAAAAAAAAAAAAATATAAAAGCTGGAAGACTGTGCTACTTTGACAAGGATTCATGGCTTCTGATGTAGAAAAGACTTCTGGGAAAAATGTGGGAGCCACCCTGGGAATAGGGAAAAACAATGTAGGACGTGGCTGGGAACATTAAGCCCTTTTGCTCGTGGGATAAGAAGTTAGGTGTACCACTTTCAGAGGTGCCAGAGGGAAAGGCTTGCACGAGCAGCTTCATCCAACATATTTAGGTAGGCCTTCACTGACATCCAACTCATTTAGTTGCACATCTCATCTTACAACTGGGTGACACAGCAAATTTTGGGATGTGCACTTGTGATTATCAGAAGTGTAGTCACATATTTAATCCAAACACACCAAATATCTTAATCTGGAAAACATTTCCAGAGCAATATCTATAGGTATGCTGGAGGAGAGAGTATCTAAATCATCCCTCTATAACCCAGTAACTTGCAGGTGCAAATAATGATTCTAGGAATGAAAAAACAAGGCTCCAGTCCCTCCTTTGCCCATGCCATTTACATTCACATTTCCTATTTCCTTAAAAGGTCCCCTAACAATAAGAAAAACGTTGTCCTGAAGAGAGTGTGCCTTGAGTCTTCCATGCTGTTTGTATGAAATACTTTTGTAAACTCAAGAGAGAGCAAGACCAATTCAAAGTGCTGAGTGAGATGGGATTGTAGGAAAGGGAGACAGCTGCATTTCAGTCCTCTGCCCTCTGAAATGGGCAGCAGGGTTTTTTAGCTATATGGAATGGAAGGAAAGAGAGTCAGCATATGGCATGATTGGCATAGTCACGTGCTTATGGCATTCTCTTAGTAGATGGTTAAAGTCTGTTCAGTAGAAGGACTCGGTGCTGTTCCTTCCACAGTCCAACCCAATGTATGCTCTCTGCTGAGCAGGTATGTGAGCGGAGGAATGGAAATAGTGTCACATTTGACCATAGCCCCTTTTTCTTCTTTCGCTTTTCTAACTAGTACTCAGAGCACTTTGGAGGAGAAGGGAATGTTTCAGGGCAAAACAATTTTTCAGTTTTTCATATGGCAAGAAAAAAGGAAAAATGTCACATTTGGTTCAGATGGAACCGAAATTTTTTCCCCTTGGGAAAAGTCACTACAAAGTCAAGATCTTGCTCAACTTCTGAAGCTGGAACCTCTTTGGCTGTAACAGGAGAGGTGTTTTAGTCCAGCTACCAGTCACTGTGCTGAATGCAGGGACCTTAGAGTGAATTTCAGTGAGCAGGAGATGAGACTCAAGTGGTTGTAGTACTCTCTCTTCTGGCCTTAAGAATTACGATATGGGAATCATGATAATGCTTTGCAATGAATAAAAGATCTGGAGCACAAATAGCCATATTAGGACAGCCTCCCGCATAGGACTAGTGTAGAGGAGAGCCTTTTCCCTGCAGTGCAAGCATGCCAGATTGCCTGTAATTTGGCTTTTAGTGTATAGAGCTGAATAATATTTTACTGTAAAAGAAAAAAAGATGCAGTGTGTCTAGATTTAGCGCACGTGGGAAAAATACTTGAAAGTAAATAACCCAAAATATAATGTGTTTGAGCTTAATTATAGCTAGCATCAAACAGATTTTATATCTTTACTGGAAAAACTTACTTTAGGGTTAAATCAGCTGAAAATCTTCAATTAAAATTTACATTTATAGAAAACCAGAGCTAAAGGTTTTGGTTGTTTTGGGTTTTATAGATTAGGTGAGAGCATACTGTGTTTGCATGTTCCCAGGAAAGTGGCTATTTTTATACTGCTTAAGTTAACACAGTTCTATTTATAATGAATGTTAACCAATATATATGTACATATATACATAAATATATTTATATACTGTACATATACCATAAATCACCAGAGTTTAACAGATTTAAGAATGGCATTTTGGATATTTTTTTTCCCCTAGGCTTCTCTTTATACAGTCGGTAATTGAAAACTATGGCATTAAAATGACACTGACATAAAACAAAGAGTACTGTACTACAAGAAACATTTATACTGGGTTTTTTCGGTGGAATTTTATTGATTGTTTTCAGTACCTTAAAATTCAAGATTTCTTTTAATTTCAGTGTAACATTAAGCTCTAAAGGACATGCACAGATGCTAAATGATTATACAAAGTTAACTTTGCAGCGTGTGCACAATTGCAAAATGTAGACACGTGAAATGAAAGCACAGAATTCAAAGCAGAAGCGATAAACTAAGCAGTATGCTGTGATGTGGGTGAGTATTTGTTATTTTAAACTTAAATAAAAAGTCTGGCTTTTGCCTGCCTGCACTATGAAGTGGGGAGTATTTTCTTTAGCAATGTGTGTGCATGCATATACTGTGCAAAACTCTTGTCTGCACTTGTCAAGATCATACGTCCTTTAATTAGCCTTCCTCAACTCTAGAAGGGACCATTAATGCCAGAGTGTGTTACCTAACCTTGGTATTAATTCTAGCTTAGTATTGTGTTGATTATTCCTATAGAAAAAAAGCATTCCAAAATCAGGTGCTGACTGATTATAGCAAGTAACAAAGAGTGGCAGAACATTTATCTTGTCTTGATAATCTAACTACTTCAATATTTGAGGAACTCCAAAAAAACTGTCATGGCAGATTATCAGTACCACTGATGAACATAATGGCTTTCATTTCCTACAGCTTTTATGTCTTCATGTGAAGCCAGCGCACAAGTAAGAATAGTTAAAACTGGAATCCAAATTGGAAGGAGAAAGATTATTGTGCAAGACCGTTAGTATAAAGTGCCTGTCTTTCCTAGAGGCAAACTGTGAAGTGGGTACATGTAAACCCAGATGGAGAGCATGGGTCATAAAAAAATGGTGCTGAAACAAAAGTTACAAGAGGGAGTTAGAAATGGGAGAAAATTACTTGTACACAGAAGAGAATTGCTTGGGTCCTGTCCTCACTCTCCTGTCTTCAATTGATCTGGGCATATATCCCATTAATAGCTTTATTCCCATGCTACAGCTGACATTTGCCATCTTCTCTTTGTCTTTCAGTCATTAAATATAAATGTGGTTTACTATTATTTCAAGGGAAAGAACTGGCAGGCCATTCAGTTGTGTTGGGGGAGAGAAAATGGAAGAACCCACTAGAGTTTTGATCTTGGAGCTGAATGACAGCCACATTTGTCCCTTTGAGAGCATCTCCCCTTCCCTAAGAACTTGTTCCTAAGGTTTACCAGTGGCACCTGGTGTGGGTGAACGTAAGAGTTGCTGAAGGTTGAAATGACTAATTTTCAAAGTAGGTAACTTCCGAGACTTGAGTGGTTTGCAGCTTTAATGCCAGCACTACAAAAGCTGTTTTGGGTGTTTATGTCAGAGTAATTGCATAAGAGCAGCAGTTCTGGATTATATCAAATGTGTCTAGTCCAGTATTTTGTTTCTGGCAATGGCCAAGAGCAGACATGTGAGCTTATGTAAGGAGAGGACTAGCATGTAGTCAACAGTTCTGCAGAATATTCTTCTAGCTCCCAACACTGTACAGCTCTGTATCTATGATAGTGTCTAGGAGCTATAGAAAGTCAGTGTAGGTATGACGTGTAGAAGATGTGCTACTCTGATGCACCTGCTCTTTGTTTTGGTTGGTAAGAGACTGTCCCACACAGGATCAAATGAAGATTACCTATTTCCCACAAAGCAGTTTTAAGTGCTTTGCAGTGACCAGGTGGGGTAGCACTAACACGGCATGAGATGATCTCTTGAAAAAGGGAAGAAAGGCAGGGGAAGGCTTTTTACATGCTGTTACTTGGACACTGCTGTCCTCTGGGCAGGTAGAAATGTACACAGAACCTATTTGTCAGTGCTAGATCTTGCAACTCCACCCTACCATTTGCTTTCTAACTAGTAGTCAGAAAAGTACTGAGATGAGCCATGAGTTGCTAAAAACATCACTGCCCTAATGTTACTACATTATTATTCATTTTCTAGATTCTGCTTTGTACTGAAGCAAAATAAACTGGAAGCAGTGTTCTACGTATGCACTGGTACAAAAGAATGGGGTTTCTCTTCTCTGCACTGGTAATTGTCATTATTGTAATGTGTATCAAGAAGCTCCCAGAGAGCCAAAAAAAGTGTATGTCTTCATGTTGCTTGTTTCAAACAGAAATGGTAACTTTTCAAACCATGGTGACTAGCTCTGCAAATTCACATGCTCACTAATGCATATTTAGGCACTTGATGTGTGTCATTTTTAATGCCTACAGAGTTAGTCTCATCACTTCCTAAGTTACCATTCTACTTGCTTTTTATCATGGATTTCTCATCCCAATTATCTTCAAAGGCCATCATGTTGCCACTGATTATGAGTGCTGGGATGCAGTTATTTTGCTGGTGTTGATGCACGTTTGTCAAAGCTGTTGCCTCAGCTGACAATGAGACTACCTCATGTGGGGCAGTTGAGGCCAAATGATAGATTTAGGTAATGAGGAGGGGCAGTGTGCCTGGGAGCAGGTGCACGGGCTGACAGCCAGCGTCAGGACAAAATCATCCTGACAGACTGCTAAGTGACCACAGTTTTCACCAGGCTTCATTGCCGGTCGCTAGGAGTAAGAGGAAAATGCTTCCAGAGGAAGGAAGGAGGAAGGACATTGCCAAAAGTAATCTGAAACAAAGTTCAACAGAATTAGCTTTTTCACGATTTGTCTATAGTCTGCAGCTCTCTGTTACTTCAGTTGCACTGTATATATTACGAATCAGGAAAATGGTTTGGCATTTTCCTAGTGTAGACGGTCCCTGTGCTCCCTGAATAACGTAACAAGTTATGCTTGTTACCATGACAAATTTCTGCTGTTAAATTCACTGAGTGTTCAGACCCATGAGCAGGAGTGTAAGTCAATGTCGCTGCTGAAACTTTCCAGGGGCAAATGTGGCTCAGGGCACTGCCTGGCCCTGGGGCTGCCTCCCTTTTCAGAGTCCAGGGTGTCTAGAAAGAGAAAAGGGAACCTTCTACCTTCAAAAGTGAGAAACCCACTCTCCTGGGAGGCTCAAAGCTCCCCAAACTCGTTTTATGCTAATCCCAGAGGTCTTGTAGTCTTGAGCATATAGCATATATGTGCAAGTATCTGGAGTAGCACACAGAATTGCGACTCAGTTTCTCTATGCCTAATCTTTTGAGACTGTTCAACCCACTCGGCCTTCTGAATTTATCTTCCCTGTTTAAGAATGTGACTTGCAACAGCCGCTGACCATCCCTAAGTGCTCACCAGTGTCTAGCTGGGCCACCTCAGCAAGCGGTGAGGTGAGATTAAGAGACCAGAAGGGACTCGTATCGTCTGCCCTAAGGAGGAGTGGTGATGGGAAAAGGTGAGGGGTAGTCACTGGGAAAGCCCCATCCTTGCCCATGAGTATATGTTAACTTTAGCTGCAGCCACCAGTAAATGTACTGGTCTATTTCTAAAACTAGTTCCAATGTCTTGCATGTAAAGACTCTATGATTCACCCGGCTACACTCTGTACGTCAGCCAAAGTTCGTGCTGCTAGTAACGTACGGACTATAAAAACTAATAGCTCATCTAGAAGAATTAAAATTATTTTATTTTTCTTTTTAAGTACGTTGTCGCTGTGCTTCTGGGCATTACTTAGACTTTGATTTTATTCTGACCTGCAATGCCAAGTTATCCTACAACTGCAAAGCTTCTGTCTCAGCCACGCATGGGCAAAAATCAGCATGCTTGTATAAACAGAAGACAGCAAACTGTAGTATCGGTTTAAGCAGGAATTAGCAAATCCTAATTCTGCATTCTGGGGCTCGTTTCCTGCATATGGGCAAAGATCTGTTAAATTTGGTTAGTGATTAGCAGCTGTGATTTGATGCATGCTTTCTGAACAGAGATGCAAAAAATATTGATGTCCAGTAATAAAGTACAATTACCACCTTTGGGATTAAGTCTCCCAAATGTTTAGCTGGCTGCTTTTGGAGATTAATCCTATTTGCAGGAGGTAATAAGGCCTTGTTTGAAATTTAGTATGCAAAAATTAAAATCCATAATCCATTTAACTCAAATTCCTACTGCTTGTTCAGAGAAAAGAAACAATCAATACAGAACAAATGACCCTATTTCATACCCTACCTCCCAGGGAGCATGACCTGGTACTGCTGACCCATGCTCAGAGAAAATCCCCTGGCTTTCCAGGGCCGTGCAGAACATGGAGGCAGGCAGTCTTTGCCCCAGGAAGGCTTGCAAGCAACATCCCCGGCCCCCAAAAAGATGGGGCTTCCCGGGGAAGTGGTGAGGGGAGAACAGCCTCCATGGGATACAAGAGGAGAGACCACAGCTGCTCTGAGGCCGAAGGTAAATAGCAAAGACTGCCAATAAAGGAGGGGACATGGTGGGAATTGGAGGGGACGGGGGCGGACAGCCTGCCCCAGCCCCTGGGGAAGGACCTGCACCTGTTGCAACGTGAAGAAAGGAGGGAAATAATTTGATATCAAGATTATCAAATTTTGGGGCGTGAGAGTGTTGCTTTTTGAAGTTACTTAACTTTTAACCTTCCATGCTGAGTTGAAGGGGGTAGGGGGGGTGGGTGTGGGGGGGTGGGGGGCTTTGAAGTGTACTGCAAAGAAACAGAAGTAGGAACTAATGATGTAAAATTTAGTTGTTGAGAGAAAAGATGCATTTCTGTGTTTTAAAGGCAGAAACGACCCTTGTGATGCTCGTCCCTGTCCTCTTACAGGACCCAAGACACATCGGCAGTAGCTGTGTTAGAACAGATGGGATTTCCAAGTCTGACAGAGACTCTGTCCCAGAACTCATCCCCTGTCCCAGATGCCAATTACCTTCTCTGTTAAAAGTTTCCTGTTTCCTTTGGCTGCACGATTTTTAATGAATTGTTTCAAAAGCAGCATTTCTGTGGGGCTTTGTTATGTTTTTGTCTGCTAAGTGACAGACCACATTAGCTGTCAGCTTGCTCTGAGAAGATGAGCATCCCTCAATGTCCTTTTTAATAGGTGAGGCAGGCTGAGCTCCTCTGGGTGCTGAACACAAGCATCTTGTCAAAAGCTCAGCTCATTCCTGGGTCAGTTTTTTAACATCCATTTTTCAGTGCAGCGCTGAAACCAGGGTGCCACGCTCCCGCCAGCACCCAGGGTGGTACCTCTGCAGAGGGGCTGGGCTGTGGCCATGGAGCAGAAAGGGGAGATGGCATTAGCCACCGTGCCACCACCACCGTGCTTTCCATCTCCCTGGGGACCTCCAGGCTTCCCTTCATCCCTCTCCTCACCCAGCCCTGTGGGGTACACCTGGTGCCACAGCTGGGGCTGCGGCCCAGGAGGTACTCATCCCTACCCCTGCTAACCCTGGGGAGATGGGTTGTGTCAGGGGAGAGGCTGTGGCAGCACCAAGTCCTCTCTGCCCCAGATGGTCCAAAGTGTCTTAAACAGAGACATTGATTTTAAACACAATCTGCTGTGCCCTACGAGAACCAGGAGCTCTATAACCCCCTTCCAGCCCACCTGCCCAGCCTGCTGGCCAGAAGCTGTTTGCATCTTCTCTTGACCCTCGGGATGCGAGAGGTTGTCAGAGCTCAAGAGAAACACAGGTTGACCTGCCAGAAGGGACAATTACTCATTTACTTCAGGCAGTCTCAGAGCACTCACTTTAAGCTATAGGGATAACTCAGCAATCCTCCTGTCCTCCTGGCTGCACCTCAGGTATCAACAAGGTGCTGAGCACAAATGCGCCGTTGGCTGGGAGTGAAGCACCTTGCTGGGAGGGCATTGCAGAGAGGGGAGATGTATTTTTATTAACTTCAGAATACAGCTGGAAAAAAAATAAGTGTCTCCTGCATTTGCTGGAGCTACTCTGGGGCTGTACCGTGTCCCTGTGATGTGCACTGGGGACACTCGTGCTGCAACCCCCTTAGTGAGGTCTGGCTTATATTAAAATGCACCTGAGGCTGGAATTTCCTTTTACAGATGAGGCAAGAGACCTAACTCCAGGATACCAAGGTGGTTAAGGCAATGTCCCGAGTCAGGCACTGAGAACCCACATATAAACAATCCAAAAACCTGTGAGTATCTGCCAAATTACTGATAATCTTGATGGTACAAGTGTTGCTATCTCATCTTTTCACAAAGGAGGCTTATAAGGTTTATGGTTGTTTTTTCTTTGCATGTTATGCATTTCTGGTGGTGCATCTCACCCCTTCACCTGGGCTGCTCTATGATCTTGGGGATCCCCGTTAGGCCTTGGCCTCTGTGTAACGAGTCGGGTGGTTAAACGCCCCTTGACTGCACCAGCAGCTCTTGCATGGCAGAGGTGGAGCTCGGCACTGACTGTACCAGAAACATTCCTTATCAGAACCACACCACCTCCTGACAGCCTTGGAGCATTCCTTGTCTGGAACCATGACATCCCTTAGCAAGCCTAGGAACACTATTGGAATGCAAGTAGTATGATACCACCGTAGTTTTTTTTAAAAATTCCAGTAATTATCAACTTGGATTGTGGCCAGGGTGGAAATTTACCGCTGGCTAAACCAAATCAACTCTGACCCTACAACAGTGGTCCTAAGTGAGACCCTTTGAGCTCTTCTGGACTGCAGTGGGTGCGATCAGCATCTGTCTCTGAGTGGGATGCTGCTCAGAGCTCGCCAGCTCCCAGGTCTGTGAAACCAGTGGTACCACCTCCGAAAGCTGGTGGGCCTGGGCTGATAGCCCTGCTCCTCGAGGCTTAACCCTTCACCTGCTGAGAAATGCAAAGGCATTTGATGTATTTCACTGAATTGAAGGGGAACTTTTAACAGGTATACTTAGGTACGTTTATATCTACATCTATATATACATCTCTTCCTTTTTGTCTGTGTGCATGTATGTTTGAATTGATTTAGGTATCTCACAATAAGTATAGTATAAGTATTACCATCTCAGATCCGTAATTAAGGTACTGTTGTGATTGTAGTAAATCCTTTTATTCACTTTGTAGAAGTTAAATTAGTCAATGATTAAGTGCTGCTAAAATCCTATGATCAACCTTAAACTGTGAAGAAAACTTAAACATCCTTTAGACATAAACTGTTGTCCAAGTCTGAGACTAAGATTGACTCTAGCTTCAGCTAAGCTATGTTAAGAGTTTAGAAAGCAAAGGGGGTCCACTCTGAACCTCATGACTCAGCCGGAGGGTCTTCCTTATCCTTTTACATATTTAATCGCTGTGTAAATCATTCCAGCTTAATTTTAAATTCTTTGTGTGATTTATCTATGTGATAAGCAATAGAGTGAACATCGCCATCAAACTTTGTGAAGCAGCACTCCCACAAATGCCTATTAAAACTATTTCGCTCATACCTTTGATGGTGATTCTTTAAACAACTTAACCTAAACCACTCATTCATGACAACACTGAAACAAAAACTTACCTCAACATGTCAATAGTTTTTTTGAAAGGTTTTAGTCCTGAATGCCCTCAAATGTGAGTTTGGTGACTAAACAGAATGATGTATTGATCTGTACCCAGACAGGAGGCTGACACTGAATGCTTCAACAAAAATAGATTCACTGGGCAAATAGTCACACAGGACTTTCTTCCCCAGCTGTAAAATGTAAGCCTGGGTGAAACTTTCAGGGATGATAGCTAGAGCAGAGAAGCAGGAATAAATGGAAAGTACACAAACTCCAGTTCAGCGAGACCACAGGAAGGTCAGTTTGCTGCGTCCCAAGAAACAAGAGGATGTGTCTGCACCAAACTGACCAAGCAAGGCAGCTAACAACCATTTGCTATTTTTCTACCTTTTAATCATGGTTACGATTTGCAGTCATCCTGTAATACAGGAGGTACCACCCTTCTTGCATGCAATCCAAGCTTATTTTTAAATGAATTTTGGAGGCATTGCATCAGCAACATTAAGGTGTTCTAATGCCATCACATTGGCAGCTCCATGAGGCATTCCCTGAGGCCACATGGTCAATCTGGCATTTTAATAACCCCTCGCATCTCATGAGGTATGAGATATAAAATCGGTAAAAACCCCATGTGTTGAACAATACGGGGAATTACAGCTCCAATTTCAGCCAGTAGTTCTGCACCTCTCTCAAGAGGAACCAAGTTTATCTTGTTTACTGATTTTATAATCCCTGCTGCTGAGAGATCACGGCTCTATTACTCTCTAGAAATGCAGCCAGATCCTGTCCCCTTCCTATTTCTCTGTTATTTTACCAGAGATGAAAGTATCGACACACGCACTTTGTCCGACTATCAGAAGTGTGTATGAGACCTGGACCTTCTCCCTCAATCCCAAGAGCCCTAATTCAGTTCCTCAATGACAAACTGGTCTCTGAAGGACTGTGAGGAAGCAAGAACAGGCAGTGAGCTGGGATGTGAGTTTCTGTTCCTCTCTTGCCAGATTTAATTTATAATCTTGCCCCCATGCAGCAGCCACAGTACACTCCTGCGGGGGCTTAGCAATTTTAATGTAAATTTGACCTATTTTGCATCCAAACTTTAATGCTGTGCGCAAGCCATAGCATTAAAAGCTCTTCTTTTATATGATACTGTTTAATCTGAAGCCCAGTTAAATGGATTACAGGAAAATATTTGTGACAGCCTGGGAGGTACTGGGTAAATATTTATCATCTAAAGGGACAAACTCAAAACAAATAGGGACTTAAGGTTCATATTGGCTGTAGGTGTGTTTTAAAGCCACAGCAGAGCTGTATATGTTTTTAACAGGCTTAAGTCTTACTCAGTTATCAGTCCTCTGAGAGGTGCTGCTGTCAAATGGCTTAGTCTAAATACATCCAGTGTTTGTTTAATGGCTGGGCAAGGCTGGTTCTGAAGGAGGTTTTAGGCAACAGTACTCCTGCCGAGGAAAAAGACTTCATGCCCATTTACACTGCAGATTAATGGCTGGGAAATATTCCTGAGTAAAAAAATATGCACTTTAAATAAGAGCTCCTTTAGTTATGTTTAAATGGGTTGTTACCTCTTGGGGTATTTATATGCAATGTTTTCTCTTTGTTGTCAATAGGATTTGGTTGTTCTGTTCCAATAAAACAAGAAAGCCTGGATGAGCATTCAGCTTGGGAAGGGTACAGGCTGAAAGCCTTACTTTGCAAATACCTGTGGTTTCTGTAGGTAAATTTCCCCCAAAATCAGAGGGTCTATGCCAAGCCAGGTGTAGTAGCTGTGTGGAAATGTTTGCAGGACTGGACTCAGTCCAGGTCAAAGGAAAAAGTCCATCAGCTGCAAGGACTTCCCAATTGCAGACAGAAATGCTTTGCTTCATCATATTGCTTCCATCAGTTTCATGCTCTGTCAGCTGTCAGACATGAGAGGCTTCCTCCATACCATCTAATGCAACTTAAATTGTCATAGAAAGGAGCAAGCAAAATTGTCTCGGCTGACCTGGACCACTCTGCAGTCAGGAGGGGCACACACTGGTGGGGTGTCTGAAAGTGATCTCTGTGCCACTGAGGCACCCACGCACTTGGACTAACACCTTGCTGCTGCCTGCAACAGCTGTAGTGCCCTAAAGAGTAAAAATGAAAATCAAAATGAACAGCAATGAGCAAGAAAGACAAAATCTGTCCTGGAGCCTGGGGATAACCAGGAAACTGGCCTAGCATGGAACTGAACAGCTAAATCCGGCGTCACAAACACGTGACTGAGTCTCCTTTCAACTGGAACTCTGAATAATACTAAAGGAATTGAAACTCCATATCTCACACCATCATTTCCAAAACTGAGAACCAGCCCTGTGCTCACACAATTTCTTGTGTAACCTAATCTTGTAACAGTCAAGATAACTTCTCCCAGTATCCCTATTCAAAGGCGGCTCCGGCACTTTATTTCTTAAAGTTAAATATCTTCTTCTTTCCAACCGAAATTCTTTCAGGGTCAGTGTACACCTGACTGATCTTGTAGCAGGTTTTATCTGAACAGAAATAATTCCTCTCCCTTCCTGTATTTATTGCTGAAATGTAATCCAACCTTCTCTCAGTCTTCTGTTAGCACAGCTGCACAAGACAGGCTATTTAATCTACCCTTAAGAAATGTAGAAAATAGTCTCTTGTTTCTGAGTAGCCCTTTTCCCATTTGTAGGTTCAAAATCATCATTTTGAAAGGTAGGTGACAAGTGCGCACTGACAGCTCAATGAGGCTGCCGCAGCGCCTTAGCCAGCGCCAGCACCTTCCCTGCCACTGTGGAAAACACCTCACCTGGTACCTCCCGGATCTGCTGCCGCGTACCCCCGGCCATCGGGCGCAGGAGGCTGAGCAGCAGCATTGCATTTTGCAGTTGCACCCAGATCACCCTCCTCCCCAGCATCCCTGGGTAACATCTCAGCATGTGGCGACAGACCTTCTTCTGTGACCCCAGGTGAATTATGCCACACTTTTTTTCCCCATAACATTTCATACTTTTACTAGCCCCAGAGCTACCTAATTCTTCCTGTGAAATAATAGTCATCCATTATAAACACAGGGCTTGTCTTGCACCATAGGCATGAAGGGAAAAGGGCTAATTTACGATCTATGTGCTGGTAACACCCCTCCCAATTAATCTTCTTATACCGTCGTCTTCACCTGAGTCCTTACGCCGTTTATAATTCTTGCAGTACATCCCAGCTTTACAAGCAAATCCTTGTGAGTCACTGTACTAAATTCTTCTGTAGAGATGAGGCCAACCAATCTATGCTATTGACTGGAATAACCTTTTTCGCAGCACTCTCCATCTGTTTGCATTTGTACATAATAACCAGCTATTTCTAGGATCATGTTTTCTAATTCTTTTCAGCAAACAGGATGGTTTTTGTTTTCTGCCTAACTTTACCCCTGCTCGTTGATAACATGTAACAAAGGAGGTGAAAAATACTTCCCATGTGTGCTTGAAAGAAAAAAGAAACGGCCTCATGGATACAGAAACACTGGCTTTAGGTGTCATGAAATACAAGATCTGACAAGGTTTAATCTATTGGGTGTTCGTTCTTGTTATCCTCCCCTTTCTCACAGTAAGAGGTGGCCACGCAGAGCCTGGACATGCTGCTCCCAGGCAAGCGGTGCCTTTGGTTCATATGACAGCTTCCAGCAGGTCCCCAAATCCAAATGCCAGTGCTCAAGAGCTAAATGAGGCCCCCTGCGTAAGAGAAGTGCAGATGAGCGGGTCTCACCTTCCCTTGCCTTTGAGGAGGGATGCTATCCTGGGCCAGGGCTGGCCGGTGGCCGCCTGCCTCACCATCGCTTGGCAGGCAGGATCGCAGATGGTCCGGAAATCAAACCTCCTTCCACGCCAGCCCATCTCCCTGCCATGATCATTAATAATATACTTACACCAGTTTTCTCAGAAAGGTCAAACATATGCTGGCTAATGGCTAACACCGATTCATTTTCCCCCAGTAATTTAAAGTTGCCATTTGCTGGCTTTCCGGGTCTGCCAGCTCACCGCAGAATTCGCTTCCCACAGAAGACGGCTGCAGCTCCCTGTTCATGCCGCTTTAAGCATTTCCTCCTTGGGGTGGGGAGTTGTTTGTTTGTTTGTTTGTTTGTTTGTTTAATCATCTCCTGCTCTGTTGTGCTGAGCTCTTTCTCAGTGCCTTGCACTCCCCCACTCTGTGCCAGTGTCTGCTGTTATTCTTGGCATCTGAATCAATGTTAACTGGTATATAATCAGCCTGTGTTTTACCGACCGACATTTGTTCCACTGTCAGCTTTCATTTCAGCTTCTGCTCTGATGCCAGTTACTGTTCTGCTCTCCAGGGTGGAGCTCTGATTGCTTTGCTGGGTGCTGTACACCACTTTTTAGACGTCTTCTAATTATTTCCATGTCCGTATCAGTGCAGCTTGTTGCCCCGTGTCTCATCCTCGCTTCTTACCAACCTGTGTACTCGGTCCACTTCTACCCTGTATCTGCATGTCTTGGCTCTTACCTACCTGGCTTTTCACCTCTTGTATTTGCAGGTTCATGTGATTGTAATTTTGTACAGAATATTTCTTAATTTTAAGCCTAATATGATAAAATACTAAATAAATGGCTCCCGACAGGCACACTCATACATTATAAGGTATGGGTTTGAGTGTTTTGGTGTAGAGCTGCTTCATTACATTTTGTCTCTGATAATCAAAAAATGCTAAAAACCTATTTCACTCAATCCACACTTTTCCAAATTTGTATTTTACAGATCACTAGAAGCATGTGCCATGCTGAACAAATACAAATGTAGCTACCTAGGCATTTATTGACGTATTGCCCATGCTATGGTGGGACTAGATTGTGTAGATCAGGCTTTGATTTTTGTGAACAAGAGGCCACGATGAAAATAACCTTAAAGAAAAGCTGCTTTCTGAGTGTCACAATGTCTCCTCTCCCGCTCAGAGCTCTGTCAGTCACCTTTTTAGACCACCTGCCTGTTTTCTAAAGTAGTGCCTACACGCCAAAGCGACCTTTGAAAAACACCCCTCAAGCCCTCCTGACATCTCCACGGGGTGCAGCAGCTTCCTCCTCTCCCAGACTGCAACTGCAATGAGCAAGTGGCTGCTGGTGCTGGGTGGCCGTAATGCAGCACCCCATGAAGCCCACCCTGTCACAGATGGGGACAGCAGGCAAAAGCTCTGGAGACCTGGGAATATCCAGATGCCAAGGAGCTAGGAAGGCTTGTATGGACATCTCACAAACACTTTAAACATCTAAAAAAGGTCCTCGGTCCCTTCATGCCACTCACAGGAAGAGTTCTTAAAATTTTATCCTAAATGCCAGTCCTTTTGGTGTTTGTCCCAACATCCCAGACCATATCCAAGCCCTGTGACAGTGACGTACACTGCTGGGTGTACTCATGTACACTGATGGGCACATTCACTCCTTGCACAGAAGGGTGCAACTGTGAAATACAGCCTGGAGATTGCAGACTCCATGCACAAGTGTATTGTGCCTAGACAGATAGCAGTTATTAACAAAAACTGTGTCAGGCAGGGTGGAAAGGGCCATGGTGCTTGGGTTGGCGGAGAGGGGCACAGTGGTCACGATGTCAGACCTGTGGTTAGTGCAGCAGGAGGAGTGGAGCAATGCAGACAAAGCAGCTGGGTTTGTGTATCACCTGGTCTGGTCTCTCGGAGTCCTTCTCCAGTGTCACGTAGCTGATACGTTCCAGGCAAACTGTAGAACGTGGCATTTCATCATCCAGCATACGAGAAAAGTCTGCTGGAAAGAGCTGAGTGGCCAGGAAGGACACTCACACCAGAGAACCAGAATAGGAAAGCTGAATAAAAATTGTTTTGTTAAAGTTTCCCCACTTCAAGAAGCAATGAGCTAAAACACTGATAATCAAAGAAGAAGAATCACAGTTCTTTCCTTTTAATGTCGTGAATGAAGAAGAACTACAAGAGTGAACAGAGGATAAAATATTCTAAAAGAAATGAGATGCGGCAGTTCGTTTTAAAATAATTAAAGACGACAGCCTGGATGCCCAGATAAGGAAAACGAGGACATAAAAGGAATCATGAGTTCAGTAAAAATCTGGCAGTTCTTTTGTGTGGCCAGATGAGTTTTCAAAACTAGACAATATTGTCCTTTTGGCAAATACCAACGGAGAGTAAACAGAGCTGTATATTTTTGCAACACATAAAGTCGATATTACCTTAAAGGAGGAGTTATTATTCCTCAGCAGACCAAATCCTGCCCCCAAATCACACTCATTGCTATCTTTAAGATGTTGTCATTTTCTTTCAGCTAAACACGTTTGCTAACTTTGCTGGGTTAAATGTGAGTGAACAGGCACAGAAAGACCTGCTGAGCTCCTTAAAGAAAGAAGTGTATCCTCTGGGGCTGAGGCAGCTCTCCCTTTAATCGAGGCCAGGCAGCTGGGGTAGGTACCAGCAACCAGTGACTGGGTGGGGAAAGGTCTGTGGTTTGGTTTGAAGGGCAGGAGCTTCTCCCCTGCAGAGGCTGAGGCTGGCTAAAAAGGAATATTGCAAAAATCTAAGCAATGTGCACTGGGAAAACACTTGGTAAAACAAATCCTGGCAGCTTTAGCTATGGAGTGAAGACCTGCAGCAGAGAGTAATGGTGGCTCTTATCAGTGCTGGCGGGTGCAGGAGGTGTTAGCAGCCTTGCAGGCAGCCTGTCTAGGGCAGTGCATCCATGCATGTGCAATGGCTCTGGCCTCGCTCCTGGAGAAAGGTAAGACCCAAGTGCCCATCTTCTGCTCGCTGCACCTTTCCCCAACCCAGGGCCAGAGCTGTGGAGCATCATGGCCTGATCTGGGGGTGCAGGGGCTGGTGGGAGGATGTAACTGTTACTTGGGGTGGGTGCAGCTATAAAGGACTGAGGGTGATGCTGGGGAGCAAGAAGCTGAGACTAGAGAGAAATCAGAGGGCTCTACTGGGAGCAAGTGTAAGCCAGGAGACCAGTTTTCTGTTTAGACTCTCATAAGCGCTGTTTGGAGACCTAGAGAAAAAGGCTGAACTGCCCTGGGACTAGAGGATGAGTTTCCTAACTGAGGGGAAATAGCAAGGCAAGGATAAAACCCTTGTTATGAGAATAGCCAAATATATTCCTTTGATCTAGCTGGGTTTAAACCTCATCCATATGTTTATTAGCCTCCTCTTATCTGAGACATATGCCTTCTTGCAGCTGCATTCCCCTTATCACACAGCAGTGGAAAGGACTAAAAATGCCTAAGAAGTGTGTCACTCTTTCATTTGCTTCATAAAATTTCAGCTGTCACCCATACCACTGTCATTAGTCTATAACTGCCATGAGTCCTCCCTACTTTCCTTGATTGCCCACTACTTTCTTCTCCCAGTCTTTCCTTCGTCCTTGTCCTCCCCCTCCTCTGACTACCTCCTGCCACACCATCCCTTTCTGGGGACCCCTGGGCTCCTGTTTCCTGTCTCCCTGTTCGGTTCACCACATGAATGGCTGCTTTAAAATCCATTGGCACGCAAAAGTGCCTTTGTGGTGAGCCTCTGGCACATTTAGAGACCCAGCTGCTCAGGACCCTGTTGTGATGCCAAGTGAATGCCAAACAGCTGACTGCTGCAGTGTGTCAGACCTTAGGGATGAATACTGATGAAGTTCCAAAAAATGAAGCACCCTTCAGTAAAACCTAGGCTGTCAGAGTCTGAAAGTCTGATATGACCCTACTGTACCTATATAGAAGAGATTTTTTGCATGGGGACATCCCCTCAAGCCTGTGGAGAGGTAGAGGTATATGTTGATGCCCTAAAAGACACCTGTAATGATATGACCTCCATTTGATCTCCTTGTAAGGCCAGTGCTTGGCTCGATTTAGGTCAAGCGAAATATCACATAGCAAATGTGTTTCCTGCATGAAACAGTCCAAATGTACTCCCTGCTTGGTGCCAACCAGTAAAAGTAGGGCACAAGAAACCATAACACATGTGCAAAGCCTGTGAGAAGAAGGTGATCATCTAGGGATGGGGCATAGGAGTGTACAAGAGTAGACATCTCAGCCAGGTTGAGTCAGAACTGGTATGAAAATCTCACCCATGCAGTGGCTTGTGGAGTGTGTGGACATGTGCTGAGGCTCTGCTTGACCCCACAGCCAGGCAGGAGCTACAGCTATGGAGGGGGGCACAGGACCTGGCCACATCAGATAAGCATGAGCTGCGGACAGGACCCTTCTCTTGTATCCTGGAGAAAGTGTATGTCTCTTGGCCCATCACAACGGCCTGGCTGAGGGTGTCCTCTCAAGCGAAAGCACCAAGCCCAGGCTCTGGTGCTGCTTCTGGGGGCCCAACACAGGGCACAATAGAAAAGTCCACTTGGAAGAGGGGTTTGAGCCTTTTTGGAGGTGCCCTGCATGGAAGTAGGATCTGGGGACCTGTAGTTACAGTTACAGGCCTCCACCTGCCTGTAGCCCTTCTCTTTGGTACTGTCCTGGTTTTGGCTGGGATGGAGTCAGTTTTCTTCTCAGTAGCTAGTACAGTGCTGTGTTTCGGCTCTGATGTGAGAACAACGTTGACAACGCACTGATGTGTTTGGTCGCTGCTGAGTGATGTTTATACCAAGTCAAGGACTTTTCAGTTTCTTGGGCCCTGCCAGCGAGAGGGCTGGAGGGGCACGGGAAATGGGGAGGGGACACAGCCCGGATATCTGACCCGAACCAGCCAAAAGGATATTCCATACCATGGGACGTCATGCCAAGTATATAAACCGGGGGGAGTTGGCCAGCGCCTGCAGGTCATTTCTCAGGGACTGGCTGGACACCAGTCAGCGGGAGGTGAGCAGCTGTACTGTGCATCACTTGGTTTCTTTTCTCCCTTTCCCTTTGGATTTTGTCCTTTCCCCCCACCTTTTCATCATAACTGTTATTGTTGCTGTTGTTATTATTATTATTTCATTTTTATTCGGTTTCAATTATGAAATGATTCTTATCTCAACCCTCGAGTTTTACACTCCTTCCCAATTCTCCTCCCCACCCCTCTGGATGAGGGGGGAGTGAGCGAGCGGCTGTGTGGCGCTTGGTTGCCAGCCGTGGTTAAACCACACCAGGTGTGTTTTCCTTAAGGGGGGCTCATGCCCTGCCTACATCTTCTGCGGCCTCAGCTGAGGGCAGCTACAGCTGGAGGGAAGCCGTGGTGTTGGCAAAGCTCTCCTCTCTGCCCACGAGGCCACAATGTCCCGGCTGGCACCTCACACCAAGCACGCCTGGCAGAGGAGGCAGCAGGGTATTTTCTTCTTTTACTATCGTGCCAGATTTCACTGAGGGAGCTGCCTGAGACACACAGAACTGCGGCTTTTGTGCATTTGGTTTGTCAAACCACCCTTCGCGTGACTGGGTTGGGAAAGGATGGCACTGCGTGGCTGCAGCCTGCCAGAGCTTTTGCTTCTGAGTTTATCCTTAGCTGCCTGGCCCCTACAAATGCACCAGTTGGGTTTTTTTTTCCCCCCATCTAACAGATTTTTTTTTTCTCTCCTGAACTTTTTTCGTGGATGAATTAACAGAGTGATCCACTGGCTCAAGTAGAGACCGATGGTTGCCCACACCTCCAGAAGTTCTCTGCGTTGCTGAAGTTTCATTTCTGGTCTGCTAACCAGGGAAAGTATTTGACAGGGAATAATGTGGAGAGGAGCACATGAATGTGGAAAGAGGACAAGAGCACAGACACAAGCCAGACTGACACAAGCCACTGTGTACCACTTTACTGAGGGAAACAACTCCAGAAAGTGCCCAGTTCTGGCAAGTCCCTCAGCCTTCCCTGAGCAGCGTATTAATGAAGGAAAACAAGTGGGACAGGGCAGGTGTTGCTGGAGCACAGGTATCGCCCTCGTGGCTACACTCAGCAAAGGTCTGCTGCAGAGGACAATGCACCAGGAGAGTGTAAACAGGCTTAGACCAGTAGTCTGCAATAACATGAACTACTTCTAAACACTTCTTCTTGCACAAAATGCTTCATTAATATGAAAATGAATAAACAAAATAAAGTTGGGTGTACGTTAGAAAGATTGATTAGGACCACTGATGTTAAAGTGGTGTTCAGTCCACCCTCCAACATCTTCCAGCTGGACATTTGAGGACACCCTCTGGACCCTGCTGACAAGGGAAGCAAGCCAGATGCACACAGTATGGTTACAAACACAGGTTTATTGTCCTGCTGCAGGCTGTGTTGATCAGCTGCGTGGATGTTTGAGAGGTAACCCACAGAGCTCTAACCACAGGAATTGTTTTACCTAGCAATCTCTTTTCACACCTGTTCCTTTGCCAAATAACAGACCTGCCTCTATTTAATCTTTCCCCATGGGCCCCAGCTTTGCTGATTTGGCCGCAGTGACAGCCCATAAACCACCATCTCCCTGTCTCTTGAGGTTTCACCTAAAGGGAGTTCCCAGTGCTCCTGTTTCACTATTTGAAACGCCTGGTAGTTTTTTCTGGTTCCTGTTTGATTAGTGCAGTCCCAGGTGTGGCTGGTCAACTGCTTTCCCCCTTTTATCCTTTGCAATGTTTGGCTCTTTTCCACATTGTTCTTCTATTAGTTCAGCCTTAGGGCTGGCCACCTGCATGCAGACCTTAATAGCCAATACTTCCTTCTAAAGACTGCAGGGTGTAAACACTTGTTATGGCTGTATTCAGGTTTGTTGCTTTCAAAAATGGTGCTTTCCATTTTCTGTTCTACCAAAAAGGAAGGCTGAATGAAAGGAAAGAAGGCAAAGCGATCCTGAATCCTCTGAATTTCACGTGTAGAACGCCAGCCTCTCCCAAGCTGTTCAGCTGGCCCTAACAGAACACCCAGCTTCAAGGTTTCACACATTTGTAAATTTTTTGGCTAAAAAATAGTTATCTTCAAACCCAGATCAGACTTCATAATAAATATCTGCTGTTCATTGGAAGAAGTAAGGCCTTTTCAGGCACTGTTGGCTGCAAGCTTTCACCACATCAGCGGCTGGGCTATTTGCTTTCTGTGCCCTGTGTTTGCTGTGGGACCAGTTATACCTCCCCTTCTCAGCAAGACGGCCAGGGCGCTCGGGCGCTGTTCGCAGCAGAATCAATTGTTTTGATTTTTGACCTTGGAGACAGTAAGACGGAAATCACTCACCCTGGACTTTCTGCCCCAGTCTGTAGCAACTTGAAATGTTGATTTACTTTCTAACGTGTTTGGGCACAAGTGTTGGATGAAGTGTTGGCAGAGCCGGGGTGAGGTCCTGTGGGAGCATCCAGTGGAGCAGGAGCAGGAGCCTTTGAACGCTGAGCATGTGGCTGAGGGAAGCAGGAGAGGAGAAGCAAGTTAAAAGACTTACTCTCTAGACCCTTCACCAGCTTCGTTGCCCTTCTCTGGACACGCTCCAGCACCTCAGTGTTTGTCTTGTAGTGAGGGGCCCAAAACTGAACTCAGTATTCCAGGTGCAGCCTCACCCATACAGAGTATAAGGGGATGATAACTTCACTTGTCCTGCTGGCCACGCTAGTTCTGATTCAAACCAAGATGCTGTTGGCCTTCTTGGCCACCTGGGCACACTGCTGGCTGTGTTCTAGGTGTTCTAGGCTCAAAATTATCCAGATGGGACAGGACGGGCACCAAAGGAAGAAAGTCTAGAGACAGGGATGTCCTGGTTTCAGCTGGGATGGAGTTAATTTTCTTCTTAGTAGTTGGTGCTGTGCTGTGCTTTGGCTGTGATGTGAGAGCAATGTTGATAACGTGCTGATGTTTTTAGTTGTTGCTGGGTGATGTTTATACTAAATC
>JAVJGI010000062.1:82529843-82561743 GCA_035590275.1 Ibycter americanus
ATCCAAATCCTAAATTCTCAAAAGAATGAGTTGTGATAACTGGCATGATTGGAAAGCTGTAGAAGAACATTTAAAGGCAGCTAGAGACAATAGAAAAGATGGAAAAGGAAAAGAAATTATTTGCAAAATGTTAGGCACCTGCCTAGAAACCTTGTCAGGATAGGGAGAATGGCAATAAAAGGGAACAAGACCTAAATGAAGAAATAGAAGGCAGAAAAGCAGCTGAATTATTACTACCTTTGAAGAGTGAGCAGCTGCAAAAACTGTCACAGGGAGAAAAGGAGAAAAAAACAAAAATTGAAGGAAAAGGTTCAAATTATGCTTATGCGGGCTCCTTGTCCCTGTGACATTGTACAAATTAGGAAATTAATTGTATCGCCTGAAGAATGGGATGGAAATATCTGGGGTGATCCCAATGATAGCCAACGAGGGGGTGGGAGTGGGGGGGTGGGCAGATAATTCTTTATCTCCTTCAAACCCCCATGAAGCCAGGCCCATTATAAAACCAGAAGAAACTACTGGACCTCTTGGTGGAGCAGGAGATCATACGTGAAAAGCAACCCCATTCGATCTGATTCAGAAGGCTGATTTGCAAGAGCGCTATGGCCGTACGCCAGGAGAAACTGAAACTGAATATTTATGATGAGTATGTCTAACCGGAGGAGATAGAATCTTTCTAAACAGCAATGAGGCCAATGGATTTTGGGGTCCTGGTGTCTTTCTAAATGCTAGACCTGAACCTCCAAACAACCCCCACTCAAAAACAAGTAGGGTAGCATACTGGGCTGGCCGAATAGATATACTGGGGAGTGGAGAGCCTCTGTTGATACCCATCAGATCTTTGAACGAGCTCTCCACAGCTATTACAAAAGCTACCTATGTACAGGTGATGCATGAGCACAGTCCCCTTGATGTCCCTGTATTGGCAACTGTGGACCATGACATGCTAAAGCCGTTAGTTAAGGGGGCCCCTGCTATATTCAAATCTTATCTCATTGCCATATGAGATGAAATTAAGAGAGACACAGACTTCAGTGCCCTGTTTGCCATAAGGGATGTTGCTGACAACCAGGAAGAATCCTAGTGCATAGAAATCTCCCCACCTGGGCAATATTAGTGCATGACATTATAAATCATGGAGGAGAAATGGGATGAAGTGATCTATCTAGTGAAACCAGAAATACAGGTTGTAATGTCAGACAATTATACCATCACCCCAAAATAGTTCTCAGGAGCCAGGACCCACTGATCATCAGCCCAGGACTCAGAGGTGGAGCAAATTATATGACCAAGTATTGGCATTAGGCATTCCAAGAATTGTAATTCAGAGACAATCTGCCAGCATTAATCCAAGATCTAATTCATGCGGTGCAGAGACAATAACGGTAGTCGAAGAGAAAACACTCCAAACGCTCAGACACCATTACCAACTCCAAGCAGGGGGTGATAGGCCCTTTCTTCCCCAAAATTCGAGATCAGAAAATGAATAGTGCCTGGATGACAATTAGGCCTGCCTGTTGGCAAGTGGAATGCTATCAATGGATAGATAATAATGACCCATACATTATGATTCCAGATGGTCCTTGACAACAACTGGTAAAACTTTTAATAGATATGGGTGCACAAATTTCAGTATTAATACAGCAGGATGCCAAGAAGCTGGGTATACGACCCAGACAGCAAAGAATTAATATTGCTGGAGTAAACAGAGCAAGTGTTATTTGTCAAACCGCCAAAGTTAATTTATGGCTCCCAGGTGAGAAACACATGTCGTCTACTCACTTTGCAGTTAAAGATCACAATGAAAACATTTTGCATTTTGATGTTTTGAATGGCCGAACCTGGCGCCTGCCGGATGACAGCGTGTGGTCCTTCGGTTCAAATATTGACCCTGACCCTTGTAGATATCGGGAGGCTACAGTGTATGTACTCTGCTCAGCACCTACTCCCCCTGATTAAAAAATTACTCATGTACTACAATATCCAATTTCTGCTGCAGCACGAAAGGGAATTTCTGAAGTCATAGCTGATTTGGAAAAACACAAATCATCCCCAGAAACCACTCCCCATATAATTCACCGGTTTGGTCAGTTTGAAAACTGGATGGGAGATAGCATCTTACACTTGGTTATAGCTCTTAAATGGCAATACAGCCCCACTAACAGCTGCAGTACTTAGGGACAGTATAATATTGCAGCCCTAACAGCCACACTACAAGCAGCTGCATGCCCATGGGTGGCACCAAGATCTAAAGGGTTTGTTCTTTATGGTCCCCTTACAAGATAAGGATAAAAAGAAATTTGTTTTCACTTGGGAAGGTATACAATACACCTTTAACAGACCTCCACAAGGTTATAAACACCCATGATTGCTCATGCCACACTTGCTGAACTCTTACAAAGAGTCCCGCTTCCTCAGAATGTGAAATTGTACCAATGTATAGATGATAATCTAATTGGAGTAGATTCCCCTGAAGAGGTAGGGGAAGCAACAGCAGCAGTGTGGAAAACATTCCATGAAGCAGAAGTTGACATGCCACCTGAAGAATGTCAGGGACCAAGTAGAGAAGTAGGTTTTGGGTACTCGCTGGATAGCGGGTAGTGCAATGATCCCACCAGATACCTTGAGAAAAACAGGACAATTGCAGATGTCCCAATCTAGGAAAGAATTACAACAGCTTATGGGTAACTCAGAATATTGGAGAACACATGTACCTGGATTTTCTATCATTGCTACCCACTATATTCACTTTTGCAAAAAGGAAAGCCATGGAGACGGAACCCAGAATATGAAGAAGCAGTTAAAACTCTAACACAAGAGTTAAAGATATATCAATCCTTAGGACCCATCCATCCCCACAACCCTAATATAGCAGAATGGGGGTTTGCTGAACATGGTACTTACTGTAATCTATTGTGAACTGGCCCCAACAGACCATAGAGACCTTTATTGTTCAGCTCAATTGCACATAAAGAGACAGAACAGAGAGATTCCGAGTGGGAAAAGGGACTTTTGTGTTTATTCCAAACATTAAAACAAGTTGAGAAAATACACCAGGGACAACCTGTGCAAACCAGAGGACCATTTAACTTGTTAGCAACTATCTTAAAGGGAACTGCTCCCCCAGGAAGAGTTATACAAAAAACTACAGTCAGAAAATGGTATGCTTATCTGACAGTAATTGGAGGGGAAATGAAATTAACCAAAGGACATACTGAAGTTTCCAGATTATAAATGTCTATAAATAGAGACCCATTAACATCACAACCTTTTAAACCCTCACCAATTTTAAATGCGCCTCCCTTTCCTGAAGAAACACCAACAGAAGACATTTGTTTCACTGATGCTTCAGCAAAAAGAATAAATATTAAATGGCAATACAAAGCTGTTGCGTTAAATACTGCTACTGGCAAACAAGTAATAGAAGAAGGTGAAGGTAGCACACAAGTAGGATAATTAAGGGCAGTTGTTTTGGCAACACAGAATGCAGCAAATATTACATATGTAGATTCCTATGCTGTATGGGCTGGTGCCACACAATGGCTCTGTCAAGGTGAATCCTTGAACTGGGAGGTAAACACATCTCCAGTTTGGAAAACTCAGGGTTCACAATTATTAGATATAGCCAGGAAAGCACCGTTCAAGGTGGGATGGGTGAAAACTCATGCCAAAGATAATAAGCCAGTGTCACGTTAAGAAGGGGGGTTTCCTCAAACCCTTTATATTTGATCAATCTATTTGTTTCCCAAGAAAGACGAGACCCTTGTGCCCAACCAGCCTGTCCGCTACCTGCATATTGACACCCCCTGTATCGCAGGGTGATTCGACTGACCCATTCAGGGACCCCTGCTGGCAGCATCACTGAGTCAAATCCCTTATAACAACTACTCAAATCTCCAGAGACTTAACACAAAATGAACTTCAGCTGAAGATTTTAATTATACAAAATGCAAGTTTGTGACAGGATAAGGCTCAGGCATCGACAGTGATAATACACTGACTGCAAAACAAGTTTAAAACAATATATCTAGTAACAGCTAGCGTGGGTTAGTCATAGAATAAAGTTCTTACCCAGTAGTCGTCCCTATGGGGGAGATGACAGGTTCAGCCTGTCACCTGATCCCAGAGGTTAGGATGGAGTCTTCCCTAACTTCTCCTCTTCCTAACTTACTTTCGTATTAGTTCTTTACTTCTAGGTGAAGCTTGAGTGACTCTAGTCATACACATTTTTGTTACTGATAGGTGTAAAAGTCTCTCACTTTACCTTTAAAGGTACAGTCAAAGAAAAATACAAAGCACATGCTTAGTGAGAGGTAGTCATACCTTGGAGGCAGGCAGCTTTGGGATGAAGGTGTGTGTTAGTATTACAATGAGATTATAATGAGCAAGGTTCATCTGAGGAAAGTAATTCCACCACAATGGTTGGCTCAGCAGTGGACATCTCATGTATTCTTCATTTGACAGCTGCTATGGAGCTTATCAGTTGTGTGGTACCATCAAGTTCCCATTCCTGCAGGGAGTACAACAGAGCCCAGCCCGCGGCGTCTCCACTCTGCTCCGTTACTCCTATCAGCATGTGCTGAGATGGCAGGAGGTGTTGCTTAGGGAGCTGTGGTAAAGTAGATTCTGTGGAAAGAGGTAACTGTATTTTACTTTCAAAAGCTTTCTGTAATACTATGCTGCTATTAGGTTCCAGTTTTCTCTAATTTCCCCCAAAGTATTTTCCCCACAGCCAGCTACAAATTGGAATAAAAATGTGCATGAATTGACCATAATTAGGAAAATAAAAATAGGGAGTTCCTTAAATCCTGAACGGTACCAGCTGGGAGAATGAATACCTCAAACATTAGGTCACACAAGTAAAGAAGCACTTTTTTTTCCACACAGAGCAAGGGCTGGCCTCTAAACAGCAAAACTTGTGAAGTTATTCTTACAGAATGTCCCCAATGTAAATTAAGATTGCAAACAGGTCATCCTGCTAAAGCACCATCTTTACACGTTAGCAAAGGTGAAACTTCATGGTCTACATGGCAAATAGATGATATCAGCTCTCTAAAACCATCTCCCAGGTATAAATGTATTTCAACAGATGTAGAAACAGTATATGGACTCCTTATGGCAACTAAGTGCCAAAAGGCTGATGGACAAACTATAAATCTGGTAAGTTTACCTACTCCTGATACCACCCAAAGTCAGAATGGCTCACACTTACCCATGCAGAGAGGTGCAAAATTGGGCAAAACAAGAAGAAATACAATGGATATACCACACTCCATATTACTCCCAATCAAATAGGATGGTAGAAAGAGCTAATGGCTTATTAAAAAGGAACCTTAAGACACACGAGGTCCCGTGGGATACTTAACCTTCGGAAGTCCTTCACCAATTGCATAATCGATATTGCCCGACTGGAAGCCCTATCAACCGAGCATTCTTTGTGAAAACTGAACCTGGTACTCCATCTCCTGATGACAGAAAATGTCTGATAACACTACGGCCAGGCCAACCCATTGTAGTAACTTCACCACAAATTGGAACTGTGCCCTGTGACTCTAATTAAACCTTGTGGGCCACTTGCTTGGGAAGCTACTGATAGCAGTGGAGCAAAACATAAAATCAGTACTAGATGCATTTATCCTGCATTGTAAAAGGGTAACCTGTTCGACCTTCCCCACTGAAACCTTTTCTTTCTTTTCTCTTATAGGAGAAAATGCACCTGTATCAATGGCAGCAACAACAGCAGCAGTGTACTCCCAATACAATCTCATTTTTCCTCTTTATCAGAACAACTCTAATTCTTCCAGTGCAGACATAAAAGTTTTGGGACCAAGCACTACCAAATTACACTGGAAGTGTTGGGATCACACCAAAAAATAAGGGAAACCTAAACCTTGCCACTTTGATTACACATGGAAACGAAGCATATCCAAATGATGAACGGAGATGGGAGGCACTATACAAAAAGAGAATTGGGATATTTCACAATAATAATAACATTCATCAAATACTATCACTTCAAGCCACACCAGGAGAAGAGATAAAAATAGGATGCTGGGCAATCAATGGATCTACCCACATAAAAGTCACCAAAATTAGAATATACTATACTGATTTTTCTAGGCCAAGAAACAATGAGAAATCTTGCTATAAGGTACTAGAACCAGATTGCTAGTATAATTTCACTTTTACACAACATGTATGTGCATTCTGCCTCTGGAGTAATCATGGCTTAGAACTATAATTTGATTTTTTGATTACCAAGCACCAAATGTGGAATTCTTGTATGATAGGGTGGTCATAGGTTGACGCATACATACTTGATGTACCTACACCTGGTCTAAATTTATCTGTAGTAGCATTACATTACACCGGAATGAATTGTTAAAAATGGTAGTGACAATCAACAAATTTCATCTTTAAAGGAAACCAAACAAGACCCCATTTCAGTAGGATATCAAATTCAAAATCACACTAAGTGTAAGACAGGAACCTTATGCACTGTTGTAAACTATATTGGAGAAACATACAACTTACTTACGTGTCCTTTCAAACATGGATTCTAGTATACCTTTACTATATCTCATTCAGCACACATAATGTGTCTTTGGACAGACCCCAATTCTTGTTCCAGATTAGGTTTTCAATTCAAGATCGATGGTGAATAGCCATATCTAGCAATTCAGCCTCCTATTGAACTGTCTCCTCATATTTATAACACTGGCCCCTACAAAATTAAAAACATAGGACAACAGCAAGTGTTATTTAACCCATTATGGTCCCTTAAACGAGTGGAACTATCAATGCAGGTTGATACTTCTGCAATTAAACCTACCTGCTCACCATTCCTGAACACAGCTTATACAGGGTAGTTAGCATGGTTGCATGGACAAACCCCCACCTCTCCAAAACGATCAAGGGGAGATGTGACTGGTATCATGGGAACAGGACTAGGAATATAAAACTGCATAAATGCTGAAATTTTAACAAAAAAAAGAAACTTGGCAACAAGTGATTTACATAAACTAAAAAGCCCATTAGAATCTTCTTTAATGGCACTAGGAACTAGTAAATAGCTTTTATCTGATATATTGCCTAAGTGGGGAAAGAATTAATAAAAACCCCACCAACTAATTACAGATACATTTGACGTTACCCAAAATAATGTTTCTCTAGCTATTAGCCACATCCAAGCTCACCTGTGGATAAACTCTACCATGGCAACAGTTATAAGAAAAGGTGATGAGGGCACCTTGCCCACTAAAATTCTAAAGGTAGTCTGCGATAATGCAACCAGGAGTCTTCCAGTCTTGGTGGCATCTAGATAATTTCACTTAGGACCCCACCAACCATAAAACCACAGCTTTTGTCTTAATAATACACAATGTTTCAATATATACCATATATATATATATGGTGTGTATATATATACACACATATACGCAATCATTGCACTGGGATTAAATCACAATGAAGCTGTACTCTATCCATTAGAACTTAGAGTATGGGGCCAACAAAATGGCAACACATGGCAAACTGTCGATGTTGATGCATACGTTATATGGGAACAACAAGGATTTATTTCTAAAAGTAATACCATTAGGGCCCAAGACATTTGCCTTGAAACTGAACAGAACATTTGTCATTTACACCCTGATGAAATCCCTAAAACTATACTTACATATGTTGGAAATGAATGTGTTTGTATGGAGACCCTTTGTGATTTTATACTCACAGACACCACCACTGTGGAGATACATAATGACTCAAGTGTCTGTGTTCATAATTTTACCAAGGTTATGGGATGTGACTATTAGGCTCCTGTCACAACCTACCAATTGCTGCAATCACGTTGCACATCCTGTCAGGATTTACTGCCTACCCCCATTAGAACAAATCTTACGTTGGTAAGAAAACTGTTGCAACATCATGACCTGAGTCAGTTGCTAGAACGAATCCAAAACAATGGACAAAACCCTCTGATTACCATCCATCATGACGCAGAGAAGATACACCATGTCCTAGAAAGAGTAAAGAAGGATGGAGAACATCACCAGTGGGACACCTTATTCAGATGGTCACCACCAACAACAGGGATGTTGAATCGAGTGCTACATCCCATCATAATCTTACTAATTACAGTTATATTATGCTTGTTGTTGAACATTATTCTGTATGTTAGAGCATGGGGGAAAGCTACATTGGATGGCACTGTTACAAAAACCTTTTTGCACATATAACATTGCTTGGTTGCATTTGGCAAAGGTAAGCTAACAAAAAGTTTCCCTTAAATCGCAATTGGAATATGACATGAGTCTGTTTATAGGCACCAAGACAAGACGCGACAATACCACCACTCTGGGAGAGATGGATTGACTTCAGTCACAGGGTGGATTGTGGTGGTGTGTCTCGCCCCATTCTCTGGGCCACTCTACCACCTCAGGAATCTCCATTAGGCCTTGGCTTTTAACTAATGAGTCAGGCAGTTAAGCACCACTTGACTGCACCAGCAAATCTTGCATGGCTGAGGTGGGAATGGTACCACCCATAGCAGGAACTCCTGTTGCCCAGCAAAGGTGGAAACGAAAACGATAACTGGTCACCCTCTGACAGCCTTGGGACATGCCTGGCCCAAACTGTAGCCTGAGTGCAACAGTACCATTATTTTTGAAAATTGCACTCTAAGCCATGTGACTCATCAGGATGGTCTTTGTTAACCTTTTACGTCTTTCATTCCTGTGTAAATCATTTCGGCTCAAGTCTAACTTGATTTTAATTTGCTTTTGATTTGTGCATTCCATTCATATAATAAAAATAGAGTGAACCTTGCCATCAAACTCTGTGAAATTGCACTCCCACCAATTCATATTAAAACTATTTTGCTCATACCTTTGATGGTGATTCTTCAAGTGACCTAACCTAAACCACTCCTTTGCACCAATACTCACTTCCTGCGAAGCTTGCCATGGCACTGTTGCAATAGCTATCTACATGAATGCTCTCTTCATGGTGGCTATAACCCTTTGCTTGCCAACCCAAATTAGCTACCAACTGTTAGCAATGGGCATTTTATGTTTGGCAGATTGAATTCCAGGTGTGCTTGTAATGTGATGGATGTATCTGGAAAGATCTGTCCCCTTTAGTCATAATTACAGCTGCACTGTACAGTCTTGCATGTAAACGTGCTGCAGTAGGGTCCAGACATTATATTGATGGGAATATATGACAACAGGCACCTCCCTTCCTGCAATGCAGGTAACATGGGAGGGTGCTCCATAGAAATTAGTACATTAGTACAGATTATAAATAATAAATTAGCACGTTAGCACAGATCTTGCAGCTTGAAAATCTGGATGCAATTTGTTATTGCACAGCCCCCATATTTTCTGGATGCATAACCCCTATATTTTTCCCAGGAGTATCTTTTCAACAAAGACTAAGGCAACACAACAGTATTGCAATTTCACAGTCTGTTACAATGCCAAAGCTTCCTATACGTTGAGGTTTGTCTTGCGAAAGTAACAGTGTCTGAATGCATTTTTCTAGCAGCACAGAGCCCACTGATGCTGGAAAACAGCTGAAGAAAATGAACTAAGGGCTACCTTAAGGGTAGTTCTCATTCCACTGCTGGTCCCAGGCTAGATTAGAGTGTTGTTCAGGCAAAACAAAGTAGCAGCTCCTCCATACTGCTCCTATCTGTGCCTTCAAAGTGGAAATCCATATGTTTCTGGCATTAGAGAGCTTTAACCCATAAGCTCTGTAGTCTTCATGTTTGTAATATTAGCCCAATGGAGGACAACCCTCAATACAGAGGGACCTCTGCACATTATTACACACAGGAGTTTTCTGGTTTTAAGCAGTCCTAGGCCATGCTGAGTAGCCTGGCTTTTTGAGAGCACTTGGTGCCGTGGGTGCTAACAGCCTTTGCAGCTCAGCACTTGGACAAATCGACCCCCGGATCACATCAAGAGCAGATTTTTAGCGCGTGCAAAGAGTTACAGTGGGTGCAGTGGGTGACTTGCGGCACTTCACAGAGTCATCTGTGGCTGAGGCAGTGATAGCAAAATTGTACCCTGGGCAGCATTAATCTGCCTTAACCATGAGCTCATCCTTTCTGACTCATCTGCTGTGTGCTTTCCAGTTCTTACAACAGACTCGGGAGTTGTTTTTAGTCCTTTTCCTCGCACAGCCTTGATTCACACTGTGAGCAGCTCCATCCTGTGATCTGAAGGAGGAAGGTCCTGTGCAGAGTGCTGCCTGTGAACACTTGCCACCGCCCATAATAAAGTGTGTATATAAACACACCACAGTAAGGCTGCAAGGTCAGTGTTAATTCTCCCACTTTTTGATTCCCAAACACTTTTCTTTCCAACCCACTATTCTTACATACTCTCTAGTGTATGATAATTTTAAGTGTAATGTCTCACCTTCCCATACTGAACAGTCACTGCCACATAAGTAGTCCAAACGTGAATTAAATTGCTCTTAATCAAAAAATGAAACCTGTACTGTCTGGGATATGCCAGTCAACTGCTTCATCTATTCTATTGCTTGCTTGGAGGATTTACTGTGTCTCCACATTCCTGCTCCTGTTTCAGAGAGTACCATAGAAGAAAGGTAATAAAATGCATTCAGGTATAATATTCTGTGCTATAGGCAGATGATTACCATTATATTTTTAAATATCTTTCTGTCTTTATAGAGAACACGTTACACTCAAAATTAAGTATTATTTTTATATGATGAAAATCAATGAAAACATGTGATGCAAATATCGGCTTATAAGGGCATGAAATAACTGAATGAGTCACACAAGACTTCTTTTGATAATATGACTTTTCTTTTTTTTTCCCCACTTCAGTCTGTCACAGCTCTTTAACTTTATCCTCCCTCAGATAATGCTGTTTGAATAAAAGGTTGTTTTCATGAAAAGTCTTGTGACAAGGAAGAGTTATATTAAAATGACACCGGTAACAGAAAGGCAGCGTAGCCCTTTATTCTGCATGTGATGTTGGCAGTTTGAAAGCCTTGAGCTGGTCACATACTTTGGAACTGATTTGTTCTGTGGCTTAAAAATCCCAGCGTTTTGCTTTCTAATGCCTTAAAATAGGCAGGGCAGCTTAGCTTACTGCTCCCTCAGAGGCTTGTGAGGATTCTGTTAGACAGAGCCAGACTCAAAGACAGATCCCAACAGATTTCAGGAGAAAGTGGGTTGGGATGTTCACTATTTGGAGAGCCGCTGGGATACCCTTCTAAAGCATTTGCTTGACCCAACACTCAGCTGGCATAGTCTTGAGGGAAAAAACCCCGTAACTTTTCACAAAGTTGCAAATGGGCCTGTAGAAGAGAAGTGCTAAAAGCAGGACTCTCCTGGCTGAAATAACCAGCATTTGGTCTAAGCAGAAGTGGGGGCACTGCATAAAAAGATCCTTACTGCTCACATCAACTCTGATTCATCCCATAGAAATGTGTAGAAATGTTTTAACAGGTATTATTAGCACTTTGGCTTGGTTTGCACACCTAATCACAACCCATCCATTCGGAGAACACTGGTTTTATTTCAGGCAGTAAGGAGAACTTGACAGGTAGGACAGAGAACATGTATATTGAACAGTGAATGCTTAAATACTCTTATGAATACTAGTAAAAGCAAGTAACAGTCTTCAAATAAAAACAGACCATTTTGTCAGGAAAGAATCTGATCTCTATTGATTTCCCAGAATTTCACTGATATTTAAGGTTTCTATCCACACAAGTATGAATACCATATTATGCACAGTCATTGTGAAGTTGTCCTTCCACTTCTCCAACTTTTATTATTGAAAGTAAAATACAGACATAGTGATGTTTTGTACATAGAGAAAAATAACACACCTTCTATAGCACCTTTCTTTCAGAAGATGAGAAAATTTCAAGTGTATTCCAGTTCAGTAAAAATGCTGAGAAGAAATATAATTCTTCAGCCTATTTAATGGACTCCAACACAAAAGATGCTAAAGCTGGAAAATCCAAAGCCTTGGGACATACTGCTCAAACTGCGTGAAGAAACAGATGGACGCTGTAGGCTTCAGTCTTTGTACCAGGTTTTCAACTGGTCCTCAGGCTTGGTAAGTTTTTGGGTATTACATACCTGGGTTCAAATACCAAAGTGTGGACCTGAAAAGGAAGAAAACAGTTTATTTTATTGTATCCTTGCACATTGCCAGCTTAGAAACAAGTATCATATAGGGGATTGGGCATATTTGGAAGTAATCATGGAAATAATGGCAGAAATTCTGATTGCTGTGAGGTGACATAAATGAGATCAGCAGTCTCTGAGCATTATCCTGAAAATTTTACAGAGAAAAATATTGAAACCCAGGACAAATAGTTCCAAGTTCTCTTACATAGAGTTACTCCCGAGATTGTATGGATGTAAAATGATCCCTGCAAAGATACTTGGCTCCATGTTTAGGAGCTGTGACATTGACATCTGTCATATCCACAGGTGCTCCCATGTGGAGAACAATCCCCATCCCCTGTCCCGTCCCCCCCCACTTCCTAGTTTACTTGTTTCTTAACATTCATTGTGTTAGTTTTAGCTTGCCCAGATTGACACTATTGTCAAAGCATAAGAGAAAGTATTTACAGAGTAAAAAACGCAGAAAATCATAGAGTATATTGTACTTGTAGCTGCTCCTTTCCTGTGGTTCAGGATCTCTCTGTCTTCAGGCTTGCTGCCTGAGTTCAGAAACTACACCTGGCTGGCTGCTTTGTGTTTCTTTGCAAGTTTATTACGCTTGATTAGAAACAGTGAAAAGGGTGTGTGTGTGTGTTAATATCCATTAGGTCATTTAATAATGCTTATTCCCAGGTTTTAAGCAACAGTTTGACCATATTTTTTTCAAGTTGGTAAAAATGTGCATGTTTATCTGTGTATGTATCTGTTTAGGTATATCAACCAACAATGGAAAACTGGAGACTGAGAAGAGCTCAACAGCATTTTACGGAGATCTAGGATGTCAGAGGATTCTGCATCTTACTGGCAGACCTCCTAAACCCACCTGATGAGCTACCTCAGCCTTTAATCTCTCTGTTTCAGATCCCTGCAGGAGCAGAAGATGGCACGACAGCCCCAGGGCCACCTGGAGAGCAGGCGTGAGGTCCCACGGCAGCACAGAGCGCATCTGCCAGAGCTCTGCTGCTCGCCTTGCAGCCTGCTGGGTGTCACCTCCTCCCAGGTAATGAGAACTGTGTTTTCCCAGGTGACTTCTGCACATCCTCTGCAATGTCTTTATGTGTCTCTCCTTGCCTCCTGCTAGCTGACAAGCTTCTGTCCCCTGTGACCAGCACTGCATGGAGTGAGCATGTGTAATGAGAAGCCTTGGCCTGATCTTACAGCTTGGAGATGCGTGGGAACACTGCTGCAGAAAGCAGCAGGCAAGGCAGAAAATAAACCCCTCTGATCACAGAATAGATGAGGTTGGAAAGCACCTCTGGAGACCATCTAGCCCAGCCTCTTTGCTCAAGCAGGGTCCACTAGAGCAAGTTGCCCAGGACCATGGCCACATTTGCTACAGTTTTTAAAATAAAGTCCAGAATAGTCACCCACATCTTTTAGAATAGCTTTTTTTTTTAAAAAAAAAAGTTTTCATGGCTAAAACACTTCAAAATGCTGCAGGTTTCGGGAAGCCTATCCTACTAGTATTCTCAGGGCGAGTCCAGAGGGCCCCAGGAGAGTACCAGCCTTTGCCCTCCAAGGGCACAGGGTGTCATATAGATCAGACTCATACATTCTGGGTAGATAAACCACATTGACCTTTGATATTTATAGTTAAAGTACTGGAGGGAGCTTTAGCACAAAACTCACCTAAAAATAGGATGGTTTAATGCACCTTCTGCCCTAAAGATCTCTTCATACAGAGAGAAAAGGCATGGAGTTCATATTCAGAAAAATAAATCTTTATTCTTTTGAAATGTAATAAAATAAATGGAAATAATTAACCCTCTGCTCCACAAAGTAATTCAGCACAATGCAGAGATTGACTCTGAAATACATTGATCCTTCTGAGAGTGTGGAGAACCCCCTGCAAACAGCCAGTGCAAAGAAATGGCATCGTGTGATTTTTCTGTTGTCAGGGCAATGCAAGACAATGTTCAAGTGTTTCTGGAAATTCAAGCAGTTTGTATATCACATTGACATAAAAATACATGCTTGTAAACATCTGCATGAATGCACCTATAAAGAAGAAAAGTGCTTGTCAAAACCTGCATCCTATGAAAGAGATACTATATGGTATTCTGGAACATACAGAATGATTTAATTATGAACTAAAGTGATTGCTTTTTAGAAAAAACATCTTTTCATTTTTCGTTGTCATGACAGGTTACCATACTCTCCCAAATGAAAAAGATCAGTCCCTCCCCCATTCTTGTAGGTATATTTCATGTATATTCCTCCCATGTGTAGTTATTTTGGGGTGGGGAGGGCTGGTTTGGGGTGTTTGTTGGCATTTCAGAATTGTAAAAATGTCAGTCAAAATGTTCTTTAATTTCGGTTGTTCTTTCTGAGGGAAACAACAATCTGCTTTCTGTGGAGCAGAAAGATGTTTTAAATTCCAAATATTATAAAATATTACTTTCAGGAGATAAGCCCACAAATTCTTCTGAAGATGTTATTGTTACTATAGAAACATGCTTAAATACAGAACTTCATTGTGAGGTAAAAAGGGAGAATTTGCTTTATTCATAATTTTTACTCTCCTGCCACAATTTGGTCAGTGGGGACCCTGATAACCACAGTGCAGGGAGTCATAGAGATGTGAAAGCATCTTCTGCCTTCTCCAGGAAAAACAGACCGACAGAGATGCAAGTTCTTCTTCAGAGCTGGGGTGGAGAGGACCTTTCCTTGAGCCACCAGGTTGTGTGTTATAGAATCGAACAGCAAAAATGATCTGACTCACCTCCCACTAAGAGACAGCTGCAACTTTGTGGTTACTGCTTCAAGATTAAATTGTCAGCCTGAACCCTCTGTGAACCTGCAACGCTGTGCCAACACTGTCTTCTTGCATTCTCAGTGTTAAAAGAGGCATTTTTTTGGTATCTGGTGTTTCTTCATGCACTTTTTCATTAATTGGTGGATTGCGCTGCTGCAGGAGGTCACTGGCGCGAGTACTGCCATATGAATTTTAGAAGTGGACAGACAATATTATTACCAAAGTTTTATCTAACATAGAAGCACAGGCAAAGCTGTTACTAAATCCCTGGCTTCAGAGACTATGGATGCTTTCCTCTGCCACTCCACCACTGCTCTCTTTTAGGTTTTAACAGCATTGCACATATGCTTCCACCTTGCCCCGAGAGCCATCACAGGCAGTCTTCTACATAGGTAAGACACCTCCAGGAGCCAGAGCGGGTCTGTTATTTCCCTTAGGTACTATTTTAGTAATTTTGTTACAAACCAACAGGTTATGTGCCAGGTTGTTGGCCAAACAGAACACAGAAAGGCAGATCAAGGACATGCCCGGGGTGGCACGGAGACCTGCAGCACTTTTGCTTCTGTCTCTCCATGGCAGCTTCGGGAAGCAGGGTCACACCAAGATGAACATCAATAGCGTTGGCACCCATGGCACCCCTTGCGGGGAGCAAAGGTTGGCTTGCTGAGGTGACAGCCATGCTCTCTGGCAGGTGCATTCACTTGGCTGGAGTTTGTTGGATTTAGAAGTCAGGGAAGAGCTAGGAGCACCCAAAAACATGCCCATTGAACAATCTGTTAAATTTTGTACATGCTCCCTGCAAAGTAACACAAAAAATCTTGTGTGAAGGTGGGGAAGGACCTTTAGGAGCAGCTTCTTGGGCTCATTGGGGCTGAGTTAGAAAGAAGAGGGCACTTGCATGGGCCATTTCTAACCTAGGGGTCTCCCAACTTTTCCAAGCACCCAGTCCTATCACCCAGCCACATCCCCACACTCATGACTTCATTTCAAAGATAAGAGACACATCAGCATGTGCCCTGGCAGATATGTGCACTGTGCTCCATCCCGCCATGCCCCAGCCGGGCTGTGCAGAGGCTGGGGCTCCCCGTGGACTTGCTCAGTGGGGACACACCACCACCCTGGTGCCACCTGCACCGCGGTGGCCAGCGCGCCATTCCGGCGGGAGGCAAACAGAGCTGTGGACTCCTCTTGGCGCATCATGAAGAAAGGTAAAATTATGTATAATTATGCAAAAGCTGACATGATTTCAACCATAGTTAAGCTCTGTTGGAAAAACCTTTACAGGGTTTAATAAAGATTAAACGAGTAGCCTTCTTGAGAAACTATTGTGGTAACTACAGAAGTCAATACAGGATAACTTCTCTACTGAGATATTTCAAGAACACCAATTTAAAAATACAGCTGGAAAGATGATTTAAGTTTCCTATGGATATTCAATAGACTTTCTAAGGAGATCTGCTAGGAAGAAAACCCATTAACTTTTTTAGCAGACTCTCTATGAATCTCCCATAAATTGATTAACATTCAAACCAGAAAGCACGTGACTCTGCCTCTATTTCCTCTGAGAAGCTTATTTCAAGCCCTCCCCTGCCTTGTAGTCCTAAAATCTCTTTAGAAACTTATGTCCTTTCTAGAAAATATATTAAAAATCATGTTTCTGCCAAAATCATAATTAAGAGTCAAGTAACCAGCCTCACATACTTGCCACATTTTCCCATGTTTAATAAATATATCTTCTAATATTTGTAATTTTTATTAATGGCACAGTTATATTGATTTTTATATGAATAAAAGAAAGTGCTACCAAGTTTATAACATCTGAAATAATGAAGATGAAAACTGAAAAAAGAATATATTAATTTTCTTCATGGGTGGTTTCTTGAAAATTACATTTCATGCAAAGTTATAACACGAGACTTCTCATTTGAATTTTTTTATACTTCTGGATTACAGAGATCATTAATGCTGATTATTTTTTTTGTTTCCATGCAGACAGCTATGTGCTGTAGTCAATATTCCTCTCAGGATCATTGGCAAAATAAACAAACTACCTCTTAAAGTCTTTCATCGTGAGGAGTTTCCTCCAGCCCTTGAACCACTTCACAACAGTTCTTTGCACTCATTTGATTTTGCAAGATTCTTTAAGAAAATGGGAGTAGTGGAGCTGAACACTGTATTGCCCTACCAGCCTCACCAGCCCACAGAGAAGTTCTACTGCCTTCTGCATGCTTTACCCCAGCAGACAGACCAGCCCATTTAGCAAGACAATTACAATAACAGCTCAAGTTTGGCATGTAGTAACCCACGCGGACATACAAGCAGCCTTTTCTTCCCCCTGTAGCAGCCTGGAAAGGGTTAAAAGGAACTTGCTTCCTCCTCTTGCCCAAATTGCCAATTAGGCACACCTGGTCTAAAAGGGAGCTCTCAGGGTATGGGTGAAGCAGGGATGCTGGAGAGCTAGTGGGACCAGGGGAGAGAGGGTCCTTAGAGAGCATGAAGGGAAGGCTGCTGGAGATAGAAGGTAGGAAAGCTGCCTTGGAGAAGAATGAAAAATAAGAAGGGCTCACGTGAGATCTGTATGTAGGAAATGAACGCAATAGAACCCATTGCAGGTTCTTATGGGAGGGGCAAGTGATCCGATTTTAAGCCAAACAATATTTTAAATTTTAAGCAAAATCTTGCTCACCTGTGTTCTCCAACATATGTATGTATTGCTTATGTTTTCACACCTATGTATTGTAGACAGAGAGAGGGTTGCACAAGTAATGGGTAGTCAGGAGTTATGGTGTGCACCATGGAGAATGAGGGATGCAGGCCATCCAGTCATCTTCTTGTTTCCTACTTATGTTTGGGAGATAAATTGTCCTGGGCCACAACAATGCAGTTTTTTGTTCTCAGTGGTATAAGGATGCTGATGTGCATATCTGATATTGTGAGTTGGAGTCTCAAGGCTTGGACTTACAGAATCAACTCCCTGTGTCCCTCATACCAACAAAAAGGAGGTCCAGAGCTTCAACCAAGTGGCACTGAGATAAGAGAGTGAACTGATGGCAGCTCTTGAGACTGCTGTTCTCAGGCAGCAGTTTGCCTGTCTAAGCTTGTATTTAGGCTGTTTGAGGGGTAGTGAGGAAGTTCTTGATCCATGTCCCTGTTGTGGGATGGAGCTGTGGGGCTTGCAGGAGCTGCAGGACTCTCCTGGGGCTGTCAAACCCAACAGAGCTAAGGGCTGCAGCTTCCAGAGGTCCAGCTGCTGGTGTGAAATTCCTGTGCACTCTAGCACTGGTATCTGCCAGTTTCTTGTGATGCTAACCTGTGGCCTCTTATGTAGGGCTAGGTGGTGGGATGATCGGTGTCTGTGCCCCAGACAGGCTGGGGAAGACTGAGCTGCAAAGAGCCCTTGTTTGGAGCTTCTACAAGTGGTGATGGGGAAAGCGAGGTGGCTGTGCTCATGCTAGGTAGCACAGCGGGTGCAGGAGGTGCGGTGTGACTACAGGTGGGAGATTTCAGCTCTGAGTCCCTCAGAAGCAGTGTAATCAGCAGAATCGTGTTTGGGAAGCTGCTGGTTGTTAACCCAGTGGCAATTGGTGGGTATAGAATAATTAATTACTGGCGTGAGTCCTTGTGCATATGACCTCTTCCTCTGGTTTGGTCTAGTAGTCCAGAGCAACTCCTTACTCCTTCTCCCAAAACTTGGTAGCTGGCACGCTGTGATTCAGTGTGTGGGGAACTGTGGTTTCCTTGCCCTAGTTTGCCTGTTTAAAAGGTACAAAATAGACTTTGCTTCTTGTGTTTTGGATATTAGGAACACAATTGTGAAAGGTTGGACGTGAAAAGAAATTATTTGCAGCAATTATCAGTTGGAACTAATGCTTTGTTATGAATCCCTGTTTCCTACGCAATCATATTATTGCAAGGTTCCTGCACTAATTGTAATTGCAACTTCAATTTTAAAATAAGTAGAATAAACAATTCCTCAAACTGTCTTTAAAGAAATATTACATTATTTGTTTTATAGATTTTTTTTTTTTTTTTTTTAGTAAGGAGACTTAAAAAAAATTAAATCATTGAGTGAAAACTTGTTTTCACCAGGGAGACTGGTTTTTGTCAGAAAGGCAATTGTGCATCTGGAAGTGTTAAGCTGTGAAATTTGTAGAAAATATTTGCATGGATCTCAGAGACTTAAACTCATTTGTTGGGTCATGGCTTATGTTGCATAAAGTGTTACGGTTTGCTGTTTTCTTTTGCCTTTCACAAAGCTCTAGCAATGGTCCAGGTTCCAAAGAATTGCACAGGTCCAGGAACAAAGATGTAATTGATTCTCTGATGTTGGAGAAACAACTAGTATCAACATAAATGACATTTTCTTACTTTCCTACCCTCTCCGCCTAATATCTTCTGAATATTGTACAAATTGATTTAATCAAAGTATCTTCCCATTGGCTAACTTGGAGAATGCCAACCACTCTTGCTAAGTTTGTTAGTACTCTGTGATTTTATGTTAGTGTCATGGTTTAACCCTGGCTGGCAACCAAGTACCATGCAGCCACATGCTCACTCCCACACACCCAGAGGGATGGGGAGGAGAATCAGAAAGGAATGTAAAACTCAGAGGCTGAGATAAGAACAATTTAATAGGTAAAGCAAAAGCTGCACATGCAAGCAAAGCAAAACAAGGAATTCATTCACTACTGTCCATTGGCAGGCAGGTGTTCAGCCATCCCCAGGAAAGCAGGATTCTATCACACATAATGGTTACTCGGGAAGACAAACGCTGTAATGCCAGATGTTCCCCCTGCCTTCTCCTTCCCCTAGTTTATATGCTCAGCATTATGTTCCATGTTATGGAATACCTCTTTGGCTAGTTCAGGTCACCCGTCCTGGCTGTGTCCCCTCCCCATTTCCCGTGACCCTCCAGCCCTCTCGCTGGCAGGGCCCAAAAAACCGAAAAGTCCTTGATTTAGTATAAACATCACTCAGCAGCGACCAAACACATCAGTGCGTTGTTAACGTTGTTCTCACATCAGAGCCGAAACACAGCACTGTACTAGCTACTGAGAAGAAAACTGACTATCCCAGCTGAAACGAGGACGATTAGTCATACCAGAGATGAAACAAAAGATGTGTCTGCCGGTCATGAATGTGTCTATGAACTCACTTAGACCAAGAAAAGACAGTAAACCAAAATCTGAGGGAGCTGGAAAGGGAAGAGCTAAGTTGTGCTTGACCGGACTGTGTAAGACCCAAAGGTTTAGGCTTCTCTTGTGGTGGTTATGCCTCCCTTGCACAGCAGGAAGCCATGGAGTGAAATTTTGATAGTGTGAATAAAAGAACTGGTCTGATGAGGTCTGAGACAACTGCATATACTGGAGCAGCAAGGAATTAATATTCTTGCCTGAGTGTATGTTTCAGGGGAAGCAAAGATCACGTCTAAGGCAGGTGCTGCTGATGGAGCGATGCAGGTAGGGTACATGGCTAATTGTATGTCAAAGCTGAGTGTGTGCTCAGGGCTTTGCCTGCGTTCTGTACGTATGACCTCTGCGGTCCTTTGCTTCTGTTAAACCATTTTGCTAGTCAGGCTTTTTTTTTTTAAATAGTCTGTCAGACCACAAGCAGCATGTTCTTCTTTTGGAATTTAGACTCGAGGTGGCTAGAACTTCATGGCCTTATGTTGCACAGTCTGTAGACCCTGAACATCTGCAGATGAGGGTTGTGGATTTGCAGAGTACCTTCCTCAGTCCCTGCTGTTCTGGGGTGAAATAAAGACAAAGCTATCCTTGGGATGGCACCCAACCGATTCCCTGGAGAAGAGACTTTTATCTCCCTCCCCTCCCACATATTTACTGGGGTGCATGCAAAACATTATTTGAGGGGTGCACAACTCTATTAGAAGCTGTTGCCAGTGTAAATAAATGGGCACATTCTCCCTCTCCTACTCGAAGAGGTAATAAGGAACTACACAACAGGGTACACAATAGAGATTAGTATTAAGATTTGCCTTTGAGAGTTGTCAAATGCTTCAGCGATGGTTTTAAACTTGATTTAATTCCCTAAATGTGTTAACAACCAACAACCATTGAGTTTGTTTTCTAATGCAGCTCATTAAGTGAACAGTATAAAATACAGTAAGGATTGAATTACATGGGTATGGTGATTATGTTTGGAAAAAATGTATTGCAATGAGCTCTTCAATTTATAGGCAGGAAATGAAGCTCTGCAATTATGTGACAACATAAAATCAGAGCGGTGAAATGGAATGTAGTCCTTCCTTATTCTATGACTACTGTCAGCAAATATGACTGTGGCCCATTCTCCCTTCCATGTAGCATTAAAAAGATTTCTGGTGAAAATCCAGTGAGAAATTGAAACTTCAGAAGAGTGCATCATAGCCTAGAGCACACAGGGGTATCCAGCTCCAGCACTGGTAAGCAACGGGGCAATGCCCCATGGTACCTCAGCTCCCTCACTCAAATATAAGGTCTTTCAGGACATGAGCACATATTTTAATCACAGTAAATGACCCCTTGATGCAGACCATTTTAAGCTAGTGTTGGGATCTGCCCTGTTCTGAGGTGTGATCATGCCGTAAGATATACTTGTGAGAGGGGAAGGGGCAAACTCCACAGCCCTCCCTGTCCCATACCAGCCAAGGCTTCAAACTCTAAATCACAGAGGGTGATTATGTTGAACCTCTTATACTACTTAATTATGAAAGCGTGGTTTACAAAGTACAGTACTAATATCAAAAGGACATGATAATACCAGTTTCATATAATGCTTCTTAATGAAACAATTTATAGAAAGTAAGGCTGAAATAAAACCAAATTGATAACTTAGTAAGGGATTAATTCTTATTTTGGAGAAAACACATTTAATAAGAATTGTACCTACAGTATAATATGCTCTCCATAACAGTGATACTCTCTGAGGTATAGTTTCCTTTAAAGAGTAATGTTTAGCTTCATGTTTCCACAGAACATACTCTGGATTTCTTGCATCTGTATGAACCTTACTAATAAAGTCTGTGATCTTCAGAGTAGAAAGAGCTGTGTCTGAACACCCTCACCAGGAATTCTGCTTCAGCTGAAGCAATCCGTGGTTAGCTTTGTGATCATCTAACTGCAAACAGGGACTGGAAGGCCGGGGGAACAAATGGAACAAGGTTTTTGCTGGCGAGGGTTGAGAGAGGCTGGAGCTCCAGCCTGCATGAGGCTGGAAAAGGGCTGCTGAAGGAAAGGCTGAGCTGCCAGAGGAACTATTCCCTGAAAATGCCTGCGGCTGGGCTGCAGCTGGGGATTTTGTGCCAAAACTCTGTTAGGCATATGCTGACAAATACTGATAATGAATCTAGGACAGGGATTTCTCATGGAAAGCACAGAAACTCAGCTAATTGCTAGCAAAACCACAACCCCCAGTCTTTTTTTAAAGCAGGCTTTATGAAGAATACTTCTGCTGACCTCTCCTCTCAGAAGCTGATGCACTTCAAGCAATTTTCTAGCTCTCTGGAAGACGTTTTATGTGACCGCTAAATATTAACTGGTTTCTACTACAGAACTGCGGTACTTAATGTTTAAGTGGATCAGTGCTCATTCCTCTTTTCAGTTACATAATTTTTATATGAAATTCCTTCATAATTGCGTAATTGTTTTCAGTAATATGAGAATAAAGAGTATTTGCGGTCCAGTTAATCTTGATTAAGCTGGAAGGGGAAGTCACTCATCACATACATAATGCGTAACTGAGCTATAAAAACTTTTGAATAGGTGATATCTAACAGGTACATTCTGTGTTACACTGCTGCTAGTGTTATGGTTTATCTGGTTTCATAGGAGGAATATATTAAGAATTTTTTAACTGTCTTGAAGAGAAAAATAGGATATTTATATTTAAGTTCATAGAGCCCATAACCAGTTGCTACTGGAATACAAATGTTCGTTGCGTTAACAAGAAGTAGAATATGTATCTTTAATCCAGAATATTGAAATATAGATGTTTAATGCAGGAAACAGAAATTGCGTAATCTGTGTTAGTAAAGAGGAACCTTCCAGATATCTTGAACATTTTCTTTTTTTTTTCTCATATTGCAAATGAGAGCAGATTGCAGGTCTCCTCTTGCATACTCCAAAGTCCTGCTTGTTTCCTTTTTGCATGAGAGGATTTGATACTCACAGAGGAAAATTGGGACTGAGAGAGTGATGTATAGCTCGCTAACATTGGCAGGTTATTGTTGGACCTTTTACTCCTATCCAGAGTGAGAAGGAGGAATAACATAAAGCGGTTAATAAGGCTTGCTTTGGCATGCAATGTGTGCTTGACGTTGACTGCACATTCTCTAGGTTTCTATTATCGCTGTTGAGGAAACCATTTGAGCCCTACCTCATTCTCTTTCAAACAGTCTGTTTGGGTATGCTGTGTTTGGTCTTTAGTTTGCTTGGAAACGAAGTGTTGTTGCTGTGCCTTACAAGCTGCAGCTAAAAGTCAGTGAGATCGCTGCACTGGTGAACGCTGATCTGACGGAACTGCAAAATTAAGAGATCTGACGTGTGGAGCTATGAAAGCTTTCAAAAAAGCTCAACAAAGGGAACCTCTCTAAGCAGTCTGCTTTTATTTTTCTGTGCATACTGGTTTCTCAGATTGCCCTCTCTTTCTGTTCTTCAAGAAAAGCGGGAGGTAAAATTGCCAGACCTCCTTGATGTTGCTTTAATATTTTTTTCTCACTCCTGAAGACAGATAATCTATAGAAAAGTATTCTGAAAGCCCTGTTGAAGCCTGTGGGATGAGTCAGAGCTGAATTATCTTCTCAACAACCTTGGAGGCTATGCCTGACTTCAAATCCCAGCAATTCTATCTGTCAATGGGCATGCTTACCAGGGGCTGCAACACCTTCAGCTCATTCGGGACTCCAGAGATCATCCAAAGCCTCACGATGGACTGTTGAGTTCTTCCTTGTGCTCCTTTCTGAACGATGATCTGCAGTAGGTAACCACTGCTGAATACAGTAGTTCGTCTAAAGCAGTCCTAAAAAGGCGGTAGTAGATGTACACACAAAAAAGCAGCTAACTTTATATTTTCTCAACTTCCTTTCTTGGGAAAAGGTATATTAGATATCTAGAAATACATTATCTTCAAAAGGTTTTGGCAAACACCCCTTGTTGTAACTGACTGAGCTTTTCCAAAACCTACTTAAGACCTAAACAAGCTCATATATTAAGTGTTACGTAACTGCAGTACCTGCCTAAATTCTTCGTATTTGTGCAACTTCAGCTTAATATAAAGAGTAGACAAACACTTTAATAGTAGAATACAGTTAGATTCTACTGTGCTTTAACAAAGCTTTTTAATTAAAAAAACTGACAATTGAGCAGCTAGGAATTAGTAAAAGTAAGCCTGATTTTTTTAAAATTTATTTTTAAGAAAGCGTGCTGTGAAACTCCAAACTTGAATGTAACCTTTCTAGCTTCCAGGATAATGAAAAGCTATGTGGTCCTGTCAGGAAAATATTATCTCTATAGGTAGCATTTTGTACATTAGAACAATTTTTCTGCTTAATGTCTCTGAAATTTATTGATGTTTATAAATGCCAACTACTAAAAAAAACTTTGATATTCTGGACTGTATGAATGGTCAATCAAATGCTTTCAGAGGTGTTAATTGCATTATGCATCTCAATAGGATTTTAGCTCTAAAGTCAAACCGTGCTGCCCTTCTTAATTTCCTCACAGCTGATCAAAGCATGCAAGAAAAGAGAGAAATTATGTTAATTTTTTAAAAGATCTTGATAAAACCTTGTTTAGCTTAGGCAAGTGGATGGTATTTTGGAAAGTATTGCAAAGCCAGATCTGCTTTCCTTGCTGTTCAAATGCATCTTCTCTGTACTAATGAAAAGAGTATGCACGTGCCCATGTCAGCCTTGATATTATATCAAGCAAAACAATTCTTAGCATTCAGACAGCTCAATACTCTTCAATACTAAAATTCTTTCTTGTTGATGGCTGAGTAGAGGTGTGATGTGTTGACCCTGGCTGGATGTCAGGTGCCCACCAAAGCTGCTCTGTCACTGCCCTCCTCAGCTGGGCAGGGGGAGGAGGAAAAAAATATAACAAAAGGCTGATGGGTTGAGATAAGGACAGGGAGAGGTTGCTCGCCAATTATCATCATGGGCAAAACAGACTCAGCTTGGGAAAAATTAATCTAATTTATTACCAGTCAAATCAAAGTAGGTTAATGAGAAAACAAAACCTAGATTTTAAAACACCTTCCCCCCACCCCTCCCTCTTCCCAGTCACAACTTCATTCCCAATTTCTCAACCTCCTCCCCTGCCCCAGCAGCGCAGAGGGATGGGGAATGGGGGCTGTGGTCAGTTCATCACACATCGTCTCTGCTGTTCCTTCCTCCCTGGGGGAGGGCTCCTCACACTCTGCCCTGTTTCAGCACGGGGTCCCTCCCACAGGAGACAGTCCTCCATGAGCTTCTCCAATGTGAGTCCTTCCCACGGGCTACAGTTCTTTGCAAACTGGTCCAGCATGGGTCCTTTCCATGAGGTGCAGTCCTTCAGGAACAGACTGCCCCAGCGTGACCCTATGGGTGACCCACAGGTCCTGCCAGCAAACCTGCTCCAGCCTGGGCTCCTCTTTCCACGGGGACACAGGTCCTGCAGAAGCCTGCTCTGCTCCAGCGCAGGCTGCCCATGGGGTCACAGCCTCCTTCGGGCATCCCCCTGCTCTGGTGTGGGGCCCTCCATGGGCTGAAGGTGGATATCTGCTCCACCATGGACCTCCATGTGCTGCAGGGGCACAGCCTGCCTCACCATGGGCTTTGCCACCCCAGCACCTGGAGCAGCTCCTGCCCCTCCTTCTGCACTGACCCTGGTGCCTGCACAGCTGTTGCTCTCGCATATTCTCATTCCTCTCTTTGGTTGCAGTCACTGTTGCGCAGCAAATTTTCCCCCTTAAATATGTTATCCCAGAGGCTCTACCACCATCGCTGATGGGCTGGGTCTTGGCCAGTGGCGGGTCTGTCTTGGAGCCAGCTGGCATTGGCTCCATTGGACATGGGGGAAGCTTCTAGCAGCTTCTCACAGAAACCAGCCCTGTAGCCCTCCGACCCCGCTATCAAAACCTGGTGGCACAAACCCAATACAACAAGCATACATTTACATTTATCTCAAAGGTAAAGTCTGAGGAAATGTTAAGTTGCTTTGAAATTAGATGTCTGGCTTCTTCAGCTTGGCTTCTGATAGGATACATAAGATCAGATGAGTTGCCTGACTGTTTGCTGGGGTTTTTTTAGTGGAAGCAGTGTGCGGCTCTGTAAGTACAGAACGTGCAGATACCAAGAGGAGATTACTCAGAGCACATCTTGCAAATGTACCAAGAGCCGGGGGGAACCTCTGTGCTTGCACCTTCTATATACTGGTGGGAACAGGTCACATCAGTGATGTGTTTTTCCTACTCTGTGCTCTGCTGAAGACTCATCCTTAAAATTTGATTCTGGTTTCACTTCAACAAGGAGAGATGGAAGTAAAAGCTGAGAGAGAGATCAGACTTGGGTCCTTCACGAGGATGAGAAGGGTGTGTGCAAGTACTTCTCACAAGACTCTTGTGCTGTGAGGGTACGCGAACTTCAGAGATAAAGCAATCATGACAGACCAAGGCTTTCACCTCAAAATAATTTCTTCACTACTAAGCGTAGTGCTTCTTTTATTTCTTAAGTCCATTGTAAAACCTCCTAAGTATGAGGCTAAAAATGCATGAACTACAGAATCCCACAGTTAAATTGCAAAGACAAGAGCTATCTTCTTAATGTTCACTTTCATGTAAAATCCTTTGGTGCTTGTTTACTACAGGTTCAAGGACTTCATCCTTTAATGCATTTAAAGACACCTGGAATTTATTTTTAATACAATATTATTCAGCTGGGTGATCCTTAAACATTGCTTCATAGTGTTGGAAACCGAAGATCCGATGTTGATTCAAGTGCTTAAAGCAGGACTGCAAGTGCTGGGGAAAATAATACTACAGTGTTTTCATACGTCTGCCTATAGTAGGCTCCAAGATAAACGAGTGCAAGTTCACTGGCCACAGAAAATGGATTACTGTTCACATTGACTTTAGCTCTATAATCTGATCAAGGATTAGTTCTGAAGCTCTTATTGAATTTCTGTGGGTAAAGATGATGATTAAAGTCTTAAATATGCAAGAAAAACAGACGCTGAACTGCAGCATTCATGAGACTGCCTTTGTTGAGCTGGTGCATGTTCCTTTGGTCAGAAATCTCAGCTGGGCAACTCTGCCTCCAGCTCACATCAAAGTCTCCTTGGAATCCAGAAGAAAAATTGGTCTTCCAAGGGGGCCAGTAGTTACATTTTCAGAAGCCGGGCAGCAGACTCTAGGCTCTTCAGAAAATGCATGTCTGGCCACTGATTTAAAAATGTCAGGACTGAGATGATGATGTGGTAAAAGCAATGCAAGTGGGAGATCTGTTTTCACATCCCATGTCTGCTGAAGGATGGTAAATCCTTTTTTTTCTTTTCTTTTTTCTTTTTATTCTTTTTTCCTTTTTTTCATGGTTTTCTCATGTTTTTTCACAGTTTTTCTGGATTTTCTTCTTCTTCCTCCTTTTTCTTCTTCTTTCTTCTCCCTTTTTCTTCCTAAGAGAGTGCTATAGCCATGTTTGAAATTATTAGGAAGAGCAAAGCTCATTCAAGCAAGCCTGTTCGGTTCTTTTATTCAGGAACAGTCAGTGACCCATTGGGGAAGAGAAGTGAAAGGAGGAGAATGCAGAATCCTGAAATTCTAGACTGTCTCATTAGTGATTAGGCTACCCTCCAGTGAATGGACAGGTGGACATCTGTGTCCTGTTCTTTTTAAGTGTGAAGTGCTGAAAATGTCTTGGAAAAAGCTGCAGACAGGGTCATGAGAAAAGGGGCTAAATACAGCTCACTGCTATGGTTCTCAAATGCAAAGCACTGATTAAAGGCATGTTCAGTACATGTTGTAAAGGCCCCATCTTCATGTCAGAATGGAGGCATAAGGTATTCTGCTCTATTATGGGGTTTTCATTACTTTGGGTATGGAGTGCTGACATAGAACGGACTCTTCCACACGAACTCAAGAAACAGAAGATCTAATCGTTTACACCATCATGTCCACGAGATAGCTCTGGTGGTCTTTTTCGTAGCAGTGCTGGAGGTACTAGGTGAACACCACCGCCAGCGTGATGAAAGACACATGACAGTCCCAGCCAGCCCGGGAATCCCAGGGTTTTGTCTGTCTTCTGCAAGCTTTGCCTTCCTTTCTCAGGGCTTTTATCCATCATCTTTGTTCTGGTTCTTTGTTTTTATGTTTAGGAGTTACCTTTATCTGTCCTCTGTGAACTGTTTTGCACTCAGATGGTAATGATTCTAATGAACTCTCCACAATTAATAATCAAAAGGCCCCAAAGTACAGAGTTTATATTCCATGAAGTACAAAAACACGTGGACCCAGGCCAATAAACTCCACTCCAGTATCTGGAAGTGTAAGAGCAGCCTACATTTCTGTTTCTGTATTACTCCTTCTTTTTTCTATGATAGATCAAGAGTGGTATAGATGTTACTCTCTGTAATGTGAGCTAAGTCATCTAACCTGGCAAATAGTCTCTCCCTCTAGTTGCGTTGCTGTCCTTCTGCACTACTGCTTCTCCTTGCTATAGCGCTGCATTTAATCGTCACACTCACCAAACCAAAGGCCAGCATGCACCATTATTTCCTCTCAAACGTTTCCAAGTGATCTGTGGTAGGATGCAGCATAAAAAACTAATGAAAGCAGATGATGTCCAGGTGACTAAAGTTACAAACAACTTTTATACTTAGGGGCACTGGTGGCTACACTACTGCACTATGCAGGCAATCGGGCCAAAGGATTTTGCTGTTTGAAGAGATTATTCTGATCAAAGGTTGTGTACTGGGATGCACAAGTACACTGTTTTGTTGTTCTGCTCTGAAGTTCTTGCTCTGAGGCTCATGATTCCTACAAGTTTTCATAGTACTAGAGCTTAGAAATTATTCAATTAGTGATCTTAGAGTTTGCTTTGGTGTAAGTACAGAGTGCTGGCTTTTCCAGTTGAAGGAGTTATTTGATCTAAGTCTTTATTTGGTCTAGTAGCCTCTGTCATGTTTCTAATTTAGTCTAAAGTGAAGGCTCAGTTTCTTTTAGCTCTAAGTAGGAATTACTGCCCACAAGCAGCCCCTTGACATACCAGCCAGGCTATTAGTATGCAGGATTTTTTTCACTGTAGAGCTCTTTTGCAGAGTCTTGAATGTGTGCACATTAGAAAATCAGTACACTCATTATAATCTGCAAAGCAGTGGAAAACTATAGATGCATGAACAATGGAAAACAAAGTTAGTATTCTTCCAACAAACACGCACCTGATGGAGTGAAAAGGTTTGTGTTAGTGTGGTATTGTTCATTTTCACTCTAACACTGAAATTTGTAGATATGTTTAACTGAGCTAATATAACATTATGAATAAATGAATAGAGTTCATTATATAGACAAGAAGAAATATATTTGCACAAAACCATAGTAATTTATCACATCTTGAGGCTTGTATCAACAACAAGAAATTGTTCTGAGGAAGGAAAAAGAGGATGAATAGCAGAGCCACCAGGGAAACAGGTAAAAGTGCCAGTAATTCAGTGTGGCAAAGTGTGGCAGGAGCAGAACCTTGTGTGTGGAGATTTGTGCTGAATTCACCTGTTCAAAGCCTTGCTTTTGCACCACCTGGAGGCTGTAGGCTTCTCTGAAATGAACCTCTCCAAACTGAGAGGAATGTGGCTTTTCACTTGTGTCTACTGAGACAGTCACTAGGCTGCTCTTTAGCAGCAAAACTCCTTTCACTGGGTTTCTTTTTCGCTGCCTGTGCCCATTGTCACTAGCAATGCCGCTTTACAGAAACACAGCAAAACATTGCCAGCATCACTATGGTGAGTGAGTCCTAAATGAAGGTCCTCTTCTGCTTCCCCTCTGCTCTTCCTGACAGCAGACTCTTGTGCTATTGTTTGAATGTCAAACCATTCCTACCCCTCCAAGTCTCTGACATTAGGTGAGCTCACCTGAGGAGACTGTTACTTACAAATTTTGGGATAGGTTTTTTAGGTTTGGACAAGTTACACAAGGTGATCCTATAGTGAAGTGTACAGGATTAGGGTCAGCTCCAGTGAAAACTACACATTTGAAGCTTCATTATCACTCATTGGGTGTCATGGGTTAGATGCAAGAAACTAGTAACTGGGCTTTCGTTTCTGTGTCCACCACAAAGTTTTGGTGGTATTAATTAAATATCTCTCTTATGCTGTACCGTCACCATCTAAAAGATAGAGTTGAAGCTACCTACAGCACAGAGAAATGCTGTTTTCATAGCAGTGACTCTTGGCTAGAAACTATCATAGAAGTACCAGAGATGTGCAGGTTGCTGCCAGTTCCCACCACCTTCTAAAATGGAGCATCCAGTGTCACACCTCAGGGATCTCTCATTGTTTGTCTTCAAATGGGATAGAAATTTAAGAATCGCTTTACGTCACCTTAAAACACATATTCTAAACAACTCTTTTTTGCAGTTTTAACCATGTTCTTAATCACCCATGTATATTGCCTGCCAGTCTAGAGCTAAGCAACCATTACGAGACTATTGCACTTTACAGTGAAGGAGCTGCCCCTGTGGTGGGTGTACGACTTCAATGAGCCCCAAGAGGTGTTATCTTGTTGCAGATGAGCTAGAACTGTTAATTCATGTGGATAGTGCTTGTAACTGCCTAGAAATCATTTAAACACAGTTTAAACATCTGGTTTCTGGAAAAAAAGGAAACTTCCCTTATATTACTTTTCAGCCACCACCTTCCACCAATATTATGTTTAGAAAAGGAAAATCTAAGACAGGTGTTATACATAAATGACTCTCAAATTTTGAACTGAGCTCATCACATTTGCATCCAGTGATGGTCCATTGAATTGGCGTGACAGAGGGGAGAGGGGGGAGAAGGCAACTATTTCCAGAAGCTTCTCTATAGCTTGACAATTAAAGCAGGAGCTGCAAACTAGCCAGAACTAGAAGCTGCACAAATTATTTCCCCAGCCTGCAAAGCTCCATCTCTTCTCACGAGACAAGCAGAGCTAAAAGTTTCCAATTGTTCTATGACTCAGGGAGATTCCCCTGCCTCTTGTCCAGAGCAAACAGGTCATTCCCCAGGTTCTCCGCTCGCTACTGGAGAGAACAACCTCAAAATGAAAGCATGTCACCAGCCCACAACTCTGCAGCACTTGCCGGTCTCGTTTCAAATGATGGTAGCTCAGCATCCCTGCTAAATGTTGTTATGGTGACAGTGGAAATCTAACACCGAGCACTACATCTGTCTGCTTATCTACTACTAACGATCCTGCTGTGTATAACTTCAAAAGGAAGGAAACCAATGGGTTGTTTTTTTAAAACCTCCTCGATGATCAAAGAGGAGAGAGACTACAAAACTGTCCTTCTATTAAAAATTTAATGCTTGGGTTTGATCCTAGGTAGAGGAAGGGAGGGTAGAGCAGTCTCTTTATACACCTCTACAGCTAGATCCTTTGCTTATTTAGGGCTTGGTCATGTTCCTGCAGAAAACATCAAAAATGCCCTAGCCCCATGTAGAGCAGCCCACGGCTGGCACAGCAGCTCGAGAATGAGCTGATCAGTGCCGTGGTCTGGAGCTAAGCGTGTGTGTGCAGACACACAGCCCTTGTCGGGAAGGCACTAACAGAGGGTGAGAACTTCTATGCCGGCACTAGGCAGTTTCAGACCCCAGAATTGCACAGTTCACTCTCAGGGATATTTTCCTATTTCTCCTTTCAGCTCTTATTGCCCTTTGCTTAACACTGGCAGAAATTGTGTCTGTGTAGGTAAATCCATGTTACAA
>JAVJGI010000062.1:82561804-82571963 GCA_035590275.1 Ibycter americanus
GCGGCTGCAGGAACTTTTGTTAAACTCAAGTTAAAAATATAATTGATATGTTTTGTGTAAGAGAACAGCATAACTGCACATTACTTTTTTATCCCCGGTAAAAAATGGTCACAGCCATATGAGAGGTCTTACTTCTCTCCTTTATAACACATGCACTTTCTGTAAATCACTTTAGTTGGTCTCTCGCTGACCTCTCCGCTGTGTATGTGCTTGTCTTGTGGGTCCGTGCCAAGCAATACCACAACACCAGGTGGTACTAGATGAAAACCCGCACAGTCAGCTGGACCTCAAGGCGGTGAGTGGGTGCTCTGCAGCCAGCCTGCCTCCCCCGGAACAAGGTAGCAGAGGGCAGGCGGAACTTTGGAAGCAAATGGCATGCTGATAACTGTTACCACTGGCAGACAACTACAGCCCTTCTTGTCTGATGGTCAGCAGTTTAGATTCCATGGTAATCTGAGTTCTGAAGGGTGTTCAGGGTTTTTCTCCTGCTAAAGCTTCCTTTCCCCCGCCTGAGCAGTGGGAGGAGGTTTTGTGTTTTTCTTGCTGCTTTCTACTTTTCCTTTGAGATTTGGCTGCTTCTGTTTTCTTGTTTTGCTGACTGCCTCTTGCATGTGGTGAAATGGGAGCCAGGGAAGCAGGCAAGCAGCGCTCCCCCTCGCACCACCTGCATTGCAAGTTGCGGGGAAATTGCTTTTGTGCTTCATTTGTACTTTTACAGAATGTCACTGAAGAATCTTTTTCAAAAGTTAGTGCTAAGAACTAAATTTCTGAAAGACATGAAACGGATAAGACTCTCCAGAGCTCTGAGCTGGCTCGTACACGATAGAGCTGATGACGTTCCACGGATAAGGCATGAGAATCAGGAGTAACTTAATTTTATCAGATGAAATGATAGCTTAACTCCGGATGGGGGTAGAAAAAGGGTTCATTCTTAACCAGGGAATGAACATTCAGAAAAGGGAAAACAAGTCATTACCCAAGCTCCAGGATTTATTTCTTTTCAATCTTGTTTGACAACTAAAATTAATAAAATGGAGAAACCAAGGAGGCTGTGCATAATGAGGTAGCTATTGACTAATGCAATACATAACATTAAATGGAATAATAGGAGCAACTGCAGCAACACTTCTTGAGAAACCTAATATTGAGTCTGGTTTTTTTCTGGCATGATTTTGGCCTGGCACATGAACTGGCTGCTGCCAATGAGCAATGGAGATTGAGGCCAACACCAAGGAGAACAGAGACGGACAAGGCAGGACTCAGCAAACAGGAAAACGAATATATTGACTCTTTCTCATAACAAATGGCTGTAAAGGATTCACATTAGTCTTCACCCTACCCCCAGTCTAAAAACTGCAGCACAGTGAGATTGTAAATATGGCATCTTCTTGCCGCATCCAGTCTGTTTACAATCTGATCTGCTAACTTAAGTCAAAGAGATATTACTCTGTGCAGTCCTATTGCCCCATGAGAATAAAATAGGTGGGAAAGTGAAAATAATTCCCCCTTTTTCTCTGCTCGTAAAGCAGCAAGTATGTCCTAAATGGTGAACCTTTGTTCATGCTGCTGATGCACAAGCCTGAAAAATAGCTTTCATCCCCAGGCTGCCTCATGGGGAGTGTGTGTGGGTTTTTTCATAAACCTTTGCATATGATCTGGTGGTATGCTGTCATGATAGATGCAGGTTCTCTTAATGCTATGAAGATTTTCTCTTTGCAGTGTAAGTGCACTCTGGAAGAACTGGGAGGCAGCTAGGATTTTTGCATATTTTCTCCTAGTGCAGATGTTGTTGTTTTCTGTTTTGCAAGATCTAGTTACTAATTGTGTAATGGTCTAATAAAGTCATCACTGGAATTTACTGGCAAAATCATTAAATAAGCACAAATATTGTTCATCAGCTTAATTTTAAGATCTTGTTTCAGTCAGTGGAAACTTTTCATCAGTTATTTTGTAGAATTTTTGTTTTTACTTGTGTTACTATCACAAAAATACCTCAATATTAAAATGTACAAGCTCACGCTGCAAAAATACTGATTACAGGAAAAAAAATATTTAACCTTTAGTGGGAGATATAGCAGAGCCTAGAATTAGCTTGCTAGCCCATGGATTATTACAATGTCAGAAAAATTGCTGTTAATAACTTGCATGTTTGTTGTCTGTCTCTTCAACTTCATAAGCAGAGCTGAATATTTCTGTTGAGGTTTTTTAATTTCACGGTTAAGATAAGGTTTTAAAAAAAAAGGCTTCTGTACATGACAGCATCTCTGCTTGTGTATATTATTAAGGAGTGTTATACCTGATAAAGCAGAGAATGTCCACAACTACTGGAGGTGGATGGAAAGGGAGCTCTTACTCAGCTCTGCAAGGACAAGGTAGTGTTTTATGGACTAATGCAGCACACAGGGAACTTGAGGGGTAGAGACTGGCATGACCATCTCCGTAACTGCACGGTGTAAGTGGGCTTTTGTTTTCAATGTTATCATAGTAACTGACAATAGCGTGGGTAGGAGGAGAAGCCACACGCAAAAAAAAAAGGCTCTTTTGTTTATGGCAACAAAAGGAATAAATATAATCTTGGTCCATAATTGGTGCCAAAAGGCAGGCTAAAATCTGCTGCGATGAGGGTTTGTTTTGTTTTAGCAGAGAAACACCATAGTTAAGGTTACAAGACGTTAATTTTAGTAGCTGCTAAGAGCTAAAACTCTCGGTATATATGCATGTGAATACTGGGGGATGGCAAAACACTATCTGCAGCTCGGTGTTCAGGCAGAAACAATGCCTGTGTTTTATAGGGGCTATTTTAATTCCATTTCAATGTTTACAAAAATACATTGAAGGCAATATAAAAATCCCACCTGTGATACAAAGGGCACAAATTACCTCTTCACTGCACACTAAAGCATAAAATGTTGCTGTTTTTCAACTTTTTAATGTGTGAAATCTCAACTGCTTCATCCATGTGTTGTGTAGCAGGAGAAAAAATAAAATAAAAACGAATTATTCTGATTTTTCTTTCTTTAGCTCTTTGATACAACTAAAATTGATATTTCTGGCCTGCATTAAAATAATCCTATTAAGGAAGTTTGCAATATCCGTGTTTCTTCTATTTACTACAGATTCTAACAAAAGAATATCAAGGCTAGCATTTTTGCTTATCTTGGTAGCCAAATACTCAATTAAAAACCCACAGCGGCCTGAAAAATGTTTCTCTCTTCCAGTCTTTCTCAGTCTCACACAGCACTGTCATTTCCTGAAGTGCCAAGGAGTCCTATAACCTAGGAAACCTTCTTCAAGGGCAGTAGCTGTGTTTCAAGACAGTCAAGGTGAGTGTCCCTTTCCTAATGAAGATACCTAAGCATAATGTGATCTTTTCCTTACTTTCATATGTGGTTTTTAGTTTGCCTTCCACATGCTGCCTCATGTTTATCACGTTGCTAATATGGCTTAATTTAGCTTTGCTGGATTTTCTCACATTCCTGTATTTTCACTTGTGCAGGAATTTTGTATGGGCCAGCCAAGGAAAACATATACAAAGGAAAACCCTTAGCTCAAACACAATAAAAGTAGCCTAGAAAAAGGAATACAAAAATGCACTTTAGAGGAAACATTTCCAACAAAAAATGGAAGGACTTAGCGGTTTTTAAGAAGTTTTTACATGCTTAGCTTAAGCAAAACTAAAAGAAGTTAAGATACTTGCAATAAAATCTTGCTGCAGTTACATTTCTTTTAAAAATACGATACTGATGAATCACAAAAATCACACCATTCTTCAAAATGAGATCCTATGTGTGAATTCAGAAGCTATACATTGGAGGCAACTCCATTAAGCTGGTGAAATTTCACCAGCATGAAATAAATCAGATTATTTGAGCTTGGTGGATAACTTTGCCTTAAATTTTAATGACCTGAAAGTTTGCTTGAGCACTTCTCATTTCTGTTGAGAAATGCAGCAGCTTGTGTCACATACAGAAAAACTATTTCCATGGGGACAATCAGTTGTAAAGAATATTTTAATTACCTGGGATGTTCACTCTACATGTCTAAGTAGATAATCTAAACAGTGTTCCCAAAACAGAAGTTTGAGATCTGTTTTATAGTCTGTTGTGTATGAGAATTATGCCATTACTTGACAATATAACTTTCTGTAGCTATGTGTGCCATAGATGCATGATTTTAAACAGCAATGATGACATTAATCTTGATCTTTGTGATGTTTTGATAGGCATGATTATGCACAGCTGGTGCTTTTTATCCACTTTCTCCTTGTCTTTCTGAGCTGTAATTGCTTATACAGAGTGTGAGGCACTGATGAAAGTGGTGTGGTGGGTCTGTACTATTTATCGTAAATGAAACTTAACCTTTAGACCGTCAGGTGATGCTAGTGTACTTTCACCTGATAAAAAATGCTAGAGGATGCTAGTGCACACAGCTTTTCCCAAACTAAGATTCTGTATCTAGCTTTCCAATCAGCATGCCCAGCAAAATCAAGCCCAATGCATTGAATTACACAAGGAGAAGCCATATTATTTAACATATTGTTCTGTGCAGTAAGCAGCTCTAGCATGAATGGGCTGGGGGGGCAAGTATGGACAGTCCAGGACTACAGCTTTTGCAAGGACATCTTCTCCTGACTCAACCTTTAAGAATATGATTTAAAAGCTTTCTGACTTTCCTCAGCAAATGCCCTTTGGCAGGATTAAACTGCACCGCTGCCAATTCAGCTCAATACCAAGCATGTTAATGAGGTGTCCTGGCCTTTTTATTAATTCGACAAGCAGGGTACTCCATTCAGCATGACTGAGAAAGTTTAATCAAATAATCTCATTGTTCAAAATTTATCACTACAATAAAAGAATCTACTAAAGAAATACAAGATGAAAGAACTCATTTTTTTAATGCTGTATCATTTTATACTAAGAAGCAGCGCAGCCTTGAGGTTTACAGTAGTGCTAACATCTGCCCCTATGTGGGTATACAGTACAGACAGATGTTGCTGTCTATAGGAGGGACATACATAGTGCCACTGCAACTTGTCTGCCCACGGTTCTTACTGTTACTCTCACTAAAAATGTATACTGTTAACAGATTTATTTTTAATGAAGTCTTTTCATTTCAAAAAAACAGCTGGAAAAAAGTGCAGTGAGATGCTGTCTTTACCTATGATATGATGAAATGTATCTATCGTAGGTGACAAGAAATAAAGAGAGAACACCTTTTCGTATATTGTGGGGAGAAGTGAGGTCTGGGTTGGTGTAGCAAAATAGTCATAGTAGCTTCCAAAATTATTTCCAGAAGATCTGGAAAAATAAGCGTGGTTAACTTAAGAATAGAGTTCAAAATGCATACATGGAAGTAAGCAGCTATGTCCCACACTATAGAACAATACAGCAAAAGTGTAATGCTCCTTGATCTTCTATGCTCCCAGATCAAAAATTCAGCTGTGGGGTTTTTAATGTTTCAGACACATGAGAAGCTTCAAACAGCTGCCATTAATTTTACACGGTAAAAATTGCCTGTCAAATCAGTCTCCGAGTGTTCCTTTCTCTTCAGAAATGCCTCCTGCTGAGAAAGCTGTACAGTCAAGGCTAGCGACACATTTTCCGCATCAAAAAATTGTCAACTTTAAAAGCTACCTTCAAAACTAGAAAAACAGAAGTTTATCTGAAGGGTGAGAATTATCAGATTTTTCTTGGGGCTAGCACACCTTCCAGATAAGCAACTTTAAACATATTATGAATATTGTGCTCTACTTCACTTGAGCAACTGCATTCCCTGAGCACAAATCCATTAAAAGTCTTCTTTCAAGTTCCCTCCAGAGTCCTTCATTCTCTCCTCTGTATCTTTGTGGCTATTGCTTTTTTTCCCTCTTTTTTTCCCCTTCCTTCTCTTTTCCCCCCTGTGTTTTTTCATGGGCTAGCCAGGGTAGACAGCTGCTGCTATGACTTGCCCTCTTCCTTATTCCCTGGTTGCTTGGCTCACCTCTCAGCCAAACTTGTGTGAAAAGGACAAAGTGGGAATGATACACGGATAAATACAGAAAACTTGCAAGACCAGTATCTTTCCTTAGTCTTTCCTTAACCTCTAATCTGTAGAACATTATTTCTGGTACAAATTACTTGAAATGGCAGAACATGAAGGGATACCCAGGCTATGTAGAACACAGATTGACTTTGAGATTCAAGCCTTGGGCATTTCCCAAAATATGGGATATTGAAGAGGTCTGCTGTTCTGTACTTTCTGTCATTGACACCTCCTACAGTCCCTTTGGGGCCTCTTGGTGGAGGAAGGCAATGTTACTATTTTTCTACTCTTTGCATTTCAGTTCTCAATTTGAACTGGGAAGAGATGCAATGGCAGGGCTCACACACCACCAAGACATGATGTCCTATATTATTTTTTCCTGCACTTCTCATCTGACAATGGATAGCAAAACGAAAAATAGGCCTATTTTCCATTCCAGGTAAAAGGGACTTCTGTTTGCCAGACCCAGTGTAAAAGAAGAAACTGAACAGTTTATATTCAACTGCTTCAAAGTAGCAGATTAGTAGCAGCTTTCCATAGAGCAGCATACCTCGGAACTGGGACACCCACTGGTGTGTCCCTTCCTGACTAAAACAGGCAGCTACATTGTAATTTCCAGAGTTTTCCAGTTGCTTTCAGCAAGAAGTCATGTTGGAAACTCTGGTGCCCATTCGGTTTGCCTGTACATTGCAGGGGTCTCGGAACAATGCGGGAGCTCACATGATTTTCATGTGCTGCAACTTGTTGCAGATTCATCTGACTGCGCTTACTTGCACAGTCTCTGTCTCATTACCCGAGAGAGCAAGTTTGAGTCTGCTGAAGGTAGTCAGGCTGATTTTTGCTTATTCAGTCTTGCATTTGGACATTCTCTGCCCGTTCTATCATTTTTTCTTGGTTCTCTGGGTTTATTTAAACCATTTAAAGGTGGTACTAAATATTTTAAAACATGAATGCAAGCAAAGATTATCCAGGACAGACTAGAAAGTTTATAGTTATGTATTTTTTGTTGTTGCCGAATCAAAATATTTTGTGTGTGAAATAGATTATGTTCAAAGTTGCACTCCTATTCAGTCTGAATAGCATACTAAAATCCGTCCCACTGATTGACCTGGAGCCACTTTGGATACACAGTAGCATTATATTCCTGCAGATGTCAAATTTGACCCCAGCTAGAGAAAATAAATAGTTTCGCCATACAAGCATTTCCATCTGTTATATAGGACTTTTATAATGTGTATTGTATTTCTGTCTTAACACCCAAACCCCCTTGGAGCGGGAACATCTAATTAATGGCTCAGGTATATACCTTCAGTGCTAAGCATAAAAATACTAAGAATACTAAAAAGCAGGAAGGTTGTCTTCTAAAGACTCAGTTCCTAGGGCTGATTTTTAGGAACTGGAGGAGAGGGAACATGTCAACTTCACGCTATAGTTTCTGCAGCTGTGATTATTTTGTTGCCCAGTGGAATATCTTTGCTATCTTACCCTACTACTGTCACTGTATCCTTTAAATGTAAAATTCTTATTTTGGGGGTGTGTGAAAAAAATATGAAAGTTCACTTACCTTTCTCATGAAATGACTAATATTTTGCTAAGTGTAAAATTCCATTCCAGGGAAACTTTTTTTGGCAAGCTAGTATTGATGTGAGGTGAAAATACATACAGTTTAAATTATATTTTCCTCTGACATGCTATCACATTGTAGACAACATAATGCTAATTTATCTTAATGGCTGTGCCTTTTAGGAGCTGACTATCAGTCAAGCATATAATTCCATGTTGTCTGTAAAAAAAATAAAAAGGTATATCTAGCAGGACAGAATAAGCCACCACGCTCTGGAATAAGTGCTAATTGTTCCCTTTTTATAGGTCTCTGCCATTTAAAAAAATACACTATTTCCTAACTATTCTGTATTTGGAGGATTTAGGTGTTTTATTACAATAATGCACTAGTAAGAGGTTCGGAAAAGCTGTTTATAGTAGCTCCAGCTTGGTGTTGCATACCATGCTAGGTGGCTCAGACCTAATCTCTGAGTCAAAACCTGCTCCATTTTGCCCACTATTCCTTAAACAGATATATAGTGTTTAGCAAATTTTTTCTTTTTAGCTTGTTGCTTACTCTCGATAGCATTGCTAGTATACTACAATATTTTATCTCCTCATATTAAAACTCTTAAGTAGTTCCATAAATCTAAAAATTCCAATGATGTAGGATCCTATACTTTATCTTTCAACATCCAATCCCATATTGCAATGATTCAGTTTTAGCTACAATGCTTAAACATAATTAAAATAAAACACAGAAGAATTTTTACTTGCATGTCTCCAGCAACTGCCAGTTTTTAAGAAGAAACATCACTTACAGCAAGGTTTGACAAGATCCTAACAGCTAGCTATGTTGACATTGTCTCTTACTACAATTTTGAAATGTCATCTTTATTAAACTTTTTGGTGAACTTTAAAATTTTTATGCTCTTTCCCCCCCCCCCCCCCCCCTCTCACAAGATGTCTGCTTACTTCAAGTTTGTCAGCACTGCCACCCAAGCTGTCGAAAGTCACTTGCCTGCATGACAGGACAAAGTATTAACACCCATCCATAATTTCATTTACACCTTGAAATGACAGCAGCTGGGAAAGAATAAAACAGCACGAAAACAATCTTTATTGGACAGAGGAATGAGATGGTTCTGGCATATTAAAGTAGAGATGTGTGTAACAGGGCCTCTGACTTCCATGACTCATCTCTGGGGCTACAGAAAATGGGCAGCTGAATACTTCAGGGATGGAGGTAAAATTTCTAGCAGGGCTGCCCAAGCCTCTGCTAGTCTGTACCAGCCCATGCCAAGAGGTAGGCGAGTGCTCAGCAGGTGTCACTGCTTGGCTGGTCAACAATGTCACTTCCTTGGTTGTTGGAAGCTTTGCTTGCTCTGGGACTCAGAAGTTTATACCATTTTCTCATGCCAACATGAATTAGTCCTGTACAAAGCACAGCCAACCCAGACTAACATTCTGGACCTGTATTATGTCATTTTTAGTACACTTTGAGAATCCTGTAGCTGTAATGGAGGACTTTGACACTAGATACATGCAGTATGACACGCAAATCTCAGATGAAATCCTATCCTTGTCCATCACTTCAGGCCAGAGAAAGCATAGGCTCTGCATACGGAATGATGACAGACTTCAGAGGCCTGACTGAAATGTTTAATCCCATTCATGCCTGTTGCTATCACTACTCCTGTCCTGAATGTCCTGAAGAGGCCTAAACTGAGCCAGTAATCAGTATCTGTAGATTTAGCGAGCATTGTGTTTTCATCCTCTCAACTTAAATCATCTTCCGCTTTGGTTTGTGTACCCTGCACGGAGCTCTGTCACTTTGCAGGTAGGCAGCATCAGTTACTCTCTGCTGGCACAGCTGGACCACTGCTGTTCACCTGCATTGGATTTTGGAACTGACCCCCTCAGCAACAAACATTTTCCCTTTCCCAGGCTCAAAATAAGGGTTGCATAGGAAATAAAATATATTTAGTGCATTATTTAGTAGGTGGGTATTTAAGATGATGGTGAGTTTGGCTTTCATCTGCTGGAGATTCTTTTACTTTCTCTTTCTGGTAATGGTGCAGTGATCCTGTAATGTTACCTCCAGTGAGAGTGAAAGGTTGCATTTAACTGATACCCGCTCACTTCCATATCCAGTATCTTGCCGGTTTAATGTCCCAGGTAAACTGAGCTTCCGCAGTGCTGAAAGGGCACAATCTTTTCTCCTTGGACTCCATCCGCCCCCTGCGAGACACATACATAAACACAAAAAGTTCTTGTCACTTCAGCTATCTCTACTGTAGGTGACCACGTTTTAAGTATCTGTTATGGGACTTTTAGTCTTTTGTTTGTGAATAAAGTGTTTGTGTAAGGTACACACCTATGCTCGCACATTTATTTAAGCTGAACTGCATGGGCTCCACTTTAGGTGGTGGGTTTAAAAAGAAACAATAAACATGTTGCTCGATGAAGGCCGGGCGCCCGTGGCACCGGTTCGGCAGCGTTATGGGGAAAGCGGGGGGCGCTCCCGTCAGGCCGGGCCCGCCGTCACCTCAGGACCCTCGCTGCTGGGGCTGTCACACAGACCCCCACCCCCCCG
>JAVJGI010000062.1:82582156-82592955 GCA_035590275.1 Ibycter americanus
TCTGCCCTGCAGCCAGTTCTCAATCCACCTCGCTGTCCGCTCACCCAGCCCACGCTGCCTGAGCTTACCTATGAGGAGTTATGGGAGACAATGTCAAAAGCCTTACTGAGGTCAAGGTAGACAACATCCACTGCTCCCCACTCATCTACCCAGCCAGTCATTCCATCATAGAAGGCTGTCAGGATGGTCAGGCATGATTCCCTCTTGGTGAATCCATGTCGACTACTCCTGATGACATTCTTTTCTTCCATATGCTTTGAGATGACCTCCAGGATGAGCTGTTCCATCAGCTTCCACCTACTTGCAAATTTCTGCGCTAGCTGAAATAAATACTCGGTGCCAGGATTAACACCAGCCATGCAGCAGCGTTTGCCACGTGAAACAGGAAATATATCTTCATGGCGTTATGATTCAGTTGACTTGCCTGCTCACTTTATGCAATGTCTTTTGAAAGCTTTGAGACTGATTTAATGATATATACAGCCATTTATACTAATATTTGTGCAGCTTAACATGATAGTAGTCTTATGGTAATCATGTTTAATTTTTCAGCGTGGACACTGGCTACTGCTTATGTTTTTGGGTAGCACTTTCCATGGAACCGGAATTAATAACAGAAAACATATTGTTCTTGTACCTTTGCTGAAATTGTTTTTTGCTGTGTAGCACTTAATTTTACAGTGTCCCACTGGCCTGGTAACTTCTCAGTTGTGGATCTTTCTTCCTTTCAGAAATAAAACATTTCTAATGTAAGAAATACGTTTAGGTTTGATTTTCAGAGGCTAGTTAAAGAGAAGAAATTACAATTAATACCAAAGTAGAAAAAGCCAGGCAGGAAACAAAACCGTAAAAGTCAGTAAGCCCAAGGAAAATGTCTGTAATTGAAGTCAGGAGTTTTGATCACTTTCAAGTTGAGCAAGAGGAGTGAGAAAAGAGAAAAAAAGGCTTCTTTTTCTACAGATTCAGCATCCTGACACTTCTACATCATGTGCTGTGACTAGAGACCTCAGTTCAGGACTTAGATTTCAACTATTTCTTACATACAAGTGTATTGTATGGGCCTGAATTTGTGAGCTCAGGTTTCATGCAAGCCAGAGATTATACCCAGATAATGTGAATTATGGTCAGGAGTTCAAAAACAATTTAACCCATCTCTATATTCATGGGAATAGCAGGTGGGTCTTGACTTGAAAATGAATGTAAGCCCACATTTAATTAGTATTGTAGGTATATTGTGGGAGTCCTGCATCCAGCCACATGAACTTCTTTCCAATATATAGGGAGTAAAGCCCATTTTCAAATGATTCTGTTTTTCAGTCTGGGAAAATACATGAGTTGGAATGAAAACTAGATTAACATGAATAGAGCTACTGTATGCATGACTTCAGGGATTTCAGGAGGCTGTCTGACTTCTGGATGGTTTCTTCAGCTTGCCGGGTTATCCTGGGAGAATATATGAAGAGTGCACATAGGCATCTTAAATCACTGCATTCCCAAGCTGGCTTGTAAGACTTACAATGATCCTCTTAGAGGGTGCAGCATAGAATTTGACCTCTGGCTCCTGTTCATAAAGTTACTTCCCCAGTCTTTGGGGAGCATTATTTAATAAACAATTTATTTAATAACTTTATTTGCTTTTCTTGTTTCAAAGACAGGAATAAAATATAGTATTCTTTGCTATTTCAAACTTTACAGTTTAGTAATGTGTGGTTCAGTATCTGTAGGAAATTCTTTGTCTTTTGCAAATAGTGATGTCAAGAGGTAGATTGTATATGCATTCTGACTTCATACAGGGTGAGAAGTAGTTTTGTGTTTTATAATATTTCTCCAAATGGAAACATAAATGGGCAGGAAATCATAGAAGCATGAACGAATATATTCTTTGTAGAGAAATGTGTGGACAAGATACATGTCTTGAATCTTGTACTGGGAGCAATACTGTGGACCTTCTGTTTCAGGCATGTGCATAGTAGAAGTTGAATCACATTGAAAATCAAACAATATTAGACGTTCTATATTTATTTCTAGAAATGAAAATGAAAAGGCTTTGCATGGCATCTTTATAGGAATCTTTGCTATTAGTATTACTTTAAAATGACACCCATATACCAGACAGTTTTCTTCCTGCACATCAAATTCTTTTACATCCTACAAAAACACTTCTCTAAAAGCATGGTATCTCTTGTCTACATAGTAAAAATACATTGGAAGTAGGAATGATACCAGAATCTCTAGAGTGTAAACTTAGACACTTTTATGACTCCCTAGGTACTTTTCATTGCTTGATGAACTTATTGCACAAAGGAACTTGGGAAATGCACCTCCAGTAGAGCACTTCTGGCTCAAAGTAGTATATTATTCAGCTCAGCACTCATAATAATATTGCAAATATGAGAGAATTAGAAAAGCTGTTGGGATGAATCCCTCACTCTAACCAAACCCGTGACACTTTTGTCAGTAACTTCAGTCAAGCCAGGTTTCACCCACCAGGCTTAAGCCTTTGAGTTTGCCTTTTAAGCAGGCTTCCTGCTTTATATGCTGAACATCTGTTCCTAAGGCAACTGCATCCAGTTACACCTACCCATACACAGTCTTTATTATATGTTCCTAAGCACTATTGAGGAGCTCTATTTAAATTATAGCATAATTATTTCTTTTAATAGATGTGCAGTTTAAATTTTCTTTCATCTTGAACTTGCTATTTAATTAGTACTTAATAGCTTGTCCCAACATGGGTAGAAAGCATCTACAGCAATTGAGAAGAGACCACTCTTTCTTGCTATTGCCTAGAAAGCTGACTACCCAGAGCCCAAGTGCTGAAAGGAGAAAGAATATATCACAGTCATTTGCAGTTTGAGGTTAGGAGGTAAGAATTGAGACCTTTAACAGGGCATGCTATAGAAGCACTGGGATAGAAAGAGAAGACCCTTAAGCAGGTCTGTTACCAACAGAAAATTTGTATTTGCCTAAGCCCAAACTCATTTTTGGTAAATATGAAATCATTGTTCATGTCTTTCCACTTCAGATGAGGACAAAAAATCTGTCTATACTAGTGTGGGGGACACTGAATGGGTCTGAGGCAAGAGATTTTTAAAACAGTAACAGCAAGGCGTTCTAGTTGATCATTTGTATAAGCTGTAAATTAGAACCCAGTTAGGCTCTGACAGCCCTGACTTGGTCAGCCGAGGAGTAAGAGCATATAAAACCAGACCTCTTCGCAAACGTAAAGGATGGTGTGCAGTGGGGTGGAATTACAGTGCCCCTGAAGAAATGTGAAATGCAAAAGATAACAAAATGCTGCACGTGCAGCTTAGTTTTTTTGGTTATTGTTAAACTATCCCACCACAAAGCCATATGAGTGACATACAGGATGAAGCTTGGAGAAACTCCTAGGTAAAGTTTAAAATCCATCCAGTGAGGCTGATTGATTGGGTTAGTGCATTAACATCTCACCTCTATTTTCAAAGACCGAAATAATTCAGTCTTCACATTGATGAAACTGATAGAAGTGAAGAGGAATTCTGCCTAGAACCAGCAGCTGATGGTGTGAAGGAGTACTGTGGTCCTGAAGGGAAGTGAGGATTCTGGTGTGATAGTAACAGGTCTGTGAAAGCTGTGCAGTTTGGCAGGCTTGGACACTCATAAACCTCCAGAGAGTCCCAGGAATAAACTAGCCAAAGTATTTTTACAAACACAACATGCTATCACAAGGCCAGAGTCTCTTTTCCTATTCTAATGCCTTCTGCACTTTTCAAATGGAAGCGCACAGTGGCTGGATCTGGTCCCAGCTTCCAGCTGAGAGCATTCCTGTTGTAGCTATCTGTTGATGTAAACATGTAAAGTAAATTCACTTGCAGCTAAGAGCATTCCCCTTGTAAATGTCTAGTGAATTCCTTTGTTTTCTTCACTTTGTTTTCATGCAGAAGGCCATTAGACAGTAGGTATTTGTGATCCTCCAGTTATTTATAAGAAAATGATCCTTCATATTTATGCTAGGTGAGGACGGCATGAGAGCAATGAAACTGCCTTTCCATCTGGAGTGGTTCAAAACAGGAAGAAGTAAAACAATCTCAAATGTTGAGACCATTTGGATCTTGAAACACTCTTTTGGAGAGAGGATTGTAGAACCTTAGCCAAAGTTGCATGCCCAGCTGTAGGAATTGTACTGGAGAAGTAAGAGAGATCTAGGTCAAGATATTTAATATTAGTGAATACCTGGGGTGTTGACTGCTGTAGCTGAATTACAGTGCATTGAAGAACAATTGGAAAGTACAAAAACATCAACAAATTGCAGGTTTCTTTCACTTGGGATGTATAGCTCTGTCATGGTTACATGTTACAAGGTTGAACCAGTTGCACTGTAGTCTGCTTTGTGCAACAGTAGCTAATTTTACTAAAAGAAAATTGATTATATAAATCTGAGCTCAGTGTTGAAGATAGAGCATTTCTCTGACAGTAACCAACCTTACAAGTCTTGATCTGTCTTGCTTTTTTATTGCTATTGATTTATTTCTAATAGGCTGAATTATTCCATCATCTTGTAAGTACAGTTTCATTAGATATTTTTTTTTTTTTAGTTAAAATTAGACCAATTCTCAACCACTACCTACTTCAAACAGTATTTCTCAAATAATTTTGCATGTATAAGCTTTTGGGACTAACCAATGAATGAAGTTTAAACCTTATAGTAGTTACTATAAGGTAATGCCCCAAGCCTGCCGGTGTTGAACAGTGTTCTTAATAATGTGCTTTAACTTTTGGTCAGCCCTGAAGTGGTGAGGCAGTTGGACTAGATGATCATTGTAGGTCCTTTCCAACTGAAACGATTCTATTTTATGCTCCTCTTCATCTCTCTCATAATTTTTATTATGTTAATGTTACACCATTAAAATACTAATGACCTTATCCAGTAACCAAAATAATAACTGAAAATACCAATGGGTATGTACAGGGTCATGCATCTGCCTTATATTTCAAAGACAGGTCTTCAGTGTTTTTTATTCAGTTAAATAACGAGGAAGACACATTTCATTGAATTACTGAGTCCCAAGGAAATATTTCTGCAACTACTTGATACACAAATTTCAACCCTGCAAAATTATACATGAGTAACTTAAGCTATGCGGGCAGCTGTGTGACTAAAATTATTTATTTGTATATATTAACTTTTAGGATGTGAATTATTTGTATTGCCCCAAATAGCTGGTTTCTACTGACTACGAATGTAAAATTTTTAGGAAAATACTAAGTTAATTTTTTTCACAACAATGTCGCTTTTGTTCACCTATGCTAATTACGGCAATCTAGAAGGTTTCATCATTGCTCTTGTATATACACTGTAAGTCAATTTGTGTGTGAATAAACCAAATAATTTTTCTGTGCAAACAGAAATAATTCCATTCAGTGTCAAAATGCTTCAGTTGTCTTGATCATTTTGTCCTTTCCAACATAATAATTGATCTGTATTTTAAGTTTTTTCATCAATCTGATCTTGTCATTTTTGCAGACTGTAATATAATCTGTGTGCTGAGCAATTATGTTTGAGGCAACGGTCTGTCTATAAGGAAAAATCCTTGTGACAGAGTTTCTTTGGAGTTATTTAATACAAATTAAAAACTATACAAATTAGTTTTGAGGGATGTTTGATTTATTTGAGAAAATATATTTCTCCTGGTAATATTTTTGAGTGAGCAATTAAACATTATAGCACTGTGTTGTGAAATTAAGTCTTTGATATCTTGTTTACAAGAGGCACCATTTCCTTAAGCATAAAACTGTCTTCATATCAAGTAAATCATTGATTTTATTTAAATTGGTTCTCTGTTGATTTCAGTGGAGTACTACTTAAGCAGCACAAGCTCGTAGGATCCAGCTTAAAATAAGTAGTCTGAAAAAGACGAATAAAGGCAATTATCAGTTGTGGAGTTTGTGGGAAACAGCATTAAATTTTCAAATATCTAGCTGAAAAAAATAATAGTTCAGATGTCCTGGATCCCAAACATAGCATAAAACTGTAGTTACCAGATTTTCTGTGATCAAATTTAACTCTGCATTAGGTTTTTGGAAAAAGGAAAAATTTTGTTACACACAAGTTTGCATAAGACTAAGAGACTTGTAGTCTCTTACACAGAACACAAGTCTTCATGTTCTGTATACTCCTCACCTAAGGGACTGTCATCTTTAAGGAGCCACTACTTACCACACTTTATTTGCAAGTGATTATCTGTGATTTGAACAAGTGGAATGGGAGGAGAGGGAGAAAAATTCATCTTAGCACTGGGAGGTGAGTCATGTGGGAAGACGTACTATTGCTTTCTGTTCTCCAACAGCTGCCCTTTTTGCTCGGGTGCTAGATTTATTCACTTTGTGAAGCGAAGAGCAAGGAAGGGTTCTGTGATGAGTGATGCAAAAGTTTGGACAAAGACTCCCATGAACATTGGGACAAAATACTCCATATAACTTTCTTTTTGCTTTGTCCTTACTAAAAGACAAGTCACTTCATTGATGTGACGTACATTTGCAAGTCCTCTGTGAATATGTTAGCCAATTGTCATATACAACTGCAGGCAAATAAGAATCAGTCTTCCTAACTGAATTGTGCTGCTGTGTGGCTGTGTAGCCACCTAATGGCCTTCCTGGTGTAGACTTTGGCAAGGAGAAGAAATAGGCAAAGGCAAGAAAAGGAAGAGTACCAGTTTTTATCTTTAGATCAAACACACCCATTTATCAGTGTTTCAGATAATAAGTGCCAGCCAGCAGCAGCCTGGAAAGCTAGAAATAGTTAAGCTTCAATTACCTAGACTAATTTTCAAGTTCTGCGTGGTTGGTCAGAAGACTGAGATCCCCAAAAGTTTTGGTGAGTCTTAAGTTCAGTTGACTTCAGTGAGAGTTAGATGCTCAAATATAAGGGTCTGTGATTAGATTCATCCTACTGCCTTGGTCTTTATTTTCTTGGTGCTGGAGTTTCTCTAAGGTGTAACCTGGGATCTGTGACTACCCGCATGTCACTGTTCTCTGAAAGCGACCTTATTGCCTGATTTAGCACCATGTTTGATCCCTAGCTTCTAGGTCACTCTTTCGCTCTATGCACTCAGCTTTTCCTTCATTTCTGTTGTCTCTACCCCATTAACCACTTCACCTGTCTGCTCTCTCAACTGCCGATGAATTTTTTTCCTCATCTATTTAGGTTTCTCATCTGTCACAGTTAGGTCTCTTTCTTTCTTCTGACAGCCAGCTACACCGCTAGCTGCAGTACTAGGCATGGATAGATAAAGATCAGACCTAAAAGAAAAATAGACTCAGAAAGACTAACAACATTCTGGGCACTGATATGCTAAAAAGAAAAACCGTGAACATGTTCTGGATTTTCTATAGGAAGCCCGGAGAGACAAGGTGGCCAGTGCCAGAAAAGCAGTTCTCAAAGCAGTTTGGGAAAATTGGTGAGGGGGTAGGCTGGGAAATCATGAGTTATGCCAGGTAATTTTAACATTTAAAATTAGTTAATATAGGTTTGTAAATGACAAAAGGGGATTTCCCGTTGGTATGAAGCTGAAAGTCACATATGTTATTATGCTTTACAAGATACATACAGGATCTATACAACTCCTGGGCACCAATACAAATCTTATGAATATAAAGTAGTATCTGTCCTGCAAAGGAATATATTTCCCAATCTGTTTGTGTGCAGTCCGTTATCTCTAAGAATGAAATATGAGTAAATTATATTGAAGACCTCTTCTCCTTTAAGCCAGCCTTTTTCTGAAGAGCCTGGGCAAGCTGTTTGGCCTTCCCTCAGTGCTCCTGTGGGTGAAACGAGAAATGTCAGTTCACAAAGCGAATGTCACATAACTCACCTGAGTTCTGGTTTTGATAGTTATGATGTGCTGGAGTATCCATTTGCATATGTGACAGTGCAATTAATGAAAAAGATTTTGGCAGCAACAGAACAACAGGGATAAAATATGGAAATCTAAGGAAAACATTCTGAATCAATTTAGTAAATAAAAAATTACAAAGCAAAATAAAACACAAAGTAAAAGAGATTGTTATGGAAGTGTAAGAGTACGTGGGTGAGAATGCCATATGGAGCATTGGATTGCAGGCAGCCAAATTTGCATCTGATGTGAGTTCTGTGAAAACTTTTAAGGAAATAAATAGTATAAGAGAGACACTGAAGAATAGCAAAGGCATAGGAGAGGTCATGAAAGCTTCAAACGGGTCTGAAGAGCTGGAACTAGGAAGAAAACTAGGCTTCTCTTCTGTTGAAAATCTAAGAAGTGTCAGGGTTTGTGATATCTTTATACATTTCTTATACTCTTATTTAAATAGATTATGAGCGCAAACATTAACACATGAACTGACTGTACCCCCAGCCTGTTTTGCTAAGAGGTGAGCACTAGTGGGCTACATTGCAATTGTTGTATTGTTTTGTTTTGTAGGTAGGCAGAGGAGGGAGAAAGCAACTTTGTCTGAAATAACTAAACCAAAAGACCTGGTAGCCTAGTATCAGTCAGATATTACCTTTGCCTATAGCCGTATAAATGCTAAAGAAGAATGTCAAGAAATTTCCTTCAAATTAAACGTTCCCTTCCCTCTATATTATATCCTAAGCTACTATAATAAGCAAAAATAGTGGCCAGATCTTGGTTATGCTTTTTGCTTGCCTAATAGTAATGGGCTTTAAATTCTTTGAGTATTTCCCTGACTTGGAGATTCCTTGGCCAGCAAACTCAGCTGTTTCTGATAAGAGACAGAGAAGAGACAGCTTTTCCACGGAAAGCAGATTTTGGGGGCAGGAAAATGAGATACAATTGAATGATTTTTGTACAAGCAGCAAGTCCTTACATGTTATTTTCTACTGACATGATTTAGACTTGCCCAGTCCTGTATCGGTCCAGGATCACAGGAATGGAGAGGATGGAGTAACATATTGATGTGGTCTGTGCCATCTCCAGATGTGCTATGTACTGGGAATTTGGCTGAGAAAGGTGCCACCCCGCCTTTCCAGATAAACTGTTCTTGACAAGGTAACACTAGAATTCACAGTCCTCTCTCCTTCCTTTGCTTAGTGGCTGAGCCTATATGTGTACAAAATCACACACATCCAAGTCAAGATTGTAACCCTGATGTTACAGTGTTCTGTACTTTTTCATTGTTTTAAATATAAACACGATTCAAACACATGCGAACCAAATGCAGTGATTGCCAATGCTGTTGGGATTTAAGTGTTAACTTGGTGAAAACTATGTCCCTGAAGAGAAACAGTTAAGTTTTCTCATAACAAGTACCCTGAGATAACATTATGTAATGATCCACACTGACATGTTTGGATAGTTCCTTTACATCGACCGATTGTTCTTACCGTTAATTTTCCCCTCCCTTTCTAATAATTTAATTCATTTGCTTGTATAAAGCCCATTAGTTTTGCACTGAATTTATTGTCTGTATTGCAACTATGGATTTGTTCATCCAAGGCATTCTACAGAAGTCTTAATTTAGCCTTTTCTACAGTTGCAGCAATGGATATTGTAGTTTGACAACTACTTATTTCAAACTGCATATAGCTCTCCTTGAGTGGTATTCAGAGAGAAATGGAAAAATGAGTAAGGGAGTTTGATAGAAGAGTCTATGTGCTATGCTTTTTGCCTGGGCAGAAGAAATAAGGTAAACCTGCCTATGGAAAAATAGAGGGAAGGCATCAGAAGAAAAGAAATTTGTGCCTTAGTCTGCTTTAGCTGCCTTGCTAAGAAGTCTGTAAGCACCCACAGTTTATTAATATCACTGGCTTAGGTACCTAGTAGAATTCAGAGGCAGATTTTTTTTTAATGCAGAAATTGGAATGTGCATTGAAAAATTGTTTCAAAATACTGCAGAAGATTTTGTGATGTTCCTGATGCATAATGTTGAGCAGGTGATGGATAAAAGTATAATTTGAAAGAATGTGATGATACACTTACAATGAGAAAGTGTGAGGTTTTTAAATGACCATGTATTTGGCAAAATATCTGGGATCCACAGACAGGATACTGTAACTGAAAGGCACCACTTCAGCTAGCACATTTGGCAAACACCAAATCAGACGTGCTTGTTCTGGGCTGGTACACCTGCTAATTTAGACTTTCTAACTCAAAGAGATAGCCCATTACCATTTACCACACTCCTTGTAGTGGTGTTACTTGTAGATAGAAATGTAGGAATAGCCATAATTGCTGTGAGTTGTGGTCCATCTGGTTGTTATTCAGCCTTCAAGAGAAAGCAACTTTTGGCAACTCTGAGAAGGTATTAAGAGAGAACCTCTCCAGAAAGTTGTGGGTTGGTTGTTTGGGGTTTTTTTCTGATCCCTAAGAGTTAGCTGATAAAAGTAGGCGTTAACATATTTAAATTCTGTTTTTGAATGTTTTGGCAGCTTATAGGTTCAGATATAGCCTTAAAATAATCCAACAACTTGCATATGTGTATTTAAACTGCGAGATAAAAAATACTGTACCAGTTATGATAAATTATATGGAATAATTATCTTTGGCCATGCAAATAACAATGAACTTTATTGATAAGTTTGTCACTGATTTACTTAAGAATTCTCAAATAACTGAAAAGATAACAGAATTGGGTGATAACAGCAAGCTGGTCATGAAATGATATTTTCCTAAGCAGTGAGCAAAGCTACCAATGTAACAATGAAAAAATATCAGACCATGATGTCATCCCCCTTTATGCCTTGTATCTTAGGGAGCAAACTTGCCTGAAATAGGAACGCAAGCAGGTGATCCAGGTAAAGGAGTTTAACCTAAAGAATTTCT